>OX104063.1:45894544-45995471 GCA_944474145.2 Dicrocoelium dendriticum
ACTTTTTACAATTGTAAAAAGTGGATTCTAAATGTGCAAACCATAACAACGGGTCATTCTCCCAAAAAGGTGGGGAGGCTAGCTCTACGGCACTAACCACGTACGTAGATGGTTTATCATCAGCACTATTCATCGTGAGAAATGAATAAGTATATGCGGCAAATGAGAAAACAAAACGATAGCGAGTAATGAATCAGAAAAGCACTGGAACGAGCTCACCAAAATGGAAATTCACAATGGCGGACGGCGTGTTCCTGACAGGGGGTCACCAATTGTTTGGGCGGAACCTGGGATACTAGTCGGTAAGCAATAACACGTAATACGTCTCAAATACGACAGTATAGAAGTCGGAGGAGACTGAACCCAACGTGTATTGTGCAGGCTACAAGAATGGGAAGCGAATCAGACAGAGCGAGAAACGTGCAGCGAGGAACTCACCAAAACGGTTTGTGTCAACGGATGTGCAGTCAGTTAAACAAATGGACGTTTCGAAGGTTAAAACAACCATAAATCCAATGTTACAAGATACTGAAAGAGCATGTTTTCCGTTGCACTACAAAGGTCAGTAGAGACATATAAATAGAGCCAAGGTCCACAGAAGTTGTACAGTGTTCGTTGGCGGCGATTAATACGATACTTTGTCAAGGTCATTGGCGTTTTGCTTTTTTTACTTCTGCTGGGCTAGAAGTTTTGTGGATCAGTAAATTGTTATGTTTGTAATTGTATCTAGTGAGAAGATTATAACATAAGCGATGCGCCGAATTGATCGCTTTCTGGGGAAACGACTAGTCACCGTAGTATATGTGTAGGCGCGCGCTTTTCTCATGCGAGGAATGCGTTTCGTCATCATGATAATCGTTATAGTTATCGAGCGGCGGCTTTAACGCCAAATACAACTGTCCCCTAGCATTTAAGCCGTAATTGTCGCTGCTTCTGGTCACATTGGCGGTTTATCCGTTACGATGTGATTTATCTCACAGCGGCCAACGTACGATTACGAATTAGCTGGAGTCAGGACTTGTCAATAATTGGAAACGGTCCTTCACAATTGCTTCTCTACAGGAAGCCACTAATTGAGATGCTTTTCCGGAAGGCAGTATTTATCAATCATTTTGATCGTGGCTAGACTCGGCATAGCAATCCATTCGTTTCCCAGATCTCACAGCGAGCGTTCTTGTGTTGATGCTTTAATTCATGTGGAAACCGGGCCAGCAAACCAACCGACAGTAGCAGGTCTTACTAGCTTGAGCGCAGTACAACGATGCAAGTAGCAACCACAGGTCTATGCAGCTCTTGTCCTCGCGTGCGGCTGCTGGCACACGGTCTCACGTTAACAGTCAGTCTGTGCTACGTGATGTTGGTACGCGCGATGAGAACCGTTTTATTTTGTCAGTTAACAGCAGTGATCACATAACGATCAGCAAACCGATGCTGCCTAGTGTAGAACAAAAGTCGGAGCACTAATTTCGCGCCGTTCTTCTATAACATCGCCTCGACCTACTTAGTGTAATCATTTGAGCGTAGTTCGTGATCGCACTATCCGGGAAAAGGGAAAAAACGCGAACTAAATCGTTTGTTTTTCAAGTAATCTGTTATCTTCGATCGTTCATTGATTTCAAAGATTTCGGAGCCTTCCATTCCTTCACGCGATCGCCAGCTTGCGGAGTTTTGGCAGGGATGCTACTAATTTTACCGGTTTGCCTTCGTTTTCTAGTAGCTGGAGGTCGTTGAGCCCCCTGTATTCCTGGCGTATTCGTACTTCGTTTGGGCGGCATTTTTGGCCTCGTTGGCAGCGTTTTTGTTAACACGTTTTTCGTGATAAAGGTTGTTGGACTTTTGATTTTTCTTCGGCTGGGTTATAATTTCTGCGGAGTAATTTTTGAGCATTTAATTCATAGTAGCGAGGAAAAGTGGAGACCTAGCAGTGGCGACGGACAGGCACGAAAATATTTCAAACTTTTCTGCCGAACAGTTTTGAAATTGCTTTTTCAGCAACAATCACAGGTGGAAACACAAATAGGACTGATTGAAAGTTTGAGGCGGTGCCTGAACGTACAGTCAAACGGAGCAACTACACGGGACACGCAGGCTGTTTCACTTGATCTTCTTACGAATGCAGTCAATGATCTTTATTATGATGCTGATTCCGAATACAATTTCGAGGTGTGG
Source organism: Dicrocoelium dendriticum (assembly GCA_944474145.2). Lineage (NCBI taxonomy): Eukaryota > Metazoa > Platyhelminthes > Trematoda > Plagiorchiida > Dicrocoeliidae > Dicrocoelium > Dicrocoelium dendriticum. The sequence goes on from OX104063.1 coordinate 45,896,714, forward strand.
TTCAAACGCTGGGAGGACATGTTCTGGACGGATTTCGGCCTTCAGGATGATTCATGGGAAGTGCGTCTTTTGCTCCGCAAGCTCGGTACTAATGAACATACAAGATTCCTTGTCCACATATTGCCCAGAGAGCCGAAGGACATCACTTTCAACGAGGCAATGGCAAGACTCAAAGAAATTTTCGGTGAGTCAACGTCTTCGTTGAGCATTCGCTACCAATGTCTTGAAGTTGTTAAGCGTGATACAGGCGATGATGGCGCACTAGCAGACATGGTTAACCGTGAATGTGGACGTTTCAAATTACGCTGTTTGACGGATGACCAGTTTAAGTGTCTTATTTGTCAGTGCTTTACAGTCTCCACGCGACGCGGATATCCGCACTCGGCTCCTTGCTAAGTTGGATCAAGATCCAGATTTAACATTGAAGTCTCTTATAGGCGAATGCAAACGGTTGATTACTTTGAAACACGATACCGCTGTGATTGAGCAGAATCGCTCCAGCATTACCGATACTGTTCATGCTGTGCAAAAAGCAAGAAAGGCTGGATCGAACAAGCCTTTCAGCAGAACGTCGAACCAGCCGCCCACACCTTGTTGGTCATGCGGTGAATGGCATTTCACGCGATGCTGTCCATTCAAGCGTCACATTTGTGAAGAGTGCCATAAACGCGGCCACAAGGAAGACGTTTGTCATCAGTCCCGGCCAAGAAACGTGAAACAGTCCTACCGATGGAAGAACTTTAGGAAGCCTGACGCAGAATCACTATCTGTAATTGCCACGTTTCACAGCGATTCTAGAACACGCCACCGATCTACCACTGTGCCTATCAACGGAATCCAAATCCGGCAGCAGTTCGATAAGCATCAAATATAACGATCATTTCCAAGAACATTCGGAAGCACATAAAGAAGTCAAAGATGGTTGATTCCACCAAAATCGCCCACAACGCATCCGGTGGAGTGTTGAAGCTGGTCGGAGAAATAAATTGCAAGATTGCATTCAAAGGAATGGAACAGGTCAGAACCTGCTGCTTGTTTGACCGACCAAACTTGAACCTCCTTGGACTTGACTGGATGAAAGTTACAGCTGTTTGATGTTCCACTGAGTCAGATTTGAAATGGAGTCCAAACCGACCCAGTTCATGCACCATTGTCGATAGATGACATGACAAGAAAGCTAAAGCAGAAGTTTGCCGCCTTGTTTGAAGATGGTCTCGGCCACTGCACAAAGTTCAAAGCAAAGCTGTGCCTTCGTGAAGGAACCAAGCCAGTCTTCATAGCAAAAAGACCGGTATTGTATGCAGCCATGGCAGCAGTTGATCAGGAGATCGACCGACTGGAACGAGCCGGTGTCATCACACCAGTGAGCTACTCTTCATGGGCTGCGCCGATTGTTGCTGTGAGAACGCCGAACGGTAAAGTGCGTGTCTGCGCCGATTTTTCGACTGGCATGAATGCCGCATTGGACGACCATCAATACCCCTTTCCGATACCAGAGGATATCTTTGCCAAGCTGAATGGTGGGAAGTGTTTCGCCAAGCTCGACTTGTCCGATGCCTACCTCCAAGTCGAGGTTGATGAATGCTCGAGAGAATTGCTGAGTATCACTCATCGTTTTTTGTACCAGTACGACCGCCTCCCTTTTGGCGTGAAAACAGCACCAGGCATCTTCCAGCAGCTGATGGACACCATGCTCGCGGGAGTTTCTGGAGCCGTGGCGTACCTGGATGATATCAGTTTGATGAGTCGGACGGCAGGAGAACTATTTTAGTGGCTCGATGAAGTGCTTGTACGCATTCAGTCATATGGTTTCCGTAGCCTTGAAGACAAGTGTACATCTTTTACACCAACCATTAAGTTTCTCGGCTTCATTTTCTCCAAAGACGGTCGTCGCCCTGATCCAGAAAATATTCGAGCTATACAAAAGATCCTCCACCTGCGGACTTGCAATTGGTGCGTTCATTGTGTACCTAATCAGTCGTTACAGTGCACTTCTGCCCGAACTGCATCGCCTGAGTGCCCCGTTGAAGAAGTTGCTGAGCTGTCAAAGTTGTGGGCAATATCGTCGGCGTACTCGGAGTCGAAAAGTCGATGACCTGGGAGCAGCTCCAAATGGTGTCTGGTGAATGCAGTTTTCATGGCTTCGTCGATAGCAAAGTTAAAATGGGAAGGCGACAGCGGACAACCTTTAAGGCGGTTACAGTTTGCTATATATTTTCACCTTGTCGGACTACGCGCTCCTGTAACGTTTACATGTTAATCGGACGGATAGTTCCGAAGGGCACGTCGATGCACCGAATCGATGGCATCTTTGATGTCGAAGAACGCGACTGATGGGTCGTCAATAAGCATGGCGGTGCTCTAACAACTGACGTACTATGAAGATGCGGTCAATACAGCCCCGATTTCGACGAAAACCGGCTTGCTGTTCGTGGTTCTGACTTTCATCGCTGTGTGAGGCAAATAACTCAGAGGCACTAGAGATGGGACTGCTCCCTCAATGATTGCTGCATGCCTGACATGTGTTTCCTTTGAGAATGTGTATTTTAACGGAGCGGCTCTAGTCTGTTGGAACAGTCTTCTCGCACAGGTTCACTGGTAGATTGTGTATATCATTCCCAACAGCTGGTCCCTTGAAGAAGAGGTCTATGTGCTATTGCAGCCCGGTCTCACGTTCGACTTATACGCATGAAGACGGATCGAAGGGGATGAGTGATACGTTTCACACAATTATTTCTATTTCTTCGTTAGACCCGTATTCCCCAATACGGAGAGAGTAGACAGCAAACTTGAAGATAAACGTGTTGTTTGCTTAATGACGCGTGCATCGAATTCAGAAAGCGTAAACGGAAAACAAGCCAGTCAGTGCAGGAATAAAGTGCCCATCGATTTCGACCAATGTAAGAGTGTTGTCCGATCGATCACGTGTGTGCATGTGTGGTACTCTGAGTAACATTAGCACGGCTGCTGTAACCATCAGCTGGGGAGCCAGGTGGTCTAGTCGTCCCGGCTGAGTGAGTTACTTCCCAAATTGATCGAACCAATGCTCCAAACGTTTTGACAGGTTGTGAATATGTTGTCCAATCTTGTCGCATGTAGTTTCGTTAGCACCAGATCTCCCGCTGCTCGTTTCTGTTGTTTTTTCAATGGCATCAGGCAGTGAGACCACCAGGCTTCGCGGTCTCTCTTCGGTCCCTGAGATCTTTGCGAATTTTGTGTTCGCTCCCAGCCGGAGTTCTAGGGACTGCAAAGAGACGCAATGTCCAAGTTGGCAATCCGATTTACCACATGCGTGCTGCTAATAACACGTGGCAGTGGGCACTAGCTCAATTCGCATGGCAGCGCAGTTTGTTGTGCATTCAAAACACCTGGCTTCACTAGTTGGTGGATGTCTGTGCGCTCACTGCGTCGCCGCGGGTGTCTATTGAGGCGAACTCGAAGTTCGTCCCATACTACTGCGTGATCAGCATCCACACTCGTGCTCCAAACTGAGCGACCGTTTTGAACACAGCTTATTTAACGACAACTGATTGCGCTGTGATCATTTTGGGACAATGGTTAATTGTCGCCGTTCTGCAGGTGGTATGTGGGAAGTTAGAGCTGGCGAGAAATAGATGAGCAAGCGTTCCCCGTTATCAGTCCAGGTGTTGGCCGCCCAGGTGCAACTCATCAGTGGACAGCTTTCCAATTGGAGCGTTCAGATCACCAGCCAGCACTAGGATACCGGTACTTCTGCTATGGCGAAGGAGCTCGTTCTGTTGGTTATTCGTGTGGAGTGTACGTTTTTTGACAGTGGATTAATTCAACATCTGTATGGTATACATGCTCAACGGCTTCTATAAACTACCTTTACTTTAATTGCAAATCGGATTTCTTAAATATTTTATCAGTCATTATTGGAAACTTATACCTTTCTCCTTACATGTGTGACTCAGAGTTGACCCACTTGGAGCACTAAGTTTCTTCTGTGATGTTGCTTAAATTAGAGCTTTCCATCCGTAGTTTTGCCTTCAACTTGAATAGAAAGTATATAGCCTTACTGAGTACAATTGATTTGTAGATTTAGTGACGTTTCAGCTGGACACGATACCCCGTTGGACGCTGTGTTCACAAATAATCGCCGGTTGCTTTTCATTAAACGCAATTTATTTGAGCTGTTCAGACCACTGTATTATTGAAGTGTGTTCACTTCTACACAGCTGGTCTGTTTTTTCGCTTTTACTTGACGCTCATTCAAGGTTCTCAAACGGCCAAAGTGCTCCTTTGAAAATATCACAGTTCCCTGGACTATGACGGATTTTTCGATGTTTATCGACAAGGACTTGTCGTTCTTATGTGGTCATTTTGCAGGCTGCTTTGGCTTAAAGTGTCCTGCTGAAATGGCGAGTGGATTTTCATCATCACTGCCGAAGCGACTTCGAAGGATGAAAGCATGGGCTTACAATTGCAAGGTGGCTGCTCGTGTCATTAGTTTAACTGCATCATTTATATCGGCAATAAAAAGGTTGAACAAGTTATACGCAGAAGCGGTACTAGGCAACCACAACTGTCATTATGTTTATGCTCTTTTAAAACAGCTCTATCGTAGGAGTTCCTGCAGGCAGTGCGATTAAGTGGATGTGGACAAATTTACTTCTCGGTTTCGTTTTGTCTCACCATTCTCACACCCCTTGTTCTCCTTCATTAGCTCAATTCCAAATGAACCCTTCGATCAACGCAATTTTCACAAGGAACTCAAACAATTATAGCTAATAGTCCGGATACTCTCTCACCATTAGCTTTGAGTGTACTGGTTTACATTACTCTTAACAGATATCTTAAAGAAATGTCTCGTTATGAGTTTGAGCCTGGATATCAGGAGATCGGCCACTAAATCCCCAAAGCCCAAAATGTTTCTCAAAAGTATTGCCCAATTGCATGTAACTTGTACTTCTAAAAGTTTCCGAAAAGCTGTTAATTCTGCAGATTTGTTCAACCGCTTATGAGGACGATATCTACCAGTTTGCGTACATACCCCTGTGCACCACATTGGTTGCAGTAACATATTTTGTTCATTCTATATCCTCTGCATTAGATTATGGTGTAAATCTGTACGGCTTATTTTCCTTGATTATTCGAATGCTTTTGCATGCCTGGACAGGTCAGTGTTGCTAAACCTGCTATCCGAAACTGGAGTTCATCCGTTTGTGTAATCTGTTTCGTGACTATTTTATTGATCCTACTCACTTCACCAAGTTGAACGGTAAGAAATCCTCTGTCCTCCGTGCCATGTGTGGTGTTCTGCAGGTCTATCACCTTTTCTATTTTCTTTGCATGTTGAACATCTCCCTATAAAAACCACGTTTATAGGGTGTAAATATGCCGATGATGTTGTGCTGGGATATACGGCCCCCACTAACCAGGATTTTCATCACTTCAGCGTGGTTTGGAAGCTTTGGTGGAATAATCTTCATCCATATTTCTTACACTTATTGTATTTAAGTGCAGTGATGTAATATTTTCTTTTGTCCGTGGCGATAAGTTGCAGTCCCTCGTAGATTTCTCCTTCACCCTTGGTGTGAATGAAAATCCAATGCCCAACTCTTCCACCGTCAAGTATCTAGGCGTCCTTTTGTCCCATTACCTTTCTTGATCCGCGCATGTCTGTAAAAACTTTTCTAGAAGTCAGCAAACTTTTTATGCCCCCAGACTTAAGGTTCTTTCAGTACTTCGTACTTTATTATTCTGGTTTGTGATCTCCTGCATTATTTCCCATTGGTCATACTGCTCTCCTGTCATTTTCCCTGGACTGCTTCATCAAGACTGCATTTTATTGATGCGATCTACGAAGCACTTTTCTTGATACAGCAGCTTGTCTGGAGATTCTTTAGTCGATTTTATCGTTTCGAGACAGTTTGTTGCCTGCATGGCTTTTACTTCTAAGGTATTTACTGATCGATTTCATCCACTTCGTGATGATCTTTCCGAAACGGTCATTTTCTCTACTACTGACTTGAAATTCAGTAGTTTATCCTCCCGTGCGTCGTCATATCTTAATACTGTTTTGCCTTATCTCTCACGTTTGCTTGTCGACCCAGCGAAATTCACTAACATGCTGCGCGAGCGGTTGTTGGAATAATAGTTGTGCCTTTTCCCACTTTTCTCCGCAAGCATATACATTGACTGATGTTATTATCCAGGTGTCCGAAGTGGCGGTGCAAATGCTGAAAATGAACCCATTAGGATGCATAAAGCTTGTTCTGATTTGACTTGGAGCACGCAACTATGTACCAAGCAAAAAACCTAGTAGCGACGATGTGCTTTGCCTTTTAAAGAAGTATACGTCACTCACTAAAAGAATGAAAGAACGCATGCAAGTCAAGCTAAGGCAAAAATATGTGACATCTCTCACAGAATCAAGTAATGCTGACAGGGATCGGAGTGAGGAAAGTGATGTGTGCAGAATGAACAAACAGCCAAAAACGTGAACAATGGTCTCAGGTGAGATAATGAGATGAAGTTCCAAGAAGGAACGTGCTGGTCAGAGAAAAAGTTAAAAATAGATACCACAAAAATGGATATCGCTTACAGACAATCGAACGCCAAAAAGAGCGATCAGATGAAAAGTAATCGTTAATGGACGAGTGAAAACATAAATACACACAGCGCGGCAGGAACAGATCATACAAAATACTCAAATGGAGGAAATCTGGATAAAATGAAAAATAAAGAATAGTGTGTTCGATGAATCCGAAATGCGGCGCAGGGATTATCACATAAGAAATTAATCTGAATATTCGCCGTAGCTTTGGTATTAAGTCTCAAATCATCCAAGGAAACGTACCGACGCTGCGCTGGTGTGATTGTTAATAGATGTCGGGTGTCGTGTTAAAGGCAATCAATAAAATGAGTTATGAAGCGGTGGAAACAGGAACGCCTTTAAGGGGTCAACAGTGAGAAATCGGGGGTACTGGAAGAAGAAGTGCTAATCGTCCACACAATGTGCTCCGCAATACAATCCCCACGCTCTGCTTCAGCGTGATAGACGATGAGTAGGCATTTAGCCCATCGGCGAGGAGTGATACGTCTGTAGAAGGAGACACGTAGACCGTCGGGAGGCCGAGCCGCACCTGTCAGCCAATCGGCTGCCCAACATTCGCTTAGTAAGGGCACAAGGCGGTTCATTAAAGATTCGCTAATCTCATCGATTGGGTACCGCTGGAGTTCATCTAAGAGTTGTCTATCAAAAACACTGAGCTGAATGGGGAATAAGAAAGAGGTGATATAACCGGTACCGAAGGAAGACGCAGTAAGCGGGACAAATTGCCGAATATATTCTGAACGGCATAAGGAACAATGGACAGTAACTCATACATCACGAACTTCCGGGGGGTTGCAATAAAATCGGATCGTCTAACATTCATAGCTTGTGTATAGCGTGGACCATCAAGTCAAAATTGAGAAAATTTCTATAAAATTATTTGGAGGGGGGCAAAAGTGCCGACTGGCGATGCAGTAGATCCCAATATCGAGAAGGGAGAATTGGTACAGTCAGTGGCACAATATACACACACTAGTGCATCAGCTTCAGAAGGACAGATGATCTAGGTCTCCTTGGTCAGGCGTCATTTCGAATAAACACGCTCCCGAGATACGGTACAGACCGCGCTTCTGGATTAGATCTACGCAGATCGTAACATCCGATCTGAGAGTAAATACCATGGAGCACTTAAAAAAGCATTGGTCGCTAGTAAATGGACGAAAATGAAACAAGGAAGAAATTGAAGATGAGCAAGAAACTCCAGGCAACCTATAAGAGACACAAATATCACAGCCAGTGGTGACGATGTGGTCAAAGGAGAGAAATCAGCGAATGGCACAAATTAGAGAGGTCTGAAGAGATCATCGATAATAGTCACCTATGCGTGAAATGGCCCCTATGCATCCATCGGTGGATACATTGGATGTGACCCAAAAAGTAGGAGGAAGCGATCATAAGCGCAAACATTAAGTGGTCCGATCGCTTCGGAAACCGCAGTGTACCAGTAGTGAATTAGTGTCAGAGAATGCAGCTTTAGCTGCGAATGACGAGGACCCTGGCAACTCAGAGAATGATGGTGAGTTTCGAAAGATGCATCACGATTGACTCGAGAGCTCCGTCGCATCAGGAAAGCATAGTTGGCAGAGTATGTAAAGTACATAGAATGTCACGCCAAGATAGAGTTCTATGACTCCTTGAAAGCAGTGCATATAACTATATTGTAGCCGATGAGAATGCTGGTAGATGCTACTTCGGGTGCTGCCTGGACACATACCACTGAGATTATGCATATGTGGTGAAAGCATTTCGATTGCCTTTTGAACAACCAATCAGAAAGCGTATGAGATGCATTGCACGGACCGCAAACAACGAACTATAAGAGAGGTTCTTGCCAATACCATGGTTCTGTATGAAAAGCAGACAGCACTAACTGTTTCGAAACAGAAAGTGCGCCGAAACAGATGGGATACCACCAGAGGTACTGAAAAACGGTAAACCAGGGATTCCACACGCGTTGCACTCCTAGATGGAACGAGTGTGGCTTAAAATACATGTGCCAGCTGTCTTGAAGGATGCCCTTGTGTCATCACTCTACAAGGGCAAAGGAAGCAAACCATGAATTATCATGGCATCAACTTCATGGGTTGTGTTGGGAAATTGATTGCACGAATACTGCTTAACCGCCTACTCACAGGTCATTGGAACGAACGTGGCGGAAGATTGATGCGGATTCCATTCGGGTCGCAGCGCCATAGATATGGTATTTGTAGCTCGTCAATTGCAGGAGAAATGCTGAGAGCGACACTGGCCGTAATACTCGCTGTTTGTTGATATTACCAGGGCATTGGACAAGCTAAGCCGTGAGGCAATGTGGCTGGTTTTGGAAAGGTTTGGTTGCCCGAGTAAGTCTGTCAGTCTTATTGAATGCCTACTCAGTGGTATGCGCACGAGGGTGCAGTTTTGTGGACAAACCTCGAATAACGATGTTGTCTATGGTGCGAAGCAAGCCTATATCTTAACCCCCTGCGCTGTTTACTATTTGCCTTCACTCAATAATATATTGTGCCTTTGATGCTGCTTGTGATTACGGTGTTCGTTTGGGGCACCGTGCTGATGGTGGGCTATTGAACATGTGTCGTTTCAGAGCGAGAATCCGAGTGTGTGAGACAACCATCCATAAGTTGATGTTTGCGGACGATTGCACGTTGTTTGCACATAGCACGGGTGAGTTGCACCGCACGACGACGGCTCTCAAATCGACAACGGCCAAAATCGTGCTCACCTTCAACACAAACAAAACTGTTTGTCTTTTCCAGCTTTCATCAGAAACGGAATCCATTGGCTTACCGTAAATCCGGATTAGTGTTTGAAGTTTAGACACCACATCGATATTTTGCTACCTCAGAACGTACTTCATACTGACCTACAGATGGTGGACGAGCTGCGCATGCGCCTATCGAGGGCGCCTGCCGCACTTGCAAGACTGGAATTTCGAGTGCGGAAGAATCAACACCTGACCGTTTGGACGAAACTGGTGCGATACAAGTCGATGATTTTGTCAGTTCTTGTCTACGGCATAAAAATTTGGACGCTGTGTCAGATGGACATTCGATATTAGGATCGATTTCAACAAGAGTGCTTGCATCGGCTTCTGCGTATTTGATGGTGTGATGGAGTCTGAGACACGGAAGTGCTGCGCCGCAGTGGCATGTTTGCAGTGGACTGCATACTTCTGCTGAGTCACACGTAGCAGGGACATATTCGACGTATGGACTCTAGGAGGATACCGAAACAACTGCTGTATGACCAACAGCGCACAGGGAGGCGACAGGTTGGAAAATCGAAGTTACGTTACTAGGTCATCATCAAGGTGAGTATATCACGAACTAATGTTGACTATGGGTGTTTGGGATCAAATGCAGTGGATCGTCACCAATGGCGTGGGCACATCAAGAGTGCGGTTGCCCGGGTGCACGAGAAACATGTTTTGTGCGGAAGCAGAACCCAGTCTGCGGAGGCGACAAGTGCCGAGCGCATGGTGCTGTAGCATATGCGGTCGCGATTGCCTCAGCCAGGCCGGTCTCATAAGCCACCAGCGTCGCCACGTAAGACCAATACCGAAGAGACAAAGAGTAAATTGAATAGGTAAGCATAGTCAGCGCAGCGCTTGTTAAGTACGCTGCTTCCGATTCCATTTACTATTTCAGGCTAATAAAGCAGTCGATATGACAAGTATGTTACATTATTGCTTCAGTTCATCTATACGTATGCATGCATGTTTTCTCTCTTTACTTTCAAATGTTTGTTGGTTGATACCTCCGGTATGGATGCTCTTGATGTCAGTATTGATAACGTGCCTACATGTCGAAATACCACCACCTCGATTCAAAGGCTCAGGAGACAGTTGGTCGCTGCTGGGAGAGACAGAGTACACGGTCTTGGTGACCATGCTAGGCTCCAAGACTGGCCCAATACATCCAGTGTGGAACGGCCTACAACCAAACCACCGCCTTGCGTAAGTCGGGCACGCATGAATCATAAAATAGACCAATGGAAGGTTGCTGTGCGTGTTGAAGGAGTGTGGGCCGGGTCGGTTGACAAAACGTGGCTCCTATCCACATGCCTCCCGGTCTTATTCCTTCGGGTTTACACTGCATATGGGGGGGGGGTGGATGAAGCTGTGGGTGATGCAGTGCGAGACACCCATGGTCCCTCTGTAGGCGCAGGCGTCCCGTGGCTATCCTACAGACACCGTAATTACAAGCAAATCCGAAACCGGATGCCACCAACCATGTATATATGTATATATATGTCACCAGTGCCCCATGCTGAGGCTGATGTTGCATTCTTTATGCTTCTTCACCGCAGTTGGGCTAAACCAACTTACACTTAAACTAGGTCTTTTTAAGCTGGCTAAATTTCATTCCACTTTATTTGGTTTGTTCTGCCTACCTGAATACTCTTCTATTAACTGGCCACGTTTCTTACATTAATTGCGCTTATCTTCGGTAACTTTGTCGCGTTTTGTAGCACTTTTAACTAACTTGTGGACATTTTTTCCTTATCGAGGATTTGTTGCTAACCAACTTACTTCATATGCTTATTTAGCTTAGAGTTATGCCACCGTATCTGTATGCATGATTGTATTTGTTTTATTTCATCTTGTCGTTCCAGGTGACTGGCTGTTGCTTGATGTCCCCGGTATGGCTGCGCTTGATGTGTCTGTTGACAAGGTGCCTACCTGTCTATTACCCACTACCTCGTCCATACTGGCTCCAGGAGACAGTTGGTCGTTGCTGGAGGGGACGGGGTGCACGGTCCTTGTGGCCGTGCTAGGCTCGAAGATTGGTTCCATGCACTCAGTGTGGAGCGGACTACGGTCCAGTCACCGCCTTGTGTGCGCTTGATTTCCCAACTACAGCGTGCTTGTGTTTGCCTGTGAAGGAGTGTGGGCCGGCTCCGTTGATGAAACGTGGCTCCCATCCACATGCCTCCCTTCGGGTTTACACCGGATATGGGATGTGTTGCAGCGCAAGCCATCCATGGTCCCTCTGTAGGCGCAGACGTCCTGTGTCCGGCCACAGTGACAGGCAAATCGGAAACCGGATGCCGCCAACCATATATGTCACCAGGTGTTTCGTGAATCTCTGAAAGTTCTTAACTGATTGCCTTGAAATTTTGACTCAATGTTGCATTCGAATATTATCAGCTTTCTATATGTGTTTTATTGTATAAATGTCATTTTTTGTATAACATTTTAAGGTTTCTAGTGACGACGATTTATTTGGTACTTTGCACTACTTATCGGTAGATGGATAGTCTCAGATATTTTCAGTTGACTATCTCGTGTGACAGCGTTAAAGTTGAACTGTGACGACAACATGGAGTTAAAGCGGTTATTGTTTAGCGTTTTCATTGTTTTTTTATTTTGTTTTTTAACGCTCGTTCTTACTTTTTATTGTAGCAGGCGGGGGAATTGCGCAGTAGTTTGAGCTAGTTTTAGTCAAATATTTCCTGGTAATTTGAATGTTTGGTTTCGTTTTTTAGTTCGCGCTGTTCCATATTTTTTGTCTTATAATCCGGTATGCTGTTGACATAGCATTTTTTCTTTTTCAGTGCTATCAATCCGCCTTAGTTCACCTAAGTAAGGTCTCGCAGAAGTGTAAGCTTATTCCGTCGTTCTCCCGCGTCCTAACAATGCGACGAGAACTAGCAAAGCAAACTGAGGGACACAGACAGAGAATAGCTCACATAGGTACGGTGCGACGTGCAGCCAGACTCCAGGATGCAAGATTACGAAAACGACACGTTATGCAGCTTCAGCTATTCTTCTTTCTCAACTGAATGTACGCGTCAGTCTAACAGTGGGTGATAGTCATCCACGAGAAACGGCAGATTAGTGTCAAACGCGCCCACGTTCACAGCAATCGCACAATTTCAGTCGCCTTGCATTCCGGTACAACCCAGCTGAGTATTATGGTTTGAGTCAGTATGTTCTTATTGGCACCATGACTGAAGTGTGTCCGTATTGCAAGTCGCTAAAATGTAATGGAGAAACGAAAGGGATGTGTTGCGCTGCAGAAAAACTAAACTGCCTCAAATAGAAGAACCGTCAGAGCAAGTAGAAGCTTTGTTTGCCGGAGATACCGCAGAATCAAAACGTTTTCTCTCTAATTTCAGGAAATATAACTCAGGCATCCAACTGACGTCTTTCGGTGCAGAAATCGTAACAGCTCCATTCACGCCCACTTTCAACGTAAAAGGACAGATTTATCATAAAGCCGGATCCCTGCTTTCTTTTCCAGATGATTCACATAAATCCCTACAAATGTACTTCATCGGTGATGGCAATGATGAATTGAATGCACGCTACGGAATTTCTATCGGCATAAAAGGTCCATCGTTTCCCAATTGCAAGAGCTTCTTCACCAAAAAATTATGTTAGTGCGTTTGTTCAAAACTGCTATTGACATGATGACATCTGATGCACACAAGATTGTTATTCAAGCTGTCAAAACGCCAACTGGAGAACGTGTGCGAAGATTCAATGTTGTAGCGCCCAAAAAGATAACTCTTATCTTTCGTGTACAATTTACTTGTTGACCGATTGTACATTACTCCTTCTTGTTTTAATCTTACAACCGGCTCGACACACAACTGCCTTGTAAGTTCCCGCGCTCACGTGTACGCTCTTGCCTCGCTTCATCCGTCCGCTTCGTGTTGTAGCCCATCGAATACAGTCCGCTGTGTCCGACTCCAATTGCCTTCTGATATCCGCGTTTACTTTCGCGCACCGTCTCGGACTAGTATTAACTAGTCCTATAAATTGGTGACCCCGATTCGCACGCGCTGCAGAGAAAAAAGAACTTTTCATAACGACTACCCCTTCAAGGGAGACGCCGCTGCTGAGCGTGTAACTAGATAGCCTTTCAACAGCTGTCAAGTCAACTTTTCCAGCAGCCAAACTTAGGTGTACCTTTTTCACGGAGCCACTCATCCGTATTTACAACAAAGACAAGTTACCGACGCTGACCGCTTCTATGGTAATTTATCAGTTCAAGTGCGCTTGTGGGCGCTACTTACATCGGTTCGAACGGCGCGGCAACTTTCGAAACGCATTAAGGAGCACCTACCACGTTGGTTGCGTCGAGGTGGTACTGGAGCTATAACTAGCTCAGTTATGGCTCATCTGGTTGATAGTGGGCATGAGGTTGACCCAGCCAGTGCCTTTCGAATACTGTACAGGGTCCCTCCACTCCAGTCGGAAAGGCCTGCGCCTCCGGACCCTTGCTACTGCCGAGGCGATCACAGCATTCGGTTGTACCAACCTCTTTTGTGTGCACAAAAGAAGCTGATCGAAGCTGTTCAGCTACCTTGGCCAGCCAAAACGGATCCTTCGGACAGCAACTGCAATTGTGCAACGGTACCTCAGACCTAGTTTGCTGTTTGTTACCTGGTTCCATGCCTTTGATCGACACGTGATCTATCTCATTTGAACTGATCGTTAATCCCCTTGTACTTTCCTATTGCGATTTCAACCATATGATTGTACAGGTCTGAAGATGAATCATCGAAAACAATTGTTCACCCTCGGTCTCTTCGTTCTTGATAATGAAATGGGAATTTTCCACTTACTGGACTCGTATTTTATTCGTTTTGCTGGTGGCGTGGAAGGTATACTACGCTTAGCTTGCTGAATACGGCGAGACTTCAGTGGAGCCATTGCCATCTAAGCTTGTCGATGTACAGACTCAAGCGCCAGGGTATTGATGGAACAAATACCATCCTTGTGTGATTTCTCGCAGTTGGAGTTTGATAGGTGGGTTAGATTCCAAGGCTACCTTTGTCGATAATAGCCACAATTCAACGAACGTGTTCAGACGTGCAATAAATCCAAGATGGCGGACGCAGACGGCAATTGGACCAAACAATAAGAACTCCGAAATTAGCCAGAGAACCTCCACCAAATTTACATAGATTGAAGGATACACCAAAAAACTGGTGTACAATTAACACAGAATAATCCCGTATAACAGAGAAATCCGGAAGAAAAACTGGAATCCAGCACGGTAATCCAAAAATCCGCGGCGTCTGTTGGTACATCCAATTCGTCGCAATCCGGACACACAGCGGGTACTCCAAGAAACAATGTCATGTGGCCTTGTTTCAAAACACCTTCGATTCCGACGTCGCTGAAAACAGTGGCCACTGCGAACATCGACCTGGAAATGGGCAAATTCATGGTCACTCCCTCTTCCCCCCGGTTCATGTTGAATGCAATAAAAAATCCTGTTTGGTTTTCGCAGTCTAAGTGATTTAATTATCCTGTTCAGCAGCTCGTACAAATGGTTGTATTCCAGCAAGAGTTTGTTATAGTACCTTGTACGGCACAAGAACGCCCTGAGAGTAGGCTTTGAGGTTGGGACTGGAGTGCCTTGTATTGTCAACATTTTCTCAGTAGGCGTCTTTAATTCACCTTGCCCCAACCTTATAACCAAGTAATCTCACAGAAGTCCTTCCAAGCTGGGATTTAGGCACGTTTATACGGGGTCCCGACTGACGAATCCGTTCCAAGTTCGCTTCGACACGATCACTGAGCTCCGCCTCTGATCAGCTATACACATGGATATCATCCCCGTATATTGCCATGTTCTCTAAGACATCCGGTAAGAGTAGCAATAGACGTACATGCCGATAATAAAAAACGTCCATTTAAACGCAGTTTGAAGTTTGTTCTATTCTCCGAGCTGAACAAAATCTGAACAGACCACCCGAGGTACAGGTATTCTGATTTATTGTAAACGCAGTTTGTTCCAGGCCTACTCGTTTGATTGCCAGTTGCCAATATCCAAATCTCCGATCGAGGACCGCGAATATCCTTCACTGTTACAGTCTATTAAGATATCTGAAAATGATAGTGCTGGAGCGAAACGACTCACGCATATTTCATTCAGCCTTCGGAAGTCCACGCACAAACGGTATTTTCTATCAGACTCTTCCACCAGAACAACAGAGAATTCTATGGGCTGTGGGTTTCTTCAATCACAATTACATTCAGCACTTACGGTGTCTGCTTCTTCATCTCAACCTCCAAGTGTCTCACTGTCTTTCGAGGCCGCTGTGGACGATAGGTCTGTCGGGTCCACGGAATGATATGCTCGATCCACTTGCAAAATCCATATGGGCAGCCGTCATCCGTAAACAGGAGGTGGCACTTGCTGAGTAACTTCAGAAACAGGTACACTTGTCAACTCATTTCGTAGCGTAATATAATTTTACATAATAATTTTGCTTTTTGCTTAGTAGCCAGCTGGTAGCCTTCCGGAACGACGCCTATCCGTTGCTGGTAGCTCAACTGGCATACAACTGTTGTACTTATTTTCCTTTTCCTTTATGTATTGCGGCACAGTAGCTGAGGTGTTTCCCACATCTAGCTAACGGGTATTAAACAAACAAACAGGTTCACTTGTAACACAGTAACAACCGAGTGCGCGGAGAAAGTTCATCCAGGGAAAATGAGTGGCAGAGGCCCGTATCCAATCAACAGCTTCCATGGTTTTAAGTCGATGATAGCCTTGTTTGGGTCCTGGAAATCTGCTCCGAATATGATCTGCTTCGCATCTAGCGACACGACAAAGAGGTGTTTTAGTTTCCGCCCCCCGATTCAGACGAGGTGTTCTACCATACCACTACGTAGCTGCCAACAGCTCTCACGACAATGTAGCCCAATTGAAGTTTTTCGGCCCGTCGATGATCCATCACTGTGACATCCTCATTAAGCATCGCCTCGCCTACTTCCAACGTCGGTTTGATCACCATCAAGTACACATCACTCGACCTGAGAAAAAGGACAATATTGAATACGTTGGTTTGATACATTGGTCGCAGCACGTCCAGCCGAACAGTCACTTCCAGTGATCTGGTCTTCCGAAAATGGAGCCATCTTCTCTTGGTCGCTCCTCCGAGCGCGGAACGCGAAGGCCATTGACGCCTTGCGCGACCTGTTCCATCATTCGGACTAACCTATCCAATTCCTTCAAGCTTTCACGGTGTTTCTTCTCCAACGGAGCGAGTGGGGCGTCACTTGCGCAAGCTCCCCCAAGCGAGATCTCAGAGTGGCGTTCGCAATCTGGATACGTTCCGCGATCAGCTGCTAGAGAACGCTAAGGAATTGATCATCTGTAGGCAGAGCACGATCTAACAAGGCCCGGAGGTGAACTGCAAACACGAAGGAGCCGTTCCTTCTCCAAGATGGGCCTCATTTGACCACCGCACTGCCTCATGGCCGTTAACCCAGCAGAGAGCAATGGCTCCTTCGCGGCAGTCCACTGCAAGTTGATGGGACAGATTCGCAGCGTTTCCAGGATTGATTTCGCACGGTCATTCAGGAGACGTTGCAGG
This sequence comes from Dicrocoelium dendriticum, assembly GCA_944474145.2. Taxonomy (NCBI): domain Eukaryota; kingdom Metazoa; phylum Platyhelminthes; class Trematoda; order Plagiorchiida; family Dicrocoeliidae; genus Dicrocoelium; species Dicrocoelium dendriticum. Next base: position 45,913,635 of record OX104063.1, read on the forward strand.
GCCGCCAGCTTTCCCGGTCGGTCTTCTCTCCGACCGCAACCGCAGCATCTTTGAAGTCTTAAAACACTATCCGCACATCCCTTCTCCAAAAGGCTCCGGTTAGGGGATCTACATGACCTACTGTGACAGTCACAGGACTAGTACGAGAACGTAAGGTGAAAATGGTTATTTATTGTGGTATCACCAACCGTGCTATTCATCTACGAACTCTCTTCTGGGAACTGGCTGGCATACCTTGCTTCTGTAGGTAATTTAAATGCACATATATCTGCGATTTCCAAGCGTACTTTTTCTGCTGACACATAGGCATAGTCCGCTGTTGGTCCGTTACCGCCTGGCTAGCTTGGTACATATATATTACTGGCACTGGATGCAGTAGTATCTGGCTTGTCACACCGCAATTCGAGCACATCTGGTCGCAACTTCCATCATCGATGAGGTGCAGCGGATCGGTGCTGCTGAATCGGGACGGGGCGCCTGGCTGCCGCGATTTTCCTCCACCGTTACTGAGAGACGGTGGAAGCCCAGTTGTTACTGAGCGAACTCTGAGTGGATAGAAGACAGGTTGCGAAATGTCAATAGTTTGATATCCCCCATCAGCCACATACAGAATACAAGCAGAAACACAGAAAGTTATATAAATGGAAAATGACCAACTCCAATTGAAATGTCCCAGTCAAGACCAAGGAATCCTGACTGAATGACACAATAGTTTCGGTGCACATATCACATGGTGATGGTCCCTAATTGGCAACATCCCCCTAATCAGTAGTATCGGGTATTTGATGTGCATTAACACTTCGAACGCAGTCTCCGGAGTCACATGATGATGAGTCATCATAAGGAGCTTGGTGATAGATGATGCCGGGATCCGATTAATCCGCAGATCCGTACCGTTTTACCGCATAAATCACTGTCATTTGTTCAGCTACCCTCTGTCCATTTAAATGTCACTGCAACGGCAGGCGAATTGATAAACAACGTGAGGGCCGAAATACCTGAAGAGCTGATCTGTCGGTTATGAAGGACAAGGCTTCGCATGATATGCATGAGACGCAATTGGGCGGTGGTGTAGGTGCGCGTTAAGACAGTCAGGAGGTTGTGTCCGATGTGATTTGCCACATGGTCTCCCATGAATGGCAAGAAGAAATAAGCATCCTTCTTTTCTCGGATCAAGAGAAATACAAACATTACTATTACTAGTATTCCTTCTTTTTCATTGCTGTTACTAGCTATTGTGATGGTGACGTGAGACAAAGTGAACAAGTCCATCGCACACCGATGTCATATGTGTGTAGGTGAATTGAGTTGTATATAGATGGGTTAGCTCGGTTAATCACAAGTGGAGTGGAAGTTCCACCAGAGAAACCTTGAGCATGAGGACGACACAGTTCTCCTTAGGTCTGATGAGTTGGCTATACAAACTCTACTGCACATACTTGTGCGTAGCGCCGCACGACTTGGCATGTACTGCGCACCTTCAAAGTGCAAAGTGCTCTTGAAGAACTGGGCCAACACACTTCCGGTTTTAGCTATTTCCGAAAAGCCGATGGATGTGGTGAATCGGTTCACTTATCTGTGCCACGTCTGGTGGTCACATCACTGAAGAGGTTACTTCGCGTATCAGCAAGGTCCGTGTGGCTTTCCAGAGGCACAACCATGTATGGAGACGGCGGGATATCAGTTTGTCAGTGAAGGGTAGGTTGTAGAACGTTGCGATAAGGCCAGTTACTGTACGGATCGGAGACATAGCGAGTTCGCAATGAAGATATTAAACCCTTGGTCGTGTTTGACCACCGGTGATTGTAGAGTATTGATGACGTCTGGTGGAAACCCTGGGTGTGCAATGCTGTGATTTGCCAGTTGGTTTTTGGCAAAAAGCCTTCTGGTGCCTCTCTCACGTGTTTGATAAATCATAGTCGCTTGCGTTGACTACGGCATGTTCACCGTATGCCCGTTGGCCAGCTTCCACGGTGTGCATTACACGCCGTGACTGCACCAACTTGGGCGAAACCTCGAAGTGGCCAGTCCATGACATGGCATCGAGGCATGGGGAAATTGACCGAGAGACCTGGTCAGGCTGGTGCGTGGCGCCTTCGTGGATGGGGGCCTCGGGTCGGTCCACACCAATGGTTGGAGACGATGTCAGACATGGCGCAGTCACGAAGTCAGTGGCGTTTCTGCATTCGGTTGAAATGAGTGACACAAGTGCCGTGGCATAAAATGGGTTTCGAGTAACCGCCAACCATAATAAGTTATGGTAGTTAAAGAGACAGATATGGAGCGCGAAGTAAAGACAGGAATTGGCGGAGGGGAGCATATGAGATGAAACCAGTGGATAGCTCAATGGGGGTATGGTTTAAATACGATGCTTTGGTAGGCTGGCCTGTAGCCCCGAATTTGGTCACAGGAATGTTGAGTTTGAGAAATTCACTAGGTGATCCACGAGCTGATGAGTTAATAGTCAGATGACAGAATCTACTTGTAATTCATGATAGAACGGAATCCACAATACAAAACACCATCCCCTACGTACCAACAAAAGGTGAAGAAGTCACTACTCTACCGACCAGATGAAGTATTGACTCGATTATACAATATGCTCGACGATATGTAATGCTGTAAGGCCATTATGTGTTCAAACACACAGCTATTAAAGGAAACCATATGGCTATGAATTATCTGAGGGTGAGCTTAAAAAAATGAAGCCCTACTTGCGTGATTCGCAGACGCCAGTATAATCTCTCATGAACCATAAACAGCTCATATTCCACGCATTTCTACCGGTCTCCTGGAAATATCGATAATGGTCTTACAATATCGATGGGCGAGTTGAAGATGGACACCAGAGTTCAATCCCAGGTCAAGCTATCTTCATCTGATGAGTCCTAAGTAGGACGACACCCGTTATGGGGTGTCAGTGTTTGGAGGAGCAACACAGATCCACCTTCAACACTCAGGGATGTTTAAACTAAGGGTAGTAACGAAGAAATAAATGTATCCAAGGAAGCGGTGAAACACATTTGAAAACAGAAGTCAAGGAGAAAATGCAGTAAAGACCAGTCAGTGCCATCGCGTCTAGGTGTTTCTGAACAGGGACAAAGGGAAAGCTTTAAGCTAGCACGAAAACTGAAGCTACAGTAGTAGTGGAAGCAGGGCAAAATGTCAGTTGTTCTACTAAAACGGTGATAATAAAACACTTGCCCCATCAACGAAGGGATTGGCTACACCGAACAGAGGGTATGCCAATGTAGCTACGGCCCATAGATCGGCCTTCGCGTAATCCGTGCCTGAGAGTTCAAGTGATGCTTCCGCGTTGGTAGACCACAGCCGCGACGCGATTTCGGGGGCAAGCAGAAGGCTATTTCCACTATGTGTGAGAACATCCATACGGGATTGCGTTAGGTCTGGACCAAACATATGGTCAAGGAATCGAAAGAAACTGGACCATGTATCGTCAGGATTCCAAACGCGAGTCCGAACAGCGCATCCAAAGTCAGTGATGGCGACATGAAACCGTGTATTTAAAAGAGATGCCTCCTTGTCTGAAAGACGATAACAAAGGATATTGGTACAAGGTTGAAAAACATTAGAAGCAAAATAGAAAAACAGTAGTGAAGTGAAAACCGAGAGGGAGCTTGCAAGAAATCCAGCGAATGGTAGAAGAAATATAGTGAAGAAGGAAAACCGTAATCAGGAGGAAACAGAAACAAAATCGAGAAGTATATGGAGTATAACCAAATCGCCGTACCAACAAGTAAATATACACGTTTTACACCGAATGGCGTATACATGACCGTTTGCGTCCTTTCCATCATCTCTCTTCACATCCCACCGCTACAGAGCTGGAGGTTGAGGTGACGTGGCGCGTCGCGTCGCGTACCTCAGTTCTCTCTTGAGTTACATTTGATAGCACCATCCAGTGCGTTCAAAGTCACAGGTTAAACAGTGCATAGACTCGGAGCTGGAATCTCAGTAAGAAGGCTTATACACACACGGCGCCTAACGAATGTTAAGCACCAGTGGAATCAAACTGATCGCACTGACATCAAATATAGAAGGTGCACATCAAGCAAGGGCGTGTAATAATACAGAGTAAGCGTCCTGAGCACAACTTTGCTCTGGTGCGCACGCGTATAACGCCAACTGCCTAAGAAGTTACTCGTTACTTGTTCTCGCGGTCGGTGGGGCGGTAACGTCAGGTGGTATCGGACGAATAGAATGACTGTCGCCAACCAGTGAAGCTGCTTGTCCGTCAAATACGAGGTGCCTAAAGACCAGAGGGGTTTCTGAAGCTACAAATGTTCGAATGAAAAACTGGAGATAACTTTGCATCTGCAGAATTCTGAACCTGCGTCATACTATGAGTCGCGGGAGTTACCGAGTTATGGTGGGTAGTGATGGATCTATGAAGTAAGGATAGTGTCATTGGAAACAGTTGAGACTCATGTACATGAAAGGTTTCTGTGATTAAAACAATAGCTAAAAAGATGTCCGACTGATTCGCTCAGAGCAGCCAACGTGAATATCGTGTCGAATACGCGACGAGACTGACGTTGATGTGGTGCGATGGTTTATGTGTCTCAATGATGGGTGGTGGATTTTGCCTAGGCAGAACCACTCATACCAGATTGGTCAAAGGTTAGAGGCCAGACAAACGCAGTCTACTGGCCCGCCAGGTTGGGGGTTAGAGTAAAGGTGGCTCATCACTCCAGAAAAAGAACTCTCCGTAGCCCAGTGCTAAAACCCCGCTGCCTTGCGGTAAGGTTTAGGAACCAAAGACTTTCGTTGAGAACCCTAACCATTCGCCTGTGTAGGCTTGAGAAAGGTAAGGTATCAGCAGTACGTCGGTACGCAGTACTGATGCTTCATTGCCACGCAACCACCACCAGTTGCATGTGGGCTAATGACATTGCTAAGGTCGCCCTATCCCTACGCAGCCTCGAACCCGCATCGGTAGATAGCAAAGCAAGCTAGGTAACTTTAGATAAGGGGCCGGTCTTGCTTGGGAAACCTCACAGTATCCAGCCTACGCAATACAACACAATAACTTTTGATTCAATCTCTTGATGCACCCGTCGTCGCAGAGGGTTATCGATGGTGCCCAATCGGCTGGCTTGCCGAACAACCTCCTCGTGGTGCCAGCTGGGTGGTTCGGGTTTTCCCGTTCCAGTGAATGGTTCGGCGGCAGTGTTCCAGGACGTGGTGAGTTTTCGCCTGGTAAGCGTTCTCCCTATAAAAAGCCACAAATGTCTGTTTAACAACACTGCGACGTGGCGGATGTGACTCGCCACTAAATAAAGTCACTACCCCTTGCCCCTCCCTGAGAGGCATTGTACTTCAAGGGTGTATTGGGCTCCTGGTACTTCACGGACAGAAAGGCGTATGAACCATCTATTTGGTCACCGGTACCCAACGGATTGTGACGTCCTCACATCGCCCTGATGCCTTTTAGGTTAGATCTCTGATCAAAGGCTAGGGGTAGGGCCCCCTAAGACAACCCTCTACTTCGGCCTGAGCAACCGGGTAGTACCACGCCCACTGACGAATCATGGACCACACCGCTCACTACTGCTACTGCTGTGCATATCTTCTATGCTAATTCCACCGCTCAACCTCCACTCACAGATCCCCCCACCTCCCGTCCTTCACCCACATGTACTCTCATGTCATCTACGGTCACCGTCACAAACGACCCACGTCTCGCAGCTGCTGGAAGTAACGGCTAAACTCCCGGTCTTCAATGTCCTGCGATTGCAACCGCCTCTCACTCCACCGAAGTTCCAACTCTTCTTCGACCTGGTTCTCCATTCATCCTCGCAGCGTTTAATGTTCGAACTTTGATGCAGATCGGACGACAAGCATGTCTGGCCCGTACTCTTGAAACACTTTCGGTAGACATCTGTTGCCTTTCAGAGACCAAATTACAAGACTCTAACGCCGTCATCAGAATGGCCTCTCCGGTAAACCCTGACGCCAAATACTACTTGCGGCTTTCCGGAGACCCAGAAGCTGCCGCCACTGGTCAAGCTGGTGTTGGGGTTGTACTGAGTGCCAGGGCTGAATCAGCTCTGCTTGACTGGATCCCAGTCAATACCCGACTATGTGTAGTCAGACTAAGAGGTTCATGTAACGTAAGTAGGCGTCGAGACGTTAAGCGTGCCTTGTTAGTTGTCTCCACCTACGCCCCTACAGACTGCAGCCCGGATGCAGTTAAAGATAGCTTTTATCAATAACTACATGAATTTCTGTGTTCCTCCAAACGGACTGATATAGTCATTCTTGCCGGGGACTTTAACGCACGGGTTGGCCGCATTCCACCAAGCGAGCACCACCTTGGGGGTAGTTTTGGTCTCGGTGGTAGTCGATCAGACAATGGAGACAGACTGCTTGCTCTCTGCTCTGATCATCGCTTGTTTCTTTCGAGCACTAGTTTTCGACACTTGAGGAGACACACTGCTACCTGGCGCCCGCCCTCACAAACGCAAGAGTGCTCTCAGCTTGACCACATAGCAATCAGCTACAGATAGCGCGGAAGCGTAACGGAATGCCGATCGTACTGGTCAACTTTTCTAGACTCCGATCACGCACTGGTTCGTGCTAAGATTTGCATGCGTTTCGGAGGATCACCTAAGCGCGCCCACTACCGGCCGGACGTCGCGAATCTACAAAACCCTGCGATTTTAACCAGGTACCAAGTCTCACTGTCAACCTTGCTTGGCTCAACTATTGACGGTGATCTCGATTCGCAGTGGGCGCATATCAAAGATGCTTTAGTTTCCGTCAGTATCGACACTTGTGGAGTTACCCGTCACCCACCAAAGCATTGGATTTCTGCCGACTCCTTGTCGCTGATGGACAGGTGCCGCTTACTCCCATCGGATTCCAGACACAGTGAAGAACGCCAATACCTTGGTCGAGAGTTGCGCAGGAGTCTGCAAATGGACCGCGAAGCTTGGTGGTGTGAACGTGCTAGGGAGATGGAGCTTGCTAGTTGCTCTGGTAATACCAGAAAACTCTTTCATCTCATTCGAGTCACCGAAGGTGTTCGATCTGGTATAAGTGAAACAATATGCGAAGAGGATGGCATCTTAATCACCAATCTTCAACGACGGTTGGAGCGATGGGCCGAACATGTTGGCTCACAGCTTTGTCGGCCCCCAGCTCCATCTGCTACCTCTGGCGCTCGCGCTGGAACCGAGTGGTCTACCCCCACAGATCCTCTCTCTACCCAGGAAATCGAGCAGGAGCTCCGGCACACGAGGCATTATAAAGCCCCCGGCCCTGATGGTCTCCTTCCGGCTCTATTTAAAGATGGCGGCGCACCGCTGGTCCGAGAACTCACCGCTTTGTTCTCGAAAATTTGGTCGAAAGAGAAAGTTCCGTCATCTTGGGGTGAACCGACAGTCGTCCCCATCTTCAAAAAGAGCCTGTGCACAACCTGCTCCAACTACAGAGGAATAAGCTTAGTCCCCGTCGTTTGCAAGCTGCTGGTGTCCATCATACTTTGCAGGCTATCCCCAACACGCGAATCGTTGCAACGAGAAGAACAAGCTGGGTTTCGCCCTGGTCGCGGCTGCATCGATCAAATCTTCACGCTTCGCCAGATCCTCGAGCTCCGCCATGTGTATCAGAGGCCAAGGATTGCTGTGTTCTTGGATATCCCTGCAGCCTTCGATTCTGTAGATCGTACAGTACTGCGGTACTGCCTACTGAAGAATGGTGTCGCAGAGAAGTTCGTCTCCATACTGCGCGCTCTATATAGTCTGACCTCGGGCAGGGTTAGGGCTTATGGCAAGCTTTCGCCTACCTTTGTGGTCTCCAGTGGAGTTCGACAAGGATGCCCTATCTTTTGGTTCCTATTCAAGTTTGCCATCGAGGATGTCTTGAAGAACGCCCTAGGCGATTCGTTGAATGCTGGCGTTGAGCTCCTCCCAGGTAGTCGAGTTGTTGACTTGGATTATGCTGATGATATCGTCTTGCGGGGTGACGATCCACACATCGTCCAACTTGCATTAAACCGCTTGGCGATTGAAACATCAAAGTACGGTATGTACTTTTCGCAATCCAAATGTAAGGCTCACTTCTAAGACTGGCAGGTGCCTCTGTCTGCACTCACGCTTGCTGGTGAGACACTAAAGGTTGTGGAGCGCTTTGTCTACTTTAGAAGTTGCATCACTGCTGGCGGGGCTGTTGGAGACGAAATTTCGATGCGCATCTCGAGAGCAGGCCTCGCTTTATCTAGGCCGAGGCATTTGTGGCGACGCCATGGCATTTGTCTCTCCATCAAAGGACGGGTCTATTGTGCAACTGTTCGTGCTGTACTGTTGCATGGATGCGAGACCTGGCCCATTCGTAAAGATGACTTGCGCTAGCTATCCGTCTTCGAGCACCGCTGTCTGCAGTCCATTGCCCGTGTGTGGTGTCAGCACCACGTATGTAATGTGGAAGTTAGACAGCGTGTCTTGGGACGTGGAAGCCACTCGCTTAAGGAGCTCGTCTCACTGCATCAACTGCGGTGGTTGGGACACGTATTGCGCATGCCTGTCCAGCGTTACCCCCATCGTGCGTTGTTTGCACTTGCTGGACAGGGCTGGAAGAGACGGTCTGGTGGACAGCCTACAATATGGAGAAGCCGCATGAAAAAGCTGACGAAACAGTTGGCTTCGGCCGGTTGTTGTCGACTACCTGGTTGGGGTCCGAGAGATGAGGATACTTGCTGATTGAAGACCTTGGAAGTTATGGCTCAAGATCGATGTCAATGGCGGACGTGTGCATCGGTTTTTGCGGTGTCCCTTCTTCTTCCCCCGAAAAAAGAACAAACTAAAAAAATTTCAAAAACTGCGTGGTAAAATAGACAGAAAAGTATTTGTTGTTGCTCTTTTCTTATTATTCGTATTGTTTTCCTATTCAGTCATGATTCCGATGGCGCAATATCTGCACCACAGATTGTGTATAATCTAATATATATAATCGGCTGAATCGAGTAGGGTGGATAAGAGTTTGGATGCTCCTGCTCAAGCCTTCGCGTCTTCTTATTCCCGCTCTTACACTTTCTCCCCTAAGCGCCCCGTTCCAACTTCACTTTTATCCCCCCGCAGTTGCTGGACCAACACAATCTTTCTTTGATAAGCATCTTCTAGTTTCAACTCACACGCAAACGCCGAGTGTCACTCCTGCTCTGTCGACAAGTCCATGTCCATGCAAACGGACAACATCAGTTTATCTACTTCTAGTTGGGGCCGTCGATCCTCGTTAAGACTGGTATGCCACAACGTGCGCACTTTGCTATAGGATGGCCAACAGACAGCACTTGCCCGAAAATTAGAGACTATATCGAACGATATTTGTTGCTTATCGGAAACCCCCCGGTAAGATTCGAACACCGTGTTCACTATGCGATCCCCATCATGAGACAGTAACAGTATTTTCTCATTGTGTTTATCTGAAGGGGACGCAGCATAAAATGCCGGTCAAGCCAGGGTTAGCATTGATTTGAGTCCCTGGGCTGATGCTTCCCAGATCGATTAGATCCAAATGAACAGCCGAATTTGCGTCGTCAGATTCACTGGCTCGTTCCAGGCTACGAAATACCTCAGAGACAATCAATGTCTGCTCGTCATTGCGGACTAGACCCCCACAAACTGCAGATGATTTCTATCACTGATTTCATGATCTCCGTCGTTACGGAAAATGCACGGATCCTGTGGTGCTTGCTGATGATCCTAACGCTGAAGTCAGCAAATCGTCCGCCGATAAGCTTCATCTGGGCGACCAACACAATGTAGGCTCCCGTACTGATAACGGTGAGCGCTTGCTACACCTGTGTGAAGGCGCTCGTCTCCTTCCTCTGCGCACTGACTTTCAACACTGCACCCCCAGAAGAGTGACTTGGCGCCCACCAGACTCGGACCAGCCGTGGACGCAAAGCGATCAATTCGCGAAAAGTTACAGCTGGAAAAGTTCGTCCAAAACTATCGATCGATTTGGAGCACGAGTATAGACTGCGATCACGCTCTTGTGTATGTCGAGCTTCAGGTCCGTTTATGGCGGACGTCCACAACGTCGCTGTGAGCCGATAGACACCAGGCAACTGGCGAAGCCAGGTGTTCTGAATGCGTATCAAACTACGCAGGCATTCAGGCCGAGTAAGCGCCCACTGCACACACTGTTGTGGAACACTGATCGCATATCTACCAGACGTTACTATCAGCAGGCATCTCTTCATGTGGCAAATCAATTTGTCAGCCCGATCATTGGGTCTGTACACAGTCTCTGAAACTTTTGGATGCTGGCCGACGTTTTCCGACTGGAAGCGAACGCAATGAAACTCGCAAAAACTCAGGACAAAACTCCCTCTCAGTCTGAAAAGAGCCTGCGAAGCCTGGTGGTTCCATTGTGGCTACACATGGAAACAGCCGCTGCCGTAGGTAATCAACGTAAATTATTCCCTCTGATACAGCAGACGGGGAGTGGGAGACCTGGTGGGAGTGAGACCATACGCAACGAGAGTTGACAGCCGATTCACAGCTTGTCAAAATGCTTGGACCCTCGGGTTGAACATTGTGAGAAGCAGTTTAATCAATCAGAATTATCAGCGTCTCCGCTGACCATTGATTGCCATTCTATTTGGGACGACCCTTGAATCCGCCCTCATGCGTAAAAGTCGAACTTCAGCCTGGACGCTCGAAATTGTACAAGGCTGCAGAAGCAGATGGAATCCATCTTGACCACTTCAAATTCAGAGGATGGTTTGCATAACCTACTGGTAAATCTGTGAGAGCACGAGACTGTCCCAACAGACTGGGCCCCTCCCTTATAGTCCCAATTTTCAAGGAAGACTCACGTTCAGAATGCGGCAATCATAGAGGGATCGGTCTGATCTTAATCGCCACTAAATTGCTGGCGCCTGGCCTTCTTCACAGACTGACTGGCACTCGTGAAAGTCAGATTCGTGAGGAGCAAGCCGGGTTTCGTAGAAAACGAGGCTGCATTGACCACATGATCACATTACGTCAATTTGTGGAGCGCGCCATGTTTATTGGTGGCACACCGTAATCATGTTGCAAGACAACGAAAGTGTCTTCGATTCGGTGGATCGATATATCTACTCAGGAAATGTCATAGGAGCGCCACCTGTAGCGCCGACGCGATATCACTCTTGTCCTGAAAAACGGAGCTTAAAATCCAACCAGCCGTTCAACTCTCCTATACGGTTGTGAAACATGGCCCATTAGGTCGACAGATATAAAGAGGCTAAGTTCGATCAGCGCTGACTTCGCAACTTAGCTCATATCTCGTGGGAGCACCGCGTGAACAATGAATGCGTTCGGTGTCGTGTATATGGTGCAGGAAGAGCGAGTGAACCGATCCTCACCATTGTCTCACGCACGATGGCTGGGCCACGTGTAGCGCACGCCAGAACACCGACATCTGCGTTGTGAGTTATTTGCGCGTCCGGAGTGTGGATGGAAGAGGAGGAGAAGAGGCCAAATGATGACTTGATCGAGAGGAATGAAAACCTTCACTTGGCGTCGATTGGTTTCTCCCAACTACCGGGCTGGGGTCCCAAGGACAATGAACACGTTTGGTTGGACACACTCTCTGGCATGGCTAGGTGCCGGCCCCAGTGGCGTTTGGGTTGTTTCTCTGCCCACCCCCTCTCCTTCAAATTCTGCCTCCAATTACGATCACATACAAAACGCAAAATATGGTATTTAACATTATATTATTTACTTTTTGAACTTCGTGTAGTTGGTAATTCTTAGTATCTTATCTTTTTGCATTGTGACATCATCAGCTAACACGTATTGATCATGGTGACTCTAAAAAGCAAATCAGCCAGCATAGTTTGCTTCGTTAAATAAAATCTAGTAACAGGGTGAAGCCAGAACTATCGCCGTCTGTGACATTGGCGCAAACTGGTGTCAATGAAGAGAAAAAATGCTTCATCCTGGAAAGCATCATCCAATGCTGGGGATAGATGATGGTGAACCAGTGGTAGTCGAACTAGCTGTCCAGCTCGAGACAATTTAGTGGCTGGAAACTGGGGTTTTCACAATTAAAAACAATACGATGATAGACTACACAAATGCCTCTAAATACTCGTGAGTCATTTAGCGATTATTGAGAGTCGAATTGATGAAAACCAGGGGAAATTTACCACCATAGTGAGCACGCGTTAACCGTATTTTCGTGCGTCGCCATGTTGGATTTCCTCAATTTAAAGGTCGCCCTTTATTGCTTAATAGTACCAGATGGTGGAGTTGCTTATCTTTAAAGGGAATACCACTAAGGCCACTTTCTATTCTAATATCCATAAAGTCTGAATCAAGAGACAGCAAAAAAGCTTAGGGAAACTGTTCTGTCAAACGGTCGCGTCAACTAATGATCATTGGGTGATTCGACTTCTCATTTATTCTCCGACTTATTAGCTACAATGGTGTGAAATATTTTGTTTCGACCGATCATGGCAGTATGCAAAGTTACAACACCCTGTTAGCATAGCTATTTTAGGGTCAAAACCATAGAAGTCCTGTTGTATGCATTAAGCTAAAGTGATGCACTAATTGATATGTATTTTTCATCTGCAAGGAGTAAATGACTGTTGCCCACCACCAGTAATTAGACTTTACGAATGGTTACTTGGTGGTTAATCGGTTACCTTATTGGGTAATTCACATGGATTTCCAAAGCTTCTTCAGACTACGGGGGTCACGTGACCGTATGAAACAGAAAGGCAACCAGTGTGAATTGACGACACCAAGAGATTAGCTGTGTTTGATAGTCTGTGCTATCGAATGTGTTCAGCATCCCAAAAGCGAAGGCTATAGCCACGGTGTTTGGCCTAGTCGCCTAGGGCGACTACTCATACGATGGCGATTGGAGAAAATAACGAAGTTAATCAAATCATCATCCGGCTGTACAAGGATTGGTGGGCACCAAAAATACAGGTTGAGCAAAAACAATTGGAAACCTCAGTATGCAGTGAATGGTGAGGATGATGCTGACAAACACCAAGTATATAAATGAAAGAAATAAGTAGGGTCCTAAGACGGTGTTCGAAAGGTGAACGTCGGACGCTTGCTTTTTCGTCCACCCCATATGCACTGAGTTCTTCACAGATGACAACGGTAATAATGGGACTGTAAGACAATCGTAAGTGGCCTTTCCGTTAGAATACCCTATGCACCGATAATAAGTCCCGGTGACGAGAAATTGGGAATAACAGATCGATTCACAGATAGAAGAAACTGTATCAGCAGCAGTGGGTGCGTGTATTCTGAAATCATTTCACTTGATGCAAAAGTTACCACTGTCTTCGAGAACTGCAATCCTGTAAACAGGACCAAGGTGTGGGAAGTTTTTCACATCGGGAGTGGAACAGGATCATTTCGGTCTGAAGATCAAAGGTTGGTCTAGATAGTTGAGCATTTTCACACAAGGGGCATTGCTTATGTTGGGTGGTGTTAAGGTAGCCCATCCAAAACACCCTTAGAAGCCGGTCCGTTCGCTAGCAGCCCGTAGGAATTTGGCTCGACGCAGTCTGAAATTAATTGGCTAGCCAATGATAGCGAATGAGCGTTGCACCCTAAAGTTTACCAATGGGAATAATCTAGCTTGAAGTATAACAGTGAGTGCAGGTTATGCATCGAGTAGCAGTATAGTCAGCAGTCTATGAAATAGACATGGAGCCAAACATAAGAATGGAAATCACTAAAAGACAGGTTGAACACCGAATCAGTATCATGACACATTAACTGAAAGTGAGCAACATGTTTCAGACATTTTGCGGCAACATAAAAAAGAAGGCGTACTTTATTGCTGCTTTGCATCCGCTAATTTTTGTCCTTTTTAATCGGTGAGCACTAAGTATCCAAATCCAAGCAGTTATATACACAGATCCACCACTACTTTCCACTACGAGCTATATCCTGGATTGTTTCCAGCCATCGACACTCCTCGTTCTTTGGTCCCCAACCAGGCAGACGTGTGGATCCAACGGTGGACAGCGATTTCATTTGCTGTCGACAGGTGGATGGTGCACAACCAGGTGGTCTCTTCTAGTGGAGTCATGCGCACACAAACAGAGCGCGATGGGGCAAACGCTCGGCTGGCATACGCAGGACATGATCGAGCCATCTTAACTGGCGCAACAAACCCAGCTTGCTGAAGGGAATACTCGTATTCCCTAAGACACGAAGTCCGACTTCACTGCTGCAAAAGTGTCGTTGCCATCACACACGAGGAATCATCCTGAAGCACCCGTTGTCGAAGGCAGAGCGCCAGCGCAAAACGTCTACGCGAAATGCCTACGACACGCATCCATTTAGCAACACCTCCCGCATGGTGGCAGCGTAAACAAGACCCACTACCAAGAGATAGATATCCAGGCGACGCCACAAATGCTGCCAGTTGACAAACGCCTATATATATATATGTATTTATATATATATATATATATATGGTTGGCGGCATCCGGTTTCGGATTTGCCTGTCACTGTGGCAAGCCACAGGACGCCTGCGCCTACAGAGGGACCATGGATGGCTTGCGCTGCACCACCCACAGCTCCAACCACATACCCCATATCCAGTGTAAACCCGAAGGAATAAGACCGGGAGGCATGCGGATGGGAACCACGTTTCATCAACGGAGCCGGCCCACACTCCTTCACAGGCAAACACAAGCACGCTGTATTTGGGGAATCAACCGCACACAAGGCGGTGGCTGGACCGTAGTCCGCTCCATACTGAGTGCATGGAACCACTCTTCGAGCCTAACACGGCCACAAGAACCGCGCACCCCGTCCCCTCCAGCAACGACCAAACTGGTCTCCTGGAGCCAGTATGGACGATGTAGTGGTAATAGACAGGTATGGGCACCTTGTCAACATACACATCAAGCGCAAGCCACACCGGGGATATCAAACAACAGCCATTCACTTTAAACGACAAGCTGAAATAAAATAAATCCAATAATGCATACAGATACGGTGGCATAACTCTTCGCTAAATTACCATATGAAGTAAGTTGGTCAGCAACAAATCCGTGATAAGTATAGGAAATGTCCACTAGTTTAACTTAAAAATGCCTACATAACGCAACAAAAAGAAAAAAATAAACCGAAGAAAAAATATAGTATATAATATATATAGAAATATATAGATTAGTTATAGATAGACATAAATGTCTACGCCTAGGTGAGCCATGAGCGAGGCCACTCGGGACCACTACCGAAGCGACGACGGGTCCTGCAGAGAACGTAGGCAGAACCGGCGCAGCGTTTGTAGGTACGCTGTATTCGATTTACTAACCGTGGGCGTGCATGCTAAGTCTCTTTCTTTCAGGTGGTGGGTTTTCAATTTTGCCTCAATGCTTTTCTTTCTCATATAGATGTCTACCTGTACTCTATTCCATTAACCTGCGCACCTCGTTTAAGCCAATTGTATGCGACTTCCATAAGATTTTTGTGTTCGTGGCATTTGCGAAATGTATACTTTCTGACCTCGAGAACTTATCACGGATTCGTTTGTAAACAACTTATCTCGCATGCTCATTAACTTAAGGTTTAAGTCACCGTTTCCTTATGCATCAATCGAGTTATTTTCTTTGTCTCTCTCTCAAGTGTTTGACTGTTGTTTGATATCCCCGGTGTGACTGCGCTTGATGTGCATGTTGACAAGGTGCATACCTGTCTATCATCCACTACCTCGTCCATACTGGCTCCAGGAGACAGTTGGTCGTTCCTGGAGGGGACGGGGTGCACGGTCCTTATGGCCGTGTTAGGATCGAAGAATGGCTCCATGCACTCAGTGTGGAGCGGACTACGGTCCAGCCACCGTCTTGTGTGTGCTTGATTCCCAAATACAGCGTGCTGCTTGTGTTTGCCTGTGAAGGAGTGTGGGTCGGCTCCGTTGAGAAAACGAGGCCCCCATCCACATGCCTCCCGGTCTTATTCCTTCGGGTTTACACTGGATATGGGGTACGTGTGTGGCATATATATATATATATATATATATATATATATATATATATATATATGCAGGCAACGGTATCCGGTTTCAGATTTGCCTGTCACTGTGGCCAGCCACAGGACGCCTGCGCCCACAGAGGGACCACGGGTGGCTTGCGCTGCACAACACACAGCTCCAACCACGCACCCCATGTCAAGTGTAAACCCGAAAACAATAAGACAGGGAGGAATGTGGATGGGAGCCGCGTTTCATCACCGGAGCCCGCCCACGCTCCTTCACAGGCAAACACAAGCAGCACGCTGTATTTGGGGAATCAAGCGCACACAAGGCGGTGGCTGTACCCTAGTCCGCTCCACACTGAGTGCATGGAACCACTCTTCGAGCAAAGCACGGCCACAAGGACTGTGCACCCCGTCCCTTCCAGCAACGACCAACCGTCTCCTGGATCCAGTATGAACGAGATAGTGGGTAATAGACAGGTAGGCACGTTGTCAACATGCACATCAAGCGCAGCCACACCGGGGATATCAAACAACAGTCAATCACTTAAGAGAAAGATAACCAATAAAACAAATCCAGCGACGAATAAGGAAACGGTGACATAAATCTTAAATTAATGAGCATATGAAATAAGTTGTCTACAAACGAATCCGAGATAGGTTTACGAGGTCAGAAAGTAAATTTTAAGGAAATGCAACAAAAACGAAAACGTTATCGAAATTAACTACAATTGGCTTAGGCGACTTGTGAAAGCTAATAGAAGGCTGTAGTGGTAGATATGTATATGAGAAAGAAAAGCATTAGGACCAAATTACAAACAGACTACCTGAAATAAAGAGACTAAGCACGCAATCACGCAGTTAGTAAATCGAATGCAGCGTGCCTACAAACGCTGCGCCGGTTCTGCCTACGTTCTCTGCAGGACCCGTCGTCGCTTCGGTAGTGGTCCCGAGTGGCCTCGCTCATGAATCACTAAGCCTGCCTGACTCAAGCACTCACGACCGCATGTGCTACAGCACCATGCGCTCGATGTCGATGGAGTACAACCCATCGGTGCTTGCCGCTTCTTCTCTGTATGCACAAGGGCTTTCTCCCGCACCTCGGCAACCGCCTTCGTGATTAGGTCGCGCCATGCACGCCGATCAACCGCCTTCGATTCCCATGACCTGCAATCAAGAGTAGAATGTGAGTGGCTCACGTTGATCATGTTCTGGTAACGAAACTTTGGTTTCCCCACATGACGCTTCCCATTACTCAGCTGACCATATAAGAGTTGTTTCGGTATCCGAGTCGAATCCATACGGCTCACACGGCCAAGCCACCTAAGGTGTCTCAGCAAAAGTATGCAGTCCACTGCATACATCCCACTTTGGCGCAACACTTCCGTGTCAGCAACTCTGTCGCTCCAAATGATGCGCAAAATCCGTCGCAGACACTGCTGATGGAACCCACGAGATATCGCACGTCCCGACGGTACAACGTCCACGTTTCACTGCCGTATAGAAGAACGGACAGTACCACGGATTTGTACACCATCAGCTTCGTGCCAATGCTAAGTTGATGGTTGTTCCACACTCGGTACTCAAGCTTCCCGAATGCCGCCGCCTTCGACACGCGGATACGCTCCTCACTGTGTAGCTGATGATCAGTCGACATCACACTCCCAAAATAGCAGAAGCGGGAGGTAGTTTCCAATACTTCAACACTAATGCTGATTCGCGGCAATACTGAAGATTGCACCTCGGGTGAAGGCTAAGAGACAGAGTTTTGCTTGTGTTGATGGTGAGCCCGAATTTAACCGCTGTCGAAGCCAGAACATTAGTCATGTGCTGCAACTCATTCACGCTGCTGCAAACAACGCACAGTCGTCAGCAAACAACAACATACGGATAGTTGTCTCACAGACTAGAGTTCTCGCACCGAAACGACGGATGTCCAGCAACCCACCATCAATACGGTGCTCCACACGAACACTGTTGGCACAAGCGGCATCAACAGCACAAGACATCATTGCATGAAGATATATATTAAACAGGGCAGGAGCTAAGACACAGCCTTGCTTCACACCAGAAACAGATAAGACATGGTCGGTCCGTACGTGCGTATAAAGGTGGCAAACTTACCTCTTCCGAGTCGTAGGCGAACAGTCTTCAATCGCGCGCTGATGCATGTTGGTTCACCCACCAGCTGGCCATTTAGGCGATCGGATATAACAAATCCGACCCCATGTTCACGTTGTCCTGAAGCAGCGTTGCCCAACCAGTAGAATGTGTAGCCAGCACCTGCTTCATGCAACTTACCTTGCTCAGCGAGCCGGGTTTCACTGAGCGCCGCAATATCCATGTGGTAGCGCGCCAATTCGATCGCGACGAGTGCAGTGCGGCGCTCCGGGCGATCGCTGGAGTTCCGGTCCAGTAGTGTGCGCACGTTCCAGCACCCGATGCTGAGTGCTTTGCGCGAGGGCATACGATTACATTGGTGGGCAATCGCACGAGACGTGGCCGTTGTGCTTCGGTTTGCTTGAGGGACTCCACCCGGAGCCTTTGGCTCAATAGCCTTACCCACAAAGCAGTGGGGAGCAGATCCAGCTCGGGAAACTGATTGCAGAGACAGATGGGGATCTGCTTGACGGCCGTCACACGCAACCTTCGAGGTACTGGAGCGATTTATATATGTTTTGAGACCGTAGTAGGATACACCTGCGACCACGGCCAGACGCAGGTGGGTTTTGGCGGGTTTGCACCAATTTGACCAGGGGATGCCTGGCTTGAGGCGGGCAGTAGCAAACCATTGAACACCCGGAGGTGCCCTCCCACAGACAGACACAGTGTTTGGCGCTAGTGCTCTACGCCAATCGAGATGTGAGCTTATAACCCATAGACCTGTTGTCTCCCATGGCTAGGTTTTACGGGCAGAGGGAAGAGGGCCATTGACCACTTCCAAACCTCCGAAGAGGATGGACTAGGATACTGCCAGGGCGCCCACACCTCACAGGAGAACGACTCGGGTCCTCAGCCAAAGCCTTCGAGTAAATGTACACCCGAAAAGCAGCTGGTCTAGCACATGGTTAGTTCCCTGACTCATGCGGATTAGTGTCCTGGATCTTAGCAGGGAGAAGGGGGTAACCCAGCTCCCACCCAGCGGTCGCCACGAGGAAGTGCCCAGGACATGAGCCAATGGAAAAACAGTAGCAGCAGTGGGTAGACCATCTGTCAGGATCTAGCCACCACCAGTCAAAGGAAACCATAGGCTCACCCGCCTATACATACATAAATACCTAAATATAAATACATAAAAATAAAGATATATACGTCAGCTGAGTAATGGGAAGCGTCATGTGGGGAAACCAAAGTTTCGTTACCAGAACATGATCAACGTGAGCCACTCACATTCTACTCTTGATTGCAGGTCATGGGAATCGAAGGCGGTTGATCGGCGTGCATGGCGCGACCTAATCACGAAGGCGGTTGCCGAGGTGCGGGAGAAAGCCCTTGTGCATACAGAGAAGAAGCGGCAAGCACCGATGGGTTGTACTCCATCGACATCGAGCGCATGGTGCTGTAGCACATGCGGTCGTGAGTGCCTGAGTCAGGCAGGCTTAGTGATTCATGAGCGAGGCCACTCGGGACCACTACCGAAGCGACGACGGGTCCTGCAGAGAACGTAGGCAGAACCGGCGCAGCGTTTGTAGGCACGCTGCATTCGATTTACTAACTGCGAGCTTGAATGCCAAGTCTATTTCAGGTGGTGGGTTTGCAATTTTGTCGTAACGCTTTTCTTTCGCATATAAGTGTATACATGTAGTATCTTCTATAAGCTTGCACACGTCGCTGTAGTTAACTGTAGTTAATTTCGACAACATTTTCAAGATTGTGGTATTTTCATAAAATATATCTTCAGACGTCTTGAACTTATCGAGGATTAGTTCGTAACCAATTTATTTTACACACCCATTTAGTGAAGAGTTTGTCACGGTATCTGTATGCAGTATTCGATTTATTTTAATTCAGCTTGTCGTTCCGAGTGATTGGCTGTTGCTTGATTTCCCCGCTGTAGCTGAGCTTGATGTGCATGTTGACAAGGTGCATACCTGTCTATTACCCACTACCACGTTCATACTGGAACCAGGAGACAGTTGGTCGTTGCTGGAAGGGACGGGGTGCACGGTCCTTGTGGCCGTGCTAGGCTCGAAGAGCGATTCCATGCACTCAGTGTGGAGCGGACTAGGGTACAGCCACCGCCTTGTGTGCGCTTGATTCCCCAAATACAGCATGCTGCTTGTGTTTGTCTGTGAATAAGTGTGGGCCGGCTCCGTTGATGAAACTTCCACATTGCATACGTGGTGCTGACACCACACACGGGCAATGGACTGCAGACAGCGGTGCTCGAAGACGGATAGCCGGCGCAAGTCATCTTTACGAATCGGCCAGGTCTCGCATCCGTACAACAGTACAGCACGAACAGTTGCACAACAGACCCGCTCTTTGATGGAGAGACGGATGTCATAGTGGCGCCAGAAATGCCTCAGCCTAGAAAAAGCGAGGCCTGCTCCCGAGATGCTTATAGAAATTTCTTCTCCAACAGCCCCGCTAGCAGTAATGCAATTTCCCAACCTCCAGTGTCGCACCAACAAGAGCGATTGCAAGCACACGCGCCTGCCAGTCTTGAAAGAGAGCCTTGCATTTGGATGGCGAAAAGTACATGCCATACTTTGATGCCTCAACCGCCAAGTGGTTTAGTGCAAGCTTGACGGCGTGGGGGTCGTCACCCAGCAGGACGATATCATCAGCATAATCCAAAGCAACCACCCAACTACCTGGGAGGAGTTCAACGCTAGCATTCAACAAGTCCTCTAGATCATTTTTGAGGACATCCTCAATGGCAAAGTTGAAAAGGAATGGAGAGATAGGGCATCCTTGTCGAACCCCAATAGTGACAACAAAGAAAGGCGAGAGTTTGCCATAAGCCCTAACTGTACTCAAGGTCAGACTATACAGAGCACGCAGAATGGAAACGAACTTCCAGGAGATACCATTCCTCAACAGACTGTGCCATAATGCAGCCCCGTCGACAGAATCGGAGGCTGCAAGGATATCCAAGAACACAGCAATCGTTGGTCTCTGATACACATGGCGGAGTGTGAAGATTTGATCGATGCAGCCACGGGAACAGTTGAGTGCCAATCTTGAAGCAGCACTTTGCACTTTGACGGGGCAAAGCACATTCCGTACCTGGATGCCTCAATCGCAAAGCGGTCTAGAATGGTTCGCATGCTCTGTGAGTCCTCACCAAGTAAGGCGATATCACCGGCATAAACTAAATCGGTTGCTAGCCTACCTGATAATAGCTGCATGCCAAAACTTTGGTAACCGTCTAGAGCTCTCGACAGGAAGTCTACAATCGCAAAATTGTGGAGAAACGGGGACATAGGGCAGCCTTGTCGTACACCGCCAATGACAGCGAAGGATGACGAAAACATGCCCTACACCCTCATTCTGCCAGAGTTGTGGAAATACGGTGCGCGTAGGATGGCAGTGTAGTTTTCGGGGACACCGGTCCTTAGCAGGTCCTTAGAGCAGGTCGATCAACCGAGTCGAACGCGGCGAGGATGTCCATGAATGTAACGATGACAGGCCTCTGGTAAAGGTGGCGGTGTTCCATAATTTGAAGGTGTGAATATCTAATCCACACACCCGTGGTCAGGTCGGAAGCCAGCTTGTTCTTCCCGGTACTGCGATTCGTGAATGCGAGATAGTCTACGGAGTAGAATGGATGTCAATAGCTTGGAGGCAATCGAAATAAGACTAATTCGCCGGTGATTGGTACACGAAGTGCGAGCACCCTTCTTAAAACCAGGACACTAACTGAGTCGCCCAAGGAAGAAGGCACCTTTTCTTCATGCCAGATTTTGGAGACCAACGAGGTTAGCTGGCTAATGATAACTGAGCCTCCGTATTTGAACAGCTCCGGAGAAGTCCGTCTGAGCAGGCAGCCTTCAATCGTCTTAGGCGGCGAATCGCAAGACAAACTTCAGCTTCGCCGGGTAGATCAAGTGTGACGACTCAAGGCGGGCAGCTGGGTTCGCAGGGCATATAAGTGGACTGTGAAGGCCAATCAAACTGGGAATGAAAACGTTCGGTCCATCGGACCAAGCGTTTCTGTAAGTTGGCAATTAGCGAACCATCGGCTTCGCGTATAGTCACACTGACACCAGGCTTTCTGTGGCCAGTGAGTCGAATGAGCTGGAAGGGCTTGCGAATATTGTCAGAAAGGGCAGCGGCCTCCATTTCCGAAGTACGCTGGGCCAGACTACACGGCCACTGCGTAGGCTTTGTCTGAGCAGCCGGTTGGTAGAACGGCGCTCTTCATCATGAATAGACTCCGCTGGGATATTCCTGCGGCGGTCAAATAAACCTAAAGAGCGCGTGGAGATCCAGGCCTTTATAGAGTGCGGAGTAAGATCACAGACTTGCTGTCCGGAAGATATCATGGTCCTCTGCATACACGTGCAGTGTCCATCAATATCTTGCGGTGGGTCGCAGACGAGTGCACCAGCCACGGAAGCTTGATAACTGCTGAACCGAAATACTAGATAGTTTATTTGGGTCTATCTTACAGCGCTTTATTTTCGGGGACCCTCCGAAACTCATGTAGATATTCGCATAGACAAGAGCATGGTCTGAGTCAAGAACAGTGGACCAGATGGATCTGCAATGCTTTACAATACCTCTCCATCCGAAACTGATTGCGACCATGAGACCATGATTGTGACGCAGAAGGGAATCGCCAAGTAGTGGAACGTCTCCTCGAATGCCGAAAGCTGGTGCTAGAGAGAAAAAGATGAATATCTTCGCACAGTGCGAAAAGTCTCTCTCCATTATCTGAGCGGTTCTCATCGAGCGTATGGTGATCACCGAGGTGACTTTCGCATGCCAGCAGACTATCGACCCGTGCGTTGAGATCCACAGCAAGGGCAACAATGTCAGGTTTGCGGGCTCTGCTCAAGAGCTGATGAAGTACACGGTAGAAATGGTCCTTGACAGAGTCAGAACTGCAGCCAGTTGGAACGTAAGCTGAGAGCACAAACAAGTTGCGTCTCTCCTCACGACATCGGTTTATCTTGCATGATCCCCGAAGTCGAACTGCACACGGCTATTATTCTGGAACCAGTCCAGTAGTGCTGTCTCGGCCTTGCTAGTTAGCGCTACACCAACGCTAGGCAAGCCTGCCTCAGCTGTTTTTGCGTTACCAGATAGACGTAGGTGAAATTTCGTTCCGTGGTGGGTGGAAGATCTCAACTCAATCACAGTACTGG
Organism: Dicrocoelium dendriticum; assembly: GCA_944474145.2. Classification (NCBI taxonomy): domain Eukaryota; kingdom Metazoa; phylum Platyhelminthes; class Trematoda; order Plagiorchiida; family Dicrocoeliidae; genus Dicrocoelium; species Dicrocoelium dendriticum. The sequence continues at coordinate 45,936,925 of OX104063.1, forward strand.
GATCTTGTAAGCGCATTTCGGAAAGACAGCAAAGATCGATAACGAGGGATTTCAGGATGCGCGCAAGCCCAACTTGTTGCCCGATTTGCTTGAGTGTATGTACATTGAAGCATGCCAGACGGAACGAAGACCGATGCCGATGGAGTGCGACTGTGCGAGCCCTCTGGATGTCGACGAAACCATCCGGAGTAGAATCACGGAAACAAGAATTAGTTGGTAACGGATAATACTGATTGGTAACAAATGAACAGATGGCGTGTGAAGGTGAGTGACTGGAAGGAACAAAAGCAGCTGAGAGCGATATTGCAGTTGAACAGTCCATGGTTTTGTCAGCGAGCGTGATACTACCCGGTTGCCCAAGCCGAAGTAGGGACTGCATTCCGAATCTTAGGCTAAATAGACTGCGCAAGGCAGCGGGGCGATTGTGAAACAGAGCTTGTCTGACCCCTAACTAATGACCTGTCTGGTATGAGTGGTTCTGAAGGCACTTTAAAGTGCCACGCAGTGTAGCTAAACGGGTCACAGGGTTACACAAACCATCGCACCATGTTAAGGTTCAGTCTCGTTGCGATGGAAATTTCAGCTATGTGATCTTTTATGAACTATTTATTTTGATCTTAGCTTTGGATATATTGCTGTCAGTCGCCCAATCAAGGTTTTGTCAAAGGCCTTTGTTCCCCGATCTGGGAAGTCTGCCGCTTCCGATTGCGCAGTGGTAGCAAATTATCCGCAAGGACAGCGGAAACCACAACAGATGCTACCAGTGTGTCCGCGACAATGAGATGTGCAGGCAAGTACTAGGAACTGATGGTCACTTTAATTCCTTAGGTTAATAAGTAAGAGAAATACGCGTTGTTGGCTAGAGCAGGGGCTATGGAGATCTAGTTAGTGTTGACCGAGGACGGGTATGTTGCGTTTTCCGGATGATGTATGTCACAAGGATCGAAGGAGGGGGAGACAACGGTTGACCCCGCAGAGAAAAAGGATGTGTCTAACGTATAAGCTAGATGTTGTTGGACTGGCTGGCTCGTAGCCTTCAGGATCACAAGCCTAGCTTGCAATCCGAGGGCGCGGGTTCGAGCTTGCGTAGGGACCGGCCAATCCACGTAGTATCCTAACCCGCGTGCTACTGGTGGTAATTGCGTGGCAGTGAAGCATCGATACTTCGTACCGGCGTACTGCTGATGCCTGCCCTTGTCGGGCCGCATCAGCTACCGGACTAAGCCCCAAGCGATACAGTCTGTACAGGGTATGCATCCTCAGTCGGCCGGTAAGGATGCTTAACGCTTTACCGTGACAGGCTGCAGTGTATATGTAACGTGTGTGCGTCCGTAAATTAGCTCATGTGACTCATCACTTATCTTCACTGCGCTCAGTGGCCCATGCTCTCTCCGCATGATCCAGCACTAGTTTAGAACATAGCGTACACTACTACGCGCTAAACTATAAGTCAAATGCTCTGATACATCTTATGCTTAGTCGGTATCACGATAATACATTGGCCTACAAATGTTTCTGATTCCCCTCGGGTGTAACATGGATGACAACCGAAATTACTGACACGTGCGTCGTTGTCTCATTGAATGATCACCTGTATAAATTCTGAATGGCACTACCTTAACTGCGTGTTTAGGTTGATTGTGACGCGGAGTAGTGAGGTGCACAATGATTGGTTGTCCTGTTGAAGCCGCATTATTTAAGATCGATAGACAACTATTTTTAATGGTGAATCGTCGGTAAGTTGTGGGTAGCGTGATCGCAAAGGCATGTTTGGAACATTCCGACTCTACGCCAGGCCTCTCCTTCTAAAATAGTGTTTCACATTAGTAGGATCGTATGGTTTCATGAAAGAGAGACGCGAATGCAGAGTACTGATGCACGGCACGTGGTGATGTTAAAGCCGAGAATCATCGGAAGTTCGCCGAGATCATGGTACTAAAATTCATGAACTGATGGAAATTGAAGAGTTTAGGATAAAGCGTGAGGTAAAAATAGTCAGATAAAGATGCGAAGACACACGAACTGTATGAGTGCCCTCATTTTAACCAAGTTACGGTCAAGCGAAGTTGGGCCAAATTTCTGTATATGGTGAGTGAGCTCATGCAAGTAACAGCAAACGATGCATTGAAGGTAGATGCAGTTGTCTGGATACATGTCACCGGAAATTATATTAACGACCGAGAGAGATAAATAAGATCACCTAAGTAGGATTAGACAAGGGCACCAAAATTGTTTGATAGAAGAATGGTTGTATCAAGGTATCTGGGTTAGTAAGTTGTCACAGACAGGGAAGATTGTTACAAGATGTAGGAAGTGGATACCCACTAGAGTACCAACTGCGAAAAACATGAGTGGCAAATATGATAAACTCACTGTCTAACCAAGCCAAACAGGCGGTAGGCGTAACATTCCGACTGGCACTCCTGAAATGTGTCATTTGTGGAGGAGTTCGCAGACGGAGTAGAATATTATTCCCCTTTATATCTCTGTGAGATACCCCCAAGCGTTCTAGCTCCGCTACTGCATCAAATAGTTGGGCGAGGATGGCAACCGCCTCGTCCGGATCTAGATGACAAGGCGGGGAGTCCCTGGATGATGCTTCATTGCCGACATTTTGGAGTGAGGATGATAGAACGATAGGATCGGAACTATCGGAAGATGAAATCGGACTTTTCTCTGGTTCAACGGCGACGTCCCTCCCATTAGATGAATCAGTGGAGAACAGTTCCCTGTCTTCGGCCTCTTTTCGGCTGTCTTTCGTGATTGGTGGATGCCATGCGCCACTAAGAAGTTCGTCTAGAGTTGATTGAAACCTAAGTGAATGAACGATCAAAACAACACATGTGTGTAGGAGTTGAACACTTGGCGGTGCTTCTGCGGGTGCAAATGGAGATCACGAAAATAATCAAAAGGGATGGCGAAGGTAAAATTTCTAAAACTGTAGCGATATGCAGCTTAGGCAAACCAAATAGAGTCTGTCCCGCACAAACAAAACAAGGGAACACAGGTGGTATAGCAAGATGGGCATTTCGCACATCTGGTAGAACGAACACATGAAAAGAGGCAGGCAACGTGAGCGCTTAATTTGAGCCAAATCACGTTGGAATGCAGGTAATGCAACTTCATCAATCGGCAGCCATAGCTGAGGAATTGAAGAACAGGAGAGCACGTACGCACGCAACATATCCCTAGCTTTTGGTGTATCAGAGCCGAACACTGCAAGCTCAGTCACCAGGCGCACCAATGCTTAAGTGTACCTTATAGATCATCACAAATCTCAGATTTACGTAACCCTGAATACGTCAGTCATATCAACTAGTAGCGCTAAACCAGAAAAAACCTCCAAAACGCGAGAAGTAAGTGGATCTTAAAATAAGCAACACGGAGCATGATAAAGATAACTGCAATGATTCACCTCGGCATCAGTAGATAATATGTGAGAGGACGTCCACCAAATCCTTCGGCAAATTCATCAGCTCTTTTCCAATCACCGGAAATTGAAAAATCATACGCATGGTGGGGTCCGCGAATCTCTGAGGGAAAAATCTACATATGAAGAGGTTGAAGATGAAATACCGTGATCTGGAGATGTTTCAGGGAGTACGTGAAGGGATTCAGGCGTTCCGTGAGAAGTAGGAGCTCGGGCGACGAAATGACCGACAAGGGGGACAATGTTCGGGTGACCCAAAGGTGGCCTGAGACCACACTCGCGTTCCAGCTGTCGGTGCAAAAGGACCCAGTTCACTGATTGGTCTAGCATGTAAGCAGTATTGTCAACCTCCTTGCCAAGGACACCATTGTTAAGGAATGAATCCACTTGAAAAGCGGCGTAGTAATTGTAGAGCACTTTCACTGCTAGTTCGTTGTTTGCACCTTGATGGGAATAAGGAAAGAAGAGAAGGTTCGATCATCTAGTCATCGATTGTAGCCATTGGCTTAGCGGGGTAACGGAAACCATGCCACGTGACTTTGAGGAATGAGTCAAACTTGGCAAAAAATGTTTGAGCCTGGCAAGGGAGATAATTGATGTCATACTTCGCTTTCTTCCAACTGACACAATTGCGCCATTTGCCGGGTTTTTGTGGCACCAGATGTCCAACGCGTTCAATTTATATCTATGTAAGCGGTTTAAATAAGGAATTGGATGGGATGAAAGGGATGAAAAATGCAGCCCCGGTGAACGAAAGTAACTTAAAGTTGACATGAAAAAGAACCTCAAAAAGTAACACATGAAGCCAGAGGAGAAGCCAGAGAGCTTGAGACAACACTGAGCTCATGTAACTTCACAGCTGACGCCCAACACACGATCAGACACAGTATCATTCCAGCACTGAGGCACAAGAGTGAAACCGACATGTTTAACACAACTGAACAGAAAGCGTTACGAAACCTTAGGAAAGCTAAAGATATCGTTATCTTACCGGCTGATAAAGGACGTCTTACTGTTGTAATGGACAAAGCAGATTATATGAAGAAAGCGCAAGAACTCCTTCAAGATATGAACACCTACCAACCAGTAAACGAAGATCCCACAAAACGATTGGAAAACAAAATCAAACGCACCCTACAAAATCTGGAACAAATGGGACAAATTACAAAATTAGAACACAGCAAGATGAAACCAGAGGATTCGGTGTTACCGCGATTCTACGGCCTGACAAAAGTTCACAAAAGTGGAGTCCCCCTCCGCCCTATCGTGTCGTTACCTGGAGCTCCGAATTACAAACTTTCCAAAGAACTCTGGAAGAGATTGAAGCACCTGATCTCTGGCTCGGAACATTCCATACAATCTGCAGAGCAATTCTTGGCTAAGCTCAGGGAAACAGTAATAGAAGAGGACGAAATCATGGTTTCCTTTGACGTAACAGCTTTGTTCACTTCAATCAACACCAAGCTGGCGAAGCAAACGATGGCAACACTACTAGACCAACGCGGGTCCTCAGACACGAACAATAAAGTAGATGCCATAGATGGATTTATGCCTCACGACACACTTCAGTTTCAACGGCCAAACCTACGAACAAATAACAGGCACGCCAATGGGTTCACCGATATCTGGACTAGTGGCCGAAGCGGTGATGCAAGCATTGGAGGAAACCGCACTCCCGGTCGCAAAATCTAAACTCTGGCTACGCTACGTGGACTATACTTTCGTCATCCTAAAGCGCTCGAAACTGGAAGAAACACATTAGTTAATAAACAACACGTTTACTGGTATCAGTTTCACTAAAGAAAAGGAGAACAATGATCAGCTACCATTCTTGGATGTGTTAGTAAAAAGACATGCTGCTGGACAACTGGAGACAACAGTTTATCAGAAAGCGACGCATACAGACCAAATCCTGAATTATCGCAGCAATCATCCAACAGTCTACAAGCGCAGCTGCTTAACAACTCTATTTAAAAGAGCGCAGACACACTGCAGCACCCCGCAGATGAAGAAAGCGGAGGAAGATCATCTATTCGAAATGTTTACACGGAATGGGTATCCTAAGAATTTCATTCTGCGTTGTTTAATATCAGTAAAGGGACCGAGGCATGAACAAACATCAGAAACGGCTAAAAGGACAATCACTCTACCATACATAAATGGTGTCTCTGAGATGGCGGCTAGACTGCTACTACCTTTCGGAATAGGAGTTGCTCACAAGCCGACGGAAACCATCCGAGACAAGCTCTTCAATGGTAAAGACCGGCTTGGCAAAGAAGAAACAAGTGGTGTGATTTACCAAATCCACTGCAAAAATTGCGACAAATACTATGTGGGCCAGACAGGAAGAAAGCTCGGCACTAAGCTACATTAGCATAACCTAGACATCCGCCGACATGATCAGAACTCCCTGATGTCGGTACATATGGATGCCGAGAATCATCAGTTTGATTTGAAGAATGTCAGGATCATAGGCAGGGCAAAAACTCGAAAAGCACGCGAGTTCATTGAGGCTTGGTACTCGGGAAAGAACTCAATCAACCGACACTTAGACCTTGATACTGCCTATGAAGCACTGAGGGTTAAAACAATACTCCGCCCCAGATCAAAGAAACAAAGGAACATCATTGAGGCGGACTTTAGCTAATAGTACGCAAGAGTTGACTACACGGTCAGCTCACGTGGACCAATAGACTCCTGACGTTCGAATCAAGTGATCAATAATCACTTGGATCTGCTAGTGGCTCGCATAAACCGCACTGATGATGTCGTCTAGCCTGACGATGAAACGTCTGCAACCAAATCAACCAGCTCGGAGAACACCCGTATACCCTCATCCGCATCCCGAGCTACAAATATTCGCGAGGATCAATGAAGACAGCGTTCCTTATAGTAAGGAGTGGGACGGGGGATTCACGCAAACAGTGGGATAGTTGAGTGAAAGATTTCAACAAAGGACGAAGTGGGTAAACGATTTCGCCGTGTGATGCTTGAAAGAGGTCGTGATTCGATTTGCGAATTATGGCCCAGCCATATCAGCATAGTACAGACTCACCGTTAGTCGGTGATGGACGGATATACCAATTGGTAGGGTTTTGCTTCAAGATATGCTTAAGACATATGGCATCAGAAGAAAGCAAGGGAAGTGCATCCTACGGGAACAAGTAGGAAAGATGAGGATGTAACGGAATAAGGTGGTAACTAATGGACGCCAAGAGTTGGGGCCAAAAATCAAACAAACTCCATTCAAATAATAAAATCGCACATGGGATTGATGTCTCACAGACAAATAATGTCACATTCGCCACAACAATTATAAGATTGAGAAATGATGCGCATACACTAACAATAAGAGAGTAGAATGAAGCAAAGTACTAAAGAGGAATTTAGAAAACAAAACAAAAGCACTCTTATGTACATCTGAAGCGAACACAAAGCTAATGGTGAATGGTAAGCGAATGAGAACATGGCGTGGTCCACATAAAATTGGAATGATAAATAACTCGCATTAGGGTTACATCAGCCGCAGTGTTGCTCTGCTATCAATCACATGGACCACAAAAATTGGAATATGACTAGTCAACAGGCAAAATTGTACCAAGTCTAGAAAACGACGGTATATGCCTGGAACTCAGAGTCACAACAGCCTGTGGTAATCAAACATCGCAGTACCAGAAAAAGCAAAACACCGACACCTCATAGGGGAACTCAAAAGACTAAGGTCAAACAAAGCTAATGGCTCGGAGGGTCTCTCACCAGTGATTATAAGGAAGTACGCGGATTCTCCCGGATATCTTCAATAACCATCTCGTCATATACGCGACCCTCGATATTTGGGGACGACCAGAAACCCTCCAGTTCTCAAATAGGAATCCCATTAGTATCGCCCGAATGCGTGTACAAGTATACTACTCAAAGTTTTGGAAAAATCGCTTATGCCGCGGATATCAACAGCTGCTCCTGCTGACTGACTTGCCGAACAATCACCTCGTGGTGACAGCTGGGTGGTTCAGGATTATCCCGTTCCAGTGAATGGTTCGGTGACAGTGGTCCAGGACGTGGCAGGTTCGCCCATGGCAAGCGTTCTCCCTATAAACAGCCAAATATGTCCATTTAACAACCCTGTGGCTTGGCGGATGTGACTCGCCACTAAATAAGATCACTGCCTCTTGCTTCTCTCTGAGCGGTATTGTAATGCGAGGGTGTGTTGAACCCCTGATCCTATGCGGTTCAAAAGGCGTATGAACCATTAGTTTGGTCAACGGCTTCTAACGGGATACGATACCCTCATATCGCCCTGCTGCCTTGTAAGTTAGATGCTGGATCAAAGGCCCGGGGTGGGGCCCCCTAAGACAACCCTCTACTTCAGCCTGATCAGCGGGGTAGTATTACGCCAACTGACGAACCATGGATTGACTACACTACTGCTTTCCCTCTTGCTATGTCTACTGGCTTTACTGTCTCTGCTGCTCAAGATCCGCTCACAGATCGTCCAATGTCTTATTACTCAACTGTATGGATGTCTTCCCCGGTCAGCGTCAACAACAGCTCATTGATCGCATTTGACAGAGTTCTGAAGTAAACATCTGGTGTTCGTTGCCCGGTGGCCACACATCCACACACTTAACCGAAGCTCAAACTTACCTTCGTCTTGATTCTCCATTCGGCCTCGCAGCGTTCAATGTGCGCACTCTGATGCAGATCGGACAAAAAGCATGTCTGGCACGCACGCTTGAGATACTTTTGGTGAACATCTGTTGCCATTCCGAAACTAAGTTGCAAGACGCCAGTACCGTCATCAGAATGACATCTCCTGCAAACCCTGACGTCTAATACCACTTGAACCTTTCCGGAGACCGAGAGGTTGCCGCTTCTGGCTAAACTGGTGTCGGGTTTGCACTGAGTGACAGGGCTGAGGTCGCTTTGCCTGAATGGATCCCAGTCAACAGTCGGCTATGTGCAGTCAGACTACGAGGTTCATGTAAGTTAAGTAAGCGTCGAGAAGTTACGCGTGCCTTGCTTGTCACCTCCGCGTACGTTCCTATAGACTGTCGCCTGGATGCAGTCAAGGATTGCTTTAACCAACACCTACACAAGTTTCTGCATTGCGCTAAAAAGTCTGACATTGTCATTCTTGCCTGAGATTTTAAGGCACGAGTGGACCGCCTGCCACCAAACGAGCACCAGCTTGGGGGTACTTTTGGCTTCGGTAACAGCCGATCAGACAATGAAGACAGACTAGTGACTCTTTGTTCTGATCATCGCTTGTTTCTTTCGAGTAAAAGTTTTCGTATTCGAAATAAACAGACTGCTACCTGGCGTCCGCATTCTCAAACGCAAGAATGGTCCCAGTTTGACCACATAGCAATAAGCTACAGATGGAGTGGAAGCATAACAGACCAGCTATCGTACTGGTCAACTTGTCTGGACTCCGATCACGCACTGCCTTGCGCCAAAATCCGCATGCGTTTCGGAGAATCATCCAGACGTACACACTATAGAAGGAAGGTCGAAGGTCAGCAATATCCTGTGACGTTAGCCAAGTACCAGGCTGCACTGTCAACACTAGTTGCTTCAACTTCTGACGATGGTCTCAATTTGCAATGGATGCGCATCAAAGACGCCTTAATTTCTGCCAGTACTGTCAGTTGTGGATTTGCTTATCACCAGCCGAAAAGCTGGAGCACTACTGCCTACTTGTCGCTGATGAACAGAGGTCGCTTAATCCCAGTGGACACCAGCCGTAGTGAGGAAGGTCGATCCCTAGATCGATCGTTGCGTAGGAGCTTAGAGAAGGACCGTGAGACCTAGTGGTGTGAACATGCTAGAGAGCTTGAGCTTGTTAATCTCTCTAGTAATACCAGAAAACTGTTCCACCTCATGCGAATCAACGAAGGCTTCCGATCAAGAGAAAGCAAAACACTCTGCGAAGATGTGTGCTCTCTAATCACTAATCTTCAACAACGGTTGGAGCGATAGGCCGAACATTTTCGCTCGTAGTTCTCATAGCCGCCAGCTCCATTTGATTCCCCTGGGGCGCGCACTGGTGATGAGTGGACTATCCCAACTGATCCTCTCTCTCACCAGGAAATCTGGCGGGAACTCTACTGCATAAGGCGTTATAAGGTACCCGGCCCTGATGGTCTACCTCCTGCTCTATTTAAAGATGGGGTCTGTTCGCTGGTTCGAGAACTCCCCGCATTGTTCTCAGAAGTCTGAGCAAAAAAGGAGTTTCCATCATTTTGGAGTGAGTCGATAGTTGTCCCCATCTTCAAAAAGGGCTGGCGCACAAATTGCTCCAATTACAAGGGCATAAGTTTGGTTCCCGTCGTTTGCAAGACTTTGGTGTCCATCATTTTTCGCAGGCTATCCCCAACATGTGAATCACTACAGAGAGAAGAACAGGCAGGGTTCCGCCCTGGTAGCGGATGCATCGATCAGATTTTCACACTCCGCCATATGCATAAAAAACCAACGATTGTTGTGCAGCCTTCGATTCTGTCGACAGTGCAGCATCGTGGCACTGTCTGTTGAGTAATGGTATCCCCGGGAAGCTCGTTTCCATTCTGCGTGCTCTGTTTAGTCTGGCCTCGGGTAGAGTTAGGGCTTATGGCAAGCTTTCGCCTTTCTTTATTGTCACAATTGGGGTTCGACAAAGATGCTCTATCTCTCCATTCCTTTTCAACTTTGCCATTGAGGATGTCCTCAAAAATGATCTAGAGGACTTGTTGAACGCCGGTGTTTAGCTCCTCCCAGGTAGTTGGGTGGTTGATTTGGATTATGCTGATGATATCGACTTGTTAGATTACTGTCCGCAGGCCGTCCAACTTGCACCTAATCGCCTGACGACTGAAGCGTCGAAGTATGGCATGTACTTTTCACCATCCAAGTGCAAAGCGCTTTTTCAAGACTGTTATATGCTGGCTGGCTTGCCGAACTACCCCCTCGTGGTGCCAGCTGGGTGGTTCGGGTGTACCCCGTTCCAGCAAAGTGTTCGGCGACAATGTTCCAGCTCCGTGGGGCATTGTATTCCAGCAATTGTGTTGACTTCATGGGGAGTACTGGGCCCCTGTTTGGTAATCTACCAAACAAAGACGCATGAACTGATCATTCAGTCAACGACTCCCAATGGGCGCGATACCCTAAATTCGCCCCGCTGCCTTGCGGGTAGGTTACTTAGCCAAAGGCTCGGGGTGGAGTCCCCTAAGTCAACTCCCTACTTCGGCTTGAGCAACCGAGTAGTATCACGCCCTCTCACAAAACCATGGACTGTATTACAACGCGCTCATCAGCTACTGTTCCTGCTACTCACTTTCACGCTATTTCATCATACGCCAATTGTTTGTTTGTTAACAATCCCCACTTTCGGTTACCCGATTCATCTGTTCAACAATCTGGCTGCGATTCCGGTTGCTCCGCAGATCAAGGAATTCAACCTATGGCTCTCCTTCGTCCCCGATCCTCGTTCCGTGTGGCCTGCTTCAACGTCCGGACACTCATGCAGAATGGACAGCAAGCCGGTCTAGCGCGCACCCTAGATTCCCTAGACGTTGATGCCTGCTACCTTTCAGAAACCCGATTGCAAGATCCCAGCAATGTGCTTACATTGACATCCCCCACTGACCACGAAGCCAGATATCACCTGCTTCTTTCTGGAGATCCAGAAGCGGCCTCAGCGGGTCTGGCTGATGTAGGTATAGCACTAAGTGACAAGGCCGAGGCGGCACTACTGGACTGGTTACCGATTAACAGCCGACTATGTGCAGTTCGGCTTCGGGGTTCATGTAGAATTAACAGGCATCGCGAAGAAAGACGCAACTTGTTTGTGATCTCCATGTACGCTCCAAATGACTGCAGTGGCGATTCGGTCAAGGACGAATTCTACCGAGATCTACATCAGCTCTTGACTAATGTTAAAAAGTCGGATGTCGTCATCCTTGCTGGGGATTTTAATGCACGTGTTGGCCGCCTGTTACCATACGAACGCCACCTTGGTAGTCATCACTCGCTCGATGAGAACCGATCTGATAATGGAGAGAGACTTCTCACATTGTGCGAGGACAACCGTCTGTTTCTTTCAAGCACTAGCTTCAGGCGTACGAAGAAGCGTTCCGCAACGTGGCGCCCCCCTCCGCCAACACAACCGTGGTCTCAAATTGATCACATTGCAATTAGCTTCAGATGGCGCGGCAGCGTACTAGACTGCAGGTCCTTTTGGTCCACTTTCGTTGATTCAGATCGTGCTCTAGTCTGTGCGAAAATCTGTATGTGTTTTGGAGGATCCCGAAACACGAAGAACCGCAAGATTGATGTAAACAGATTAACTGATTCCTCTGTCCAGGAGAGCTATCAGTCTTCACTGGCATATGCACTCAGTTGCAATCCACCGCAAGAAGTGGAACAACACTGGACTTGTATACGGAAAGCGATGACCATTTCCGGACAGTCAAGCTGCGGTCTAACTCGACGCCCTTTGAAGTCTTGGATCTCTGCTTGTTCTCTGGAGCTGTTCGAATGCCGCAAAGATATACCCGCGGAATCAGATTGTAACGAGCGGCGCCGTTCTGCCAACCGGCTGCTCAAGCAAAGCCTACGCAAGGATCGAGAGACATGGTGGTCTGAGCGTGCTTTAGTGATGGAGACTGCTGCCCTCTATGGCAACACTCGCAGGCTTTCCAACTCATTCGATCCACTGGCCTCAGGAAGCCTGGTGTCAGTAAGGGCATTTGTAAGGTGGATGAGTCTCCGATCACCAACGAACAGAGGCGTATGGACCGTTGGGCCGAGCACTTTCACTCGCAGTTCAATTGGCCTCCACCATCTATCAGTACATGCAGTACACCTAGTTGTCCACCCTGGCTCGTCCCATTGAATCCACCCAGCGAAGCAGAAGTCTGCTTCGAGATTCGACGCTTGAAGCGCTTCAAGGCTGCCGCCTTAGACGGACTTCCTCCGGAGCTATTCAAGTACGGCGGTGTGACGATCATTAACCAGCTAACCGCGCCGTTTGCAAAAATTTGGCATGAAGAGTAAGCGCCTTCCTCTTGGGGCGAATCAGTTATTGTCCCGATTTTCAAGAAACGCGCTCGTACTTTATGTGCAAATCATCGCGGGATTAGTCTTATTTCGGTTGCCCCTAAGCGATTGGCATCCATTCTGCTTCGCAGGCTATCCCCAGTACGTGAATCATACTACCGCGAAGAACAAGCTGGTTTCCGTCCTGGCCGCGGATGCGTGGATCAAATCTTCACGCTCCGCAAACTCCTCGAACATCGCCACATTTATCACAGGCCCACTATCGTTGCGTTCCTAGACATACGTGCCGCTTTTGACTCCGTTGATCGACCTGCTTTATGGCGTTGCTTGCTAAAGAACGTGGTGCCAGAGAAATATACCGCCATCTTACGAGCACTTTACCTACATACATTCGGCAGAGTGAGGGTCTATGGCAAGCTTTCCTCGCAATTCGCTGTCAATAGCGGTGTGTGACAGGGCTGCCCTGTGTGCCCATTCCTCTTCAACTTCGCAATCGAAGGCGTTCTGTCGAATGCCCTAGAAGGTTTCCAACATTTTGGCCTAGAGCTTCTACCGGGTGAGCGCGCGACCGACTTAGATTATGCTGATGATATCACCTTACTTGGTGACGATCCTCAGGGTATGTAACTCATTCTGGATCGTTTGGTAGTTGAAGCATCTAAGTACGGCATGAGCTTCACCCCATCGAAGTGTAAAGTGCTGCTCAAGGATTGGCTTTCACCTGCTCCCGTGCTCACTCTCGAAGGTGCACAACTTGAATAGGTAGATAGTTTCGTCTACCTTGGGAGCTGTGTTCCTGCTGACGGCACTATCAACAAAGAAGTTTCGCTTCGTATCGCTAAAGCTCGATCAGCATCTGTCAATCTGAGGCACTTGTGGCGTCGTCGTGACGTCTCATTCTCACTAAAAAGACGCATTTACAATGCATCAGTCCGCTCAGTATTGTTGTATGGGTGCGAGTCCTGGCTGATTCGCGTGGAAGACATGCGTCGTCTTTCTGCCTTCGATGCCGGTTGCTTAAGGAGGATCGCTCGTGTTTGGTGGCAACATCGAGTTAATATTAATGACGTTCGACGTCGCATCTTGGGGAATGCAAGTATTTCCTTTAACAAACTGGTTTTGTTGCGCCAGTTAAGATGGCTCGGCCATGTCGTACGCATGACACCTGAGCGTCTACCGCATCGCGCTCTATTCGCTGGTCAAGGACCTGGCTGGAAGCGACCGCGTGGTGGTCAGCCTTCCATTTGGCGGCAGCACATGAAATCGCTGACGTCGTGTCTAGCCGCTGTTGGATCCCTACGTTTTCCAAGATGGGAACCCAAAGATGAGGAGTGCCAAATGGCTTAGGACTCTTGAAGACATGGCCCGCAACCGGAATCAATGGAAGAATTGTGTATAGTATTGTGTTGATTCACATGCTTAATGCGACTAACATTAAAAATGACAAAAAAGAAAAAAATCCGCGTGTGACAAACAAACTAAAAATGTTTTGTTTTATTTTTTTGTTAAAATGTTCCATTCATCTTGCGGCATATTAGCTGAAGTGTGTTGCCCACCTTCAACTACCATACCACGATGATTATGACGCAATGTCTGTCTCCTATCCACTGATCTCCATGGCTTTGTTGGCTCTATATCTAGTTGCTAGACTGTTGTGATTACATGGTTGGCGGCATCCGGTTTCGGATTTGCCTGCTACTGTGGCCAGCCACAGGACGCCTGCGCCCACAGAGGGACCACGGGTGGCTTGCGCTGCACCACCCACAGCTCCAACCGCACACCCCATATCCAGTGCAAACCCGAAGGAATAAGACCGGGAGGCATGCGGATGGGAGTCACGTTTCATCAACGGAGCCGGCCCACACTCCTTCACAGGCAAACACAAGCAGCACGCTGTATTTGGGAAATCAAGTGCACACAAGGCGGTGGCTGGACCCTAGTCAGCTCCACACTGAGTGCATGGAACCAATCTTCGAGCCTAGCACGGCCACAAGGACCGTGTACCCCGTCTCTTCCAGCAACGACCAACTGTCTCCTGGAGCCAGTATGGACGAGGTAGTGGGTAATAGACAGGTAGGCACCTTGTCAACATGCACATCAAGCGCAGCCACACCGTGGATATCAAGCAACAGCAATCACATGGAACGACAGGATGAAATAAAACAAATCCATTAATGCATACATACATACATATGCCCCTACCTGTACTCACCAGCGATGGGGAAACGTTAGAAGTGGTACAGAGTTTTGTCTACCTGGGAAGCTGCATAACTGCTGGTGGGGCTGTTGGAAACGAGATTTACATACGTATCTCAAGAGCTCGTCTCGCCTTCCCCAGGCTGTAGCATTTATGGCGCCACCATGACATCCGTCTCTCCATCAAAGGACGGGTTTATAGTGCTACTGTCCGTGCTGTACTGTTGTACGGTTGCGAGACTTGGCCTGCTCGTACCGATGACCTAGGCCGACTGCCTGTCTTCGAGAACCGTTGCTTGCAGTCCATCACCCGTGTTTGGTGCCTGAATCACGTAACCAAGCTTGAAGTCAGATAGCGTGTCTTGGGTGAAGACAGCCACTCCCTTGAGGCGCTTGTCTCGGAGCGCCAATTACGACGGCTTGGACAGGTACTGCGTATGCCCGGTCAGCGTCTTCCGCGTCGTGCCTTGTTCGCGGTTGCTAGACAGGGTTGGAGGATGCGGTGTGGTGGACAGCCTACAACTTGGAGAAGCAGGATGAAAAAGCTGGCCACGGTTGGTTGCTCCCGACTCCCTGGATGGGGTACCAAGGATGCTGAGTGCCTTTGGTTGGAAACCTTAGAAGTCATGGTTCGAAACCGAACTCAGTGGCCGGCGTGTCTCTGCTTGTTGCGGTGATTCCCCTTCCCGCCCACAATAAAAAATAACAAAAACTCAAACACCGTGAGTGGAAAAATGGACAAAAATTGATTGTTTTCTTTCTTCTTTTATTCTAACCCTGTTTTCCTATTCCGCCATGGTCCCGATGGCACAATATCTGAACACAGATTGTGATCAGTATTTATCCTGCTGATGATATGTATCACTTCACATATACACCTCAGCACTCCGTATTAGATTTAGTAGCATACCTTATACTTTTATAAATAAATAAATAAATAAATTGTATATGGCTCGACTTTGCGAGAAGCCGTTCCCAGAAGGGACGGATCAAATAATGGTACAGCAGTTTCATATCATGGTATAATAAATTTAAAAAAAATGTGAGCACAAAATGAAAATTTGTGTAGCGCGAAGCGGTCCAAAATATTTACATTCCTCTTGTTCTATCGTCTGACAAGTTTAGCAGTCACATGAGAGTTGATCGCACACGAAAAAAGAGAGAATAAAGTGCTGCGGGCCAACAAAATATAACCACTTGTGCACTTGACCACATGCATTTTCAGGCACCATTAACTCCGTTCTCAAAAGCGTTATCTAAGGACTGTGCTATTCGAAACATTATTATCACATTTTGAACGGTTAAATGATCTTTTATCGAAAGCTTAAACAAACGCAATGTGCAACAAGTTCTGATAGCTCTTGGAAGTTTGTTCCAAAGCTTTGAGCAGTGTATTAAGAAGAAACGCTCCCTAATTCGCGTATTGAACTTTGGAATCATGACCGTTGTCTCCTTATTTCGTAGCTCGTATCTAGTGTTAACGGACATATGGACACAGATAACATAATTGTGCATGTGATGGTGAATTATTCTGTACAGGAAACACAAGTTCATCTTCATTATCCGTAGCCAAAGTGAGTCAAGTCCAAGTTTTTCACTGCGCTCTCTGTAGGTCATCTTGGAGGAATATCCGCACAGCTTCTTTGTAAAGCGTCGCTGTACCCTCTCAAGAGCATGCTGGTCAGATTTCCGCAGATTCGACTGTAGTAGTGAGCAGTATTCCATGCCAAGTAACACATGTTTTGTAAAGCCAGATACGAGATTCTGTGAGTTGAAATTTATGACAGATATAGCCAGTAGTCTACATGGCTTTCGAAACTTGGAAGTCACAATGTTCCGAAAAGTTGAAGGTAGTGGAATACCGCACACCCAAGTCGTGAATCACTTTGCACTGTGATATAAACGTGCCTTGTAATAATAGACTGCCTGGTGGAACCTCGCATTTGTACGACAGAATATTACACTTGGCCACGGTAAAGGACATCTGCCATAGTTTGCACCAGGATTCAAGTGCCGATAGATCTTCCTGAATGTGGCACAAGGCTGCGCGGGTATCTGCACGTTCTTGTGAGTAGACGATTTTAATGTCATCAGCAAACAGAAAAGTAGCACATTGTCTTATTCTATGAAATACATCGTTGACGTAGAGGAGAAAAAGAAGTGGACCAAGTACACTTCCCTGAATTACTCCACTGGTGACTGCTTTCGGTTTAGAGACACGGTCGCCAATACGCACCACCTGATGTTTGTCAGCTAGGTATGACGACAACCAAGAAAACACTGGTTCTCCAATACCTGTTTCCTTCAGCTTGAGGAGTAGTCTTCGATGCGGCACTCTGTCGAATGTTTTTGCATGTCTAAGAACAGGACAATAACACTGTTGCCTTTGTCTATGGCAGCCGTTGTGTGGTTTAAGAAGTCTGTCTGGCATGTCGCACAAGATCTGCCCTGCAAAAAACCGTGTTGTGAATTGTTGATGACGTTTTTCTTATTCAAGAAAATAAGTAATTCATCTTTCACTATCCTTTCCATAATTCTAGATATTACAGGTGTGTGATTGATGGGGCGATAGTTTTTAATTTCGTGAACGTTTCCATTCTTATGCCGCGGGATAACAACGGAAGTCTTCCAGTGATTAGGATATACTGCACTGTTAAAAGAGAGCGTAAAAATGTTGAGCAGTAGAAGAGGCAAGTCGCTCTCACCGCTTTTTAACAAACAAGGGGGGAATTCCATCAGGTCCTGGGTAAGTCGAGGGAGACAAGCGGGAGACTTGACCGGAGATTTTTGCAATAGTAAATTCCACTGTGCATAAACTTTCAGCAATGTGTGGTGTGACAAGCGCTGGTGTGGCTAGCGGTTCATCAACCATTGATTCGGCGAACTAGGCGCTGTAAGCCTCACAAATTTCACCCGGGGCATCAAGGTATGTGCCATCCGGCATAATGATAAAATTGATGGGATTACTGCGACGCAAACCTCTGGCACGAAACAGATTGGACAGTTCCGTTGTTCTTCTCGGGCCATTCAAAGCTTTGTATTCTTCTAATATGAGATTGCGAACATTTAGATGCCCGAGTTCCTCGATGATCTTTGCCTGCTGCAGTATTAGCGCAAAGTCTGCTGTTAATCTGAATGTCCGCCGGATCTTATGAAGCTTGCGTGTGATACCTAACACTTTGCGATCGGGTTTTTGTTTTCTTAGGCGGGCACACTTTATAAGCACTAATGAATCAATGCAAAGACCGATGATATCATAGAACACGTCTGCTGCTTTTTGAGGGCGTGGAGAGAGGAAGAAATCATCCCAGTTCATCGAACGAACCATATCCTTAAACGTGTTCCAGTTGACGGAGTTGAATAAACGATAGTGCAGTGGGTGTGGTTCATTGGCCATACGTAATCTTAAACAGCATTTGACCACCCGATGGTCACTCCCAGGGAATTCATTAAGGACCGTTACATTAATAGCAGGTATGCCCAGCGAGAAAATGAGATCAAGGATGCTGTTTCCTCTGGTAGGTTTGGAGACATGTTGTTGCCAACCATTCATATGAATACAAGAGATAAGATTATGAAATTTCAGAGGAGCAGTTCCTGCAGACCATGCAATCGATGGCAGATTGAAATCACCACCGATAATCTTGTGTTTAAACGGAAGGCTTGCGGCACATTCAAATGCAGACGTCCAAACTACTAAGTCCTCTTGGCTACAGTTTGGCGTGCTGTATATACAACCAACAAGCAGTTGCTGGTGTCGGATCGTTATCGTAAGCCAAAGTGACTCTTGCACATTATTCAGCACTGGATTCTCGAATGTCGTTGCTGCCAGCGATTGTTTCGCGTAAAGTACGCATCCTCCTCCTCGACGACACTGCCGATTTCTCACAAACATATCACATCCGAAAATGGTTAGCTGGGTGTTAGACATGTCGTCATGGCACCACGACTCAGTTATAAATATTATGTCAGGAGCGGTCACAGAAACAAATGAGCGTAGTATGTGGATCTTGGAATGAAGCAAACGAATATTAATCAAAAATATTAACATAGATGCGAGATGTGAAGAACATTGTTTATGCTGCTTTATGAACATTGGGTCTGATAGCTTTGTCTGATAGCATTTGAATTGGATCAGGATCTCAAAATCGTAAGGCTTCTCCTCCACGATTATTCAAATGTCATCGGAAACCTGATTTTTGAGAATGAGGTTCGCCCAGGCGATTGTAAATGGTTGAGTAACAATGTTACTGATAGTAGTCACTTCGCTGTTGGACGGTAAAAAATCCTCTATTCCGCATACGCATAGCGGTATTCCGCAAGGATTAAAGGAACCACTTCAGTTTTCTTTATTCGTTAACGTAAACATGTACAAATTGTTTAGTGGATGCAAACAGGTTGACAACGTTGTGCTGGGGCACCTATTTGTGCTATTTCAGATATAGATCCTTGGCAAACTTAGACATTATAAACCAAAATAAAAGAATATTGTTTAGATAATAACGTCACATCAAAACTGAGTGAAATGCAGCGTATTTATGTGTCATGGCTGGGCAGACGCGACATCACTCTCGCCCTGAAAGGCAGTCACCCGTTTAATCCTCTTATACGATTGTGAAACCTGGCCAATCAGGTCAACAGACATAAAGTGGATAGTAAAGTTCGATCATCGGTGCTTTTACAGCTTAGCTCATGTATGGTGGAACCACCGCGTGAGCAACGAGCGAGTTCGGCGTCGCGTATTTGGGGCAGGAAGAGCGAGTGAACCGCTCAGCAGCATTATATCACACACCGGACTCCAATGTCTGGGCCAGGTGTTGCGCATGCTAGTAGACCGACTCCCGTGACGCGCATTGCCTGCGCGTTGTGGGTGCGGTTGGAAGAGGAGGAGGAGAGGCCAAGTGATGACTTGGTTGAGAGAAAGGAAAACCCATATTTCGAAGCTGGTGTCGGTCGGTGCATCTCGACTGCCTGCCTGGGGTCCTAAGGACGATTAACACGTTTGGTTGGACACACTTGCTGATATAGTGAAAAGCCATCGTCAATGGCTTTGTATTGTGAGTTTCTTTGTTTACCCCCTCCCCTTTAGATACAACTCCAATTCCAATCTCGCCTTCCGTGACGGATCTGTACAACATACCGCTGTCCGAGAGTACATTGCCGAGCGACTGGAAATACTCGGTAGTGAAGCCGATTCCAAAAAGCGGTGACCCAGGCTTGGTGGACAATTACCGGCCGATTTGTCTCATCTCTGTTTTGGCGAAGGTACTCGATAAGATTGTGAAAAATGGTCTTCATCAGCTGCTGGAATCAAATGATCTCCTAATGTCGGCACGGCACGGCTTCATGAAGGGCCGCTCGTGCATCATCAACCTGCTGTTGACGTAGCAGGAATGGCTGCAAGCGTTAAAACGGTGGAAGTCAGTGGATGTTATCTACATTGATTTCAGTAAAGCACTCGATAAAATGAACCATGAGGTCCTGCTCCACAAGCGGAGGATGTGTGGTGTTGGTGGCGCATTGCACCAGTGGATCAGTAACTCCTTCTTGGGAGAAGATGGCGGGTTAATGTGGATGACCACCTAACGAAATGGCACCCGTCCACTAGCGGCGTACCCCAACGCATAGTACTGGGGACTATTTTATCCCTGATACACACCAAGGAAATATCTCCGCTTCATCGGTTGCCATGCACATCATTTGCGGACGACCTGAGGATTTGGAAGAGTACTGAATTTCCCGGCGACTGTGACGTCCTTGAGCAGGATCTCGACCGGCTATCTCGGTTGTCTGCAGAAGTTGACCGACCGGTCAACCCGGCCAAATCCTCGTTTATGAACCTAGGAAGAGGTAATAATAAAAGTGTGTACACCATGGCCGGTCATCCGCTGCATCCCACCACTTCCGTAAATGATCAAGGCGCACTCTCATGCTGTGGTCTGAAGTTTGTCGACAACACGAACGCACTATACGCAAACGGAATACGCCAGCTTTGGGCATTTCGACGCACTTGGGCTGAAGAGATTACCACCCCCGTTTTCTTCCGTGATAAGACCGGTGCTTGAGTGCGGCTCACCCGCTTATTGTCAGATCACAATAGGTTAGGTGCAGAGACTGGAACGGATTTAGCATATAGCTACCTGGCCCATTCCCAGTTTACAGGGTGTTGTACAAGGATCGATGTAGGAGACAAGGGCTTCATACCCTGTCATATCGTCGGCTTCGAGTTGATCTCATTATGACGCACCGGATCCTGCACATGGGCCATTTATGTTGAAGCCGCTGCTGCACGTTCGCGCACCAAGCAGCACATGCGGACACCGGTACAAACTAGTGGTACCGGATTCAAAGCGCATCGCTCACCCGCTATGCTTTGAGCGCCGGGTGGTGAAATACTGGATCAAATTGCCAGAGACGCTAGCCGAGGAGAAATCGGCATCGGAATTTAAGAGATTCCTTGACACCCACTTTGCGGACTACAAGTATAGGGAGCGTATTGCACCCGCATAAGATGTAGTGCAGCTGTAATATGTTGCCATTGCGCAGGAGTCAGCGACGTGATTCCGCGCACGGGCCTGATCCACCTATGACAGAGTAACACAAATATTTATTTTCTCGCTCTCTATTCTCAGTATTCATACGAAATGCATAACACAATATCTAACATTATATTACTTGCTTTTGATATTGTTGTAGTGAAATTTTTAGTATCTTGTCTTTTTCGATTGCGGCACATTAGCTGAGTAGTGTTTCGCACCTTCGGCTAACGTGTATTGGTGATGGTGATGAGACCAGACCAAGTCCTTTGCGGGGTTATGTTCGACGGCGGGTCATTGAGAGCGCGCATGTTGAGGTGCCAGTGGTTGTCCAATCATCCGCTTACGTGCACATTAATATTGCATAAATACGTTCGTTTGTGACTGAGTATAAGGTAATTCCTCAATCACCCATGGTTGCCAAGTGTATGGGCGCGTACGCCGTGCTAAGATATAGGTTGGATGTTGAATTTATATCCGCACGAGAACTTGATAGACGAACGCACGTCACATGGGGTATTTAGTGGACGCAGTGGCAATGCTCAATGTAGATAAGATGAAAAGTGAAATCCCGAAAAACGTGAATGATTTAGAGCGCAGTTCATCTTCATCATCGTCGTCGTCATCATCATCAGCATCGTCATCATCATCATCAATACACGTTCACTGAGGGTAAGAAACACAACTCAACTAACGTGCTGTAGTACAGGATATTTGATACTGAGTACAAAAACGAAAAAGTAGTATAATTCTAAATATCATATTATGCATGAAGCATGAGATCGTTTCTGGAGGAAGCTAAAGCGGGGAGGGACAAATAAACGCGCAACACAAACACCATCGAGGTTGGCTCCTTGGCATGTCAACATGTGTATCCAACCAGACGTGTTCATCGTCTTGGGACCCCAGTCCGAAGACATCATACGATGCCAACTTCGAAATGAGGGTTTTCATTCCTCTTAACTAAGTCATCCCTTGGCCTCTTCTCCTCTTCCATCCACACCTCGGGCGCGCAAACAATGCACGACGCGCATGCGCAACAAGTGGTCTAACGGATTCTTTGTGTTTACAAGGATTATTCTACCCTTTGATAAAATTAATCACTTCCACAGTTACCAATGCTGTCATACTCGGTTGGGGATTTGGTTTACCTTCGAGACAGTGTAGGAAAATCGCCTCTTGTTGAGTTCGGACACAAGGCAAGAAAAACTTTTAAAAGAAATAACATTAATGACTTAGGAAAAAAAGCATCGTGTTGGCGGGCCAGTAGGACTCCAGGCGCTGTCCCATTAACAAGGCGCAAACTCTGCTGATGCTGTCTAGCAATATACGACCAATTCTGGGGAAAAGTGATGATCTAGCAAACATTTTAGAGCGAAAGGAATCTATAAATGCTGGTATAGTGATGTTGCAAGAAACTTAGTTGCATTCTGACATTGATGATGAAGTCCTTAATCTCAATGGTTGCCACCACATTAGACCAGACCATCCAGGTGACCCCCAACATCGTGGAGGTGTGATGGGTTACAGTAATATAGGTGGAAATCCGCTTCAAAACTCTCGCCGTAGGTAACAACTTTAGTGAGCTGTCACCTACTGGAGTGTAAACCCAAGTTTCTGAGCGGTTTTCTAGCTCTCGTAGTAGTCGAAACGCCGGCGTCTGGTGCTTTTCCAGACTATCCTAAGCCTGCTGATTGGGAGTTGGCGATGATGAATTAGCTGAATTATACCAAAATCCTCACTACTCATCAGTACTATAAAACCTGTCCGTATAGCTTCTAAGTCCTCTGCCGTGCATTGGCGCTATGCGGAAAGTCCTAGCTCGTGAGGCTAGCCATTGTCCTCTGCACAGTTCGTAACTGGCATGGCAGTGGAAGATGAGCCGGGCTATGTCATAGTCAACTGTCAATCACGCAGGTCTAAGGCTGTCACCCATGGCGAAGTGGCACTAGCTGCTGGCATCCTGAAGTCATGGGGGCGGAATCCGGCAGGGTTCCGCTAGGAGGCGCACCACTGACGAGACCCAGAAGGTCGAAACGCCGGCGTCTGGTGTTTTTCCAGACTACCCTAAGCCTGCTGATTGGGAGTTGGCGATGATTAATTACCAAAATTAGAATTTCCACCTATGGTCTCGCCGGAGACTACAGTAGAAGTGGCACAAATTTCATTAACACTATGGGTCTAGCCATTTCGGTGAAATTCCTTACCAGACTTGAGGCACATCTAGAATTAGTTTTCATTAACTAAGTGAAACCATTTTTCCACAAAAGCGTGCACCACTTGGTAATTTCGACCGATGCACAGTAAAGCTATGTCCGAAGTCATACAGTAAGGTCAACTATGCTGCATTAGTAAAAAGGACCATCCGGAACTGTTAAACGACGCAACAGCTAAGCAGACAAAATCGAAAAACCGAAATCGACAGTCTTCAACAGATTTTTCAATTTGCACACATGACTTGTCAGATCAATGTGAGCACCTCATAGATCACATAAACTTGTGTTGTTCCACTGAGACAATTTAATCGCTTAATGACAGATTTTCATCTCTATTGCTCAAACAACTGAGGGAGAAAAAAGAACAGGCTTATAAACATAAGCTAACTACTCGTGTTAAAGGCATATCCATAGCTGCAAAATCCGAAATAAAAAGGTTAAACGCTCGTTACATTCAGACTGTTTTAGGCAATTACAGTTGCCGCGACCTATGGAGGCTTCTAGGACAATCCTCCGGCAAGATTTCTTTCAGAACAAGCACCACCGAGGATGCAGATAAGCTCAACGCTGAGTACAACTCCTCATTATCTCTCTCCCTCTCTCTCACACACACACACACCATATCTTCTTTCACCACTACCAGCTCCTACTTTATTAGCTTCCACAGGTATTTACAAGAAGCTCAGAAGGTTGCTCTATCAGCAGTCGCTCTGAAAGAATGTGCAGATGTTTTAACAACACCTCAGACAGAGACCATGATTCCATGCTTCACGAGTGGCAACATCCCCGACATTAGGAAATCAGCCCAAACAACACAGGTGCCTTAAAAAGGATCTTGGAAATGTCGGCCAATAGCCTGCACGTCTGTGCTGCTAAAGGTATTAGGAAAACTACTGGTCCCCCGCATTTTCACAGGCAATCACACTGATGATGTCAAACAGTTTGCCATGGCGTTCTATATTGCATGCTGTTTGCTATCTGGTGCATTCCATTGTGTTCGCGTTGAATAATAGATGTAAGAACGTACGGCACCTATTTCGCGATTACACCAACGTTTTTGGGAGCCTTGGCAGACCATTACTGCTCGACAATTTGTTCGAAAATTGTGTACACCCATGTGTGTAGCGTGATGCATGATTACTTCACAAATCGCACCCACTTCACACAGTTGTGCGGCAGAAAATCTTCGGTATTTCCAGCCAATTGTGGTGTTTTGCATGGAGCCATCCAATCGCCACTTCTATACTCCGTCTACGTCGAAAATCTGCCTATTCCATCAAACTGCAAAGGCTGTAAATATGCTAATGACGTCGGACTGGGTCGCATAACTCCAATCATTGAGGATTCTGAAAGTTTACCGAGGGTTGGACGAACTAGTAGATTGGTCCAGCTCCGGTGTCATCTCTCTCAACCATTCCAAGTGTTGTGACTTAACATTCGGTTTGGAACATCCAGTCTGCAGTTCCCTTCCATTACTGTGGATGACAAAAGCGTACCTCATTCCTCTTGGAGTTTCCCTATCTCAATATCTATCTGGGTCTACACACGTTCTTGAAACATTTAAAAAGTTAGAAGGCTCACTTTTTACACCTTCAAAAAGGAAAAATATTTTCCGTTCCCTATGCTCTCATTCGAAGATTTGTAACTGCACGTATACTCCCACACTGCTTATATTCTTCCCCGATTTCGCCCAGTTCTGGTTCAAAAAGAGTATGTTCAAGTCCAACTTAGAGTAGGTCCTTCTTGTCCGTTCGCTAAAAGTTATTTCTCGCTGCTCTGGTTTAGGAAAAGAAACGCTGGTAGATTTCATTGTTAACAAACACTTTGACGCATGCAACAACTTCGCATCTAAGATACTAAATGTCCTCTCTCACCCTTTACACGCTATCCTAGCCAGCATCATCATCATGATACACGTTAGCTAGAGGTGGGGAACACCTCAGCTACTGTGCCGCAATACACAGAAAAAAAGGAGAGAAAAAAGAATGCTACTGGTGCAAGCTGGCTGAGCTACCGGTAACGGATGGGCATCGTTCCGGTAAGCTACCAGCCGGCTACTGCGCATCAAAAAAATACTATGCGAAATTATATACGGCTAAATAATGAGATCCAAGCCAGCACTACAATTACTTCGTCCACACGGTTCAAGTTTTAAGTTTTATATCCTCATACCTCGTCGAATCGAAGCTCTATCCTGCCTTTTTATCACGCTAAACAATCGACCCAATAGAAGTGAAAGGAAGCTTTCGTGATCGTATGTTTGATTGAAGATGTAAATTTTTGTTCACTGCTGTCAACTGTTATTTCTCATTGATGCTTTGTTGTATTATATTTCGCATTGTGGGTGTGAAAATGCGGAAAATGAATCCACAAGGGTGGCTAAAGCTTAATTTGACTTGACTAGCCATTGGAATTTGGTACGTGATGTAATGGTGTTAAGCAGTTCAATTGCTTTTCCTGCACCAAATACGCGACGACGAACACATCCATTGCTCACACTGTGCTCCTATCAGACATGAGCTAAGCTGCGAAGGTTGCCATGGTGGAGCGTAGCGAGACTCTTCATGCTGAACACTAGATAGGCCAGATTTCGCAACCGTACATGAGGGCTGAAAGGGCGGCTGCATTATAAACTCTGCCCGTCAGCGCGAGAGTGGTATCGCGCCGACGTAACAGGTATCGGAGGTTGACAATAGCGCACCCAGGCTTTTGCAATACGGTTTGTGACCACCTTTTCGATCCAACGGGCGCTAATATAGCGGCCGAGATATTTGAATTTCCGGACTACGTCTAGGTGATTACCCTCAAGGGTCAGCGCAGTTGTGGGTCCGTACCAACCTTGAAGAAGGACTTTGCATTTCAACGGTGCAAAGGATACCCGAAAAGACTGACAGCCAGAGCTAATTTATCCAGTGTTGATTGGCACTTATGGGAGCTGTCAGAAATTGGGACAATGTCGTCAATCACCTGGGAGCAGATCCATATCTTGTAGGTCGTGTACTGTGAATGTGGCTTCCATGACTAGGTCCATGGCGCAGATGAAGAGGAAAGGTGACAACGGGCGACCTTGGCTCACACTGCTGTTGATATTGAAGGACGGCGACAGTTTGCCATATACATTCACTCTGGACGAACTATGCGCGTATAGCCCTCTGATAACGTTCACGTAATTTTCGGGCACACCTTTCCTGAGTAGGCAGTTCCAAAAGGCACATCGATTCACCGAATCGAAGGCACCTTGGATGTCTAGGAAGACGAAAAGGGTGGGCCGCCAATGCATGCGGTGAACATGTGGTCGATACAGCCCCGACCATGACGAAACCCGGCTTGCTCCTCCCGAATATGCATGTCACAGGTGCCAGTCAGTTTATGGCGAACGACACAGGCAAGTAACTTAGAGACGATTGAGAGCAGACTGATTCCTCTATGGTTGACGAATTCGGGACAGGAGCCTATTTTGAGAATTGGAACTATAACGGAGAGGCCCCAGTTTGTCGGGACAGCCATCTTCTCCCACAATTATGCAAATGGTACATAATAGCAGGTCCTCAGAATTTGCAGAGGATCGGATGAATTCCATCTGATGCTGCAGCCTTATTCAATTTCAACAGTCTGAGCTCACGCTCGAATTATGCGCGTAAGGGCGAATCAAAGAAGACGACCCATAGATAAGAGCGATCAGTGGCCGACAGAGGAGCAGGTAACACTGACGTATTAAACTGCTTCTCAGATAGGACAGCAATCAAATCCGAAAAATAAGGTGATAACTCAGATTGATTAAACTGTGTCTCAGTGTTCGGCCCAATGTTCCAAGCGTTTTGACAAGCTGTGAATCAGCTGTCCACTCTCGTCGCGTATGGTCTCACTCACAACAGGTCTTCTGCTGCCCGTCTCCCGTATCAGGGAATAACTTAATGTGGTTGTCAACAACTGCGGCTGTTTCCATCTGTAGGCACAATGGAACCACCAGGCTTCGCAAGCTCTTTTCAGACTGACAGTGAGTTTTGTCCTGAGTTTTTGCGAGTTTCATTGCGTTCGCTCGCAGTCGGAAAACGTCGGTCAGCATCCAAAAGTTTCAGAGACTGTGTACAGACCGAATGTTCGGGTTGACAATTTGATTTGCCACATGAAGAGATGCCTGCTGATACTAATGTCTTGTGGATATGCGATCAGTGCTCCACAACAGTGTGTGCAGTGGGCGCTTACTCGGCCCGAATGCCTACGTACTTTGATACGCATTCAGAACACCCAGCTTCGCCAGTTGCCTGGTGTCTATGGGCTCACAGCGACGTTGTGGACGTCCGCCGAAACGCACCCGAAGCTCGACATACACAAGAGCGTGATCGCAGTCTATACTCGTGCTCCAAATCGACCGACAGTTTTGGACGAACTTTTCCAGCTGTAACTTTTCACGAATTGATCGCTTTGCGTCTATGGCTGATCCGAGGCTGGTGGACGCCAAGTCACTCTTCTGGGGGTGCGGTGTCGAAAGTCAGTGCGCAAAGGAAGGAGACGAGCGCCTTCACACAGGTGTAGCAAACGCTCACGGTTATCAGTACGGGAGCCTTCACTGTGTTGGCCGCCCAGATGAAGCTTATCGGCGGACGATTCTTCGATTTCAGCGTTCGGATCACTAGCAAACACCACAGTAACCGTGCATTTTCTGTAACGAATCAGTAATAGAAATCATCCTTTACCGAATCAATGCTGCAGTTTGTGGGGAGAAAATCCGCAATGACAAGCAGGTACCGATAGTCCCCGCGCGACTTCGTAGCCAGCCAATCTGACGGCGCCGATCCAACTGTTGACTGGGATCCAATCGATCAGGGCAGCTTCAGCACCATGCCGGCTTGAACGGCATTTGAAGCTGCGTTATCTCCAACTAAACGCAGTGAGAAAATACTGCCCATGTCGCATGATGGAGATCGCAGGGTGATCACAGAACTCGTATCTTGCGGGCAGGTCACTGATAAACAGCAGATATCAATCGTTAAGGTCTATGGTGCGCGTGCAAGTGCCGCCGGTTGGCCAATGTGAAACAATGTGAGCATAATAAGGAATGCCAGTCATACGGAAGATCGAGGGCACCAAATAGAAAAATAAAGTGGTGTACTTTTTGATGGACATAGACTTGTCGACAATGCAGGAGTAACGCTCCGTTTTGCGTGTGAGTTGAAACTAGAAGACAAACACTTATCAAAGCAGGATGGGGGAGAGTGATGAATTGGGTGGTTGAAAACGGCGGGATAAACTGAAGCTGGAACGGGAGGACAGGGATGAAAAAGCGCAAGATGGGGAGTAAGAAGGCGAGAAAGCCTGTGTAGCAGCGTCCAAACCCCTATCTACTCTACTCGATGCGGAAGATAGGGCACCGTTGGTTATCCTCTACGACAGCCAGAGCATTAAGAAAATGTTCGAGGGAAAATTCGTTGTATTGCATGGACAGAGTACTGTCCGGTTGCCCATGCCTAGACAGGAGAACGTTTAGGGTTCTCAACCAAAGCCTTTGGTTCAATAAACTGACCGCAAGGCAGCGGAGTCTTTGTACTGGGCAACACTGAGTCTGTAGAGGACCGTTACCTAATGAGTTCGAGTGCGGGGACAAAAGACAATCTTAGGCAAAACTCAAAATAGAAGAAAAATCAATACACTGCGTTATAGTTCCTCCTTCAGTCAATGTTATTGCAATGCCCACTAGAGATCCGAAGATATAAATCCGACTAGTGGATAGACGTGGCGGCAGCACAAGCAGAGGCAGCAGCAAACGAAAGCAGCACGACGCGAGCGCGTAGAAATTGTTGTATTCAAAATTTGTGAATTTAAACAAATGGTACAAAATGATCGGTAACGGAAATGATAAAAACAAAGATAACATATAGTGTAAGCATAACCACTACAGAGCTCCCTCGCTAGAGCTTGCGCTAGTAAGCAACGCTCGATATGGCGTTCAAGGAATATATTTTGCTAGTTTGGAGGGGAATGAAGCAACACAACCTGAACGTGTGTGGATAGGATCGCTTGTTGGGGGGCACAGGGATTCCGAGGTTTGGGAATCGGTTACGTGTCTGTCAATGGGCAACGGCCCAGGCACAGGAGGGTTATGTGTGGTAATGGTTGATTCAACACCATCCAACGTTGACTCGACGTTTAAGACGATCAGTGCTCACAGACTCCTTGGATCCATACTTATCCAGAACGAAGTATTTCGGTTTCCGCGATAAGACCTTGAATGGACCTTCATAAGACGGTGTCAAGGGCCTACGAACAGCATCGATTCGGATAAAGACGAATGGACAAGTGTGTAAGTCAGCATATATACGCTGCTCGCGCGTGCTTAGTCGAGGTGGAGTCGGTTTAGTGAATCGAAAATGGTGCTTCAGGCGTTCAGCATAGGACGTAGGATTCAGTTCGCCGGTGATTCTTGAGTCTAGTATCATCTCGCCTGGGAGTCTGAGGGTTGTGCCAAAGACAAGTTCGGCTGGGCAGCATCCGATATCTTTGACGGTATTGCGAATACCAAGAAGAATAGCTGGAAGGCGTTCAGACCAACGGGCATCAGGCGAACTAGCTGTAATGGCAGCTTTCAGTTGTCGATGAAATCGTTCGACAAGGCCATTGGCAGCAGGATGATAGGCAGTCGTCTGAAAATGAGTACAACCGAGCAGTCGACTCAAGTCACGGAAAAGGGTGGAACTGAACTGAGATCCTCTGTCAGTAGTGACAGTGGCTGGCACACCAAAGAATGAAATCCACGATTCAACGAAAGCACGAGCAACAGTTTCAGAAGATATAACATGTAAGGGAATTGCGTGGGAAAAACGTGTAAAGCGATCAACCCAAGTCAACAGATAAGCGAAACTGTTAGAAGCTGGTAACGGTCCTACTATATCAAAGTGAAGGTGTTTGAAACGGGCTTCGGGGAGTGAAAAAGTACCAGGAGTTGTAACAGTGTGTCTGTGAACTTCGCTGGTTTGACAACTAAGACAGGTTTTGCCTCATTGTCGGATGTCTGAGCGCATATTGGGCCAGAGGTAACGGTCGGTAATTAGCTTCACCGTAGATCGAATACTGGGGTGCGATAATCCATGAAGATGGTCAAAGACCACTCGACGGTAGGACTGTGAAACAAACGGTCTAGGTTTACCGGTGGAAATATCACAGTAGATTCGTGCGTCAGAGTTGAGCACAGGCAATTGCAAGAGTTTTAACGAAGTGTTCGGTTGAAGCTGTGTTAATTCTGGGCCACTGGCTGGGACAACAGACATTTGCTCTAGATCGATGGGTGGGCGTGAAAACTGATGGATGTGAGCACGGGATAGTGCGTCGGCAACAAGGTTGTTAGGACCATCAATATAACGAATATCAACACAAAACTGGGAAAGATAATCAAGGTGTCGAGTCTCTCTAGGGGAGTAACGATCAGAAGTTGCACAAAAAGCATACACAAGTGGTTTATGATCTGTCGAGATGACAAAACGTCGACCCTCAATAATGTGACGAAAATGCTTTACAGCCAGGTACATGGCAAGGAGCTTTCGACCGAACGTACTGTACCTGGTCTGGGCAGGTTGAAGCTTCCATGAGAAGACAAGTGTTGAATTTCGTTACCCACGAGCTGCTGCAATGCGGCACCAACAGCGGATTGTGAAGCGTCTGCCATGAGAATGAGATTGACGCTGTCGTCCGTTCTCAAGTAAGCGAGTGAAGTATGTTGGCTCAGCTTTTGCTTGACATTGTTGAACGCTGATTCGGCATCTGGAGTGAAAGTGAACATTTTGGGATTACCTTTGAGCAAATCTGTTAAAAGTTGAATTGCAGTACAGCAATGTATAAACCGTCCGTAGTAGCTAACCATGCCGAGAAAACGGCGTAGGCTCTTAACGGATTGTGGCGATGGATAATCCAGCATGGCTTGCGTTTAGTCAGTCAAGGGACTAATCCCGTTGGCGTCAATTCTGTGATCTAGGAAGTCGATGGAAGTTTGGCCAAATACGCATTTATCAGGGTTAATGGTGACACCATGATGTTCGAAACATTCGAAAACTTTTCGTAGATGTGTTAGGTGGACGACGGCAGAAGCACTTGCAACTAAAACATTATCAATGTAAACAAAGACAAAGTCGAGTCCACGGAGAACTTGGTCCATGAAGTGTTGGAAAGATTGCGCGGCATTTCGGAGACCCAATGGCATACGGAGAAACTCGTGGGAACCAAAAGAGTTGGTCACTGCCGTTTTTGCAATATCTTCCGGGGCCATTGGAATTTGGTGATACGCCCTGACAAGATCAATCTTAGAAAAGATGGACTTTCCAGCCAATCCTAACGAAAAATCGTGTATATGCGGGATCGGGTATCTGTCGGGAACTGTGGCGTTATTTAGTGCACGATAGTCGCCACATGGGTGCCAGTCACCGGTCTTTTTAAGCACAAGGTGCAGTGGAGATGACCAAGAACTGCTTGAAGGACGGATGATCCCGAGCTTGAGTATGTGCTCGAACTCTTTCTTAGTGGCCTGTAGCATGTCAGGAGTAAGTCATCGTGATGTTGCACATCGTGCTTGAGTTCCGTCGCGTCGTTATCTACTCCGACAAGCGATGGAAAGTTCTGCAACAATGCGGAATACTGCGAACGATTGGGTATAAGAACTCGAAGACCCGATGGAATTAACTGCAGTAAGCTTACCGGAAGCAGTTAACAAAGTGGTATCATCACGTAACTTCCCACAACGTAGATCTACTACAAGGCCAAAATTGCTAAGAAAATCGACACCGATGATAGGCTTTTGTATTTCAGCGATTGTAAAAATGAAAGGAAAGCTATGACGTAGTCCTAGACCGAGCGTGAGAAGTTTCTGATGTGACACTACTCTTCGCCTCTGCCTCTCTGCGCTACCAACCAGCCGGGGAAAACAAAACGCCGAGCCTGTTAGACCGAAGTATATTAGGCACAGAACATGGTTACTTTCATAGGTCACATGCGCTTACCTCGCCGCTATAACTGAGGTGACTCACATCTCTTGTCTGAACAGATTCGACTCTAGTAGCGGCCGTCACTGTCTGACTGTAGGTAGGATCACGTCCGCAACATAGCAACCCGTGCGGCGATGACGGTCTGATTTCGTCAGTTTCCGGTTTAAACATGGCAACGAGTCTGTCAGCCGCTCACGTCGTCCGGCCAATCCGGCCCTGCTAGTGTGCACCCTCGTAGTCAGCTGTTTCGCCTCCGTGACACCTCCTCCTCCGAATTTAAGCTGCTTCCCAACCATGCATACTTGCTTCAATTCAGCCTTCTTTGTTTTGACATCAATCAGTTGTCTTGATGGTTTTCTTCTCCTTCTGGCCGGTCTTTGGTATATGTTGTCTACGGGCCCTTGTGTTTTTGCGTGGTTCGGTCTCCGCTGATCTGCGTGCCCGATCCATTTCTTGTTTCCAACCGTTAGTTAGTAAGTGACTCCACCATCTCTGCGGATCACCCTTCCTGTCGACCACCTCTTCGGTCATCGGAACTCTCGCGCGTACCCCCTGTCACCAACCCTGAAATGATGTACCCTGTCTGTTCGACTTTTCCCCGCATGACAACTGTAATGCTTTTCTTTCCTGCTTGGCACAAGGCGTTTTGCTCTCGATACTGGTTTAGTGACTGGCTTGAGATTCAGGGTAGCACTGGTGATTCTGCAGCATTCTGGACCAGGTTGGAGCATTGCTTCGTGGCGTCTATTCATCTGAGTAATCTGACTGCCATCGATTTTTACTGCCGCATTCTTAAGTCTGATGGGTACATCAGATTTTGAAGGGGAAGTGTGGCAGAAGTGTTGCTGGTCCATGACTTCCGAATTTGTGACCACATTTGTAGCAGGATGCAAGTTGAGCAAGCTCTGACATTCTGAAACAACTTCTTGCGATGTCAGCTTCAATTCCAGTTCCCAATCTACTTGGATGTTTAATTTTTGTGATAGCAGTTCGATCAACTGCCTGTGATTTTTCGAACTGCGTCTGCTGCTCCTACAAAAGTGCCTGCAATTGTTTAAAGCTGACTGCCATTCTGGGTTCGATTGAACTCGCGTCGCCACTGTTGTGACGCTACGCTTCGCCTCTGCCTCTCTGCGCTACCAACCAGCCGGGGAAAACAAAACGCCGAGCCTGTTAGACCGAAGTATATTAGGCACAGAACATGGTTACTTTCATAGGTCACATGCGCTTACCTCGCCGCTATAACTGAGGTGACTCACATCTCTTGTCTGAACAGATTCGACTCTAGTAGCGGCCGTCACTGTCTGACTGTAGGTAGGATCACGTCCGCAACATAGCAACCCGTGCGGCGATGACGGTCTGATTTCGTCAGTTTCCGGTTTAAACATGGCAACGAGTCTGTCAGCCGCTCACGTCGTCCGGCCAATCTGGCCCTGCTAGTGTGCACCCTCGTAGTCAGCTGTTTCGCGTCCGTGACAGTTTCTGGCCGTAAGTCGCGATCTTCGTTTGGTTAGCAGCCTGTAGTGTCATCCCAGCCGGCTGTAACGAGCGTTTTTCCAAGGAACGGGGTATAACGCTTATCTCTGCGCTGGTGTCAACCAAAAAGTGAAGTTTGGCCGTGGAATCAAATACGTACAGGAGGCTACTGATAACTTGGCCAGCGGCAGCCGTCGCCACTACTGGCTGGCTTCGACGTTTCCCAATTTGGAATTAACGAAGTCTTTGGGTGAGTACACCCTGGGCGGCAGTTTCGTGCGGCATTACCAAAGCGGTTATGGAAGTAGCAGTAAGAGCGCGATGCTCGTCTGCGGGAGTTGCTGCGAGGCCTGCTTGTGGAAGAGGATCTTTGGTACGGTATTCGACCACGGCTAAGGTGAGAAATGCTGAGTTCCAACTTTGAGAGCCTCTCACTAATGGAGTCTAGTGTGGCACTCCCTGAAGTGCTTGTAGTGGACGCCTCAGCCACATGATTCACAGCGTTTTTAAAGAAATTTTCGTGTACTTTGTCGGTCGCTTCCGCCAGCTTATTCAGTGGATGGTCTTCAGCCAAAACAATTAGTATCGCCGTCGTGTTTGCTGGAAGACACTTGATCCAGAGTTGGCGAAGAATGAAATCATCAAAGGTTGCTGAACCGACAAGTGATCGCATATGTCGCAGGAGCTGAGACGGTGCACGATCACCAAGCTCGACGCCAGTGAGTAGCTGTTGGAGGCGTGACTCGTCGGATGAAGTAGCGCGCTCTAAGATGGCGGCCTTAAGCTTATCATAAGGTGAGTCAGTCGGCATAGGGTCGAGGATATCAATGACTTCTGAAGCCACGTGTATAGGTAAATGGGCAGTAACATAGGAAAACATTGTAGACTGCAAGGTAACCTTACGGAAACGAAAGATAGATTCCACTTGAATAAACCAAACATGCGGGTTCGACACATAGAAAGATGGTAAAGAAAATGTAACGGAAGTTTCAGATAACTGTTCTCAAGAAGGTTGAGTAAACATAATGAAGAAAAAAATAACATTTTCCAAAAAAATACGGGGTCACCAATTAAAGTAGAGGACAGTTACCTAATGAGTTCGAGTGCGGGGACAAAAGATAATCTTAGGCAACATCACAACATAGAAGAAAAATCAATACACTTGCGTTATAGTTCCTCCTTCAGTCAATGTTATTGCAATGCCGACTAGAGATCCGAAGATATAAATCCGGCTAGTGGATAGACGTGGCGGCAGCACGAGCAGAGGCAGCAGCAAACGAAAGCAGCACGACGCGAGCGCGTAGAAATTGTTGTATTCAAAATTTGTGAATTTAAACAAATGGTACAAAATGATCGGTAACAGAAATGATAAAAACAAAGATAAAATATAGTGTAATCACAACCACTACAAGTCTATTTTATGGAATAAAGAGGCACTCTCACTCCAACCCCCAACCTAGAGAGCCAGGAGACTGAGTTTGTCAGGCCTCTGACGATTGACCAATTTGGTATGAGTGGCTCCGAAGGTACAGAACCAAAATCCAGCATAGCGTAGTGGATCGCAGAGGAACGCAAACCACCGCACAACGTTAAGGTCCGGTCGTGTCGCGATGGACAAGTGTATAGGGACATAACATTCCCATTCTTCAGACTACAACAAGGAATGGAACTGTCTTTATCAAGCTCCCTTAATCTTAAATCTCCCAAATGCAACGACGTTAGGTATTCTTTTTCAGTGCTAATCAACTGTGGCCGAACTAATAACCTGTCCGTACTCTGACTGCAAGTGAGAATATCTCACGTAGGTGTGTTCGGTGTATTTTTGTCCCCTAATTTCTCTTGACCCAGTCAAGTGTGTGAAACGTTTCATAAACCTGGTAGACTAACGTTTCATCCGCTCCGACTTAAGAATCTCCCAGCATCATCATAATCTTCACTATACACGTTAGCTAGAGGTAAGCAACATCTCAGCTACTGCGTCGCAAAACATAGCAGAAAAAGTGAGAAAAAATGCAACAGATACAAGACAGCTGGGCTATCGGTAACGGTTGGGCATCGTTCCGGTAAGCTACCAACCGGCTACTATGCAGCAAAAAATTACTATGCAAAATTACATAAGGCTAAATAGTGAGATCAAGGTTGGAAGGGAGACTAAGAGGGATGGGGTGGGACAAAGAAACTCACAGTACGAACGCCACTGAGGTCGACTCCCTGCCATATCAGCAAGTGTATCTAGCCAAACGTGCTCATCATCTTTCAAGCCCCAACCAGGGAGCCAAGATGTTCCAGCTGAGGCAAAGTCATTGCCTGGTCACCATCCATCTACACCCCCGGTGCGCAAACAACGCACGTCGTGGGAGTCGATGGGCTGGCATGCGTAACACCTGGATGAGCCATCGAAGCCTGGTGCGTGAAATAACGGTGCTAAGCGGTTCACTTCTTTTTCCTGTACCCTAAACAAGGCGTCGAACACGCTCGTTTCTTACTCGGTGTTCCCACCAAATGTGAACTAAATTGCAAAGGCACCGGTGGTTCAACGTAACTAGCCTCTTTATGTCTGGTGATCTAAGGAGCCAGGTTTCACAACCGTACAGTGGGGTCGAATGTTTCGCTGCATTGTACACTCCACCATTCAGGGGCGAGAGTGATGTAGTGCCGGCGCAAAAAGTAGCGCAGGTTAGCAAACGCGCTGGGAACGTTTGTGAGCTATCACAGCTGAGGGCAATATCGTCTGCACACTCCAAGTCAGAAGTCGTTCGCCTGAGAGCAGCTCCACAGCTTCTATGAAGAGTCCTGTGAACGAGAACTCCATGACTTCGTCAATGGGGAAGTTGAAGTGGCAAAGTGAAAGCGAGCATCCTTGTTTCACACCAATGGAGACGTTGAATGGAAGCGACAGCTTGTCGTGGGCCCTCACTCTACCGAGCTACGCGCGTATGACGCTCGGATAATATTTACATATTTTTCAGGTACAACTTTCCTGAGTAGACAGTCCCAAATGGCATATCGGTCCACCGAATCGAATGCATCTTTGATATCAAGAAACACGATAACGGTAGGCCGCCAATATATGTGACGGTGCTCCAACAATTGACGCAAGATGAAAATGTGCTCAATGCAGTCACGACCTCAACAAAATCCGGCTTGCTCTTCATGAATATGGCATTCACGAGTGCCAGTCAATCTGTGAAGGATGACATGCAAGCAATTTGGAGGCGATAGAGATCCGACTGATTTCGCTATCGTGGCCGCATTCATATCGGCAGCCTCCCTTGAAAATTGGGACTATAACGGAATGGCTCGTCCGTCGAGACAGTTTTCTGCTCCCAAAGTTTCACTAGTAACACGTGTAAATCATGTAAAAGAAGAGGGCCCCGAAATTTAAAGAGGGCTGGAGGAGGATCATCTGGTCCTGCGGCTTAACTCAACTTCAACATTCCGATCTCACGTTCGACTTCTGAGCAAGGGCGGACCCACAGGGAAAGCCCACGGAGCAAGGCGATCAATGGTCGGTGAGAAATCTGACAATTCCAACCGATTAATTTGCCTTTAAAAGTGCTCAGCCGAACGCTCCAAGCGTTTTGACAAGCTGTGGATAAGCTGTCCACTCTCGTCATGTATCATCATCATCATCATCATCAAGAGCAGTACATCAGCCATTTGAACTGATGCTTCGCTGCCATACAACCATGAGGACCTATGAAATAAAGAATAAGAAAAGGGAGAGAAGGGGGACTTACCTGAAAACCTTAATGCCCTAAGCAAACATTCAGGGTCAAGGCGCCTACACCTTGTGTAGACAACATTCCGTCACAAACAGCTGGCTATCGTGCAAAGATAAGGCGGCATCGGCGAGACAGCTTCCTTGCGGCTTTCACTGCCACGCGTCATAATCAGCCATTACCCCGCAGATAACTCAGCACCAAACATACTTTAAACAGACAATCCGATTAGGAGACGGCAGCAGACGCGCCACTGGTGTCGGTTGCGAGCCATGTCCTGTAAAGTCTCAAGCCAAGCACAAGGTGAGTCACATGGACTCCAGCCTGGAAGGCGAGACGGACCAATGGCACCCAGTTTGGTTGTCAGTGACTTCATTTCCCGCTGCCAAGTCAACTTCTGTCCACCTCGAGCCTTGCGCCATCCTACACCTGGTAGACTGAACAAGGCCCTCCTAGGTAAGCGGTGACCAGGCATGCGTAGCACGTGCCCGAGCCAACGCAACTTATTCAATGCTATCTGTTGTTCTAGGGAGCTAGCATGATTATCACCACCTAGTACTCGCCTACGCACATCATCGTTGCGGACACGCTGGTGCCATCCGACACCAGCAATGCTTCGCAAACAACGATGATCAAAGACTTGAAGGCGCCTCAGATCTTCAGACCGAAGGGGCCAAGTTTCACTACCGTAGAGCAGAACGACCTTCACTGTGGCCTTGTATACCCAGCCTTTCAGGCGGAGGGAAACTCCATTCTGTCGCCAAAGATGACGCAGGTTCAAGAAGGCAGCTCTGGCCTTTGCAATGCGTGAGCTCACGTCAGTTTCTATGCGCCCATCATTGCTGATGCAGCTGCCAAGATAAGTGAATTGATCAACCATGACATTTTCTTCGTCATGTATAGTTTCACTAACACCAGGTCTCTTGCTGCCCGTTTCCCGTATCAGCCGGAATAAGTTTCGATGGTTACCAAGGGCAGCGGCCATTTCCATCTCTGAAGCACGATGTGACAACCAGGCTTCGCGGTCTCTCTTCAGCCTAGCACGGAGTTTTGCCCGGAGGATTTTGTGAGACTCGTTATGTTCGTTTCCAGACGGTACAAGTCGGTGAGCATCGATAAGTTCCAGAGACTGCAAGGAGACCCAATGCCCAAGTTG
Organism: Dicrocoelium dendriticum; assembly: GCA_944474145.2. Classification (NCBI taxonomy): domain Eukaryota; kingdom Metazoa; phylum Platyhelminthes; class Trematoda; order Plagiorchiida; family Dicrocoeliidae; genus Dicrocoelium; species Dicrocoelium dendriticum. Next base: position 45,975,662 of record OX104063.1, read on the forward strand.
GATAGTAGACATGAGGATTTTCCTATTGCTAGTAAGGTAGGCCGGTGGCCGAGTGGTCTGCACGTTTGCTTTGAAACCATAACGTCACCGGTTCTAATCCGCGTAGGGGTGGGCGTCCTCGCGGTATACTCAGCCCGCACCCGACTGGTGGTGGTTGCGCGGCAGCGAAGCGACGTTACGGCGTACAGCTGACACATATTATTACTGGTGAATATGAGACCAGTGAGCTACAATTGCATCCAGTGAGTGCTTATTCAAATCGCATGATAGCGTACTTTGATAGGCATTCAGAACAGCTGGCTTCGCCAGTTGTCTGGTGTCAATGCAGTCACAACGTCGTCGTGGGCGTCCGCCAAAGCGCATCCGCAGGTCAGCGCATACAAGTGCATGGTCGCCGTCCACACATGTGCTCCAAATCGAACGACAGTTCTGGACGCAGTCGCACCATCGGCAATTTAAGGCATCATCAACATCAACAACAGCAGTACATCAGCCATTTGAACTGATGCTTCGCTGCCATACAACCATGAGGACCTATGAAATAATAAGAGGGAGAGAAGGGGGGTTGACCAGAAACCTAAATGCCTTAACAAACATTCAGGGTCAAGGCGCCTACACCTTGTGTAGACAACATTTCGTCACAAACAGCTGGCTATCGTGCAAAGATAAGGCGGCATCGGCGAGACAGCTTCCTTGCGGCTTTCACTGCCCCGCGTCATAATCAGCCATTACCCCGCAGATAACTCAGCACCAAACACACTTTAAACAGGCAATCCAATTAGGAAACGGCAGCAGGCGCGCCACTGGTGCCTACTGCAAGCCATGTCCTGTAAAGTCTCGAGCCAAGCAAAAGGCGAGTCACGTGGACTCCAGCCTGGTAGGCGAGACGGACTAACGGTACCCAGTTTGATCGTCAGTAACTTTATTTCCCGCTGCCAAGTCAACTTCTGTCCACCTCGAGCCTTGCGCCATCCTACACCTGGTAGACTGAACAAGGCCCTCCTAGGTAAGCGGTGACCAGGCATGCGTTGCACGTGCCCGAGCCAACGCAACTTATTCAGTACTATCTGTTGTTCTAGGGAGCTAGCATGATTATCACCACCTAGTACTCGCCTACGCACATCATCGTTGCGGACACGCTGGTGCCATCTGACAGCAGCAATACTTCACAGACAACGATGATCAAAGACTCGAAGGCGCCTCAGATCTTCAGACCGAAGGGGCCAAGTCTCACACCAATATAGCAGGACGGCCCTCACTGTGGTCTCGTATACACGGCCTTTCAGACGGAGGGTAACTCCCTTCTGTCGCCAAAGATGCCGCAGGTTCAAGAAGGCAGCTCTGGTCTTTGCAATGCGTGAGCTGAGGTCAGTTTCTGTGCGCCCATCATTGCTGATGCAGCGGCCGAGATAAGTGAATTGATCAACCACCTCGAGTTCCTCGTTAGCAAGGGTCAAGGGGACATAAAATGGCGGTGGTCCAGCAGTAACACTTTGAAGGTGCGAATTGCATACCAAATAATGGAACCACTATAGACAGGCTATTCATGGTTGATTGTGCCGTCACAACATAGTGGAAAAGCAAGACGATATCGTCCGCATAATGAAGATCAAATAATCATTTACCAGGCAGCGCTTCAACGCCTACATCATGAGGTTCCGCAAGGGAACACTCTATTATAGAGTCCACGAGAAAATTGAACAAAAATGGGGAAATAGGACAACCGTGACGAATGCCACTTATGGTCGGAAAGCTATCCGATAAGCCACCGTAGACCCTGACGAGACCTGTAGTGTTCGAGAGTAGAGCACGAAGGATGTTCACATATTTCGTTGGAACACCTTTCCGCACAAGTATACAGAACAGAATGCATCGATCGACTGTATCGAATGCACACTTGAAATCAAGGAACACAGCTATTGTCCGTCTGAGGTATGTGTGACGTTGTGCTCTAGCACCTACCGCAAAGTGAATATATGGTCCACGCAGCTACGCCCTGGACGGAAACCGGCCCGCTCTTCCCTAATCCTAGATTCCCGTTCCCCAGTAAGGCGATAAACGAGAATCGAGGCCAATAATTTTGTCACAACTGGCGTTAGGCTAATACTCCTGTGGTAAGAACAGTCTGTGCGGCTGCCCCTCTAGTATATTGCCACTATAATCGATTCGCTCCAATTAGCCGGCACACTCTCTTCGTTCCAGATACGTTCGAATAGGGAGGTCAGTGCTTTGCAGAGGACCTCACCTCCATCCTTAAATAGTGCAGGTGGGAGGGGATCCGGGCCAGCGGCACGAAAACGATTAAGAGCTGTGATCGCGTTTCGGACCTCGGCCTCCGACGGAGGCTCTAAACTAACCGTCCATGGCTCGTCCTGCATCACCTGAGTAGGAAGAGGTCCGGGAGCAGGGGCCAGCTGAACTGATCTTCAAAGTGTTCCGCCCAACGAGCCATACGGCACTCCTTATTGTGTATCAGTGCACCCGCGCTGTCTCTGATTGTTTCACTGACGCCTGGTTTTCTGGGACCAGTGATGCGGATTAGCTGGAAGAGCTTGCGGTAATTGCCTACTGCTCCTGCCTCCTCCATTTCTTGAAACCGACTGGTCCACCAGGCTTCCTTGTCAGCATGTAGGCTCCGCTTTAGTTCGCGCCTAATAGCCCGTCTGGTCGCATTGGGCTCCGAGCCAGCCGGGAGGTTTCCTCTCCATTCCAACAGGTTCACCGACTTCTCAGATATCCAGTGACTGGTGCGGTGACGATTGATAGTTTCACAAACAGATGCTCCTGTGTCGTGTATGGCGGCCGAGATCCTGTTCCACTGAAGTTCAGTGTCATTAGAGCAAGACATTTCGGTATGCAGTGCGTCTTGTTAGACTTGACTGACTGAGGGTTAAGACAATTTCTCAGTTGTCAATCGGAGGGGACGCTTGGTGCACCTCCCAGTAAAGTTCATGGAGAAACGACAGCGTACCAAGGCATGATCAGAGTCGACGCAGGGATTCCAGTACGAGCGGCAATCCAGGATGGAATCACGCCACCTGTAAGTTATGCCTATGTAGTCAATTTGGGTCCATCGCTGGCCAGCTACAGGAGGACGCCCAGTGGCACTTCGGCGCAATGTGATGGATTTGCGTCAATAGCCGGTTTGAGGTTGGTGGGCGCCAAGTCACCATCCGGCAGGTGCTGTATAGGAAATTAGTGCTCGCAAGAAATAAGCGAGCATCTTCACATCAATAAAGTAACCGCTCACCGTTATCATTACGGGAGCCTAGACTATGTTGGCTGCCCAGATGCAGTTCAGTAGTGGACAACTTTCCAACCAGTGCGTTCAGATCCGCAGCACTGCCCAAGTGTGCGAGCTGATTCTGTGGCGAAGGAGCTCGTTCAGTTGGCGATGGAAATAGTCTTTTACCGAATCATCGCTAGAGTATGTGGCTGCATAGGCAGCGATAACGAATAGACAACTGTTGATCCCGTGCGGCTTCGAAGCTCTGAAGGAGCCAGCCAATCGGACAGGCTACTGATTGGGATTCAACCAACCAGAACAGCTTCAGCCCAGGAACTCAGGGCAATATCAACACCGGCTTGGCCGGTGCTCGAAGCTGCATCGTCACCGGATAGGCGCAATGAGAAAGTGCTGCTGGTGTCACCTGAAGGGGATCGCAGAGTGGGCACAGAGCTCGAGTCTTGCAGGTGGGTCTCCGATAAGCAGCAGATATCGATCGAGAAGGTCTCTAATGTTCGGGCAAGTGCTGCCTATTGACCGATCTGAAGCAATGTGCGAACACTGAGGCATACCAATCTGAAGGATGATCGAGCGCTCCAAATGGATGCCGAGGTACTGGGCTTGGTCGCTTGCTTGGACATGGGCTAGTCGATAGGGCAGGGATGACGCTCCGCATTCACATGTGATTTGACACTGAAAGGTAAAAGCCTATCAAAGCTAGGGGAGGGCCAAGAATTGGGGTTGAAAACAGGGGGGGATAAAAGTGAAGCTGGAGCGAAACGGTAAGAGTGAAAAAGTGTAAGAGGGGGAATAAAAAGATGGGTAGGCTTGAGCAGCAGCATTCGAACCCCTATCCACCCTGCTCGATGCAGCAGATAGGGCACCGTTGATTATCCTCTGCGGTGGCCAGAGCATCAAGAAATTGTTTAAGTAAGATTCATAGTATTGCGTGGGCAGGATACTGTCAGGTTGCCCAGGCCTAGACAGGAGAACGATTAGGGTTCTCAACCAAAGCCTTCGGTTCAAAAACCTGACCGCAAGGCAGCGGGTTTGGCGTTGGGCTACAAGGAGTCCGTTTTAAGGAATAAGGAGCCACCCTTATTCCAACCCCCAACCTGGAGGACCAGGAAGTTGAGTTTGTCTGGCCTCTAACCATTGACCAATCTGGTATGAGTGGCTCTGAAGATGAAAAAAATGTATCACCCAGCATAGCTCAATGGATCTCTGAGGCACGCAAACCATCGCAAAACGGTAAGGTCCAGCCTCATTGTGATGGTAAGGTCCAGAAAAAAGCAGATATCCCCGTGGTCCAGTAGAAGGTATCGGCAGTACACTGGCAACTCGTACTAACGCTCAGCTGTGACGTAACTACCAGCAGTTACATGGGGGCTGGGTACTTCGTGCTTCGGACCGAATCCGTTAGCGATCAGTCTGTGATAATGCATAGAGGACGTCTGAGATCAGGAAGGTAATTTGTTTCGAATTACCAGTTGTGGGAAACGATAGTGACACGTAATCTCTACTGAGACCACTATTCACTTTGACACCAACGTCTCGGCTCGCAATCCCTACACCCCAAGTTCGAGCTGCAGTTCTACTATCTGCATCTGAAGAGACCAAACAATTGCGAAACAGACTGCGGAGTGCAGAGTAAAGGAGAGTAACGCTTGACGACCACTAAGGGAACCGCTTTTAACACCAAAGTTGTCCACATGCACGAAGGTGGTTATAACTCAGGTAACAGGAGAGATAACTACGGCGACTACATGTCCATCACTACAAATGCGGCTACCACAATCGGTGAGTTACTCAACTAGCTTCGGCGATTCACCAGCAAGATAAAAAGGGTTAGCAAGTAGCTAGTAGCCCAGCAATAGTGTTTTGAATCGAGAGTAAATTCGCTGGCTCTGTAGCGAGTTCGGATCCTAGGAGTGATGTGATAAATAGCAAGATGATCTGTCTGTACGTATATGAAGAGACTAATCTACTCAATTCAGGTAATGCTACTTCAATGAGTACTACAACATCAGACAGTTTGAGGCTAAGAACAAAGACGAAGACGTCAGCGGCATTCACACAGCAGTCATGACACATCTGAGGTACGCCTCGCAGACATCAGTAATCAGAGTTAGAATTGCGCACCATCAAGCGAACTAACAAAACACCTGCAGCCATGATAGTGAGAAAAATAATAGGAAGAACTGAAGAAAAGGTAAGCACAATTGGTAGATGGAGAAGCGCCGAAATCATCGGATAGAAACTTCACGGGTTAAGAGTAATTAAACAAATGCAACAGCATTACTAACGGTGCTGGATAACATCGGTAACCAATCGCGCGACTGAGTTGGAGAACGCAGTAGGAGAGAAACGCAAGCACAACAGAATGGATCTTTTCGATAGGCTGTCTCGTTCCGTTCACTGAGCTATTGTTTGATTAAGCAACAAAGATTTCGGCCGATAGGGTACAAACGTGCTAAACAGCCGGAGTCAAGGTAGGCGATTGACATATGGTAGGGTAAATAACAGTGAAAAAGACAATAAGTTTCACAAAAACTGTCCAGTGATGTAAAGCGCCGCTTACTGATGTAAGTGACATATCCGTAGAGAAACGAAAGTCACAGCGTGATAGAGTGATACAAATTGACTCACCATCGCCATCTTCACAGGATTCCAGGTCGGCAGCCCAAACAGCGCTATTGCAACCAGTTCCGATCAGCTCTTTTGGAGCGAGCACCGGGATTTGATTCGAGAAGTTAGGTAATGTGGGAAACCGATTAATGGATGAGAGAAAGCCACTAATCCAAGATTGCTCAGGAGGTTTGGACAATTCATTGATTGGTGTAAAATCGGAACTGTGATATATCGAGATGGAGAGGAAAGATACTAAGCAGGAGAGATAAATGATAAATCCGTGCAACAAAGAGTACCTACTTGCACCGTAACCGAGATCATCGCTTTACCATAAATATAGAAGCGATTGAGTCATCCAAATTACAATCACACTATAAGAACATTTCAAACGGTGATATAAAAAGAACATCAGGCCGTCTGGAGAGAGACGAATTATATCAAGTTTCTGTTGTGCTTGACGGGTTGGGAAAATTTGCTTTCAAGCTCGATGAACACCGTAGCAACTGAACACCCAACCCGAGCTACAAATCTGACCTCCAACAGACGCCGGTAATTAATAGGAGAGCTAAAGTTGATATTTGGTCCGATATCCTGAAGCCAGGAAAATCGCACGACGGGCTTGCATTGGTGCGCAACCCACACAAAGCGATGGCTGATGCGAAATCACTAATTTCTTCGAGTTCGGATTCACTATAATCATTGCCGTCGACAAACTCTAACCAGATTGTGGAAACAAGATTGCACGTTCATGTAACTCGACGGTAGGTACATTTCCCAGATGCACAGCGTTACAGTCGATGGCATGAGATTCCTTGCCACTCCGTCATGTCGCCTGACTCCCTCCCCAAACAGATTTAAATCTCAGTGTATAGCAAAAACATTTGCATTTGTTTTTCTTTCCTCGTGACACTAGCAAATCGTTACGCAAAGACGAAATTAGGAAACGCGGCTGTGTATTAAGAAGGCTATTCGGGCGAACGGTAAGAACAACTATAAGTCGACGGACAACGCTGAGCGGGAGAAATTTGCGTGAGTCACATGGACGCTTCAATAAAATCACTAATCAAGAGCTATGGCGGGCGGACTAGTAGCTGGCGGTACACAAACGCAGGCGACGAGCGCCTGGTACCGTGCATCACTAACGTGTAGAAAAACGGTTATGATGGTGGTGGCGACGAAGTGATAGGGTAGAAGTGAATTAGAATGACCAAACGTAAATATTTCAAAATCAATGAGCTATAGGCGACAGATGTGTAAAAAATAAAAATCGGCTAAAAAGGTAGAAGCGAATAAGGGAGTTAAGATAGCTTAGGTTAATTCAGATATAAAAATTAAATCGTGGTAAGATGACTGTACGCGGAAGCAAGCCTTCGATATGGAATAGGAAAGCAAAACACAAAAAACGAGAGTCAGAGATTATAGGATAGAAATGATACAGCTTGCACTCAGGATGTGTAATTATGTGGCGTGTGTGCTATTCCTAAACAGTTACTTCAACTAAAAAAGTAAAAAGAGGAGCCCTAGTAAAAGCATCAGATACCCCCGCAATATCGGTAACTTGGACATTGCACGCATCGAGCCAGTCGAGCCACATTTCGACAAAATCCACTATCGTATCGTCGATATGCTGAAAATTTTGCTTTGGAAGGGGTTGTAAGCGCCATGTTAGCTATATAGATTAATCGCATCCTCGCAACCGCGACACGCTAATCTATTTGGGGATTAGTACAATTTGGAAGTAACCCTAACATATGTCCGATTTCGATACGTTTCAACTTGACCAATGAATCGCATTTCCATTAGTGTGACACCCTAATCTATCCCCGGTCGCAACGAACTCGAAGTAACCCGGTCAAGTGCCCCTTGCACTGCTCTCGCTTTCATGCATACACGCTGAGATCAAGACAAGTCATCAAGCTAGGTCCAATGACAACTGCAACACTATGATCTCTGGAATCTTGGACGTTTGTCAATAAAAGCGAATTACAGGGACACAGGTAGCATTCTCGATAAAAAATGAAAGCAGGCAGAGCAGGCAACCAGAGACAATAAATAGTAATACACTATGCAAAACACATTGAACTGTGGTATCACAAGCACTCTCGTGAATCCGTACATACCCCGGACAGATGATCGGACTGGCTCAAGTTTAAGCTATGGCACGGATAGTCTGCAGTTAACAGTCCGCTTATCCTTACATTCCATGACCTCTGTCAGCTGCAAAGCTTTAAGTCGTATCCAGGTGACTGCAAACACCATACCTAGTAACGGTAAGTCGTCATTGCTTCATCTTACATTAATTTTTGTATTTATTCAATCAGTAACCTCGTCGAGTTTATTTATTTCCCTACTCATGTACTTGTTTATCGATTGTTGGTGTCAACACTTCTGGTTTGATTTGGTCCATCGCAATTAGATTCCAAGCGGCATAAGTGAGCTAGCCAGCCAGAAAAGTACCAGACGCGCGTTTCGCCCTATTGGGGCGTGCCAGTGGTGCGCATCCTTCGGTCCCTAACTGGGGATCGAACCCACGACCGCTAGACGCTAGCGCCAACTAGCCAGCAGCTTAAGCCACTGAGCCATGGGGGACGGCAATAGACCATCACGAATTGTAACCTAACTACGATATAGCCAGACCCATCTTCTGATTTAGTTTAAGGCTGTAGCTTAGTTCTACTCAAAAACATTACGCAACTAGCACCAAGATAAATGATGTAACAATCCAGATGGGTATCATAAACCAGACCTTACACTTTTTCAACAAGTACCGCTACATGAGAAGCGGTAAACTGAATTTCAACTGTAAATGGATCGTTAATTTCCGTCGTATTCATTTGAAGAGGTAGTAACTACAACCACTTCACGTTTCTGATAATAAATTTGCCTATCTTAAGGGAAATGCGCACGATACTGCATGCTATAAAGAGTGAGACCGTAAGCAAGAAGAAGGTAAAATGAGAAAGAACGGTGACACAACAGTGGATAAAAATAAATAGAACGAAAACAGTATTTTGGCTATTATGCCATCATCAAGGGCAGACGAAGAGGAACAAAAATACAGACAAGTAAATAGTAGTTAGCTTTATCAGCCATTTTCTCTCTCGTGCCACCAAAAGAAAAAAAGATTGGCAAAAGATAAGCGTGAGATTATACAGGACTTTAAGGAGTCGGTTCGAGAAAGGGGCGTTCTAATGTCTATAAATCCTGAACATCGGGAAGAGATATAGCAAAGGAGGCTATCCATGAACGTGTATGAGGGATGTTTCGGGGAGGGGGTAAAGGACAGAAGCCAATGTGAAGAGAGGCAGACATTAGAAAGAAGATTTGAAGAAAACCATCGGAAACTAAAAGCGAGGCGTAGTCACTAACTAATAAAAGCAAGTTTGGAGTTTTTCACACATTTACAGTAGTATTGGCATTCCAGCAATAACGATTTGTGAAAAATAAAGGACCACAACAGAACCACTAGCGGTACGTGTACCCCAGGTTGAGGAGCACTGCATTAAACATTCATCCTACGAATATACTTCTAGCAATCAGGCAAGCATCATGCTGTGCTAACAGTAAACTTATCATGTACGTCAAGAGGTTGATATTAAAATATTGCTCTGGATCATAAAAATGACACTTATACCATCTGCTAAACATTAGCGTACCACCTACATGCCAAACCTCTTTTGTCTACCTATTCCACACCACACATGATTTTATTTTAACCTCGGCTGTCACAACTCGCAATCGGCTGTGCAATTTGCTCCACGGATTACACCTGCCAGTCGTCCGTTTATTTATGTCTTCGCACATACCTTCTCCGTGACACATTATTCCCCCCCCCCCCAAGAAGCCACCAGTAAACCTGACGCAGTGTGTCCCTTTATGCGCCGCACAACGAACACATCATTGGATAGGGTTATGTGACCCAACAAAAGAGATCGTGGGATTCCGCGCGCGGACTCTAGTTCTTACGACCTGGGCATACAGCCGCAAGTACGGTGATTTGTACTTTGCTGATATACCTGGTAAAGACTCGACTGTTGCCGCACTAAGTATAGTAGTTTAGTTTCGTCTTTGTTTTGGTTTGGTCCAAGAGCTTAACGAATTGCTCAAGATCCAAGCGAATTTGCCGCTTAGATGGTTTGTGTTTGGAAAAACATTCAGATTATATTTCAGCATACCCGATAGCTTACAGTTTGAAAGCGAGACCCAAGCTGTAATGACCTAACTAATTTGTTTACAGACAATAAATATCGCTGCCCAGATGACAGGAGATCGGTGGAGGTGAGTTGTTTTGAGAAGTAAAATTTGCAGAACTTTAAAGCAAAGATTTTAAAAAGTGTTAATCTGGTCAGGGTGCATCACTGTGAATCAGGCTGGTTGACAGATATCATCTGTGGAACTACACAGTACGTCAGTGGCTGAAGCCAAGTCCAGCATGTGCGTCGCATACAGTGCGGTAACCCAAAAATCGATGTTGCGCCCACCGCAATCTATGATATCCCCGTCAAACTGCGTGCCCGTGTAGACCGTCGGTTTCCTCGATAGGCAAACAGCTATTAGTCTCGGGTCACCGCATAGAGATAGGCACATCATTCATAGTTGTGTTGCGTCACGTTAATCCCCGCTTCCTTCTATTTGCTAAAGCGGTCGCTATAAGCCGGATGAAGCCAGCTTTGTGCGTTCAGAAACAATCATTTGTCAGGCTGAAGCTGCCTTGGACGTAGGGGCGAACTTTCGTTATGCGTTCTGCACCTCAAGCTTGTCTGGTTGCCCCCACAGTGAGATATATCTATGCATATGGGTTGTTGTTAATGGCATTGAGGAGAAAATACGAAATGCATGCATCTACCAGTCTTTGTCTTCTTTCCGTGCTTTGCAAATTGTTGTAGGGAACCAACTGCTTTAAATTCCTCATACTACTGTGTACAAAAAGGAGCCGAACATTTGAAACAGCGCGCCAACCAGACGAGGGAGCGCAAGTAGAGAGTTGTTTAGACAAGAAACCGCAATTTGCCGTGTTTCGCTCTGACTGTTAGTTGGCGAGCTATAGTTATTGAAGTGAGCACGTGCACAAGCTGCTCACTGGATGTCAGTGACAGTGAAATAGCTTGAAGAACAATGGCGTGCGTGTGTGCTACAAAAGTGGCAAAACTTCTACAGACATTTCAAATGAATCACCAAGCACACGGGGAGGACTGTATGAGTCACATGCAGCGATATAAGTGGTCTAAGCGTTTTAAACACAAGCAGAATGTCGGCAGGTGACGATGCCAAAAACCCTGGATGATCTTCCAAATAAATGGATGATGATCAGGTGGAGGAAGTTTGTGCTGTGATCACAGAAAATCGTCCTTTAGTTATTCAAGTAGTTGCTGACATCGATGTCCACTTAGTCAGTTACTTCCGGAGCAGTTAGAAGACGATTTCCGACGAGGAGCTTGTGCATATGCTCACTTTAGTGATTGTAACTCGCCAACTAACGGTCAGAGCGAAACGCGGCAAACGTCAGTTTATCAACTAAATAAGCTTCGACGTGTGCTCAGTAGCCGCAGCGCGCTCCCTCTGCTGCTTGGCGCGCTATGTCAAGATTTCGGCTCTTTTGGAACACAGCAGTACATGCTATCAGATGCCGTAGGAAGGTTAGTGGCCACTGCGCCGAGTATTAAATACGCTACCACAATCCCGGTTCAGAGATCTCTGCCGAGATCCAGCATGCAAAGTGAAAAATATGGATGTAGCTGTGCAACTAACTCCTTTTACAATTACAAAACAGGGACATTATACTAGGCACGTTGTCAAGCGATGCTTTTGCTATCTCCACAAACAGTGGTGTCATAGATAAGGAAGTAAGTGGCAGCCTTCAAGACTGTGAGGTTTGTAGTAATGCCCATAACTGGATGATCAGTGCGAAAACTCATCCCAAACCTGTTACGGAAAGCTCGGTGGAAACATCCGACCATTCGAATGAAAACCGTGGAGATTTGTGGAGTGATCAGCATGAAGTTCAATATAACACCGAAACATTTAAGAATGAGTATGCAAGGGATGTGGCAGTGGTATGTATGCTATAGCCGGAAACTGTAATTAAAAAAGTTGTTGGCGTAACAGTCAGAGAAACTAAAGCTCAGTTGGGGCGCCAAGACACAATAAGCCACATTTAGCGGCTAAAACGCTTACCGATAAGGTATACCAATTTGATGTCGCAAGTGGACGGAACCAGCAAGCCCACTGTATGCTCGAATCAGGCTACCAGGGCGTTTGTAAGTGCTGGATGCCGTTACGGACTTCCGCACGATCGATGCCAATGAGTCCCGACCGGCAAAACCGCGCAAGTATTTAAGTAGCCTCGGACTGCGGAAGTACGAATATTTTTGTGCCGGGGCCTTTATCAACTGAGGCTGTAAATTCTTCGGTACTCTATAAATTATTCTCGGTAGCCCCCGAATTCGACGGAGGTAGGCTGCTCCCATGATAAGAAGAGCGCGTACAACCATAGCAGAAGGGAGGGGTCTGATGAGCAATGTAGTCGCAACTTGCACTAATGCTAGTAGGAGGAAAAGCGAATCCGAAGGGCTAAAAGGAAGAAAAACAAACGTGTTGACCAGATAGAAAATGTATCGTACCAACATAAAAAGTTCAGATTCAAACTGTTGGGAATATTGGTGACTCAAAGTACAGATCCCATCGCGACGAGTCCGAACGCAACATATCTATCTTCTGCGCTAGGTTTGGTGGTGATTCTTGCAACTTCAAAACCACTTATAGCAGTATGCTGGCTCTTCAGGCTGTGGGTTGGGGTGAGGTTGGCTTTTTATTCCTTAAAAGGCTCTTTGTAGTCCACTGTAAAAACACCACCGCCATAAGGTTAGGTTTTTGAATCAAAGGTTTTGGTTGAGAACTACAATCGCGCTCCTATCTAGGTCTGGGAAATCTGGTAGTACCCTGTCAACACAATACAATGAACTCTTCAAATAGTCTTTTGATGCTCTAGCCGTCGCAGAGGATAATCAACGGCGCCCTATCTGCTGTATCAAGTAGGGTGGATAAGGGTGAAGATACCACTACTCAAGCCTTACCATCTTCTTAGTACCCCTCTTGCGCTTCCTCATTCTTATGGTCCCCTTCCAACTTTATTTTATCTCATAGTTCCAAGCCCTCAACTTGTGGCTTTTCTGCACCTAGCTTCGATACCAGTTGCATTATAGTTTCGACTCACACTCAATCGCAGGGCGGTGTCCCGGCCCGTGTACAACCAAGCAGACGGCGTCGAAAGATCCGTTTTCATCTGGAGCCCTCGACCCTCCCTAAGGCTGGTATGCTTCAATGTGTACATCTTTTTACAGATCGGCCAGCAGGCAGCACTTGCTCAAACATTGGAGACCCTGACAATGGACATTTGCCGTTGATGGGGAAACGCGCCTGCAAGACCCTGCGATCTCCTACAGGTGACACTATCTCAACGCGTCCCTGCGGATATGAAGCAGCTTCAAATGCCGGTCAAGATGGTGCGTGCGTTGCTTTAATTCCCTGAGCTGAAGGTGCTTTCATGGACTAGATATCAATCAGGAGCCAGATGTGAGCCGTTAGATGGACCGGCTAGTTCAAGCCTTTGAAGTTGTGCGAGGCCACTAGGTGTCGATTATTCTTTGTTGCCTACCCCCCGACAAACTATATCGATGACTAGGAGAAGGATAACTTCTTTCGTCAAATAAACGAATTCCTTAGTCCTAGCCGAAGTAGGGATGCCGTAGTACTGACTGGCGACATGAACGCTCAAGTTGGAGAACTGCCATTGATGAGCTGCATTCAGACGGCTAATACAGTGTATGATCCCGGAATTGTAACGGTGAGCGACCGCTACATGTGTGTGAAGATGTCCGCCTATTTCTCACCATCAGTAACTTCTAACATAGCACCCATTGGAGGGTGAAATGGCACCCACCAGTCCTAGACACATCTGTCACATTGCAATCAGTTTCCGTTGGGATGGCTGGATCGAAAACTGTTGTTCGATGTGGATTGCAAGCGTGGATTCCGACCATGCACCTGTATACCGGAAGTGAGCAGCAACACACGAGAGCTGAGGGTATGGAACACACATCAGCTAATGAGCCGCAAACAAATAGATAACATAGTAAAAAGTTACACTACAAAGGATTCAAAAAACAAGTAATAAAATGTAAAATATCATATTATACATTGGTATGAGATCGCAATTGGAGTGGAAGTCTAAAGAGGAGTGGACAAAGAAACTCACAACACGAAGGTCAATGAGGTCGGCTCTTCGCCATAACAGCAAGTGTATCCAACCAATTATGATTAATAGTAGTAATATTATTATACACCTTAGCTAAAGGTGGAAAACACCTCCGCTACAGTGCCGCAATACACAAGAAAAGGAAAAAGCAACAGGTGCACGCGAGTTGAGCTATCTGTAATGGATGGGCATCGTTCTGGTAGGTTACAAGCAGGTTACTTTGTAGCACTAACTTTAGACACAGCACCCACAGAAGGGTGACTTGGCGGCCACTAGCCTCGGGCCAACCATGGACGCAAATCGATCATATCGCGATCAGTTACCGCTGGAGAGGCCGTGTTCAAAATTGTCGCTCGATTTGGAGCACGAGCGTGGACTCTGACCACGCACTTGTCTGTGCCAACCTTCTGGTGCGTTTCGGTGGACGTCCGCAACGTCGATGTGAACGGATTGACACCAGCCAGTTGGCAAAGCCAGATGTGCTAAATGTGTACCAAAGTGCGCTGACATCTGGGCTGGGTAAGCGCCCACTAAACACTGTTGAAGACCACTGATCGCATATTCGTCAAACGTTACTGTTAGCAGGCATGTCTTCATGTGGCAAAGCAAATTGCCAAACCGGAGATTGGGTCTCTACACAGTCTCTGGAACTTATGGATGCTCGTCGACGTATTCCGGCTGGAAGCGAATACAATGAGGCTAGCAAAAATCTCAGGGCAAAACTACGTGCTAGCCTGAAGAAGGACCGCGAAATCTGGTGGTCTCATCGTGCCTCTGAGATGGAAACAGCCGCTGCCGTTGGTAATCATCGTAAGTTATTCCGTCTGATACGGGAAACAGGCAGCAGGAGATCTGGTGTTAGCGAGACCATACGCGACGAGAGTGGGCAGCCGATCCACAGCTTGTCAAAACGTTTGGAGCGTTGGGCTGAACACTTCACAAGGATACTTAACCAACTTGAGTTATCGCTTTCTTCTTCGGGCGTTGAGCGCCCTTCTCCTTGGGCCGTCTCCTCGGATCCGCCCTCACGCGCAGAAGTCGAACGCGAGATCAGGCTGTTGAAATTGCATAAGGCCGCAAGGGCAGATAGAATTCCCCCAGCCCTCTTCAAATTCGGGCGACCTGCTGTAGTAGATGATTTACACGAGTTGCTAGAAAAACTTTGGGAGCAGGAGACAGTCCCGACAGACTGGAACCGCTCCGTCATTGTCCCAATTTTCAAGGGAAACTCCCGTTTGAAATGTGGCAATCATAGAGGGATCAGTCTGATTTCGATTGCCTCTAAATTGCTTGCCTCTGTCATTCTCCACATACTGACTGGCACTCGTGAAAGCCAGATTCCTGAAGAGCAAACCGGATTTCGTCGAGGTCGGGGCTGCATCGACCACATCTTCACATTGCGTCAAGTGTTGGAGCACCGCCATGTTTATTGGCGACCCACCGTTGTCGTGTTTCTTGACATAAAAGGTGCCTTCGACTCGGTCGATCGATGTGCCCTTTGGGACTGTCTGTTGAGGAAAGGTGTGCCTGATAAATATGTAAACATTATTAAAGCGCTGCACGCACATAGTTCGGGCAGGGTGAGGGTTTATGGCAAACTCTCGCCACCCTTCAGTATCACCAGCGGTGTGAGACAAGGATGCCCGCTGTCACCTTTCCTCTTCAACTTTCGCTATTGATGAAGTCATGGAAACAGCGTTCGCTGGACACGACCTAGAAGGTGTGGAGCTACTTCCTGGTGAGCGACTTCTTGACTTGGAGTATGCAGACGATATTGCCCTAATCTGTGACAGCTCCCAAACATGCCAAACAGCACTGGACCGATTAGCACTGGCTGTCAATCGTTTTGGGCTATGCTTTGCTCCATCGAAATGCAAAGTACTTCTCCAAGATTGGCAGGGACCCAACCCTGAGCTAACGCTTGGTGGTGATCTGCTAGAAGTCGTTCAGGAATTCAAGTACCTGGGCAGCTATATTAGCACCCGTGGGATTGAAGATGAGGTTACGAACCGTATAGCAAAAGATCGAGGTGCTTTTGCCAATCTCCGCCACCTGTGGCGCAGACGCGACATTACTCTCGCCCTGAAGGGCAGAGTTTACAACGCAGCCGTCCGTTCAACTCTCCTATACGGCTGTGAAACCTGGCCCATCAGGTCGACAGACATGAAGAGACTCGTCACATTCGATCATCGCTGCCTTCGCAGCTTAGCTCATGTCTGGTGCGAACACCGCGTGAGCAATGAGCGTGTTCGGCGTCGCGTATTTGGTACAGGAAGAGCGAGTGAACCGCTCAGCACCATTATATCACGCACCAGGCTCCGATGGCTGGGCCACGTGTTGCGCATGCCAGCACACCGACTCCCGCGACGTGCATTGTTTGCGCGTTGTGAGTGCGGTTGGAAGAGGAGGAGGGGAGGCCAAGTGATGACTTGGTCGAGAGAAATGAAAACCCTCACTTCGAAGTTGGCGTCGGTTGGTGCATCCCGACTGCCTGGCTGGGGTCCTAAGGACGGTGAACACGTTTGGTTGGACACACTTGCTGATATGGCTAGGAGCCGGCACCAATGGCGTTTGTGTTGTGATTTCCTTTGTCCATCCCCCTCCTGTTTAGCATCCCCCTCCAATCACGATCTCAATCGTTTGGCATAATATGACTTTCTTTTACGGCAGCCAGCTGTTAGCTCTCCGGAACGATGTCCATCCGTTACTGGGGACTCAGCGGGCGTGCCACTGTTTTCTTTTTCTTGTCTTTTGTATTGCGGCACAATAGCTGAGGTGTTTTCCGCCTCCAGCTAACGCGTAATGATGATGATGGAGAACGTGGTTGGAGTGGAGACTAAGAGGGATGAGGAGGGACAAAGAAACTCAAACCACGAACGCCACTGAGGTGGGCTCCTAGCCAGATCAATAAGTGAATCCAGGCAAACGTGTTCATCATCAGTCGGACCCCAAGCAGGGAGCTGAGACGTTCCAACCGATGCCAACGTCAAAGTGAGGGTCTTCATTGCTCTAGACCAAGTCATCGCTTGGCCACCTCACCTCTTCTCCCATCCACACCTCCGGCGCGCAAACAACGTACGTTGCGAGAGTCGGTGGGCTGGCATTCGCGGCATGTGGCCCAGCCATCGGAGCCTGGTGCGTAAAATAACGATGCTGAGCGGCTCAATATCTCCTCCTGTGCCATAAACAAGGCGTCGAACAAGCTCGTTGCTCACACTATAGTCCCACCAGATGTGAGCCAAGCCGCGAAGGCACCGGTGGTCGAACGTAACTAGCCTCTTTATGTCTGCTGCACTAAGGCGCCAGGTTTCAAAGCCGTAAAGAAGAGCTGAACGGACGGCTGCACTGTACACTCTACCTTTCAGGGAGGGTGATGTCGCGCCGGTGCCATAGGTGGCGAAAGTTAACAAAAGCGTCTCCAGATTTTGATACATGGTTCGTGAACTCGTCTTCGATCCCAAAGGGGCTGATACAACTTTCCAGATAGTTGAAATTGCGAAGGATTTCCAGTTGATCCCCAGCAATGGTCAGCGCAAGAAGCGGTCACTGACAACCTTGGGGGAAAGCTTTACACTTCGAGTGTGCAAAGCATATCCTGAGGCAGCTGACAGCCAATGCTA
The DNA here is from genome assembly GCA_944474145.2 of Dicrocoelium dendriticum. NCBI lineage: Eukaryota > Metazoa > Platyhelminthes > Trematoda > Plagiorchiida > Dicrocoeliidae > Dicrocoelium > Dicrocoelium dendriticum. The sequence goes on from OX104063.1 coordinate 45,993,393, forward strand.
ATCTGTCCAGAGTAGCCTGGCACGTTTGGAAGCTGTGACAGTGGATTTCACGACAAGAAGTCGTCCGCCTGAGAGCAGCTCCACAGCTTCTATGAAGAGTCCTGTGAACGAGAACCCCATGACTTCGTCAATGGGGAAGTTGAAGTGGCAAAGTGAAAGCGAGCATCCTTGTTTCACACCAATGGAGACGTTGAATGGAAGCGACAGCTTGTCGTGGGCCCTCACTCTACCGAGCTACGCGCGTATGACGCTCGGATAATATTTACATATTTTTCAGGTACAACTTTCCTGAGTAGACATTCCCAAATAGCATATCGATCCACCGAATTGAATGCACCTTTGATATCGAGAAACACGATAACGGTGGGCCGCCAATATGTGTGACGGTGCTCCAACAATTGACGCAAGATGAAAATGTGCTCAATGCAGTCACGACCTCAACAAAATCCGGCTTGCTCTTCATGAATATGGCATTCACGAGTGCCAGTCAATCTGTGAAGGATGACATGCAAGCAATTTGGAGGCGATAGAGATCCGACTGATTTCGCTATCGTGGCCGCATTCGTATCGGCAGCCTCCCTTGAAAATTGGGACTATAACGGAATGGCTCGTCCGTCGGGACAGTTTTCTGCTCCCAAAGTTTCACTAGTAACACGTGTAAATCATGTACAGGAGCAGGGCCCCTGAATTTGGAGAGGGCTAGAGGAGGATCATCTGGTCCTGCGGCTTAATTCAACTTCGGATCTCACGTTCGACTTCTGCGGAAGGGCGGACCCATAGCGAAAGTCCACGGAGCAAGGCGATCAATGGTCGGCGAGAAATTTGATAATTCCAACCGATTAATTTGCCTTTAAAAGTGCTCAGCCGAACGCTCCAAGCGTTTTGGCAAGTTGTGGATAAGCTGTCCACTCTCGTCATGTATCATCATCATCATCATCATCATCAACAGCAGTACATCAGCCATTTGAACTGAGGCTTCGCTGCCATACAACCATGAGGACCTATGAAATAAAGAATAAGAAAAGAGAGAGAAGGGGGACTTACCTGAAAACCTTAATGCCCTAAGCAAACATTCAGGGTCAAGGCGCCTACACCTTGTGTAGACAACATTCCGTCACAAACAGATGGCTATCGTGCAAAGATAAGGCGGCATCGGCGAGACAGCTTCCTTGCGGCTTTCACTGCCCCGCGTCATAATCAGCCATTACCCCGCAGATAACTCAGCACCAAACATACTTTAAACAGACAATCCGATTAGGAGACGGCAGCAGACGCGTCACTGGTGTCGGTTGCGAGCCATGTCCTGTAAAGTCTCAAGCCAAGCACAAGGTGAGTCACATGGACTCCAGCCTGGAAGGCGAGACGGACCAATGGCACCCAGTTTGGTTGTCAGTGACTTTATTTCCCGCTGCCAAGTCAACTTCTGTCCACCTCGAGCCTTGCGCCATCTTACACCTGGTAGACTGAACAAGGCCCTCCTAGGTAAGCGGTGACCAGGCATGCGTAGCACGTGCCCGAGCCAACGCAACTTATTCAATGCTATCTGTTGTTCTAGGGAGCTTGCATGATTATCACCACCTAGTACTCGCCTACGCACATCATCGTTGCGGACACGCTGGTGCCATCCGACACCAGCAATGCTTCGCAAACGACGATGATCAAAGACTTGAAGGCGCCTCAGATCTTCAGACCGAAGGGGCCAAGTTTCACTACCGTAGAGCAGAACGGCCCTCACTGTGGCCTTGTATACCCGGCCTTTCAGGCGGAGGGAAACTCCATTCTGTCGCCAAAGATGACGCAGGTTCAAGAAGGCAGCTCTGGCCTTTGCAATGCGTGAGCTCACGTCAGTTTCTATGCGCCCATCATTGCTGATGCAGCTGCCAAGATAAGTGAATTGATCAACCATGACATTTTCTTCGTCATGTATAGTTTCACTAACACCAGGTCTCTTGCTGCCCGTTTCCCGTATCAGCCGGAATAAGTTTCGATGGTTACCAAGGGCAGCGGCCATTTCCATCTCTGAAGCACGATGTGACAACCAGGCTTCGCGGTCTCTCTTCAGCCTAGCACGGAGTTTTG
>OX104063.1:45995683-46032705 GCA_944474145.2 Dicrocoelium dendriticum
GACCTCCCATCGGTCGGCATTCTCCCACACTTGACAGCTTCACCTCTCTGCGGGCTCCTAGAGACCGAGAAACTGGCCTGTTTGTATACAAATGCTCAGGGACTTTCTAACAAACTGGCTGAACTGAAAGATCGCCAAGCTTCCGGCTCGTATGATGTTATTGGTATCACCAAGACATGGTTGCACACGGGAATGACGGACGCTGAAGTGTCGCTACCCGGCATGTCGCTGATCCGGAACGATAGGCTCACAAAAGGAGGAGGGGTAATCCTGTACTACCGAAATGACTTACAGTGCGAAGCCGTGGAGGATTCAGATTCGCAGTTCCCCGACTCTCTTTGGTGCCGGTTGCAGTTAAAAGGCAAGGACGCTTGCCTTATTATCCTGGTGTACCGCGTCCCTAACTCAACATCCGAAACCGACTACCACCTAATGGCTGCTTTAAGGTGCAGTTTACAACCAAAGTACACTCACATTCTTATCATGGGTGATTTCAACGTACATTGTTTAGAAGCCCCTGCCACAACCGGCGAACAATTCAAAACCGATTTACAAGATCTAGTAACTACTGCTCCTCTTTACAACCACATCACTTTGCCCACTCGGTTCAGAACTGGTAACAGGCCTTCTGTGTTGGATCTTGAGCTTACCAACGAGGAGCATATGATTGATGCGTTGGTTTTAGACTGCCCGTTGGGCCGCAGTGATCACGCAGTCATCAGTTTCAACTTCGTCTGCTATGCAGAATATCGGAATGATAACGATGAGACTGTGCGAACCATCACAAGCGACGACCGACTCGCCCAGCTAGTCAGCGCCACAACATGGTCTTTCCTCGAAGAAGAACCCTCGGAAGTCGCCTGGCTCGAGTTCGTCAAAACATTCAGTCAGCTGATTGCACAGGCTTCAGAGATAAAAGCTTGCAATAAGTGCAAATCAGTTTCTTTCGTTAGGAGCAGAACCCGAAAATGGATGACAGTACGCAACGCAGCATGGCGAGTGTACAGAGAAGCTCCAGCACCAGAAACGTGGGACAACTACTAGCCGAACGTAACCACTGCACTCAACTGTTAAGAGAAGACAAAGCCGCCTATCAGCAGAACACGGCAAAAATCTTCAGTGCTAACCACAAACTGCTGTACAAGCACGTTAATAGCCTACGAAAGGTGAGGCAAGGATTTCCTCCACTCAAGACGGCTGAGGGCCCAACAAGAACGTCTATGGAAGCTGCAAACGCGCTGCAGATGCAATACACCCTCACGTTTCAAGGAGTCTTGCCACCAAGCGATCTACCAAGCTTTGTATTCTGCTCACCAGGACTAACCCACATCACTTTTACCGCAGAGGCTGTATTGCAAAAGCTGACTTCTCTACGCAAACACAGCTCGCCGGGTGTCGACGCCATTCGTCCAGAGGCATTGGGAGTAGCAGCAAACCAACTGGCAGGACATTTAGCTCAGTTTTTTCAGCACTGCTTAGACCGGAACCAAGTTCCTGCCATGTGGAAGCTTGGAATAATAACCCCGATTCACAAAGGTGGAAGCAGATCTGATCCCTCCAACTACCGCCCAGTAACCCTTCTACCTATACTCTCCAAAGTCATGGAATCCATAGTTGCCGATGCACTGGTGTGCTATCTGGAAAACTGCAACCTAATCACTCCTGAACAGCACGGTTTCCGTCGACAGCGGTCATGTACAACTAATTTACTCATTGCACGCAGTAGTTGGACCGAGGCAGCCGACGCTGGAGAAGGTGTTGATGTGATCTACCTGGATTTTTCCAAGGCTTTCGATCGTCTAGACCATCGGATACTTCTATCCAAGCTGCAGCATTACGGGATCGGCGACCCTCTTTTAAGCTGGATCGCCAACTTTCTGTTTCAAAGGCAATTAGTGGTTAGAGTTCGGAGCTCTTTATCGGACCCCATACAAGTGGAGTGGGGTGTGCCGCAAGGTTCAGTTCTAGGTCCACGTTTGTTTCTGGTGTTCATTAATGACCTTGCACAGGGAATCGCTTCAAACTTCCTAATGTTTGCCGACGATATCAAGATCTGGCGCAGGATCCAGGCGAACGCCGACCAACTTGTGCTCCAAAGTGACTTAGATACAGTGTATCAATGGTCGATCCAAAACTCATTGCATTTCAACGTCAGTAAATGCAAGGTGCTTTCCATCCGACATCAGATCAGCTACTCATACCGACTCGGAACGGATGTACTGCAACAATCAACTCTCGAACGTGACTTGGGTGTCCTGGTTCAAGATGACTTGGGTTGCTGCAAGCAATCCGAAAAGACCTCGAAGACCGGGAACCAACACGTTGGGCTGTTGAGGCGCGCGTTTGGACAAATAAACAGCTCCATATTTCGACAAATGCTCAGTGCGTATGTTCGCCCCCATGTCGAATACGCAATTCAAGCCTGGCATCCATGGCTGAAACACGACCTTAATGCACTGGAGCAGCCTCAACGCCGGGCATCTAAGTACGTAACTGGAATGCGCAATCTGTCCTACCAGGAGAGGCTGCGACGACTAGGATTGTTCAGTGGAAGCTATCGCAGGCTACGAGGCGACCTGATTATGGCATACTTGATTCTGCGAGACCCACATCATGTATGCCGCCCTTTACTGCAACTCAGCAGCAATACAAACCTGAGGGGCCACTCATTAAAACTCGCAGAACAATACAGTCGTCTGGAGTGCCGCAGAAATTTCTTTTCCATCTGTGTCTGTCACCCGTGGAATGCTCTCCCAGAATCGGTCGTCTCTGCACCGACACTAACAATATTTAAAAGACGGTTGGACGATGCACTCATCCACTTACACTTTGTTACTTAACACTATGTCTCCATCCTACACCTGGAGTTTACCCTGGAATTATTCGTTGTTACCTGTGAGTGTTTTGAATCTAAGAGGATCGCAGGACTGCAGCGAAGCAAACGATAAGTCTTTATTTTCGTATTTAAAGTATTAACTATTTTACTATCCTTATCATCCCTATTGTTATGTTGATATCCACACCAACTATCCAACGGGGCTTGTAAAGCAACGCTTCTTAACCCGTATAAATTCATTGTTCATTGTTCTGTTCGTTGAGAGCTCGTACCCACTGTTGGGTTGCGTACATCAAGTTGATGATGCAGTATCGCCCTTTCGTAAAGCCGTGTTGCGCTGGTGTCAATATGTCCATGGATTCGAAGAAAGACAGAAGACACTTTTTCACAACCTCGATAACTGTGGATAATACCGAAGTCAAACAGATCGGTCTATGGTTAGCTATTTTACTCGGATCACCACCCTTGGGAAGCGGTCTCAATATCGAGCATTGTCAGTCATTGGGGACGGATCCTTCAGAAAGTGATTTATTGAATAGGTTTGTCACGGCTAGTGAGATGATAATCGATTGGGACTTGAGAATTAGTGGGTGAAGTCCGTATGGTTCTGGGGGCTTTGCACCATCAAGGTTGACGAGTAGGTGGTACACTTCGACTGCATCACATTGTAGGCTGTTGAGCAAGGCTGGCGCAACCTGTGCCGGTACTGCAACAGTCGCCGTTTATTGGAAAATACGGTGAGGAAGTGCGTAGCCAAGTCGACTGCGCGATCCGCGCCTGAAATGAGCGTCTGTTTGTCCAAGCTCGCTAAGAACAGTTGCCGTTTCAAATAGGCAAATATTCTTTTGGGTGCAGTTGTGGCCGAGGATGTTAGCTCCTCTTCGAACTGCCGGCGTTTCTTGACCTGTGTGATGTTACATAAGTTTCGTTGTTTCTTGTACACAGTGTACTCTCCATCACAACCCGAGCTGATGTATCTATCCCAAAGTTTGCGACGCCGTCGCGCAAACTGCCTATATTCAGTATCAAACCAATGCGGTTTGACAGGTCCGATTTTTGAATACTTCAGGGGAACGAACCGAATACACGGCGAGCTAAGCTGCCCCTTCATTAATGACCAACAGGTCCCAAGCGACGCATCCTATGGTAGTGTCCAATTTTAGAGGGGCCGCTTCCAAGAATGCCTCGGGGGAGCTCTTCGGAGCTAGCTGAGGGCGGATCGAGAAGGACGGCTAGCGACGAGCCTGGGCCCGGAACTACGGAGCGGGAATATGTGGACAGCGCAATAAATCAGACAAATACGCTGCTAGCGCAGTCTACAGGACCAAGCCGATTGACACAGCCCAGAACAAGCAAGTCGAGAGCTCTCGAACGACTCCTGGCCGATCCAAATCGGGTACAGAGAAGTGGAGATCGAGGCGAAAACAGGAAGGCGGATCTTCCATGTCAGAGCTTCCGAGGCGAAAGGACTGACTCGTCTCTAACATCCGTACCTGTGTTGCGTTGTGGGACGGAAATCTAGTCGGTATTCGATGGCGGGCGTGAGACCCTCATGTGCCCATTTTCGGTGTGCAATAAACGTCTACCCCCTGTCGTGTCGTTCTCGCTACACTGGTGCCGTGACCATTCGCGATGGAGTTGACCCGGTTGGAGCAATTTGCGGCCGGTGACGCGGAGGCTTGGCTCGATGAGTTCGACGGAATTGCGGCTTGCACGGGTGTGAAGGTGGATGCAAATTTGCTAATTGCTTTGGGCACACGTTTGAGTGGACGAGCCAAGGCGGTGTATCTGCTCCCTCGAAAGCCAAACCCGGCTGTTCCTTCGCTGAGATGAGGGCTGCCTTGTGTGCAGAATTTGGGAAGGATCTGGAGAGAGAACAAGCACTGCAACGATTTCACGCAGCCAGATGGGACGAACAGGAGGATTTGATGGTGTTTTTCCAGCAGCTGGACAGACATCTAACGATTGGGCTCCCCGAGTTAGAGGGCAACGCAAGAGAGCGCCTACTGAAACAGCAGTTTATCCGAAGTCTGCCCGATCCACTCCGTGATCAGGTGAAACTGGCGTCGATGGTGGGAGACAGCAAAGTGTTGGATCTGGTGACGGTCGCCCAGAATTCGTCGGAACGAGTGACAGTGAGAAGCATCCAGCATGCTGAGTTGGAACAGAAAGTAAATCGCCTATCCGAAATGGTGGAGCAGCTGTTGTCGATAGAGTCTTCAAGCACCACTTCACAACGCAATGTACGGGTAACCTGGAACGGTCGCCACTGTTTCCGATGCAACCAGAGTGGTCATGTGGCGAGATTCTACACCAACGTCAATGTGTCCCATTGTTTCTTTCTATCCATGCCGAGTCGGTGGCGAGTACCAGTCCTCCAGGTAACTATAGAAGGTGTGTCTGTCCGAGCCATAGTAGACACAGGAGCGGCAGTGTCAATTACGAAGAGGTTCAACGGGGTTCCAGTAAACCCATCTCAATCACGATGCAGACGGTCGGCGGGCATTCTTTGAAAGTGACGGGCACGCAGCGGTTACGAATCAGGATAGGAGAAACGCTCATCCGCCATGACATGTTCATCGTGGAGGAGACGACCGAAACCATCATCGGAACCGACATCCTGAAACGGCTCGGTGTCACAATTGACCTGAAAAACGATGTGGTGATCGTGGCTAACGATACGATCGAGATGAACAAGGGGAGAACCGACCGGGTTGGTGCCCTCAAAGCCGTGCCTGATTGTCAGAACCGGGCAATACGCAACGTACTGAGCAGGTATGCCCACTTATCCACAGACGCGGAAGATGATTACGGATTTTGCAATTGGGTTGAACACCGAATACCGTTGATCCCAGGAGGACAATGCAAGCCAATCTTCAGACGAATTCCACAGAACACCCTGGTTGAGATATAGAAGCAGGTGACCGAGATGGAATCGAAAGGAATCATCAGGCGAACGCACAGCCCGTATTCATCACCCGTGCTATTGACGAAGGCCGACGGAACCTATCGATTTTGCATCGATTTCAGAGAACTAAACAGTGTGACGGTGAAGGATGCATTCCCGATGCCTCAGATGGAAGAAATTTTCTCAAGCCTTCACAGTGCCAAGCAGATATCTCCGATTGATCTCCGCTCGGGATATTGGCAACTGCCGATCGCAGAAGAAGATCGCCACAAGACGGCTTTCAGTGTCAATGGCCAGCAGTATGAGTTTTTGAGAATGCCGTTTGGATTGTGCAACGCCCCAGCTACATTCAGGCGTTTGTTGCTGATGGTCCTCGCGAACCTGCAAGGCGTGATTGTTTATGGTGATGACATCATCGTCTTCTCTGAGACGGAACAGGAACATGTGACCAGACTTGGAGCAGTACTGCAGAGACTGGACGAGGCTGGTCTGAAACTCAGTCGTAAAAAGTCGCAGATTGCCCAAAAGTCAATTGTATGCTTGGGTCACATCGTGGGCAATGGTCAAGTCCATCCACTTCCGGAGAAACGCGAGACGATCAAGTGCTTCGCAAAACCAAAATCCAAGCGTCAGCTCCGTTCGTTCTTGGGAGTGGTGGCATATGATTCAAAGTTTGTGCCCCAGTTCGCAGAGAAGGTCAGCCTGTTGTTAAAGCTGCTTCGCAAGGACGTGCCGTTCGTGTGGACAGCTGAAGCGGATCAAGCCTTTGACCATCTAAAGGCATGCATAGCAGAAGCCCCGACATGTCTACGGCTACCCAATCCTGGTGAGAGGTTCACTGTGGCTGTCGACGCAAGCAACGTGGCAATCGGTGCGGTTTTGTCTCAACCGGCTGGGGTGGTGGAGTACGCGAGCAGAGTGCTGACGGGGGCGGAACAGAAGTATTCAACAACGGAGAAAGAATGCTTGGCCATCGTGTGGGCGTTAGAGAAGTGGAGAAATTACTTACTGGCGAATGAATTCCGGGTCGTCACTGACCACAAACCGCTCTCGTGGTTGATGACGGCGAAAGACCCGCGGGGACGGCTTGCGCGATGGTCCTACCGATTGCAGGAATTCAACTTCACCATTGAGCACGTGGATGGAACGCAGAATGTATTGCCAGATATGTTGTCACGCCCGTGTTTGGACGACATCATGCCAGACAATGCCATACCGGTGCGTGCGATCGCGATGGGGGAGAGGAACCTGCTGGGAGATCAAAGGACAGATGAATTCGTGAATGTGTTGTGCTCTCACTTACAGGCTGGCACCAAACCGGAGGCCACAACGGAAGAGGTGGAGGAACTCCTCAAGATCTGGGACAGGTTGAAGGTCGAAAACGATAACGTGGTGGTGGCGATAGACGGACGGAAAGTGCCTTTTGTTCCACCAAATCAGCGAGAACGTGTGATGCGTATAACTCATGATGGCGCCCATATGGGATTCAGCGGGTCTTTGAATTGCTGCGGAGGCGAGTGTTTTGGCCAACCATGAGGAAGGACGTCGCGGCATACATTCGGGGGTGCCCAAACTGCCAAACGAGTCGGGAGATGGAGTCCCCGAGACCGCCGATGCGATCGATGGAGGTTGGTGAGCCACTTCAGTGTTGGGGACTGGACGTCTTTGGGCCCTTACCAGTGAGTCGAACAGGAAACAGATACATTCTAGTGATGATTGACCACTTCACTCGATGGGTGGAAGCCATACCAATCAAGGACCAAACAGGCGAGACAGTGTCGCAAGTATTCGAATTCAATGTGCCTGCAAGGTATGGGATCCCACAGTGTATCATCACGGACCAAGAGCCCTGCTTCGAGTCAAAAGCGTTTAAGGCAGTGTTGGACAAGTGGGGCATCCAGATACGGCGAACTTCACCGTACCACCCACAAACCAACGGCATGACCGAGCGGTTCAATCGAACATTGAAGACGTGGATAAACTGCACGAAGTTGGCATGGGAAGATGCTTTGCCTCAGGTTCTGATCGCGTATCGGACCAGCATGCAATCAACCACCAAGGTCTCGCCATTCGAATTATTGTTCGGCAGAGAACCACGGATTGCGCTCGATACTTGCCTACCGAACCAGGGTGAGCGGAATCATCCAGCTGAGCATCAAGAGCGACTGCGAGGGAAAGCTAGAAGCGAAACCAAAGCTCGACAAGCGCGGAATAAGCGAAATTACGACGCCAGGCATGAGGCACACAAGTGGAGGCCATTCAGGATTGGAGAACGAGTCAAGTTACGAAACAACGATCGGCCGGATCATGACGGGCCGGGCGCAAGCAAGTTCAGAGAACGCTGGAAAGGCCCCTACCCCGTTATCGACCAGAAAGCGGGCAACTTCTTAATCGACTGCGGAGGAATGAAACGTTGGGTGAATGCTGCTCTCCTGCGACCATGGTACGAGAGGAAGAAAGGTCCTCGAGGAGGGGCGGGTGTAGAGGGGCCGCTTCCAAGAATGCCTCGGGGGAGCTCTTCGGAGCTAGCTGAGAGCGGAGCGAGAAGGACGGCTAGCGACGAGCCTGGGCCCGGAACTACGGAGCGGGAATATGTGGACAGTGCAATAACGCACACATATACACCGCTAGCGCAGCCCGCAGGACCGAGGCCGAGCCGATTGACACAGCCCAGAACAAGCAAGTCGAGAGCTCTCGAACGACTCCTGGCCGATCCAAATCGGGTACAGAGAAGTGGAGATCGAGGCGAAAGGACTGGCTCGTCTCTAACATCCGTACCTGTGTTGCGTAGTGGGACGGAAATCTAGTCGATATTCGATGGCGCGCGTGAGACCCTCATGTGCCCATTTTCGGTGCGCAATAAACGTCTACCCTCCCTGTCGTGTCGTTTTCGCTACAATATTAATGTGTTTGCCGCTCCACAAGGTAGAGCAACCAGATTCCTTAGGCTTTGATCCACAACACCTACCAACGCAGTTTGTAAGCTTTGGGCATTGAACATCGGTGGATATCGGCGTCAGGAGCAGACCTAATCATGATTTACTTAATAGTGATGAACCCAAAGCATGTTTGTCGCCATATGTTTCACCTCGGCAGCGATACTAACCTGAGAGGCCAACACTTCAAACTTGTCGCGCATTACCTTTGACTTGACTGTCGACATACTTTTTCTTTCGGGTGACCCGCCTTACAACTCACGTCTATTTTACAACCACACTTACGCTTTCCAAAAAGTGCTATGATAACACACTTTCCCACTAGAATTATGTGACAGTCCGTTAAACTAGGAGCGAAATAGCGGGAATCAAACGATGTAGGTACCAGCACTCTTCGAAAGGTAACTTCAGCGTTCATGTGAGTATCTCGGAGTGTCACTCAAAACCCGAATTTCTCCCTTTTTGTTTTTTAACCTTTGGTTTTATATTCTTCACTCTGGTCATCCTAGGTGACTTGTCAAGCAATCGTTTTCTTGCCCACTATAAATAAGTTTTCGTCGCTCGCTCCTAGGATTGGCGTTCTTCACTACACTGGCATCGACCGGGACCGAGTGTCGTATGTCATTATTGACAAGGAGACAGCAGTGACCCAGTTTTTCGGCCGGTGATGGGCAAATCCACAACTGTCAATCCGACAGAAACTAAGGCGTTTTTGTTGCGGACTCATTGTGAAATCAGAAAATCGTCAGAAAATGAAGCGAGCAGTATTGACAGAGATGGCCAGTAAATGGCTAATATCGCAGAGCTTTGTAGCTTTTTGACATTCCGCCGGTAGTGCATTTGCCTTGGTGATCCTCCGGAACGCATACAAACAGCTCGAATCATTGCGCGATCGGTATTCTGTTACGCTTCCCCGCCATGTGTAGGTTACTGCTGCGTGGTCATACTGGGACCGCTCTTGCGCCGGGGAAGGCGAGCGCCATATATCAATCTGTCTCTTCGAGTGCCGAAAACCGGTGCTCGAAAGAAAGGATAGATGCGCGGGATAAACATTCAGTAGCCTATCTCCGTCATCTGATAGACTACCACCAAAGCCATAAGCACCCTTAGAGATGGTGCTCTCTTGGTGGCAGGCGGCCCACTCATACGCTAAAATCTCCGGCAAGAACGACCACAGTAGACTTTTTGAGGGGCGTAATAGTTGTTTGGGAGTTTTGGTAAAAGCAATCCTTGACTCTATCCTGGCAGCAATCTATAGGATCGTGGGCGGAGACCACAAATAAGGCACGCTTAACAACTTGACGCTTGCTTACTGCTTTGCCTGATCGCACATAGCCGGCTGTTGATTGGGATTTAGACAGGCACAACCGTCGCAGCCTTGTCAGTCAGAGCAATCTCAAAGCAGCCTGACCAGAAGATGTAGCCTCTTGGTCAACGGAAAGATGCAAATGGCATTTAACCTCAGGATTTACCAGACATTTAATTCTGCTGACGGTGCTTGCGTCCTGCAAGCTGTTTTCCGAAGAGCGACAAATGTCTCAAGGGTGCGAGCCAGGAATGAATGCCGTCCGAGCTGCATCAGAGTGCGAAGACTGAACCTCGTCGTAGAAAAGCTGAGGTTCCAGCTAAGTGCGAGAAGGTTATGGTTGCTGGGAATCGAACGCTACCAGTCTGACTTTTATTTCCATAAATTGGGACCAGTAAGCTATTGTTGGCGGTAGTCGTAAATATAGTGGAAGAACGGGATGCGGGGAGATCTAATAGAGGTTGGGCAATGGATTTATATGATCTAAGAGACAGCATGTCGAATGCAATTTACTAGAACTATAATTCGTCATTGGATATGATACTACCCAATCACCCAGGCGGAAGAAGAGGTTTGACAAAGGAGGCCCCATCCCGACCTTTTGATCAAAGATCTAACGTACAATGCAGCAGGACGATATGAGAGTATCGGTAACTAAACAAACGGTTCATACTCTTTAGGTCCACAAAGGACCAGGGGTACGAAACACCTCTGAATAGCAATGGGTTCAGATAGAGAGGCAGGGGGCATTGACGTTATTTAGAAGTGAGTCACATCCGCCAAGTCCATACGTTGTTAAGCAGATACATGTAGATATTTAGGGGGAGAAAGCTTGCCAGGCAAAAATCCACCACGTTCCGGAACAATGCTCCCCAACCATTCGTTTGAACGGGATAATTCCGAACCAACTAGAGGACACCACAAGTACGTTGCTCGGCAAACCGGTCAACTGGCAGTCAAACGATAAGACCTAGAAAAAGCTTCCTTTACGGTGGGTAAGAAACAATACCCGTTTACGATGGCACCTTTTGAATTATCGTGAACACCGTCCACCTTCCGAAGTCTGATGCTAAGCATACTAGATGGTTTAGCGAATGTAACAGTATACGGGATGCCATCGTTGTGTATAGCATATCAGAGAGGGAGCACAGCGGTTGTATCAAAGCAAACTTGGTACAGCTTCATCAGTCTAGTCTCCCTACAAGCAAGCCGAAATCCACGACTGGATGGACTTCTGTGCACTACTGTTATAAGGGAGACAAGGTGAACAGAAACTGCTGTCAGAGAAAATATTGACAATGCAAAGCACCCAAGTCCCAACCACAAATCGTACCTGCAGATCCTTCTTGGGCCGTGTATGTCACTAAAGCAAATTCACTGTGAAATTTGACATTTTAGCCTCACCCTTGGACAATCTGCAGAAGCATGATAAGAAGTTCCCTTAGACCACAAAGGCTAACGGACTTTTATCGCATTCAGCAAGTGATAGGGAAGCTAGAGCCGGTCCTGAATGTATCCAACCGCTCATCGCTCACGCATTGTTCGCACCAGACATAAGCTTAGCTGCGAAGGGAGCGATTATCGAAGGTAAATCGTCTATGTAGTTCTGTCGATCTGATTGACCGTGTTTCACAATATTTCCTCAAATGAACTAATCACAGGTGGCGGGATCCAATGAAGTGTTCTAGGGCTTTCTTTGTTTTAGATGTAAATTAACGACGTCTTCAAGGTCATCAAACACAGTAAACAACATATATCCGCCGACAGCAGCAAAATTGTTCATAGGTTGGCTTCACACTATATCATTAACACCCTAGCCGACATACAAGCCTATTTATCCAACGTCACGTTCACTGCAGAAATGGTGCTGCCAGAGCTGCTATCCTTGCGTCCACACAGCTCTCCCGGGGCCGGTAACATTCACCCGAAAACATTACAGGTAGCTGCCATCCACTTGGCCGAACCACTAGCTGCATTTTTTCAGCGCTGTTTCGATGAGAACATCGTACCTTCGAGGTGGAAACAAGGTGTAATAACGCCCATATACAAAGCAGGAAGTCGATCGGATCCTGCCAATTACCGCCCCGTAACGCTTCTGCCTGTGATCGCCAAAGTCATGGAAGCGGTGATAGCAGATGCGTTAATGGGATACTTGGAAAACTACGGCATAATTGCGCCAGAACAGCATGGGTTTCGTCAACATCGTTCATGTACGACGAATCTGCTGATAGCTCGTGACAACTGGACCGAGACTGTCGATGAGGGAACAGGAGTCGATGTTGCATTCTTGGACTTTTCGAAAGCCTTCGATCGCCTGGATCATCGAATCCTGCTCATTAAACTCCAACAGTACGGTATGGGAGACCCGTTGTTAGGATGGATCGGTAACTTTCTCTCTGAACGGCAGTTAGAAGTTAGAGTTCGATCATTCTTTTCCGATCGATTCGAGTGGGATGCAGCGTACCGCAGGGTTCGGTACTTGGGCCTCGTTTGTTCCTGCTTTTCATTAACGATCTAGTAAGAGTTATTACGTCGAAATTCTTACTCTTCGCGGACGACCTCAAGGTTTGGCGGGCGATAAAACGATCGGACGACCATGAAGTCCTACAGCGTGACTTGAATGAGGCCTGGAATTGGTCGGTGAGAAACGCCCTGTCGTTTAATGTGAACAAATGTCGCGTTGTTCATATCCGCCATCGACAAGTCCACGTCTACAAGCTTGGGGCACACGATCTGAAGACCACCACTCAGGAACGCGACTTGGGTGTGTTGGTACAGGAAGACCTCGGGTGTTCCAAACAGTCAGATTCCGCTTCTAAAAGGGGCAACCAGCACGTTGGACTCCTGCGAAGAGCATTCGGAATTTTGGATCCATCCATCTTCTCCTTGATGCTGAATGCCTACGTGCGTCCTCACGTCGAATATGCAATCCAGGCCTGGCAACCCTGGCTAAAACGTGAGCTTGCAGCGCTTGAGACCCCACAGCGTCGAGCAACGAAAATCGTCAAGGGCTTGCGCCACACTCCTTACCAGGAACGACTGGAGATACTCGGAGTGTTCAGCGGACGGTACCGGCGACTTCGTGGAGACCTCATACAAGTGTACCAGATATTGATCGATCCCAGTCACGTATGCCGCCACCTCTTGAAGCTCAGCCCGAACACTAACCTTCGCGGTAATAGTTTAAAGCTGAGCCAACAGTACAGTCGTCTAGACTGTCGGAGAACCTATTTCTCCCTCCGGGTCTGCGGGCCCTGGAACGCCCTTCCAAACTCAGTTGTTTGTGCCCCCACATTAGATACGTTTACAAAACGATTGGACGTCGCACTGAGCCCCCTGCGCTTTGTTTTATGAACGAAAACGCTTGTATATATTTAGGCTGACCAGCCTCTTTGGATTTATACCCCAAATTCACGGTCGTAAATCTGTGCGAACCGGTGAGTACTCCATTTTTATTTGCTACCATCACCAACGATAACAATTTCTTAGCCAGTTTTGCGTCGTACCACTTTATCCCCCTAAAACTGTTATACTTCTACCTTTTATCTCACTGACGCTCCTTACTTCAACCACTTATGTAGTTTGCCAATCTGTTAGTATTTCTATTGCCAACCTGCGGGACTCGTTAAGTGTATGCTATTTTACCCGTCATATACCATTGTTCCATTGCACGAGCTGGAAACTTGGTGCAGCAATTAGAACATCGAACTCTCATCCAAGAAACACAGTTACATATGCTATCAGTGCAGTATTTACCAAATAAGTTGAAGACAGAGGGGTAAAACATTATCCACCCGTCTCAAAATTGGTGATCCTTGGCTACACTACTCGACCTCTTTCGATTTCGACCAACAGGTGCAGTATACGGTTGCAAAGGTCCGGAAACTAGGATGGCTGTACTAAAAACCCTTGTTTTGAATGAATTCGATATCTACCTATATCAAACTCATATTTGTACCCTATTAGAATATGGCTCATTACTATCCCCCAACCTGGGAAAAAGGGGTAGAACTGCAATTGAAAAAGCACAGCGCCACTTTACGAAGCGCCTACTGAGAAACTCGGGTCATCTTACTATGACCGCCGCTGTGAGATGAACACAGAACCCCACTGGTTGAGGAGACTAAAGCAACCGGGATTGCATGTTTGCTATGATGCACAAACGCGTCTTTACGTCAGATATAAAGGTGGTACTTCAGCCTTCCTCAAGTGCATAAGGCATAAGGCATACAAAACGTAACACATTACGAATCGAAACAGCACGAACTAACTTAGGACCAAATTTCCAGCTTAACTGCTACACAGTTATATGGAACAAGTTACCGCAGAATTAGAGCAAATGAGAATCAAAGGGGGCTTTCAGCGCACTAATAAACCGAGAATTGACGGAGAATAAAGTGAGCGACAAGCTCAACACAGACGTGAATATAACCGGGTTGTATGAGGAAGGGCCGAATGCCATATTGGTAAATAAGAAAATTCGTTGCTTCAAACTTGACTCACCCCTCCACATTTTATTTACAAAAGAACCTTTTTCCATATTTCTGTTTATCTTTTCTGTCCGGATGCATAAACACACAAAATAAGAAGTCAAGACTACTATCCGTCCATATCCCTTGCTACGCACACCTCGGCTGGACAAAATGATTGAACCACTGAAACATCGACTTGGAACCACGTTCGTACAAGCAGCTTGAACACAAACTTTTCTGGTATTGTTTACTTATAATGCTCCTTTGATATTCGTACTGTAATGTTAACTATTTCTCCTTCTGTCGCGGAGGTGACAGTCCAGGGTCAGGTAGCAAGTCTCATTGCTCAGCGATATGAATTTTGCATTTTTCGGACACATGCAGCTGATTGATGTACCTGAATATTCCGTTTAATACTGCTTTGCATGTCGACAATTCGTTAGTCATCTGTTTTTGAAATTTCCGCTGTACATTTTATAAGTTGGCATTTCTTGCACGGTAGCAGAACATGCAATTGCTTCAGCAGTTCTCATAACTGTTACTACACTTATCCCTACACGCAATTTATACTCTTCTTTGTTGCGTCGATCTCTTGAGGCGACGGGTTGAAGCTTCCAATGTCAATAATTAGACCAGTGCAAGGCGCAGTGCCATTGGCTCCCTGGAGAGAAAAACCTGCTTAACTTAAAAAACGATTGATAGTACGGGCTAGATATCCTAAGGTTCACACTAGATACACATACAACAGCCCTAAAGAATAGTTACATAGGTGATGCTTTACTTGCTTTAAAAGTCACACCAGCAGCATGCGGTCAGATGGGGCATGGAAGTTCAAGGGAAAACCTTTCGGGGGGAATACTCCGCATGGAAGCAGGTCCCCAGGAGACAGTTCCATGGATGGTCATTTTTCTTCACTTAAACATTTGGATTTGTCTATATGTACTATTACTGGAAACTACTAAATATTCCTGAATGACACACTCGACCAAATATCCTAGCCATCCAAAAATAGTTAAGGAATTGCTCTGGAAAACCCGAAAAACTATGTTCCACGCAATTCCGCTGTACATAATGATCTTACCTTGCAGTTGGACTATGGTTCGCATTCTCGAGGAACATACCGTTATTTATGTTTCTTTTATTCGCCAGAGCGTCATATTGCATACGTAAGCTCATAGTAATACCAGCGTATTGGTGACCTGTGCCAAACATGGACGCAGCTTTTCACTTGATGAAAAATATATATAAGTATTTTTATTACTATGTAATATCACAGGAAGGTTGAACGCACGGCTGCACTGTAAACTCTGCTGCTCAGGGCGGGAATGATAGTGCTCAAGCACCACAAGAGGCCGAGCTTGGTAAAAATGTCTCGGACTTCGTTCGTTAAATCTTGTTCTATTCTGCTGCGTAGATACTGAAAATTCTGATGGACTTCTAAGTAATCACCAATAAGGCGCAGTGCAGGTGGTGGTACACGTAGAGTCAAGGTCTTGCACAAAGTAGTCACTGTACGAGTAGCGTGTGAGTCGGTGCTAAACACAAACCAACCCAATCAACAGGGACGGTTTGGAGGAACTCGAGAAGTCAGCAAGTAAATGAAGCGGAAGCCAGACATTAGTAACACCTGCATGCCCGTGATTCCAACCAAACCTTGGTGAAATATGATGATTGCTTGTCAGGAAATGGCACACACTAGTTGCAACAGGACCTGCGATTTGCTGCGACAACACACCTACTGACCAGGCATGAAGTAGCACGTTGAAGCACACACGCTTTCGTGTAAGCAATGTCAGCTCCAGAAAACCAATGTTCACGAAGCACAACAATCATTATTGTCAATTCCGGTATCTGAAATTGGTAATCTATTGACGATCGATGTGATGGGACCGTTTCCAATGACCAGCAGGGGTAACCAATATTACTCTTAATGATCGAGTATTTCACACGCTGGGTTGAGGCAACGGTAATCCCGGATCAACGGGCGAGCACCATAGCCCGCTCTGTTATGCCACATGTGGTAGCGGATCAGTGAATACCAAAGGCCGTATTGACACACCAAAGTTCGTGTTTCGAGATCGAGAAATTTCTGACACAGTTAGAGAAACTGGGTATCAAGCAATCGCGAAAATCCCTTACCATCTGCAGACGAATGACAATGACGAAGCGGAACATTAGAAAGGTTAGAGAGTGGGTGGTGGAAAGGGTGGAAACTGGAAAAGAGTTTGCCACAGCTTTTGCTGAGCCATTGAACGTTTAGACAGGCCCCTACAAAAAAACGCCGTTCTAGTTGGTGTACGGTCGAGCACCTCGATTACTTGTGGATCTATCAGTTAGAAGTAGGCCGACCTGCTGAATTCCCGCAGAAGTAGTAGAGGCCAGAAGAATGACAGTTAACCGCAACATGAAAGTGACTCCGGTACGGAGGATGGATAAGCCAAAAGAACGGACAAGTCAGGAGGTGAGTTTCCAATCGGTTCGGAAGCGAAGTGCAGCGATCATCAACACGCACCCGCATGTGGCCTATGGGAAACGAAACTCCTGCTTGTGAAGCCCACAATATATAACCGGTTCGCAGGAGGATTCACGACGAATACATGTCGGTAAACTGAGAATGTGATACAAATTACAAGCGGAACCTCTTCACGCAGTGAGCAGTCATGAAGGTCAAAAGGACTCCGGGCGAAAACAACTGGTCTGAAAATTTTGCAGGGGAGGAGTGTAGTGGAACAAAGGCAAGTGCTATTGCAGCGTGTCAGTAGTATAGAAGTGCCAAGTAACCCGGACGGTAAGGGGCCAACAGCACGCTATACCGACTCCAAATCAGAAAAGGTATGATTGGGAGCCGCAGATAAATGTGCACTGTGCATGTATGCAGAAGCGGCGCGCCACGCAGTCTCCAAAAGAGATGGAAAATAGGTGGACGGTTGGCGGGCAGAGCTGATACATGTGGCTGATGATATGTACTATAACATATAAATTCTTTCACACCTGGGACTCTTGTAACCCCATTCCTATTAGGTATCTTTTACTTAGGGATGGAGGAATAATATTAATAATGTTAGCCAAGCTTCCATCCTCTTTTCTTTCAACCTCACTTATTTTGTGTGTGTCTCGGATACACGCTGATGTGTCCTTGGACCAAGGCATAGGTTTGTGGCCGCAGCAGTATCTTTTCCCCATGTTAGCTGCTTTCTAGTTTTTGTCTACCACTTGGCCCGTAGTAATGGCAGTTATAACGAAGAGCATTGTATTTTTGTAGAACAGTTAGACCATGATAGCAAACATACATCCAACTATAACACTGGATCTGATAAGGGCAACAGACATATTTGGCTTCTGTGAGAAAAAATTAGTTTTTAAACAAATGAATATTGTTAGATCCGATTCGTAGCAAACCGGAGAGCACGTGTGTAAAGAATAGTATTGTCGGCTTCCCGCTTTGGTAGTTCCATCGTCTAGCCAAGGATACTGCGTTTCAAGGACTGACCGGTTTCAACCACATCATTTCTTGCTGGTAAGAGTTCAGATTGGCGTTCAACTACGAGTAAGTGATCTGCTCACGTGAGTGTTGGTGAGTCGGATGGGCAGAGTCATAGCAGTATCCTAACTCATTGATTGCGCACAGCGTTTCTCATAAAAACTACAGAAATTTTGTTGGGAGACAACCCAAAAGCGTGAAAATTTCGTTCTACGTTTCCCGATTGTTTTCCGTCTCTGTGTTAGTCATCAGACGATCGTTCTACTCAACGGTCATCTAGGTAGTGGAAACAAACGGTGGAAATAACGATTTATCATATTTGCAAAGGCTATTGTCTGCCAGAAATAACGGAAAGCTTTATCTTCTCCCTCTCCGGTTGCAGTAAACTGGTCCCATAAGATAGAGGGACAGATAATCCGGAAAACAAAGAAATAGCAGCAAAATTAAGCAAGTATTGGAGAACTCACCAGGAGGTTAAACTGAGCACATCAATTAATTGCGGTACTTGGATGCCCAGTTAAAAAGGATATATAGCGCAAAGTAAATGCATGAGTACGTCACCGAGAAGTTTCCTGAATCCCGGTAATGTATGAGAAGAGATAACGTAGGTGGGAAGGGGCGTTCCATGGTTTACACACACGATGGTCGGCATGACAATCTCTTGTACTGTGTGGTCAGTTTTAACTGATGGCCTGTAAGTGTACCATAGTAGTTCAGTTTCAGAAGGTGACGACGGCCGTGGTTAGCGTTTCTCAAGATCTGATGCGGCATCATCAACCTCCACGCATTTGCCGATACTGTTCACTGTGGTCCCCCATGATTTTCAGCCTCGGTCGGTAAGGGAGAAGAAACAACACCTTCACATTCTTGGTTGACCTTCTCTGCAGAATTTTGAGTGCGACAACGTTGCGTTCCTGCCAGAGCTACCAGATACACTTAACTATGTTGAATGGGACCTAACATATACCTAGGGTAAGTTGGAAATGGTATAATGATCCTAAGCCATGTTATTTTGCTTTTTTGACACTTGCTCGGTCTGCTTTTCACAGCCAAGATTGTCGTGCAATCGCATTGTTTGGTCACATTCCACAGGAGCTCACTGCACCCTTTGGACCTCTAGCCTGTAGTTACATGTGCATCGACTTCGTACCGTCAATGTCATGCAGCTGGTGGTATTCAAATGCAGCAGTTCCTTGGTCATTCACTCACATATCCTGTAAAGATCAAGCTACGGTACTACTTTATCAGCTGTTTTGCTGATGGTCACAATATCTTCAAATCATCAGCGAAGTGTAAGCAACTTGAGATGGTCATTCGTGCGAGATTGTGTATGTAGATGGTGAATAAGTGTGAATTACATACAGAACCCTGCGGCACTTCAATGAATTATAACTGGGTCAGATATAGCATTGAGAAATCTCACCTTCAGCTGTCATTGAATAAGGAAATTCCAAATTTAACCTAGAATCTGATCACCGTTACATAGCTCCTATGCTTGTGAAGGGAAATGCGCTGAATCAGACAGTCGAATGATTTGAGAGGAGCAGATCGACCGCATTAAATCCAACTGTGGCATTGATTCTTGCTTGTAGCATGCTAGCTTGTAACATTTTTGTGCCGCAGGAGCGGTTCTGGCGGAATTCATGCTGTTCTGGTGCAATGATATAGTGTTTCTCAGGGGACCAATGAGTGCTTCTGCCACGACATATGACAGATTGCCATCTTGACGCCGTGAACCATGTAAACTTTTAGAAGAAACGCATGAATCCAATGCACCCATAGGACAAAAAACCTGAGGAACCCTGATGCCAGGATCTAAACCTAAACATGACATAGAAGGCATATCTAGAGTGTAAAACCTACTAAGGCTTCAGACTGTCATATTCATGTTGCTGAAGTTGATTCATCAAAGCGTCAGAGTAAGTGAACCTTTTGTCTGCTTCTCTAAAATTCCCTTTAAAAATAGGCGTGCTACTGATAAGTTGTCATCCGCCATTGTTGGTGTGAGGAAAACCTAAAGAACCGCTCAATCACAATGTTGATAAGTGGAATTTAACCTGGCTTCTTCCGAAAAACAGAAATAATCAGGTAGGGCACATTGTTACGACGGGTCATAAGTGGAAATGAAGACACTAAAACGAGCAAATGTTAACTCTGACGCAAAAAGAGCTGCCAGTTGAGTGCAAAAAAGTGAAGATGTAGCCCAAAATGTGGCCATGATAAGAAAATACATACTGTGATGTGATTATACAATCAGAAGAACGAGACGTACTTGTATGTCGAAACAACCGGCTAGATTACCCCAAGCGAGTTTAGCAGATGATTGGACGCCTACGCATGTTTGCCTCCATGTTTATTGGGTAATGTTTGGCTGCGCTGGAATGAGTTTAACCGATTCAAAGGAAGCATCTAATGCAGCTAGAATTGTCGTTGGTTATGGAACTGACATAGTTATATACATCGAAGCTTACCCAGTTCTATTGTGCTGTCATATTCGCTGAGATTGACTTTTCGAACAGACCGTTTGTTCTTGAATGACTAAATTCTGTGACACAGTTACGCCATGGTGAAAAAGGAGATTGAATAATGAAAATAATGCCTTCCGGAGAGCCAAGAGTAGAGTTATTATTGTACATCCACTCTAAGCTATAACTAACTAACGCATAAAACTCCAACGGATGGTGCACGACCTCTAGAGGGAAGCGGCAATTTTGTTATTTGAACAAAATACACCAACAACATTTGACGCGATCAACCTAGCTGCGAATAAATAGCGCCAATGTTGTCTGCAGCCGATCGAAAGAGTAAAATTGGTGCACTCTTTGCTGATCTCTAGTGGGTGGATTGGGACTTTGGCAACAGCTGCCTAACAAGGCCACAAGATGATCGGTAGCGAATTGTTATCTTTGAAGCTTGGCCCTCCCCTCCGTAGGGCATTAAAGTGGGCGTTAGTGGAGGAAAAGCCGTTTCACTTCATTAATGTTAATAAATTGAGGCGGCCCATCGGCGCCCAGCAGTTTAAGCTACCACTATTAAGACTAAAATCATGGGTTGGACGCCGGTGGGACTCAGGTTCATTTCCTTGCCACGCTTAAATTTCTGGTCGCACACTTTTCACCACCATGCGAAGTGGCATCGCCAGCGCGGCGATGTGCTGGTGTGCAACCTCGCTGATTTCATCCTCCATCCGTGCTGGTGACTACGAAAGTGACAGCTTCGGTTTGCGCCATGTGATCTTTACCCACTGTCTCCGCGGCTGAAGTCGTCACGCGATTTTCTTCTTCAACCGGCGTTCTGAAATTCTTCTGGCTTTGTTATTTGGCGGAGTGGTTCGTGGACTGAGTCGATGTCCATATGCATGCTGACTGAGTTCTTCGTGGAGAACCAAGCTTCCGGAAACTTTCTTTGTTTTCGTCTTTCTCTTCGTGCCAGGACTTCTGTTTTCGCCCCATTAAAAACTGTGCCCCACGTCCACGCGCACTGAAACTAGGGATGATGCATAATGGTTTATGCAAACACGCTTGTGCACTTGCATGCTTGTTGTCAGTTCTCTCCCTGTTTGGCCAACATGATCCTTTACGCAGTTTGTGCAGCATAATTTTTATAAGACGTTCCAACGTCCATGCGCTTCCAGTTTCGCTTCTGGATTTGACAGGGTTTTCCTCAGCACAGAATATATTTGTTTGCTACAATGATGACACCTATTTGAATAGTCGAACCGCCATTTCGGATGTTCTTTGTATAATGCAAAACAAACAGTATATCTAAATCCAAAGATGAACTTAGAGAACCCGCTGGTGGTTGGGTTGCTACAAGCAACCTCTATTGAGACCTCGGTGCACTAGAGGTGGACCTCGGTCATTCTGATCACAAGGACCGTAAGTAAAATGGGAACATTATAGTGTTGCTCATCCCAACACTGGCACCCCAAGACCGTATATCTGTCGCTGGTGTCGGCTGTCTGCATTGCTGTGATTCTGACACTTCGGGCGAAGAATCGCGGGTATCCGTTGAGTTCGAAACATTTAAATAGGCGCCTCTTCTTTTTATTCGCTCTTAAGAACTGCAGTTTGTTTTCACCCTGCGGAATAATGTCCACAGCGCTTGCTTTTTGGCATTTCCGGCGTTGCTGTGTAAATACCGAATTGGTTTTGTGTGCATGCAATTCCTGTAAACTGATATTTGCAGCTCCCCTTCCATGGTTATGGTTAGAAATGCGACCAAGCTGGACAATTAGCCATCTTTTTACTGTTCCATTTTTAGTTGCATGTCTTCCATGGCGTTATTCAAAATACGTTCTGCGGCTGTTACTTGGCGGTGTTTGATTACCATAAAAGTGTCCTCCAAATACCGGATGAAAACTTTCGGATTGATAAGTGGGAGTATATGATCCTTCAATTGCTGCACAACCATCTCCATAGGACTGCATGCACCCCAAACGGCGAGACGGTTATATAGTAAATTAGGGACGGGTATAGGTTGGCAAAGAAGCTGGCAGTGAAAGCTGCTGGTGGTTATGGTTTGGAATCCTGTTGTATAAGATAGGTGCCTCCTACTGAGTATGCCAAATGGGTTGTATCATGCAGTCTAGTGCATATATATATATATATATATATATATATATATATATATAATACACAACCTGTGGTAAAGCTATTGTGCCATCGGAATCATAGCTGAATAGGAAAACAGTATAAATAATAAGAAAAGAACAACACACCTTTTTTGGACAGTTTACCACTCACAGTTTTTGAAATTTGTTCAGTTTTTTTTTTGTAGGGGGAGGAAGGACAGATACCGTAAAACACCGATGCACACGTCCGCCATTGACATCGTTCTTTATCCATGGCTTCCAAGGCCTTCAACCAGCAAGTATCCGTATCTCTCGGACCCCAAACTGTTAGTCGACAAAAAAGCCGGCCAACGCCAACTGTTTCGTCAGATTTTTCATGCGGCTTCTTCAAGTTGCAAGCTGTCCACCAGAACATCTCTTCCAGACCTGTCCATCAACCGCAAACAAAGCACGATGCGAGTAACGCTGGACAAGCATGCGCAATACCTGTCGTAACCACCGCAGTTGAGGCAGTGAGACGAGCTCCTCGAGCGAGTGGCTTCCAGGTACCAACACACGCTGTCTAACTTCCACATTGCTTACTTGGTGTCACCACCACACACGGGCAATGGACCGCAGGCAGCGGTGCTCGAAGACGGATAGCCTGCGAGTCATCTTTACGAATGGGCCAAGTCTCGCATCCGTACAACAGTACAGCACGAACAGTTGCTCAATAGACCCGCTAGTCGCTTGGGCACAGCTGAGGAGGTGGCTGTAGCCATGCGGGCCAATCACGGGCTGCGACTGCAAATGTATCAGGCGAGTATGCTGCCGGATATCCGTTTGCGCGAAAGGAAGGTAGAAGCATATGGCAAATTGGCCAATCAGGTGCATGCGTCAAAAAGCCAGAGCAAGGAAGCGCGATTGGCTCATTGGCGAATGGGTTTAGCCGGGGCGCCCACACGCAAACAAAATAGGAATAACAAACCAGACATACAAAGAAGAGCTGCTATACCCAGCAGTGGCTCAGGGCGAATAAACAAAGACAAAGCAGAAGCCAACAGACAAGCCATGCGTGAGACCAATGTACGCAAAGTAACATGTAAGTCGCAGCTGCCAATGTTGGCAGACGACCATTCGCCTTTTGCGCACAATATAAACGATGCAGTGATTCTTCGATAACAGATGCTGATCGTTGCCCAGACAATTTCTTTACCCTCGGAAGGCGCTAAACGACAGGATGACAGAGAGGAAAAGCCTACACACTGAACTCCAGTCGCTGTTCCTAGACAGCCAGCGATTCCACTGCCGACCGCTCTGCAAGTGACGGAGAGCTCGCTATCGGATAACTGGAGATTGTGAAAGTGGATGGATTTGTGATGCTGACACGGTTGGAAACCTATCCGATGCCATACCAAGTAACAATTTTCAGACATGCCATCGCCGACAAGGCAGAGCGCATTCTTGAGACGCTGGAGCTCGGTGATACGCTTGAATAAGTATCAGATCTTTCAGCGATAAGCAAAAAATTTGGCGAGTATTGCGAAGGTTGATGAAACCAGACTTAGCAGTGATATCTGTTTTTCAGTCGCCATCGCTTACCAGATGAATCTTTCGAGACCTATATTGCAGAGCTGAAAATAATGGCACGACAATCGCAATGAGGCCGGACCTTATTGTAAGGCGATGGTTTTCGCGCCTCCGGGATCCATTGAGGTGTGCTGGGTGATGCTTTTCTGCACCTTCAAAACCACTCATACCAGGTTGGTCAATGGTTAGAGGCCAGACAAACGCAGCCTCCTGGTCCTCCCGACTGGGGGTTGAAATGAGGGTGGTTCGTTATTCCTTAACACGGACTCCTTGTAGCCCGACACCAAACCCGCTGCCTTGCGGTTAGGTATTTGAACCAAAGGTTTTGGTTGAAAATCCTAATCGTTCTCCTGTCTAGGCCTGGGTAACCTGACAGTATCCTACTCAAGCAGTATTATGAATCTTCCGTCAAACAACCATCGAAGGCAATAACCGTCTGATACGGGAATTGAGAAGCAGGAGACCTGGTGTTAGTGAAATTATACGTGACTAGAGTAGACAGTCTATTCACAACTTGTCAAAACGCTTGGAGCGTTGGGCAGAGCACTTTCGAAGGCAATTTAATCGGTCATAATTGTTAGAGTTTACGCCGGCCACTGAACGCTCCGCTCCGTGGGCTGTCCATTTGGATCCACCCTCTCGCTCAGAAGTCGAAGTGAGATCAGACTGTTGAAGTTAAGTAAAGCCGCAAAACCAGATTATCTTCATCCAGCCCTCTTCAAATTCAGGGGCCTGCTCCTGTGTATAATTTATATGAGTCACTAGTTAAATTGTGGGAGCAGGAAAGCGTCCCAACCCACTAGAACCGCTCCGTCATAGTCCCAATTTTCAAGGGAGGCTCACGATCGGAATGCAGTAACCATAAAGAAATCAGTCTCACCCCAATCGATTCCAAATTGCTTGCCTCGGGCATCCTTCACAGACTGACTGGCAGTCGTGAAAGCAAGGTTCGTGAAGACCAAGCCGCGTTTCATCAAGGTTGTGACTACGTTGCTCCCATCTTCACTTTGCTTCATTTGTTGAAGCACCGTCACATATATTAGCAGTCCATGTTGCCCGGTTCCGCGACACCACGGGTACCTTCGATTGGGTGGATAAAGCGCACTTTAAGACTGTCCAATCAAAAAAGCTGTAACTGAGAAATATACAACTAATAGCCCAGCATTATACGCGCGTAGCTCAGGCAGAGTGAGAGCTTACGGCAAGCTGTCGTCGCCCATTAATAGCTCCAGCGGCGTGAGACAAGGATACCCGCTGTCACCTTTCCTCTTCAACTTCGTTATTGACGAAGTCATGAAAACCGTGTTTCACAGGACACGACTTAGAATGGGTGGATCTGCTCCCAGGAGAACGAATTCTTGACTTGGAGTATGCTGACGATATTGCCCTAATCTGTGACAGCTCACAAACGTACCAAGCGGCATTGGACAGATTAGCACTGGCTGTCACCCGTTCTGGACTACTCTTTGAACACTCAAAATGCAAAGCTTTCCTCCGAGATTGGTAGGGATCGCCTTTTGCGCTGACCCTTGGTGGGAATCAGCTGGACATCGTTCAAAAATTCAACTACCTGGGAAGTTGTATCAGTGCCCTTGAGATCGAAGATGAGATCAGGAACCGTATACCAAAAGCTCGAGGTACTTTTGCTAACCTTTGCCACCTATGTTGCCGGCACGACATCACCCTCGCCGTGAAGGATAGACTGTACAATGCAGCGGTATTTCTGACCCCACTGTACAGTTGTGAAACCTGGACCCTTAGATCAGCGGACATGAAGAGGCTAGTTACATTCGATCATGGGTGTCTTCGCAGTTTTTCTCACATCTAGTGGGAACATCGTGAGCAATGAGCGTGTTTGACGCCTTGTTTGTGGTATTCGAGAAGAAAAGGAAAGGCTCAGCACCGTTATTTCACGCTCCAGGCTCCGAGGGTTAGGCCACGTGTTACGCATGCCGGCCTACCGGCTCTCGCGACGTGCATTGTTGGCGCGCTGTGGGTGTGGATGGAAGAGGAATAAAGGCAAACACTTCGAAGCTGGCGTCGGTTGAAGCGTCTCGGCTCCCTGGTTGGGGTCCGAAAGACGATGAACACGTTTGGCTGGATACACTTGCTGATATGGCTAGGAGCCTACCTCAGTGGCGTTCGTGCTGTGAGTTTCTTTGTCCCACTCCATCCCTCTTAGCCTCCCGTCCAACCATGCTCTCACTATTTAGCCTTAGATAATTTTGCATAGTAATTTTTTGCTGCACCATTGCCGGTTGCCAGCTTTCCGGAACGATGCCCATCCGTTACCAGTAGTTAAGCTGACTTGTGTCTGTTGCATTTCCCCTTTTTTCTTTTATGTATTGCAGCACAGTAGCTAAGGTGTTTCCCACCTCTAGCTAACATGTATAATGATGACGATGAATGGCACGAATTTATAATTTCTGCGATTGTCTTCGGGACTCCTCCGTAAGTGACCGCATCGTTATCGGCGTACGAAATGATGATAGCACCAGGTGCCTTCCGAGGCAAAAAGGCTTTCCTTACATCAATGTATCGATAACTGCTTACGCAAGACGAAAACAGCCCAACCAGTTCAACCTTTGCGTACGGAGTCAACAGCACAGCTTTGTGCGGTATCCAAGACTCAAGAATCTCCATCCCAGCCAGGTGATGGCCAAGAGCCAACTTGTCGATTTTCTGGTCACGGCATCCGAAACAAAAGGAGAGCTGTCCAGTTTGAGACTACACTTGCATGAAGTGTTTCAAAAAACATTTGCCCGGTATTGTCGATCAACCCACGTCACATCAGTAGAAAGTGAAAGTCAAAAGACATACAGGAACTCACAATAAATAACGTGGCGAATCATGAAGTTCAGAAATGCATCTTTGCAACGCTCTTGATCCAAAGATGGGCAGTTCATTTTCCATTTGATTTAGGAGCGACGGTCAACATATTACCTGAGAAACATTGTGTCTGTGTAGAATGCAGAGAAACGCGGTTGCCTCAAAAAGTGGACAACGCAAGGCTAGAGCAGAAAGGGAGCGCAATCGTGACACCTGTCAACCCGAAGAACGGAATTGAACACCAGCTTGAGTTGGTAATTACATCAGCAGACCTTACGCCCATCACGGCATTGATTCGATCCAGCACCTTGGTTTTGCCTCCTTTTAATCATGGTCATTTTGTCCATTTGCGTCAAGCTACAGCAGACATTGCGGATTACTACCCTAGCGAGTTTGATGGGGCTATTAAGAAACTCGAGAGATGCGCACATTTGAGTTTGAATAAATCGGCTAGGCCAGTAACGTTACCAGCTAGAAAGGTGCCAGTTGCTTTACGTGAAAGATCATCAGAAGAACTGCCCGGACTTTTGCCAGTCTGTGGAGTAGATCATTGAGCTGCGTGGGGAGTGAAGAATGATGAGATATAGTTACACTTCCAGACATGTGACTTCTCTGCCTGAGTTTGTTTGTGAGGTAATTCTGCCGGTACTTTTCAACTTTTACTACTCTACTGTACAAAAGACGAATTTCGGCAAATCTAATTGAACTGTGTCTACCTAGGTGCAACCAAATCCCTCTAGCTACAAACAAACATACAGACAACGTGAGGGACCAGCCCTCAACTTGCGCATAATTTGTGCGGCTGCATAAATGTTAGTGACGACAAGAATTTGAGTTTTCTTTGGTCTTCCCACCCGGATTTCACCCATTTGGTCACCACGAGTTACTGTTCGAAACGTGCCACACCCATATGTTCGAACAGACTAGCATATGTCTGGAAAATGAAGTCCAAATCGATTGAAACACAGACAAGTGTGACAGATCTCCTCAAGCTTAGGAGCGTTAGCTGGCCGACAAAATATTGAGTCAGTATGTGGTCAAAGGGATTTATTTAAACGCGAATAAACATGCTAACCATCAATGGATTGGTTTTATTGATCTCAAATGGTGGGTATTACCAGGTAGATCCCCGTTTTGTTTGTCGGATATTGGATTGGGTGGGACTCATAAGGGCAAACGCTGTGTTGGTAGTGGGAAATGAAATTGCCAAGAACGCGGACGAATGCTATTGACTTAGCTCACCCTGTATCTGTCTCGAAACACGGCAGGACATAACTCGCGGTCAGCGCAAATGGTGCGTTTTCTGATAGATCATAACGGGCCTGTCAGTTTGCTGCGCGTGTTGCTGATTTATCCATAACACAAGGCTGCCGCCTAAGTGAAGCTGTGAACGATACAACCGAGACCGCCTTTTCTTTGAATGATTGGCACCTGCCGGTGATCGTACTTTGTTGATAAGATGAGGGCACCGCGATCCCTAAATTCATCTCAAGCACCTCAGTATTTGAACTGCTTATTCCACCTTAGAAGTCATAATAGTAGCATCATAGCGAAACGCTAAAGCAGCGAGCTGACGTATTACCGAGAATGACGTTGGTCTCGACCGAGCATACTTTTCGCAGGCTACCGTGCTGTGGTTCTTACCTTCTGGTGGAACGCTGCTTGGAAATGCGCCCTATGTCGTTATACATACCGGTAGCATATACACTGTCCCAACACGTAAGGCACAATGTTTTGCCTTAGTGTGATCAACAGTAGAGCGTCACGCAAGCATGTGAATGGCTAGACACGGAGAACGTCCTAAACAAGGACTGTACGTAAGTTAATAGGTAGTTGCGATTAATCAGTCGCCGATGGGCTGTACTCCATCGACACCGAGCGCATTGTTCTGTAGCACATGCGGTCGCGAGTGCCTGAGTCAGGCAGGCCTAGTAAGCCATGGGTGAGGCCATTCGGGGCCACCACCGAAAAGACGACGGGTCCTGCTGAGGACGTAGGCAGAACCGGCGCAGCGTTTGTGGGTACGTTGCATTTGATTCACTAAGCGCTTGCTTGCATGCTGGGTCTCTTTATTTCAGGTGGTGGGTTTGTTATATTGTCTCATTATTGCCTACGTGAACTACTTTCTATTAACTTGCACACGTCGCTCATGTTAAGTGTAGTTAACTTTGATAACATTTTCGCATGTGTGGCATTTTCTGAACATATTTTCTGACGTCTTGAAACTATAGCGGATTTTTGGTAATCAATTTATTTCATATGCTCATTTTTAAAGAGCTATGTATGCATATCTGTATGCATTAATCGCTTTATTTTATTTGATATTGTCGTTTCAAGGGATTGGCTGTTGCTTGACATCTCCGGTGTGGCCGCATTTGATGTGCATGTTGACAAGGTGCTTACCGGTATATTACCTACTACCTCGTCCATACTGGCTCCAGGAGACAGTTGGTCGTTGCTGGAGGGGACGGGGTGCACGGTCCTTGTGGCCGTACTAGGCTCGAAGAGAGGTTCCATGCACTCAGTGTGGAGCGGACTACGGTCCAGCCACCGCCTTATGTGCGCTTGATTCCCAAATACAGCGTGCTTGTGTTTGCCTGTGAAGGAGTGTGGGCCGGCTCCGTTGATGAAACGTGGCTCCCATCCACATGCCTTCCGGTCTTATTCCTTCGGATTTACACTGGATATGAGGTGTGTGGTTGGAGCTGTGGGTGGTGCAGTGCAAGCCACCCATGGTCCCTCTGTAGTCGCAGGCATCCTGTGGCCGGTCCACGTGACAGGTAAATCCGAAACCGGATGCCGCCGACCATATGTGATTAATCGCAACACAATGAATTCTATCATCTGGTTCATCTTGACATATTCCCCATAGCGTGTAAAAATTACGGGATAGCCTCTATAAGGTCAGCAAGATATAAAGGTTATAGTGTGCTGTTGTAACGCTAAACGTGCGTCTGTTTTACCAAGTGATTGATCGTTTGTTTGAAGAAAATAAGGCAAAACTAAGGCAACATGGGGACAGAATTCAAACACCCTGTCATTGTGCTGCTTGAAGGGAAACTTAACTGCAGTGGTAGACAGTGGTTAACCACAAAATTTTATGCTAAAAGTGAGAAAAGGTGCCAACCAGAAGAATCCGCCTTCGTTCTGAACAAGTCTAGTAGGTAGATGAATATCAGGGGTCCACCTTGAGCTCCGTTGACTAATCCGCTCGCTGAATCTCCTTGCTTCCTCCTCAGTGTCCGATTGACTAAAAGAGAACGTTCCGTGCGAGTGGATTTTTTGTTAGGAGCAAACTATGACAATTATTTGTGAATCTGTAATTAGTACCCTCAAATTAGCGAGAACAAATTCTTAACTTGGTTTGATACGCTAATTACAGTTAGGTATAAAGTTGCTGACCGAGTTTAGAAGTCCGATTGTATAGGTTCTGTAGTCACCAAGGTGCGTTATGATTAGTGGCTTTCAGGGAAATCCGGAGAATGGATTGCATGGACCAACAGAAGCATTACGTCAAACTGGTCCATAATGACTAATTAAAACACCTGTAGGACTTAGCGTTGCTTTCTGTCCTGACCACAAACAGTTAGACGTGTGTTAATAAACCTTGTAGGTTTGCAGTGCGGAATTCCTGCTGTGCACACACCATGCTGACAACCGGGAATCGAACCCAAGGCAGTTAGTGCTGCTTGGTAACAGTTCACTTTTAAGTAGTCTTCAAGTCACCAGTGTCTACTGAGGTAGATGAACAATGAATACTGAACAATGATTTATCACGGGATAAAAGCAAGTGCTTGACACGTCCGGTAGGATGGTTGGGGTGAATACGATGAAATCAAAATATATCTGGGTCATCTATCAAACGTCTGCCGAGATGAATACGTTGATAAATAACATCAGTGTAAAATTAAAAAAGTTGAGCGT
Organism: Dicrocoelium dendriticum; assembly: GCA_944474145.2. Lineage (NCBI taxonomy): Eukaryota > Metazoa > Platyhelminthes > Trematoda > Plagiorchiida > Dicrocoeliidae > Dicrocoelium > Dicrocoelium dendriticum. The sequence continues at coordinate 46,026,518 of OX104063.1, forward strand.
GAACGTTCAGAAATACACTGTGGTTCAGCGTTCGCTGAAATAGGGCTTGAGAAAAGTAAAATATGGTCGCTCACTTGGGTCCATTTGATACATAAACCTTGTAGAAAAGTATGCTTGACGAAATCCACAAGAGTTTAGATAACACAGCGCTCGGAAAGTACTTGATTTCCTTACGATCTTCTGTGCGACAGATCCAATAGACTTTCCTTCTTTAGCATTGGTAGCGGAACCTTTAAATCGGCCGTTGCTACTGCAGATTTATCAGTATTTTAGGGAATTTTTGATAACATATTGTCCCAAACTACTTCCAAATTCATGTAGACCGTCTTACTCTATATATTCTGATTAGGGGTCAAGATACCGCGCATAATTCGGGATTTGTCTTTTAGCCTTGAAATTTCAGGCCACTTGAAATCAGTTAGGAAGAAATGCCCTAATAAAACGCTACTCTGTTGGCTGGAAACAAAGCAGGAGTATGTTTATCAGTGTGCGCTCATTACTTAAAAATGCGGGTGCATTTACTGGATTAAGATCCGTGTACATTTTCCTTTTCTTCATGCGTTTGAAGAGGTTGCATTTCTGATGATGCTATCTAACTTCTACCGCAGTCGATAATGTAAATCGCTGAAAATGCACCCATCTGGGTACATGAAGCTTATCTTGACTTGAGTTGAATATGACGGCTGGTGGCCTAGTGGTATGCGCGGCTGGCTTGCAACCATAAGGTCACCGGTTTGAATCCGCGTAGGGGCGGGCGTCCTCGCCGTACACTCAGCCCACGCGCGACTGGTGGTGGTCGCGTGGCAGCGAAGCGCCGTTACGGCGTACAGCTGGCGACTTATTATTATTATTATTACTATTATTATTATTATTAGTAGTAGTAGGAGTCGTAGTAGTAGCAGTATTAGTATTAGTAATAGTAGCAGTAGTAGTAGTAGTAGTAGTAATTGTAATAGTAGTAGTAGTAATTTGAGTTGAATAGTTGCCCATCCCATGTGACGGAACATTTTGGGAAGTATATATCTGATGACAATTTGGCTATCTGCAACACCATATGGACGTCAAGCGACATTTCGAAGTTTTGTCCTAACTGGCTCTACGTTTGAGGCAAAGGAGGATCAATTTGAGTGGAATTAGACTGTATTGTATAGCCTAGGCAGTAACCGTTTTTTTCATTTAAAGCCTAGTAGATCGCAACCTACCAAACCCCGCAGCAGACCACAAGAACGTGCGCCTCGGTGCCGTTGGAGCCACATCAGTGGACGAATCTTCTACTACCTTAGACGGTATCGAACATGGCTCTCGAGTGGGCTGTAGTCCATGACTGCGGGAAAACCTTTTCCAATTTTGGTTGAATAGTTCGTGAAAGCGAGATCAAGTTAACTCCACCTCTTAAACTGGATGGCTGTTGCTCATCTCCCTTACTGGAACGGTAAAGAGAGAATGCGAGTTTTACATGTTGTTGCTGAGATCTCCTTGACTCAAGTAAACAATGCCACTCGTTTGGTGGGTCCCTCAGAAGGGTAATTTAGGCAGTTGGTCACGCGAAGCCATCTGCGTTAGGTATTCGAAGCAGTGGCTTGCCGGCGAGGTTGGGTAAACTCCCTGAAGCCTGGATTAAATCGTCGATGGGGCTGTTGGATTTCCAACTTGCCTACGCGACGCTTCACAGCTGTCAGTAGTGTGTGGCTGAGACACAGAGCACGCATCTTCATGGCTGTACAATGTGAGTATGGAAATCCGGTGGTGGAGCTCTGTCCGGAAAGGTTCACCTTATCTTTGGTGTCACAAAGGAGTAAGCAGAAGCACTTGCAGGTGGGTGTGCGAGCACCGGATTGAAAAGGTACCAAATCTTTTATGCCACCATACGAATTTTGCATCTACACTGAGTTAACCAGCACCCAAAATCTAAGACGTTGACCACTGACCATGTCAAGCTTAACTATCAATGTTTACTAGTGAGTAACGTGAAACTTGATTTAGGGAACCAACAGATTGGACTGCTTATACATCGTGACGGTGTTGGGCAGTCGCGATTGTCGCGATCTTTGGGGATTTGTAGCATTTTCTTGGTCAAATTTCCAATAGTTCAATAGTGCATCATTGGATAAAAAGCATAATTTACAAGAACCACAGGATGGATATGCAAAAGAAAAGTAAAATCAAAATGTTCCAAAGTGGAACGTGAAGTATGAGTGGTTAAACCATTGCACTTTATCAAACTGTTGTGTAGCGTTTATCACGAAGATGAAAGTCTAAGAATCTTTCGAATGTCGTCATGTCTGGTGCGTTCACCACATATCATTGTAATGCATTCCAGTGAAAACAGATTCTATGTGAGTAAAATTACTTTCTGCAATACAGACGGGAGTGTTGCGTCATTAGTTTCAGGTGGTTGTCTCGGCTTTTTTGTAAGCGGCTAGGGTCAACAGTGATGTACATGGATACTCGCTTTCAGTTAGTATCCGGTACGTGACAGTACATAAATAAATAAATAAATAAACGTTTTATTCCTCAGCAGTGCGAGGCACAGACCAATTGGGTGGTCTTATCAACATGTACAACGTGATCGCATAATATAGTTAATTATCCGTCTTTTGATCAATGGTTCCCATATGGGTTTTCGAATTGATTAGCAGTTTGGAAAAAGTAGAGAGCTAAAGAAACTGGGAACAATAATAAATGTAGATTTCACGGAAAGTTCAAGTAAAGTAATATGGTCATCCGTGGAACTGTCCCCAGGGGACTTGCTTCCATGCAGGGTATTTCCGCTATGGGTTTCACCCTCAATTCCATGCTCCAATTAGCTCTGTGCCTGTATGGCAAGAAAGTAAAGAGGCCATCAGAACTAGTTATCAAATGCTCTCTTTTTTAGGGCTGTTTTATGCATACATTATAGGCGATGAAGCCTCAGCCCGTTCTGTCATGCGGATCAATCAAGTTTGGCGCATTTTTGTTTTAAGCCAGCGAGTCAGTAGTAATATGATTTGCATGGGTATACTTTTTATTTTGGAAGCTGTAATCCGTTACCACAAGAGATCAGCCCAGTCATGACCAACGGTGAAACAAAAAAGAAGATAAAGTATGAGGAATTTTAAAACATAATGATGAATACAAACACTTGCTGATAGGCCAATCGCCATTTGATGGAAAATCTTGGCGAGTGACGACGATGGTACAGAGACATCAGCTTGAAAGGAGTAGTACATCTACGAACCAGTGCGTCAAAGGAGAAAACATACTTGGTTAAACGGATTGATAGGAGTAAGATCGTTCTCAAATATATACTCAAGAATGCAACTATCTGTAGGTAATCTTATATTATTGAAACGAATAGAGAAGATCTCCGCGAAGCCGTCGGTATTCTGATGAGAACACACTGAGTACACGAAGACGCAGTTCGTAACTTAGACCGGATAATCCACGCGTTGCCTTTGTGGCTCTTTTTAGGATTGTCCTGATAGGCGAAAGTCTCGTTTTAACCACGGACACCAGACCTGAATAGCATATTCAACATAAGGGCGAATATAGGAGTTAATCAGCACTGGTACTAACCGTCGCTCAAAGGTTCCGACAACTTACCTGAAAAGCCTCAAGTTCAAGTTTGCCACTTTCTGCTTTCGAACATTGCAACGAATTACGAAGACTCTGTTGCACTAATATACATAAGTCGCATTCACTAGTCACTTGCTGCAGGACGTGTTGCCCCAAAAGGTATGTGCTGACGAAGCTGCTGCGCACCTTCAGCAGGTGGCACTTTGCAGGGTTCAGGGGGAACTGGTTCCTTTCTGCCCATTCGTTAATCCGAGTCAAATCTTCCTGGAGGTAGACACGGTCGGATGCTGAGCCAACTGCACACCATATTTTAGCATCGTCTGCAAATATTTGCACCGGAGATAGAATGTCAGCTGGAAGGTCGTTAATGTAGACTAAAAACAGTAGCGGGCCGAGGACGGATCCTTGTGGTAGACCACTGGAGACGCACAGGCTTGCAGAGTGCGTGTCGGTTACTCTTACCTTACCTCTGTCATGTAAGTAGTCTTCTAACCAGGTGAGCAGGGAACCATTGATACCGTAGGAAGCAAGATTATTTTTTTATGGGGGGGGGGGGGGGGAAAGAAGTGATTGACCCTGTCAAATGCTTTAGAAAAATCGAAGTAAATCACACTTATGGGGACTCCTTCATCAGCAGCTCTGGTCCATGGGTCCCGAGTAAGCAGCAAATTGGTGAGACAAGATTGTCTGCATCTAAAACTATGTTGGGCGTTAGCAATTATTTGTTGACTTTCAAAGTATCTCGTCAGTTCATCTGCCATTACTGATTCCATGATGTTTGATAAAACAGGAATGAGGCTAATAGGTCCATAGTTGGCAGGATGCGATCGCATACCTCCTTTGTATATTAGGATGATAATTCCATTGTTCCCCTTAAATGGGAGTGTATGGGAGTTAAGCAAACCCTGGAAAAGGTTTCAAGTGATGCTGCTATGGTGGCAGAAAGGATTTTCAGTACTTTTGGGCAGATCATGTCGATTCAAGGGGCATTGTACTCCCGGAGCGACTGTAATTTGCTTGCAACAACTGCTGGAGTAAAGGTGACGCTGGATACGCCAACGACATTTGTTGGGAGTTGATAGCGTGAAGGTTCTATGGTATTTGTAGCTACCGACCCAAACTGCAGAAGTAGAGCATTCGCGGCATCCACAACAGTAGTTGTTAGGCCACTGGCCGTCTTGAGTGGTGGTATTCCGGGCTTAACCTTTCTTTTGTCATTCACAAACCTGTATAGTAGTTTGGTGTTACTCATAAATTTCAGTACCATGGTCTCCTGCCACTCGTACTTATCGACTCTAATGAGCGACGTGCGGAAGTTTCTGATTGCTTTGTAATTCTGCTGTGATATCACATGGGCTTAGCGCATTGATAAGGTGAATGTGAACAAACTAAAGTTTGAGTTCTTTTCTTCTCAACTGGGTATATTTTCTCCGCCCCCCTTCACTAACACAGGTCCGGTAGTCATCTCTGCCAGGTTTAGTGTATTCCGCGAACACAAAAGTTTGAAGGTAAATAAGGCTACTGGCCGCGATGTATTATCACCACTTGTCTAAACCACTGTGCAGATTACCTTGCGAAACCACTAACCGTTATTTCAGCTGATGTCTTATGGGTGGTACTATTCCTAGCATTTGGAGACCTGTAAGGATAACGCCTTTGCCCAAGATGGACTTCCACAAGTATCGTTCAATCGCATGTACATCGCTGATGTTGAAGGTCTTCGAGAAACTACTTGCCCCCCCCCCAGATTTTCACACGCACCGGTGCAGGCGATGTATACCAATTAGCTTACAAGCATGCCTGCTCTACACTGGATGGTGTATCAAATGTTGTACATTCTGTAGCATTTGTATTGGAAGAAAATTACGGGGCAGTACGCATGCAGTTTCTCGACCATACAGAGACTTTTTGGAGCGTTAACAAACCAATCCCACTCAACCAGCTATCTGCAAATGAGGTTCCAACAAGTGCTTGCAGCATTATTAAGGACAACTTCACAAACCGCACTTAATTCACCCAGGTTAATGGAGCGAAGTGTTCTGCGTTTCTCTCTAATCGTGGTGTTTTATGGGGGAGCCATCCTCTCACCTGCTCTATTTTCCTCAAACATTGAAAAACTCCCCACACCATCTACCTTTACTGGATGAAAGTATACTGACGATGTCGTTTTGTGATGCACTACTCCAACCGTTGGGACATGTTCTACTTTTCAAAATGGTCTAGATGATCCTATGCTTTGGTCATCGTCCCGATCCCCCACTTTGAACACTTCTAAATGTCGTAACATAACAGTTGCGTTTCTCCAAGCTGACAAGTTATGAGTTTAAAGCATCGTGTTCCCTGTATCAGCCTGAAAAAAGCAATAAGAAGACGAGCACTGCAAGATGGCACCATTTCCTGTTATTTGATCACTTGCAAACTAACAACCTATGGAAGAAAACCATCGTTTTGAATCGGTCAGAAAAAAATGCACACAAACAGAAAACAGTAGCTGGTAGCTCTGTAGCAAAGGTCATGAACCCCAAGAAAGGTTGAGGGGTACCATCAGTTGTTTATGCAAACCAAGAGTGGGACGGTAACGATTCAGGGATACAGCCTGGGCAAATTTCAGCAACCCAGTGTGTTCGTTTCGA
>OX104063.1:46032788-46086901 GCA_944474145.2 Dicrocoelium dendriticum
GCAACCTCAGACAACCGACCGAGGCGGTAGACATATCAAACGTCCGGTCCGTTTTTAGATTATCTGAACGTTTGCTATTTCCCTTAACACTCCTTTTTCGTCTTTAGTGGTAATCGTGCGTCTCATCCACAAACGTTTTGCAAAATCGTCAAAGAACCAAGACATTCCGGAAATCTAAAAGGCGTATTTATTTTTATCATACATGCCATGTTCCTTCTCCGGCATCAAGCCACTTCCCCGACCCTTGTCCACCTCTTCTGAGTTCTACCTTCCAGAAACGCAACAACTGGAACTGCCAAGGTTACGCCCGAGTGACTCCGCAGCCGGCTCAAGGCCTCTTCCTGACCCAAGGAACAGTCACGCCCCCATGACCGCGGACTGCCATGAACAGATTGGTCCCCAAACACCTGATTACGCGTTATCAAGGAGGAGGTCCGGATTTCTTCTTGGGACGAGGATCGTGGACTGGAGTGCGGTGGGGGAAATGAAATCTCCAAAGCGCACCTTCCGGTCGGCAGCGGAGGAAATATGTTGTCAGCCATTTGCTGGACAAGCCAGTTTGGTTGCAGTCCGACCAGGTCGTCCCGACGGCCCACTGATGATGCACTCCGGTCCACACGATCACCATAAATAGTTGATAACAAATATCTAGACCCAGCGAACTCTGCTACACACCCCATCTTGGAAGCCCGTGTTCAATACCATGCTACTGTTCGCACCCATCCTCACCTCGCGTTTCCCTCCCACTGACAGCAACATCGAAGGTTTTCATCCTTCTGCCTTTCTAGAGGGACGCCCTCGTACTGCACCTGAAAGCACACTGCTTCAGTATTTTGCAACATTAAATTTTACCGTTGTTTTATCCGGCCAAAGGTCCATTTGTTTTACTGCTGTCATTTCAGTCTTCACACAGTGCATTGGTGCGTTCCGTGCTACACCGTACCACACTCTTGTTGATTCGCTTCCTACTTTTGTAGCCTGCATAACACACGTTTGGTTCAGTTGCCTCCAACTTCTGTACTGTCCCGTAGTTGACACTGCTCTTACGTGTCATTGATTACCGACATGTATGGCAGGCGCCGCCCAACACTCACTTACTTGCTATCTTGCATGATTTGACTAAACAACCAGAAGTCTAATTGATGCTGAACCATGGACCTCTATTTAATACGGTTGGGAAAGTGGTAGATGCAGTTATAATAATATAAACTGCACATACTTGAACTTTGTGTATTGCTGATAACATTTTCTTAGTCATTGAGCATTATTATATAGCTAGAGCAGGAAGGCGCAGGCACATGGCAGGCATGAATACGTCTATTGATGTAGTGTTAATTGGTTTCATTAGGTGTTACGTATAGGAATAAATACGTCCACCAATGTTATGGAAGGCTGTCTGAAAAGCTTATGACATGCCGACAGAAGATGAAACGCGCTAAAATGCAGTTAGAAATCAGTCGTGGCAGCCCACCTTTATCACCCATGGATCAGTGGCTTAATATGTTGACATATAAAAGTAGGAACATTCGTTCGGATCCAGCAGGATCAGGCTGGTGTGCGCTATTGACGAAACCAAATAAGACGAACCGATCGTCTAATCCTTTTCTGGATGAATGGTGATTGTCCGGCTTAGTAGAGGTACGACAAGCCTTGCAAAAATATAACAAATTCCATACTACTCTCGAGCAGTAGACTATATTCGAGGTGGAGTAAAATAGGACGTGAACGGCTGAGGTGAGACAGCAACAACTGTCAGCACAGTAATTCACTGAGTCGACGAGTGCGAGGACCAACGTTATATACTCGAGAAGTGATGAAATTGCAAGTCAAATTCAGGAATTATATAAAGGCGCACCGCGTAGTGATCTTGAGACTTCTTGTACGCAAGGTAAATATTGCCAACTTTGAGTTACACTTTGCACCCAGAAAATTAGGCAGTTTGGCTGTCGCTGGTTGACCAGCTTTGTTAATACATACATCCGGAACGAAAACCAAACGCTGCCTTATATGCTCTCGGAACCTCCTTTGTTCCCTCTCTATAGCTGAAGTTTTTAGGTGTCCATCAGCTTAGCAAACTTGTGGCTTTCGGTGACAAACGTGCATCTCGCGTACTATTATTGGTCATTTTACTTTTCCTTTACGGTTCGCTGGTTGTTCGGCCGTTCATCATTTGTGCCCTAGCTGCAATACTGTTCTACGATTCATCCATGTAGCGGCTAATAACGTTAGGTAGTTGGGTACGTTTAATCATGTTTTTCTCTTTAAAGGATCCGAAATCAAGCCTATTGAAAATAATGTTTATAATGAAGATTTGTTTCATAAATTTTGCGCTCGCATAGATACTTTATTTGACTTTGCTTTCTCGAAAGGTCATCGCTCGTTCCATCTACTAACCGGTGTAAAGCAAAGTTATGCCGTTGTACTTAGCCGAAGCTTCGTGCGTGTTTCGTTTCCCTGCGTTACAAAAATTTGCTGGTTGTCTTAATGGTATACAGTAATACGTATCAAGTACAGCATCGACAAGACACGAAGTAACAACGCTTTGCTATGGTACCACCGTGCAATTTATGGTTAGGTAAAATGTTTGACGTGTAGTAATCTGGAGATTTCTCGGTTTGCCTGCGCTAAATTCTAACAAAAATTATTATTTCCTTGTATACTTAGGCGACCGGTGTGAATTGTTGAACTGGTTGTTGGGTTCGATTGCTTGCGTCGAGCATCGTCTTTGCTTGTCGCTCATTTAGATTCCAACGCGCTATCGTTCTGTGTGTTGTGCTTTTTCCTTCTTCCTTGCTAACAACATCAGCGGTGTCATCATTTTATAGCTAGGCAGGCAATGCACCTATCGCTGTACAAATAAAAGCCACTCAGTGACTTGATCTGCCCCTTGGAATCACCATGATGGCTCCCGCTAAAGACGTAAAAGACGCTTGATTCCAGAAATTATGCGCTTTAATTCCACTGTTTGCTATTTAAGTTTTTTGGGGTTTCGATCTTGTTGTCTCCCATTCCTGCGCTCCACCACGCGTTTCGTCTCGGTGTGGACTCATCAGGTAAAAATAGCTTGAATGGGAGTAAAAATTGACACCTATTGGTTGGCGTCCATTACATTGTTAAGTTGAATCAGTCGGCTTGGAGTTAGTTTAGGGTTGGTTCAAACATAACACAGACCAAAAATTACCTAATTCAGGCTACAATTTTACTGCACTTTGCGAACTGAACATTTGAACAGTAATTTAAAATGATCCACTTCATTGATTTTCTCAAAGTTTTGGTTCTTGCTTAACACCACTAGGGCAAATATCATTTATGATCGGTTATCATTTCTTTTACGTTTTACCTCGAGTTAAAGATAAATGCATTAGAGATAGTTTAGTTTTAATACTCACCAAATGCGAACGGCGAGTAAAGGGTGAGTGGAGAACTACAAGCTATTCGCAGGAACATAAATGATAGTTAAACTTAAAACCAGCAAATTGCAACAATGAAACTGCACCGTATAATTTCAAATTAAATTAATTTGCTAAACTCGACGCGAACTATTTCACAAAATTTTAACAACGTTTTCGGATATGTGAACCGTGAACTACTGTTGCGCGATCTATTAGGCTCCGGAGTCCAAATTTCTATTGTCCTACTTTGTAGAGATTATTTCAGCAGCCGTACACAATTTGCCAGGCTTGTGGGAAAAATCTCTTCTTTAACAACCACGAACTCTGGTGTCCTTCCGAGAGCCATTTTCTCCCCATGCTTGTTTTCCACTTACGTTAACTCAACCCCTATCCCTGAAGAAGCCATCCTGCTGAAGAATGCGGATGATGTAATCCTTGGCGTCCTTCAACCAAGCATAGAGTCATCGGTCAAGTTTGGAACGAATCCCGTTGCCTACCGTTAAACACCTCAACGTGCAATGATGTCCTTTTTACACTGTTCGGCGGAAATTGTTGCCAGCAAATCCTGACACAGTGTCCAGAACTCTGTGTTGACGATGAATTTGTGACCTCTTTTACTTCAGCACAATACCTGCTTGTGACGTTGAACAGTAGGCTTACGTGGTCCGTTCACGCGTAGGAAACATTCATTAAGGTTAGCAGACTTTCATTCTATGTTACATGTCTCAGGTCTTCTTCCGTACTCCGATCTTTGATCCAGCGTCTTATCACTGCATCTGTGTTACCCTACTGGACTTATTGCTTTCCAGTTCTTTTCCCTGGTCTCCTGAGTAAAACCCTAAAGTAATTGCCATCAGTGAAGTAGCTATTTCGTTGTAGTGGGACTTTAAGGATGAGGATTCTCAACTTCATTGTAACCTATCATGTCAACCCCTGAAAAATGTTTGCATCTAAAATACTCACAAATGTTATCTCCTCCACAGAGCTTTGCCCGAATGCTTAGCAACCTCCTTCTCGACCAGAATATCTACAAAAGTATATACGCCCGCACAAGAGCCTATGGTGCATATGCATTTCTTTGCACGTCACGATTTTTGAACGAAAAAAGTCATTCATACAAGAACTGGTTAGCAAATTCCTCTCGCAATATTTGCTCCGTCAATTTACTTCAACGATCTTGGTTTTATATTTATCCGCATGTACTATCCCTTTTCATTATTTATCCCATTCTGTAGCGTGTGTGTTACAGCGAAATATTCACCCTTCAAGGGTGCATAAAGCACGTTATTAGCTTGACTTGACTGGAAAATAGCGTAAGCAGAGTTAAGCTTACGAATTTTGGTCTAAGCTGCACTTGCATAAATTACATGGTTTGTAGCGACAAATCCCTATTAGGTTTAGTCAGGGGATAAAACAGGTTATTTTTTATTTCGGATTTACTGGGACATGCAAAAGCTTTTTGGGAAATTTTTACCAATGCTTGGAATCAACAAATGCCTTGCTAGTGACCAAAAGTAAGCAGCATATGTTATTTTATTTCGATCATTATCAACCGTTTGCTTTTACCGACGAGACTGTTAGGGAAAGTACAAAGCATCAACTTGTTGCTGCAAAAGCAAACGACAACTTTCGTTTAGCAAAAGATGCCAACAGTACACAGATTAATTCTGTCACTAGCCAAGGCCCTAGGTTATTTACTAAGTCATATTTCAACTGCCTAAACTTCCAATTAGCTAATTAGCCACTGTTAGGAAAAACCAATTTCAGATTGTCGGCATTTGATCCACTGATGAAGGACTTTAGATACGCGAGAATAACTATGTCTTACTTTTAAACGCTTTAAAATATCTTGGTTGTGGTTAAACATATGTTGTTCACTTAACCATCCTTTGCTGCTACACTGTTTCAAGCACACTAAGTACAAGGTAAATCGGTTAAGAGACAGCATAATGTAAGTCAAAGAAAGCACCCGAATTGATAGTAAAAATAATGTGTTTACTCGTAGTCTAACAATCTCCATCCCGCAAACTCTATCAAATATTCTATTCGCTGCAGTTCACACTTTGATAAAGCTATCCATGACAACTGTGCATCTTGGTATAAGACAGTTGCACGGAACATTAGGTGTCACGAACTTAATGGGTTTGCTAAAGTGTGTGCTAACAAGCGTGTTAGTGCAGCAGGTTCCATAGTGTAAGTATAAAACACGGTTTTGTTGTAAACTATGGAAGTGGATACCTAACTTCTAAAGACAAAAATTTTGACTTATGCAGCATGCGCCCAAAACTTACCCATAACTACTAAAAATCGCCTGAGCCATCTTATCAAACTGGTAGAATCACCGATGTGTAGCACTTGTGTATAAAAGATTCACTATTTATCACCAGAATAATCCCTTACTTGATTAGGTGGTTTCAAAGAAGGTAAGTGTTGTGGTGGCCTGGTAGTTGAGCTGCAATCACGTATCAACAGAAACCACGTTCCAGTTTCTTCATCTATTTCTATTTTGTCTAGTAAGCAATTAAAAACACAGCATTCTTCCAAAAATGTAGTTTGCTCGCCCTTGAGAGCGATATACGAAGTCTCATGACATGGCACTTTGAGTTTCGTGTTTCAAACAGTAATCATATCGGTATACGTGACAGAACAGTTTTGTATTAGCAGATGGTTCCTGTGAAGAAGTGTGATGCTGGAAGCTATTCAAATATGTACTTTTGGCACGACAACTGACAATGTACTGCTACTATTCTCTGGTTCTTGGAAACCTATGCTATTCAACCAATGTCAAAGATGTCTACATATTGGCGGTCGCTCCATCCACCGGTACCTATGAAAGTTGCAGTAAGTCTAGTAATATGTGTAAACGACCCCTACAGAAACAACTCGTCAGCTGTATGCCGTAACAGCGCTACGCTGCCGCGCGACACCATCAGTTGCGCATAGGCTGAGTATACCGCGAGGACGCCCTCTCCTAAGCGGATTCGAATTGCTGAGCTTTTGATTGTAAGCCAGGCGTACGGAACACTCGGTCACCTATCCATAACACTTAAGGAAAGCTCTACTCAGTTTTGATAGAGATAGAGGTCTAATAGACGAATCCTCACAGAATCTAAATAATTATTCCCATATGTTAAAAGGCGCTGCAGTTCGATCGCGTCAATTTTAATGTTGTGGCGTGACGACCTTAGTCCTGCTCATACGGACTATGACGAGATCTGTGTACTTGGTGGACACTTTGTAGCTGCGTTTGTAAGAGGAACCTTGTTGGCAAGCACTGAGCCGGTTTCCAGAGTCCCAGAGGGTTTAGACCCAGCTGAATTTATTGCAGCGGAGACGGAGGTCCGTAAGTTGCTACAAAAGCTGAACCTTACAAATGCATCTGAGCCTTTTCTAAGTTGCCCGAAACTATTACATCAGTTACCTGCGGAACTAAGTGAACCGCTTGCTATAGTGTTACAGAAACCTCTTGATAGCCGTGAATTACCTTCCGAATGGAAGGAAGCTGGCATCTGTCCCAATTTCCAAACCAATGAGAGGTGTCTAACTGCAAATTACAGACCAGTTAGTTTGACCAACGTATTAATCAAATTCCTCAAGAAACTGCTAAGATATTCATTGGTGGCTCCTCTGAATATAATTAGTCTAATTAGCAAGGCACAATGCGGATTCCAGAAAAAGTTTCGCGTCCGACGAATCCATTGGTAATTCGCGAAAGTTGGGATGATGCGGTGGAAAACGGCTGCGGACTGGATGTGTTTTGCATGGACTTTTCGAAGGTCTTTGGCACAGCACCCTATTCGAGACTTACGCAAAAGCTGAGTTTTTACGGTATATCCGGTCGCGCACTTCACTTATTGACTGCATTCCTTAATGACGTACCGCAATCTTTGGTCCCTGAATGGCTACTGTTCTCTATAGGTGAATGATCTACCCGAAGAGCTTGAGGTACCATCGCTGCTATTTGCTGATAAGTTGAAGCAGTCGAATAATGTCGATGTTTCTGGAGGTTTTAAAGCTACGCAGAGACCATTGGATAAGCTTTGGAACTAGTGTACTTTATGGCTGCTCCCCATAAATCAAGCAAAGGGTTCCGTTCTTCGAATTGGAGGAGATTGTTTTTCGAATTACTTGGTCGGTGGGTCAAACTTCTCCGTGTATTTGGCCAGGTTGATCTAGGTGTCTTACATTCTTCGAATTTACGATCTGGTGACAAGTGGAAGTAGGTTGCAAGCATAGGTTAACGTGGGTTGCGGTTAATACGCTGTTCTTTCAGCACCTTGACGTGTGATCACTTTGTCAGACTACAGTTCTCAGCTTTTTCGGCCTCATATGGAATACACCCTCCATATTTGTCCACACTGCCTCGTCTGGGACAACATGGAACTACAGAATTTTTACGGTTGGTTGATGGGCTACAAGAACAGACGGACCCCGATGGTCTACTTACTGTGGAAATGCGTTTAATGCACCAACGAAGAATTGGCGAAAACCGAATCCTAACCTACCGTCTTAACTTGTATTTTTGGGTTAGGTTTGTCTTGACTTGCGAATCCCGCTAGGTATTCTGTTCTGCGCGGTCATTTAATGAAGCTGGACAAACCGCGGTCTGATCGGATTAAGGCAGAAATTCGGCTGTCACGTTGTTTCATTGAGCGCTGAAACATGCTTCCGGAAATTGTCACCAGGGAATCTACCGTTAAGAGGCTTAGGCGTTAACTTGACGCTCGTGTGTGGCAACACGAAGCCTGCATAATTCGTTGTCCTTTCCTCTACTTCCACGCACTGATATTGTCCTCTTAATTCAGGTAAACTTCCTTATTCTGTACCTTTGGGTTCTCTTCCTATGCTTTTCTTACTCCAAGTGACTGTCACGGCAGCGACTTATAGTGCAGAAAACGAGGTCAGTACTTGGTTGTTCATGGTGTGATACGGGTGTTTCGTTTTAGATCCGCCAAGAACCCTGCGCACTTCATTAATTCCTGGCTCAATGATTCATCCAAGAAGGAATTCTTACGGCATGCTTGTATCGCTCCAGTCCCATCTGAACTTAAAGATCAACCTAGTTGTTTCATTCATTAAAAAAGACTAGAAATCGCAATCATTTAGACGCCAAATGCATTTTCAATTGTATACATGCGTTACAATACGAAATATATACAAGTAATCTAGCCTAGAACGTAATTATAATTCAACAAATACTGTACTTCAGGTTGCAAACCATGGTCTATGTAATGAGCTAAGGTCTTACTCCGGAGTACTTGTTGTAACAACACTGCAACGTGGCGTAGATGACTAGCCACTAAGTAGTCACATCCCCTCACTTTTCCGGATGACCTTTCCTCCTCACTGAACGTCAATTCTCCAGGTCAAAGAGTACCTTCGAACCCTTCTTACGTCGACGACCTGACTAAACACGAGAACAAACGCAGCATCACATTCCAAAAGTTGAGCAACAGCTAAATTCGTACCTACGTACCTTCATATACACATCCTCAAGTAGCTCCAGTAGGTTACTGGTAATGTTGCAAAAGGTCTGTACAATTATCATTCAATCGTGTTTGTATTACCATGATCATGCCTACGCAAGCGTGCCTAGCTTTGTCGGGAATAAACAATTTATTTATTTATTTACTAAGTGATGATGCGCTCCCCTCGGGTTCATCATCCCAACCGTGGGCGTGGTCTCTATTCCGAACCTAACAAGCTGCTCCAACCAAACGCTATGCACCCACTTCCCAAACTATACACTCACTCCCCCGCGCATGGACAAGTTGTTTTCTTACCATTATTCGTGATACGCTATCCATACCCTTAAAGAAGTTTCTCTCTCCCTGATTATATATTTAATAACATCTCCAGCATGCTCCATCCTCCGCACCTTTCAATGACTCCCATTGCGTAGCTTTACAGGCTTTATTGCACCAACTGCCCTTAGGTGCTCACCTCTTCTTACGCACCAAACAAGCTGTGTATTGAAGTGCTAGTAATCTATATTTCTGTCGCAGTTACGCCTAGGTCACTGACTTACGGCTCTATATGATTACCTGTATGCGCTTTGTTTTGAACGTGGTAGTGTTTAAAATTGCATTTGTATTAATTACCTAAGCATTTCTAAATAGCGCTTTTAGACAGTTTCTGCTTGTTTTTACTTGATCACGGGGAAACGCATTGCACAAACGTTCCCGATAACATTTGTCATTCGCACAAGGCTTGTGTTTGGGTTAGGACAGTCAACCTCTGTTTGGACCTCAGACAACTTCAAAGTAAACCTCTGTCATTCCATCAATGAGCCATTATCCAAAGTGCAGAGTTGATGTGGTTTGCCATATTCCTTTACTCGTTCAGACTGCTTCGCTGTTACAACTGCAGTTATTTTTGATAGTTCATTAAAGCAACCAGTGCAACACATTTAAGTGAACTGCGAACAAATTATGATACAGTGTTCAAACATGAACATCAAACAGCAAAATACTTTGTGCTAAATATAACTTACCGAGTTTGCCTAGTAGATAGACGGCCTTATTAAAGTAAAAATCACCTTATTCGTTTCGAAGAACTGTTGTATTAGACCCTTGCACTGTTTTACATATTTGCTTGTTAACCACAATATTGCATGCATTTACTCAGCCAAGTAACAAACCGTAAATCTAAGAAAAGCATGAGTGTGCTGCGTCCAATTAGTTAAGTATTTTGGTAGTTTTACTTGTTAGGCTATACGGACTCCTCATGCTAAAATTTTTCGCATAGCACCAGTGACAGATTGGTTGGTAGTGAACATGCAGCATTTGAAGCTTAAGTATTTTGAAACATTGGAGTTTATTCATTTTTATGTTCATTAATTTTACTGCTGGTAAATTTTCGATCACTTAATCTCCCCGTAAGTCACGCTGTACAGTACTGTCTGTTTTTGTTAAACTGCTCTTTACTTTTTCAGCGTTTGTTTATGCACTTTTGGTCTGCCCGATTTGACTGTTCTCCATAAGCTCCTACTGGGCACACTTATCTCGTGCTATCACTTGCGACTAGCATTTGTGTGCCACCCCATAAACTGTTACCCCGATTGCGAGTGCCGTTCCACCGCCACTAAAGACCATTTTGGTAAGCACGTTCCTTTTTACTAATTACTGCTTTTAAGGAATTCTATTGTGAGAAGCTTTGTCTCACTCAGCTACAAACATTTTCAACTTCTCTCGTAGTATTGCGTCACTGTCTGTTCCCCTTATCCTATCTGATATTGCTCATTATCGGGTTGTCTTGTTAGAGTAGTTTTATTTTCTAACCTATCAGACCAACCTAACTGTAGTCGGTTGCTAGTTAACCTTCTTAAGGACTTTGTTTTACAGCTCCGAGACACTAATTTGAGTCCAAGTTCGGGTCTTGCTCATAAGCCAAATAAGTAGGAAATTGTGATCCGACTACAACAGCCAGCCAGCAGGTAACTTAATCGGCTACTCAACAGTTTGCGTCTAAACGATAAGAGGCCATCTATCTTTTAGGTGAGCTAGAGAGGCTCTTTGATTCGTCTAGAATAAATGAACCTATATTTCTGAAATTCTGGCCACTGCGCCTAAATGGAATAACTTAAGCTATTTTCCTACCCGCCGGGGTCCGCTTCTACACTGCGACGGCAATACTGGTTGCTGCGATAATGGTTCATCAGACTAATCAAATAGCTTGTGCAATGCCACCCGCTACATGTTTGCCGATTAGGTTTAGTGCCTCTCAGCAGCTACCTACTTAGTAAGGACATCATTCTACCCCATTTATGCAGGACCACACCGCATACCTAAGACACAAGACGGTCTTTAACAAGATCGATCTGGTTCGTGCTTAGCGCCATTTAACTACCGATGAAAAGGACCTGCTTAAAATATTCGTCATCTCATCTTTTGTTCTATACGAGTATTTACGAAAGCACTTCGAATTTTTCATGGCTACAAGACCTTTCAAAGCTTATTACACAACGTAACGCTGGGACTAGAATCTGCAAACCATTGCCTCGACGACCGTCCTGTAGCTAATAATTCTAATTAGCAGTATTTTGCTTATCTGTAATTACTGTTTTCAGCGATTTACTCAACACGGTGTCACCGTTAACCAGGCTAAACGCAAACTCAGCAAGCCAACGGTGATTTCCTGAGTCACGTCTCCTCGGCTGGCTAGTACAGACCTCCTAGCTCCGATTTTATTCAAACACCTGCTCGCTTTTGTGGTACAGTCAACTACCACCCATGCTTTATTGTTCGCTGCGCTCAACTCGTGCAGCCTATAACTGACATTTATAGAGTGAAGTATCCTTAGTTCCATGAGCTAGCACAAACGGCTTTAACCGATTTTACAGATGCTATCTTCCACACAGCTCTGCTCGCTTACTATGAACTATTTGCTCCTCTTACTATTTGTGATTCAGACCATACGGTAGCAGCTGCCCTCCTACAAAACGTTGGTGGGGAGTAGCAACTTTGAGCTTCATTCTCCAGAGGTCTGCACTTAGCGGAATTCTGCCCCAGCACGTTTACTAGAGAACTTTTTGCCACCTACAAAGCAACCGGTCAGTTCCGACACACGTTACAAGGTCGGACCTTCACGGTCCAGACCGAACATAAGCCTCTCGAATTCACTGTCAATTGGTCTTCTGATAAGTATTCATCACGGGAAACTAGATACCTAGAATTTGTAACGCAGTTCACTGCTGACATCCATCGTGTCTCAGATATTAGCAACCTTGTCGCCGACGCTCTGTGTCGCATCAACCTCACTCTACACTCTTTGACTCCCATCGACCTTGCCACCATGGCATCAGCTCAACCTCAAGACGAAAACCTCCAAGGTACCCTGCCATCCACTTCACTGTAGGTGCGACTCGTTGCGCACCAAGCGACGGACGGAACAAGCTTTAGTGACATATCCACAGGTTGTACTTGACCCCTCCTGCCCGCATCGTACGGACACACAGTCTTTGACACCCATTACTCAGTGGCACATCGTAGTATTTGTACATCTTTAATACTGGTCCCTGAGCGTTTCGGTTGCCAAGCGTAAACAAAGATGTTCATAGATGGGCTCGTGTTTGTAGTCACTTACATCGCCCCAAAGTACACCAACATACTGGTTGACCTCTTAGCTCTTTACCCTGCTCCGGATTTGCGGATCTCACACGTAAACATAATCCATGTAGGACTCTTAACTCCTTCTCGCGAATTCCTATACGTACTGACCTGTATTGACCGCTCCGCTTGAAATCCAGCAGCCAATGCTGCGCCTTAACTTTGAGGTAACGAGTTATTCTCGTAATCTTGCGGCGCGGGTTCCAATCCGGGTATGGGTGGGCGTCCTTGCGGTAAACCCGAATGCGGCTGGTGCTGGTCCCACTGCAAAGCAGTGCCATTACAGCGTACTGCTGACGTTATTGGGATGTTGTATTCATTGAAGCACCAGAATGCATAGCATAATCTGTCCTCCGTGCTTTCTTGTATATTTGGGGTCTTCATTACTGATGCCCATTCGTCGTCGCAAGCGGTCGTGGAACACACTTAGAACCTTCGCAACTCTATAGGTTTTGCATTATCCTAGTTCAGAATCCGATTCACAAAACATCATATGACCTAGCAACTAGAAGTCTAGTCAAAGATTTTAACGACGGCTTAATTTATTTGCGCTTGTCACTTCTGATCCCGACAGAAGCGAAAACATTTATCTGGTAGTTCTCGACATTTGCAGCAGTCTCGAAGCTGACTTACGGGCCGCACCAGCAGCCTAGTCTACGGCGTATTATCCAAGCTGTTATGAGAAAGCATTTTCTCCCCTTACCATCATGCATGTTACCGCCAAACTTCGCAGATTCCTTTTGTTAGCGCATGCGTTTGCTGCGTCCGTCCTGTCCTGGTAACAGGACCAGGAATATGCGAAAGCACCGTGGACTCTACTTGCACTTACGTTTTCCTTCGCATTGACCTGGCGCGTAGTCCTCCTCAGTCTTCTTACAAGGGCCGTTTCAGAGTTCTCTAATGAATTCCGAAGCAGTTTACTTAAGACTGGAATGCTCACAGCACAATGAGCTCCATCGGCCATCTCAAGGCTGGGTTATTTGTAGGCCTACTCTCAACCTTACGTGGCACAGCCGCGCAGGTAAATTCATCTGCAGCTGCATCTTACGCATCAGGCACCCCTTGGCCCATCGTCAACGCAGCCCTAACTTTAGTCCACTGGCCGCCACGGTAGACACATCAAACATCCAGTCCGATTTTCAGGTTTTGTTAACTTTTGCTCTTTGCCTTATCATTTAATTTGTTCACCTATTGCGTTACTGACGAGTTTTATCCACAAATGCTATGCAAAATGTCAAAAACGGACAAAAGGATACAAAAGGCATACTCAATTTACTCTTGGCTATTATCTAACCTTCTACTCGGTCTCATGCCGCCTGTTCAGACCACGGTCCAGCCACCTGAGCTTCGCATTCCAGAAGCGGAGTCACCTGAAAAGTGCGGCACCTTCTTGCTCTTATCATCAAACTATCCCTTCAACTGACATCGTTATTGCATTATTCCTTCGCTCCTTCTTTTACTGAGGAGACTGTATTGAACATGAAACAGTAGCGCTTTCATTATTGTGAAAACCTAACTCTTGTTTATATTATACGATCGTCCGTTAACTTTACCGATCAGTTATTCTCCCCGCAAGGCAGACGGTCGCGCTGCTGTCGGTTATTTCTTACCTGCTTTCTATTCTTTTAGCTCTTGTTAATATACCTTGGGTTTATTTGAAATGACTGTTCTTCGTACTCTCCTACTAGGCACGAGTCTTCCGTGCCATCGCTTGCAACTAATATCTACATAGCACCTTGCAGATATGCGCTGGATTCACCGTTAAAGAACTACACGTGACAAGGTTACATGCCAGTAAAATTTCGTGTGAGGTTTTTGAAGAAATTTTCTTACCAAGTAGGTTGTCTAGTATAACCCAAAAGGGTATCTATATTTTTATTCTTCCGTCTTCAATTTAAAATCAAGATGAACTTAATTTATCTAGATGGATACATTGTTATTATTCTTTATTAATCACTACAGGTTTACTAAATACGAATTATCAAAACTTCGTATGGATACCAAGAGTAATCAATGCGACTATTTTTATTAGATTAAACGTCTTTGCCTTCAGGAGCTGCAATCGCAAAATACTATACCTCAATCACAATATTTGCATCCATAGACAAAGTAGTTTCATTAAAACTTGTTGTAATATTTTTCTTTTGGCTCAAAATTTGTCGAATACAAGCAACATATCGGAAATTATTTGCATTGCAATTAAACTTTCGGATAAAATAAAATGGTTTCAGGTATTCCATCAACGGGCTTGTCAAATAAGGTGCCAACTTATTCTCACTAAACTACTGTATTTACTGTACACATCATAAAATTGACGTCCCACTAAAAAGGCAAATGTCGATTGAAAAGCCGAGTGCTTAGAAGAAATAGGTGCAAATATGTCATAGTATGTTACTGAAAAACTAAGTTTACACCTTACTTTTTAGATGACAAATATGGAGGAAACAGTGTCTTACTAAAACGATCAAGAGCACAGAAATTTCGTACTCAGCAGTAGCCAAGCAGTCGTTTTCGCAAAGTAAAGGGTGGAATATATTAGAGGCCGGCACTTATAATGTGTCCCTAGGAGATCTTATATCTTTGTATAAACGTCTGTCGGTTTGAATATATTTTTACACTACTTCCCATGTGGGACGGCGGTCAATCTTTGCTATCTGGACTTATATGTTTTATGTTAGTTTGATTTACTCCAGGCTATATTACTATTGAGCTCAGGTACGTATACCACAGAAAGAAAGTTTGCTGTACCTAATAATTTTGCTAACATCTTTTTCTGGCATAAGCAGGATATTACATCAATTAATCTATGCTCGCGTTAAATAGCTAGTAAAGACCACTAGTGTGTTTTTTAACACATATTATGAACTAAATAGTTAATACCTCATACATTTTCCAAAGGGATTGTTTGTACTGCTCCGATCCTCAATCGCAAGTTTTGGTATTTACCACAACTCCTCATGCCGCATTTTTAGCCTTCCTTTCCAATACCTAGAAAATGTGGCTAGTTAGTTTCCCTTCAGTTTCACTTCGCGTCCTTTAGTACGTTTTGGTTCTATTTCATGAAACCGGTAAGGTAATACAACTAGCACAGAGCAAGTGGGCACTGATGGTTTGTTTGTGCTTGGATGCGCGCGTGCCGGTGTAACCACCTTAAATGAAAGACGCATTCGCACAAGTCCGTCCTGGATCAGCGACACTCTAAACAAGGAACATTCGTAAGGTTCATCTATTGTTCCTGTTTAATTAAAACTTAAACTTAACTTAAATATGTACATTGCTTGAAGTTAGTCATTAAATGAAGAATGGTTGTTAACCGCTTTACAAATAATGCATGGCAAAGCGAAACTTTGAAATCTTGTCGGTCAGTCCGTCAAACCGTCGATAGGTTAGCGAGCATTTTAGGTCTCTTTGTAAGGGGTAGATGGTATTGTGACCAACGGAAAGTTGAATGCATCTTCTTCATAAGATTCCATGTCCAGTCTAAGTTGAACGGCTGTGTATCCAACTGTTATGAAACAGAAGCATCCACTGAGAGCGGTAAATCCGTATCCAACTGAAGGCCAATTAAGAAACGGATATGGCATCCATTCAGCGTTAGTTTGGTTTATTCCGAATAGGATAATGGAGATGGTTATTAAAAATGAATTCAAGCAATTGAAAATCAAAATTGCGGATGATATACACACCTTCTGCTTAGAATTAACACGTTTACAAAAAAGATAGATAGTAAACAAAAACAGGCTTAAAACGTATGTGATAAGTGATACCGACATTAACACTTGTACAATTACAAACCACCAGGGTGTAAGGAAACTGCGTATCTCGTCTAACTCCGAAGAAAATATCCACCAACAACCATAATAAGACTTCATGCTAACGTCTGTTCTTAACATAAAACCATTTAAACAAAATTCCCACAAACCAAGCCTGGAAAACGGAGTATGTACTCTAGAATAAGACTGAAGCCAGTAAGGGGAGGCGAAGCCTGCTATAACCAGAACAAACCCAACACAATGTACAGTGAACGCAAATGAAATATTCTCCGACTTCCTTGTGAACATATACCTATGCAACTTTCCTGAATACATCAACACCCACACTAAGACCTGCGAAAACAAATATCATTGACAACTTGCCGCTCTCAATTGGACCTTGAAGTTGGAATCCACTGAGCAATAAAAAACACAAGTTTGTACTTGGTTAGGATGATAATGGGCTAAACACGATGTGTATGGCAATTTATTAACGATGTTTCAATCTTATATGCACAGGATAGCACATTACAGATCAAACGATTTCTAGAGTAAACCTTTTTTTAAACTTATTGAGAATACCTGTAGCTCTGGGTGTGGATGAGAGGATCGTCCTGTTCTCCGAGCGGTGTATTTCGGTTGCAGACGATGCGTTAATAAACTAGGTAACATCTTCAATGCGGCTATTCAGTCCGAGCTTCATAGACACCCTCCAGATCCAGGTGTTTGTTGATTGAGTTCCGGTCAGAATGCCAGGCTTCGAGGAACTCATGCGCTCTGCGGTTCCTTGCTCTTCCAACTATTTCAACGTTCTCCAGATCGAACCGATGGTTCTCGGCATCCATTTGTACTGCCATTAAGAATTTCTCATCGTGGCGGCGGATGGCCAGACCATGTTCGTGCAGTCTTGTGCTAAGTTTTCTTCCAGTCTGGCCTACATATTACTTGTCACAATTCTTGAGGACATTTTGTAAAGTAAACCCGATGTTTCGTACTTAGTGAGTTTGTCCTTCACCTTAAAAAGTTTACTTCGTATGGTTTCCGTTGCTTCGTGTGCAACAGTTATCACCTGAGGCATTAGAAGACTCGCTGCCATTTCAGAAACCCCATGGAGGTAAGGTAGGATAATCGTTCTTCTTTCTGTTGCAAGTGTAGTTGCGGGTTGTGACTGGCTCTTTGCCATTAGGCAGCGTAGAATAAAGCTTCTAGGGTACGAATTTTGCTGAAACATGCTAAATAGGTGGTCTTCCTCCGCCTTCCTTAGTTGCGGCGTGCTACAATGTGTCTGGACCCGTTTGAAAAGCGTCCTCTCACAACTTCGCCTGTATATGGTCTGATGGTTACTGCGATAGTTTAAGATTTGCTCGATGTAGGTCGCTTTCCGATAAGTCGTCGTTTCCAGTGACCCAGAAGCATGTCTTATTACGAGCACGTTCAAGAATGGCAACTGATCATTGTTCTCTTCCTCTTTGGCGAAATGAGTGCCGGAAAATGTATTGTTGATTAGAGAAGAGTAGCAGGGGGCGTGGAATGGTAAAGGTAGAAATTCGTCACATGTGACGCATTTCTACCTATACCATTCCACTCCACTTGCTACTCTTCTCTGATCAGTACGCAGACCAAACTGCTTATAATGCCATAAGTTAATTGGCGGCTTAAGTTTGGTATGCTAGTCGGTTGATGAGGGGGCTACCCTGTCCTCTGCACGGCAGTAACGTGTAAGTCAGTGGATAGTGAGCGGCGCTATATCACATCTAGTAACTTATTCACAATGGTCGTTGCCGTCCCCGTAGCTCAGTGGTCTCAACCACGAACTGGTCACAGTCGAGATGCGGGTTCGAGCCTTACTATGGGTCTGATGGAATGCGCACTGCTGATGATTCCCGAAAGGATGAAACGCGCGTACAGTGCTTTTCCGGGCGTGTGGCGGCTGTCTGAGTGCGTCTAGATGTGACGAATTTCTACCTATATTGTTGACCAGTTGATGTGTTTCTTGGCACAAGACTGCGCGAACATGGTCTGGCCTTACGCCGTTACGATGAGAAATTCTTAATGGCAGTACACATGGATGCCGAGAACCATCAGTTCGATCTGGAGAACGTTGAAATAGTTAAAAGAGCAAGAAACCGCAGAGCACGTGAGTTCCTCGAGGCCTGGCATTCTGGCCGGAACTCAAGCAACAAACACCTGGAGCTGGAGGGCGTCTATGAAGCTCTGCAGGTTAAGCCAGCATTTGGCACCAGATTAACAAGGAGAAGAGGTGCCCACTCGACCGAGTCACGTGAACAGGTCGAAAGTTGACATTCGAAGCAGGCAACGATCAATAGTCACTCGGATCTGACATTGGTTTGCTGGACCACGAATCAGGACTGAATAGCCGCACTGAAGATGTTGCCTATTTTGGTAACGAAACGTCTGCAACCGAAGCGCCCGGCTCGAAGAACGGGACAGTCCTCACATATGTTGTTGTACCTGATGACTTCGGCAGTAAGGTTTAAGGTTGGCTAACAAAAAGCAGCCGACGAGCATATTAGGTTATGGTTAACGGTGCTCACACAGACTTTAGATAGACAAACGTTTACACAATATGCTCTCTTGTTCCGGTAATATATGTAAAATGCACGGCTGCGAGAGTCCGGACTCCTCGTTATACGAAATGTCGCCATAGACTTGTGGAGCTGCAAAGAGGAAGAATAGACCACAGATGACTGGATATCCTTATCACAGCCACTAGTAAGCTCGAAACTAGAACGGGGCGAAAGTGTATTTCAACACTCGATGGCAACGCAAAGAGTACAACGAGGTAAAAGCGAGGAATCGAGGGGCAATCCGATGTGCGTTCGCAAGGTCACGTCAGCCTGAGGGTAGGAAACATGGTACAAACAAGTTTAAGTGTCAGGTGGACTTTTCCTTACTTCCTTGGGGTGCTCATCCCAAAGTTCTGCCGCCGGCTTGAGCCGGTTCAAATCAACGACCGTGGAGGAGTCGGTGCTCCAAATGTCCTGATAGGATAAGTCAAGTCTGACAGTAGAACCACGACTTACGGCCCCACCCAATAGCGGTGGAATTACGTCGGGACACAGTTCAGTGTTACGACCGCCTTAAAGCGAGCTTTATCACCATGTTGGTATGGCCTACCCAAAGCCTTGATGCCGAAGTAAGGGTTCTGGTAGCGCTGTGAGCTCTGCAGCTATGCTTGCGCTAACTGATGCGGGCACCGCAGACTTGACTGCATCCGGAGTTAGATGCCACCAGAAGCTCGCGGTATGACATCGGCAGCAGCGTGGTCGAGGGTAGCCGCAGCTCACGCCATGTCATCATTAGATGCGGTGTTTGGCCCGTCGGTGCATGGACAGGTCCTCGGTAGGCTATCAGACACTTCGGCAGCGACGTATCCCACTCTCGTTATTTCTCACTAATGAAACTTATTATTCCGCCGTACACGCTAGCAATTGGTGCTGCATGTTGCGTGCGCTTTCTTGGGTTTGTTACTGCCCTTGATACATCACTAAGAAACATGAAATTACAAACAACAGAGTGGTATGTAAGAAGCTTTTATTTGCACAGCAAAATCTTCCTGGTTCGCTTTGCTGCAAAGTTCAAGCATTTGTGGCAGACAATTGAGCGCATGTTGCAGTAAAACGGAGCACCAAACAAAGGGCAGTACCAAACACAAACAATCGTACTCAACAAGCAGCTTTAACTGCGAAATTTTATAATGAAATTGTAAGTATACTTAGAATTGTACACGCACAAACTCGTAAAGCTCTAGAATATAGAGTAGCCTATCCCAGATGGGCCTGCGTCAGCTGGCCTTTGATCTAAGTAATGGTGGTCTGTCTCAAGCCAACCAAGTGCCGGACAAGATAACGAAACGTGATGCAGCTGCTAGGGAGGAAAACAAACCATTGGGCCCTATAGGGTTGCAACAACTCTCCCTACCACTGTGCCAAAACGAAAAACTTGTTTGAAATGGACATCACAAAGGATCCACGTGCCTGGCTAAGCAAGTTCAAGGTGACTTCTTGATACGCACTGACCCAGCGCAACTTGAAACAAAGTGGTAACCAGCGAGCGACTAACCGACTTTTGTAAACGGTATGCAGTGAAAAAGAGCAGTATAAGTGTGTACCAAATATAAAACTGTTGTTCTCGACTACGCGCAGCACGCCCATAGACGCTCGATCGGGTAGATGTAACTTTACAGATATTTTATGGCAATTGGGACAGGGAGAGTAGGAAATTGTACATACGTTCAGGTTTGGAACGTTACAGTGATGGAAATGCGAAATAATACTCGGGCTGCCGTGAGAGCAGGATCCGTTTGTAAGGACATTATCGGTCAGCCATATATTGCAGTCATACCACCACTAATAATAGATTAAGAATACTAATTGAGCTATTAGAGGGTAAGTGAAGAGCAAGAGCGAGAAAGGTGTGACAAAATACCAAGTTCGTGTGTATGTAACGCAATGTCTAACTGTGATATCGTAGAAAGTAAAGGGCCGATGGTATATGCGTGAAATCGTAGAAAGAAACGGAGACATTATATGCAGATGTAGAAGTTTTGGCGTAACGAACGTATTTAGAGTAATGACGTTAGTTGACCTGTTAGTGTGACCTTATGGGCTGTGACTTTAGTCGGTGGCTTGTCTCATACGCCACTATTGTTAAACGGAGGTTTGCATATTTGATAGGGAGAAGCCTTGCAAGGCGAAAACCCATCAAGTCATGACACACTACCGCCGATCCATTGAATGGCAAGTTGTAACTGGCTATGCTTCTTGCTGAGCGTTTAATTGCTGGTTTGTTCGCAGTCAATTTGGGTCCCATTTTTCTGTTGGCTGATGTGTTAAGCAAGAGCCTGTTTCGTTCCTGGGTCCTTTAATGTCCCAACTGAATGGCTGAACCAGATTGGTATGTCAGAAATTAAATATTTTCTTGAATGTGGTTTGTTGGGCATGGGCTGAACCACGGAAAGTCTCCACGGGGTAACAACTAATAGATTTTGATGAGTTGTTAAAGCTCTGAAGGATGGGATATTGTCCAGGAAAACAAATCTTGGGTCCAGCCGGGTTAATTTGTAACTGGGGTTGGAAATGTAAGTGTGCAGGCTAAATGAACGGGCAAAGCAGGGTAAATAGTTTCGGATGAGCAGCAAGCTATCCCTTATTATTCCACCACTCACCTTTCTTCCATGAGCGCAGCAATAATTGTGGCTACTGAGCGGGCCAAAACGTCCAATGAATGTAAAGTGAAGTTGTGGTGAATTGGATACTCTTCCACAAAAACGGTGCAACTACAGCTCTGCGCAGCTTTCAAAACAAAAGAACAAGGACCTCAGTATCGTCTGAAGGAACCAGAAATGTTTTAAGGTGGGCGCCTGCGACCCCATCAGCTGTAAATCAAACAATGCCAATGCATTGGAATTGCCAACTAGGAACATATATTTGTACGTTGCCTGCATCCATGCAAGAGCATGGGATTAATGTGAAGGTTGAGCTGAACGCTTGTGGATGCAGCCTCTAGCCAATCTAGAAATATACTTGTATTTTATTTATTTATAAAGTATCCAGCAGCGAAAAGTGGTCGAACTCAATTCTTCTGGACTTGCCTCGGCAGAAGAATGTGCCTTCCTAATTCAACGGGAGAGCACCAGTTGTGGTTATGTGCAAGAGATGTTGTTTGGCGAATTTAGCCCAGATTGTTCCGACCTCGGGAAAATTTTAGCTTTACGAGCTAACGAAATATTTTCCCTCCTTTGTAAGTTTTAGAAACGGCGGAGTATCTTCCACTTCTTCTAGATAAGGGAACTTTGTGCATCGTATTATAGTATTGTCGTAGGTATGGTCAGTTTCTTGGGTGCTCGACGCCTTATCTGTGACAATATCGGGAAAAGCGCAACGAACAGACAGCCACCTAGACAGACGAAACTATTGCATCTGGGAGGCAGTCGATCAATTACAACGATGGCTGAACTGTTGTATCCATACGTCACGTACTTGTTATTTGAAGATATCATACACAGGTAGCATAAGTGAGGAAAAACTACGAGAAGCAAGCAGGCCAGGAATTAGTTTTATAAACAGTTAGCTCTTGCTTGCTAGTTTTAAAACGCCTTTTTCAATTATCGTTGGTTTTGAAAATGTTTGAAGTAGCATGAAAATGTAACATGCAGGCTTCATGGAAGACGACAACGGTTGAAGAAGTACGAGAAACACACGTGACGTTTGAATCCTCTATTAGTTTGGTTGATATCAGGGCGTGTAGGTGTGTAGTCGGTTAAGGCACCAGGGTCTGCTGGATCGGAATTACTGGTCTTAGGCGATTGAGCTGGCTCCGCCTGCGCAGGCTGAGATGTTTGTTGCATCGAAGCGTCAGAGGCCTTGCGTCAAAGCTCTGCTTTGCCGGCAGAAGCTTGTTTATCTAAAAGCATAGCAACAGTACAACCGTGTATGATTGGCATAAAGCATAAATTTACAAGCCTCCCAGAATAGAATCTGCACGATAAAAACGCTTTTTATGTGGTTCCAATGGGCAAGATAAATGGTCAGTAGTAAGGTCTCAAATTAGCACATTGTTGTCTATCTTTTGGTATTAGAATAAAGTGTAAAGTTCACTGAATTATCGCCACATCAAGTGCCTGCACCACCTATGTCGATTACGCCTGCTAGTTGAATTGATCCTAAGGCAGTAAAAATACTTCCCTCAATCCGAACGGGAGTGCTGCTTGGTATTGTTAGTTGGCGTGGCTTGTAGGAGGCAAGATTCACCTGTGATGTCAATGGGGCCTGCTTTCAGTCACTAGCTAGTATGTGGGGATGTGCTCGCCGCAAAACCGACAACAACCTAAAGAGAAAACACAGGGTACATGTAGGTACAGTTGGTAACTGAGATCAAACAGTCAGCCTGTTCCTTGGCTGGCTATTCTTTGGGTTGCACCAAGAGACAAACGTTTTGACCATAAACGTCTGGCCTGAATTGTATATTTAATGTAAGAACGAAGTAATGTATTTCTAATGTATTGCCATTCCTCAAAGGTGTCGAGAGCACGCCAAAATTTTCAAGTTCAAGTTCGCTAACTTTGCTGCCTTCTAAACATTGAGGGCATCGCCAAGACTTTCTTAAACGAAGATACCTAAGTCATTTGTTGCAGAACACGCTGTAACCGTAGCTACGTGTTGTTTAAGCAGCCAATCACAATCAGTAGGTGGCAATTTGCAGGGTTCATTGAGAGCTGGTTCCTTTCTGTCCTTCAGTAATCCGGTATAGGTCGTTTTGAAAATATGTACGGCACTCTGCCGAGCGAATTGCTTTCTATATAGTTAGCAACATTTTCAAATATTTGCATCAGATATAAATTGTTTCCATGGTGGTAACTTTTCTAAAGTAAAACGTATTGGGCCGGTGACAAATCATTGCAGGACACAAATAGTTATGCACAGAACTGTGGAATGAATGTTGGCTATTCTTAACTAATTGGCAGTGTCTTTTAGGTAACCATTCCACTAAGGGACACTGCCTGCTGCCTTATAAAAAGCTGAATAAGCTTTGTATATTTGGACCCCATCATTAGCTGTCTGTTCCACGAATCCCGAGCAAAAAGCAGATAGGTGAGGCAAAAGGGTCTACGGCTGAAACCATGTTAGCCTTTAGAAGTTATTTGCAGAATTTTAGAATGTTGTGTCCCTTCATCTGCAACTTCCGCGTACACGAGTTTAGATAAAACAGGTAGGAACATCCTAGGTCGTTTGATGTCAAATTCTGAGCTATTACCTCCTATGTATAGCTGAGTGATGATAGCATTTGTTTACGCAGATGGGAGGGTATGGGTGTCAAACATGTCCGGTAACGCGGCTTCAAGACGTTCTGGTTTGTTGGTGGTTAAATTTTTAGGTACCTTTTAGTAGCTCTTGACAATTTCCCTGCCCCGGTGTTCTCAGAGAGATGGTACTCTGTATACGAAATCAATTGGGGTAAAGGTGGCACTGTTTAAGCCGACGGCATTTGTTAGGAGTTTAAATGGAAAAGGTTCAACGGTATTTTTAGCCAATGAGCAAACTTCAGGGGTGCAGATTTCACGGTTTCAGCTGCAGTAGCTGTTAAGCTATGGGCCGTCTAGAGTAGTGCTTTTCCCGGTTTAAACGTTATTATTTCTTTCAGTACCAGTACAGCAGATTTTGTTACTAGTAAACGTGAGTACCATGACCTCTCATTCATTCTTGCCTGCCATAGTAATTGACGTGCAGAAGGTCCAGACTGTTTGCTACTAATGTCGTGAGGTATCACAGGCGCTTACAAATAAACGGACAAATATATATAAATAAAGCTTTTACTCTCGAAGAAGCGAGGCGCGCCTTTACAGGCAAGAGCATTTCGACATAGCGATATGGGATCAAGAATATAATCACTATAACAATGCAGTTTGTGTAGCGGGGTATGTAAGCATGTACTTGCATGTGTGCATGTAGTTGTGTGGTATGTGCTTGTGATTGTGCTGCTCCGTTTTTGAAGTTTTGTTACTGTCAGCAACGTGCTAGTAATATATTGTTGTCGGTGGGTTGGAACTGATTATCCGGCTATTCACATGGCACTGACTTTATTTTGTGGCGAGTCACGATCGCCACGCAAAGTGTTCTTACGTAGACATCTGTGGCATTTTATAGGAAGGACGCATGCTAGGCGAAAACCCACCGCTTCCTGAAACCCTGCCTCCCAACTATTTACTGGAACAGGTTAAACCCGAACCACCCATCTTGTACCACAAGCAGGTTGTTCGTCTAGCAAACACACCACTTCTGTCGATTCAAGTACCCGCTCTGCTTTGATCCAGCTGTTGTTCCGGCGCGATGCCCGTAATGGTACTACCTTTGAGGCTGCTAGTATGACCCCGTTAGCCTTACCTTTCACTGCATAGTATGCATCGTTCGCCACACTGCGCTTCTCTACTCTTCAGACAAGGGTTTTTTTCTGTGGTGAAGCTGGTAATACTTAGTAATAGTCCGTTGGTTTTTACCTTATGTAGCAAATATACTGACAATAAAAACGCAACCCAAGTTTAGGATGGTATGACTGACATTGCCTGGTGGAGGGCCGTGGGTGACTAACTCCTCCAGCAACGTTTCGTTTGTCAGGATTAGGACCAGTAATGGTTGTTTGGTTGGACTGCAATGTTCCTGTTGGTCGAGGCACCTGCTTATCCCAAATACCGTACGCGTGAGCGCACGGCCCTTTGGAGGACAATAGAGCATCAAACGTACTTTAAAGTCCCTCAATATAATTTAATGTAAGTCCACTTTTGAAACAGCGTAGTGGATTGCGTTTAACCGAATGTCAATGCAGTCTGCAAAATCCTTTAGTGATCTGTAGACAACTACTAAGAGGCAAGTAGCATAAGCAATCTTCTGTAACCTACCATTTTGAGCTGCTAGCTGCAGTGGGTAGGGTAATTCGTCAAAACTAAAAAGCAAGTTTGGGTAATGGCCTCACCATTAATGTAACCTTGATAGTAAAAAGCAACAACCCCACCATGAGATGGAAGATCATTTCGAATAACTGACACCTAGAGTTGATAAATATATTTTTTTCTCGGCAAAGCGACGCAGGCATTCACAGACAGAATAATACTTCAGTGACAAACCGTGAACAAACTTGTGCAAAAATAGAATCAGTTTGCCGTAAAAGCAAACGTTCCGTGTACATCTATGTGTACATCTACGTACTTGCGGTCTGCTGGCGACTTTGAAACCTGTGTTTTTATAGCTGATTGGTCTGAAGTAAGCACAACCAAGCTTGGATCATCTGTAACTGAGGCCTTTACTGTTTGGAGAGATGGGCCTAGCATATCCAAGAAGACCCAAGTTTATTGTGTCATACCATTTTTGGATTGTCATCCTTTCCATCTCTGGCATAGCTAAGGTAACTCAAAACTTGTGGCAAGAAGCAGTTGCGGTGTGGGGTACTGGACCGGCAGGTCCAAAAGTGAGGACATTTTGGCTGTCATATACTTCCCCACTGGTGTCTCCACTTTTTGATGGCGTGCTTTTGTGTTTCATTGCTCACGTCAAGTATTAATTCTAGTACACGGTGTACCAGTATCACCGTCTTCGTCTTCTTTTGACGTGACATGTGCGGGTCAGATTTGCGATTCTGTTTTCCTGCCCTTGGCTTGTCCGGATTAATGCGGGGACTGGCATAAATTTTCAATGGATCGTGGTTTGTTGGAAGAACACCTTTTCGTGTGCTGCAAATGTTATTCGCATTAACAGATGTACCCCAACTTTCATTAATAATGTATCAAGTGAATGACGAGTAGGACTGGATTGGCACACTGTCAATCGGAGTGCACAGCTTATCGCAGCCCAGCGGTTTTGCTCCCCGGTTTTACTGCCTTTTATAGCATTACTGGTGGATCCTTTGATGTTTGAACATGGCATAGTCAGTCTTTTGGTTGTGCAGTAAATTTTTGTGCTAGTATTTTTGTTGAGCCTCGGTTTGTCGTGTAAGAGTAGTTAACTTGTCTTCCAAAGAAGACGGGCCCACGATACAGCAAGATTATTTAGATGCAGTGACTCAACTTGCACTATTGGCAGTAGTCAATATTTTGACCAGCCAAGGAAAAAGGTCGTCACGCAACATGCTCGCTTTACAACCTTTCGTGTGACTTAAGAGACCTCTCAAGCGGCCTGCCTTTACTGATGTTCACAGCTAATAGCGTTTATATTAAGCTACACTGTGTAGCCATCTTGATAAAGAGCATTTGTCTTTAAACTGTTCTGTGTTTAAAATTACGGCTACTTTAACCTGCAATGCAAACTTAAGGGTTTTTCTCCAAATACAACAAGCATTTCCTTTTGCACAGCCCACGTAACTGCCATCATTTCACATCTTATCGTAAAAGTTTGAACAATCGTTAGTATTAGGCACCTTGGAGTTAAGGTACAAAGTCACAACTTATGTAACGTTAAACGGTTACTTTTGTTTTGTTTAATGTAAAACTTTATTGCTGCGTAGGTTTTGAAAAGAACAAACCTGTGGCTTTTTATTTGATTGTGTTCCCCGTTCGTCTGAGCGACGGACAACATTGGGCTTGTCGCTCACTAGCTTTCTGATAGACAATGTTCTTCTATTCACGGAGTACTGATTCTTATGCGCTGTAAGACTGCGCTGGTCACTCCCTCTAGACGGCCTCAGTTGCCTGTTCCGGTCAGCAAGGACGGCGTCTGCGGGTTTGATACCTGCGAGTCAAAAGGCAGACGGGTGGACAAAAGCACACAAACTCAGTTTAGTGAAATATAAGTAAAGTATTGTAGTGATGTAAGCAAACAAAATATCCGTAGCTAAGGTATCCAGCAACGTAGTATCAAGTTATATATTGTCTGGCGGCATTACAGGGGCTTTGTCGAAAGGTACCTTAAAGGTACTGCTGAACTCAAACAAGCAAAATTGCTCAGTGCATGGACCTCCATATATGTCGTTTGTGTTAAACAGCGTTGTTGTTAACCATAATTTAAAAATATAGTTCGTGTTGGATAGAGCCGCGTGGTCCGAATCCAGTGAGCATATTTACAAACTTATGGCACAAGAATGGGAAGGATACAGCGAATTTAACAAGGAGCACAACTTATACTACTGGCATGCGGTGCGCATACGATTAGGCGAATGTGTAGAAAGGCATCGGCAACAACGCCAAGAGCATCTGAAAGAGCTCGGTAACCTGTGTTAATGGGTGGGACGCCGTCCATGTGTCGTTTCTCACAAAAATTAGTTAGTTGCCGTGCCAATGCTGCCGTAGCTCAAAAGCTAGTATTCGGGGAACTGTGAAACCTTTATCTTAGAGACGGTGACGAAAACCTTCATACATTTGTTGAGTGCTGTGACGGAATGCAGCAGGTGGACAATTGCCTAAATGTAACCAATGGTTTATGATTGGTTAAAGAACTTGACAGAGGGCGGTGTATTATACCTTACCAAGCAGCGAAAGGTGTTTTATGGTCTAGGTGGGCTAAAAGCACCATGTTGGAGGTAGCGTTATTGAGCTTCACGAAATACAATTTGGGGTCATCCGGAAAGTTGATCTGGGTGTCGCTTATCACACAGAAAGCCAGGCTTTAGCTGTGTAGTGCTCGCGTATTTAGGAATGAAACCTTGTTACAGGTTTTCCAGGTCACAGAATTGGCGAAGCTTTTTGAAACAGTTAAGTGCGATCTACACCTGCAGTATTTTCAGTTTGTTTAGCAGAGCGTGTATATTAGTAACGACTATTTGGCGGCCAGTGCATGCGATGGTGTTTTGGTCTAGGCCGCGTTCATTGTGGTTCACGAGAAAACCAGGTTTCTTCTGGCTCGGCAAAAGGCGTCAAGGTAACAAAGCTGTTTAGCTTCAGAAGGGCTGTTGTGGAGCTTATCCTTTAAGCGCAACCTCACCATCCTCGCGCGAAACACTTAGCACTTGGCGGTGCTGTCTGTAGTATTCCCTTACCCTAGGTCACTTCCAGAGCCGGCACAACTGTCGTTTTCTCACTACAGCTGTTGAAAGTGTTGCGGTCTGGTCATTCTACGGTTTTCAACACTGTACACTTATCAGCCTATGTCGAGCCTAAGAATGCGTGCCGCTCCTGTATATTAATTAAGCAGGCTGCCAGCAACTCACTACCCAGCCGGCTACTTGACTTTTACGTTCCATATTGGATGTCAACCTTAGAGTGGCACACCTAGCATCATTTGG
The DNA here is from genome assembly GCA_944474145.2 of Dicrocoelium dendriticum. Lineage (NCBI taxonomy): Eukaryota > Metazoa > Platyhelminthes > Trematoda > Plagiorchiida > Dicrocoeliidae > Dicrocoelium > Dicrocoelium dendriticum. The sequence goes on from OX104063.1 coordinate 46,061,766, forward strand.
CGCTGCTGCTCACACCATTGATATTACTGGTCCATTTCAGGGCTGGTGCTATAAGTAGTTCCTTGCTACAGCCGAAGTATTCAAGCCCTTCCGGCTCCTGTATTTAATGTTGAATGTCTATTAGCGGGCAGTTCCTTCCTCATAATTAACACGCCTCCCAGTATCGCCCTTTCCTGCCGTCTATTTAAAATGTTAGCCGCACTGTAGAAATCCGTGCCTTTCTTCACTATTCTAGGCCCCTTTAAGGCTGACGTTGCAACCGTATTCTCGCTTCAGCGATAGTATATATTTCCCATTCTCGTCACGACTTTGCTACTTCGTCTCACATCACTACCCATCTGTTTCTCTAGCATCCCATAACTGAACATGTTATGTTATTATTTTCATGTGCCTAACCCGGCGTAGCAACGCTAGTGGCCCTTATACATGTTCGAACGATAAACTCTACCACTGTCAACAGATCGTTTAACCTATATCTTAAGCGCATATTAAACCACGTACTATGTTCTTCTGATTTCCTCAACCCATTCACCGGTTAACAACATCTGATACGCGCGGTTTCCATAGAGGACAACTTTTGCGTACGCTAGGCAAATTCGGACAGCATTTGCCTCTCGCATTCAACCGTAGGAACCACTAGTAACTGAAGGCTTAGTCCGACAATAATGCTGGTCACTCTTCTCTCTCCTTGCGCGCCATTATGTGCCGTACGTCCCACTCGCAACAACTCCTCTTGACAGCAGCTAGTCATTGTGGACTCCATGTAGCTTACAAGTAGCCACTCCCTAACTCTCCAACCTTCATTTTCTTCTGCCGTCTGTCTATCTAAAGCTTTGCCCGCATGTTGATTTCTTCATCGAAACTGTAGGTATCCAGTAGTGGACAAACGTCTTAATACTATGCCTACAACAGCCACTAACTCACTCTTTTCGAGAGCCAATATCTCTGCTTAGCAGCAGTTAGTCACCGTAGCCTCCATTTAACTCTGCGGATATCCGGAGCTCTGTGGGAGTCGCTCCCTTCTTACAATATTCATTCACTTGGAATGTTTGCTTTACAGCTCAGATGGTTTGCCGACCTATTATGTGCCACCGTAGGATCCACTAGTTACTGAAGGCTTAGCCCAAACTCTATTGCTGGTCACTCTTCTCTCTCCTAGCGCGCCATTATCCGTCGTTCATCTTACTCGCCTCAACTTTTCTTGACAATAGCTAGACATTGTTGGCTCCATGTAGCCTACAAGGAGCCACTTCTTGACTCTTTAGCCTTCATTCTCTTCTGCCGTATGTCACTCTTAAACCTCGCTTGCCTGTTGACTTCTTCAACAAAGCTGTAGGTATCTAGTAGTGGACAAACGTCTTAATACTATGGCTGCACCAGCCACTGATTCATTTTTTTAGAGCCACTATCTCTGCTTAGCAACAGCTAGTCGCCATAGCTTCCATTTAACTCTGCGGATATCAGGAGATCTGTAGGAGTAGCTCCATTCGTACAATGTTCATTATCTTAGAATGTTTGCGTCAAAGCTCAGATGTTATGTTGACCTATTATGTGCCACCGTAGGATCCACTAGGAACTGGAGGCGTAATCCGAACTCCAATGCTTGCCATTCACCTCTCTCCTAGCGCGCCATTATCCATCGTTCATCTTACTCGCCTCAACGTTGCTTGACAATAGGTAGACATCGTTGGCTCCATGTAGCCTACAAGGAGCCACTCCTTGACTCTCCAGCCTTCATTTTCTTCTGCCGTATGTCTCTCTTAAACCTCGCTCGTCTGTTGACTTCTTCATCGAAACTGTAGGTATTAAATAGTGGACAAACGTCTTAATACTATGGCTGCACCAGCCACTGATTCATTCTTTTCTAGAGCCACTATCTCTGCTTAGCAACAGCTAGTCGCCATAGCTTCCATTTAACTCTGCGGATATCCGGAGATCTGTAGGAGTAGCTCCATTCTTACAATGTTCATCCTCTTGGATTGCTTGCGTCACAGCTCAGATGTTTTGTTGACCTATTATGTGCCACCGTAGGATCCACTAGTAACCAAAGGCTTAATCCGAACTCCAATGCTGGCTATTCATCTCTCTTCTAGCGCGCCGTTATCCTACTCTGGTCAACTCTTCTTGGTAATAGCTAATCATTGTTGGCTCCATGTAGCTTACAAGTAACCACTCCCTGACTCTCCAACCCTCATTTTCTTGTGCCGTCTGTCTCTCTTAAGCTTCCCTCGCATGTCGATTTCTTCACCGAAACTGTAGGTATCCAATAGTGGACAAAAGTCTTAATACTATGGCTACACCAGCCACTGGTTCACTCTTTTCCAAAGCCAATATCTCTGCTTAGAAGCAGTTAGTCGCCATAGCCTCCATTTAACTCTGCGGATATCCGGAGCTCTGTGGGAGTCGCTCCCTTCTTACAATATTCATTCACTTGGAATGTTTGCTTTACAGCTCAGATGGTTTGCCGACCTATTATGTGCCACCGTAGGATCCACTAGTTACTGAAGGCTTAGCCCAAACTCTATTGCTGGTCACTCTTCTCTCTCCTAGCGCGCCATTATCCGTCGTTCATCTTACTCGCCTCAACTTTTCTTGACAATAGCTAGACATTGTTGGCTCCATGTAGCCTACAAGGAGCCACTTCTTGACTCTCCAGCCTTCATTCTCTTCTGCCGTATGTCACTCTTAAACCTCGCTTGCCTGTTGACTTCTTCAACAAAGCTGTAGGTATCCAGTAGTAGACAAACGTCCTAATACTATGGCTACAGCAGCCACTGATTCATTCTTTCCTAGAGCCACTATCTCTGCTTACCAGCAGCTAGTCGCCATAGCTTCCATTTAACTCTGCGGATATCCGGAGCTCGCTCCCTCTTACAATGTTCATTATCTTAGATTGTTTGCTTCACAGCTTAGCTGATCTGTTGACCTATCACTTACCTTCACTGGCCTATAGATACACTCATCGACCCTATAGGCATACACTAGTGACAAAGCGTCCGATTGGAATAGCTGCATCTGGCGACTGAGTCACTTCTAGCACCAACATCTGTCGGTCGTCATAAATTCTGCATTTCTCTTCAGAAGTAGCTAATGGCCATTGGCCCCATGCATATGCGATGATCCAGTGCTTGTTAGTAGCCACCCCGTATCTGAATAACCTTTACTCCTCTAGAATATCTGCATCCAGTCCCTCCGCTGCCCTGCCACCAATAGAGCTTTAAGACTCTCTCGCAGCAACCTATTTATTTGCGCTTATTATGCCCCCCTCTCGGATTACACTAACTACGTGCTGTTCATGCACCTGACAATCACTACCAACATTCTAACTCTCTTTGCTCTATCCCCACGCAACTATCGACTCATATCAAACGGATACTCGTATTTTACTTACTGGTGCAACGCTCTTGTCCCTACGCAGGCGATAGCAATCCACCTATACGGCTAATGATTCTATAGGCTACTCAAAAGACATTTTCAGCATAATTATTGTTGCACAGTGTACATGCTTTTGTCTCAAGCCCAAATGTTATAACACAAGACATTAACAATATTCAATTCCATGCCTGTTCTTGCGGTCTTCTCTCGGTTGTCTCCCACTTTCCCTTTTCTCTGAGGTCCGGGAGATCTGGGATTGGACTGAGGAACAATTTTGGCCCAAGACGGACGGAACAACCCACAAGGACTGACATGGAGGATGGTAAAACTCCGCAAGGACCAACCTACAATCACCACAACCCTTGTCCAGTATGGAGAACTGGACATATCCTCATACTCCCATACAGTATACATCTGAAAAATCTGGACAGCGGAAAAATTGAAACTTTTGCTCACCTGGACATACAACAAGAAGAAAAATCGCGATGTCCCTCTCCTCCAGCGACCCCAAAAAATCATGGCGACCCAGAGCAAAATACCCGTCCAACTAACAGAGGAAATTAGAAGTTATTACCCCGCGAAAAACCGAAGGTGAAACCAGCCGTCAAGCGGCTTTGCCAGTTCAACATTAATGTTCAAAATGCTTTACGGCAGTGTTGCAGGACGTGGTGGGTTTTCGCTTGGCAAGCGTTCTCCCTATAAAAAGCCACAAATGTCTGTTTAACAACACTGCGACGTGGCGGATGTGACTCGCCACTGAATAAAGTCACAGCTCACAACTACATACTGGCAAGTCGACTAGATTCACATATCAACTCTTCTTGACACCGTTTCAACTATACACGATTGAACCCGGAGTATCATCGTGATACACAACAGTTTTAAACCTTGATCATGCCTAAGTTGGTGCGTCTCTATGAAACTGAGAATAAACTATCTATTTATTTATTTTACCATGGACATACGACCAGTTTTCTACTATTACTGTCACAGTTGCCATAAAATGTTTGTACAGTTGTACATATCTGATCATGCCTCCATGGGCGTGCCTCGCATAGTCGAGAATAAAGTATTTATTTATTTATTTATTTATTTAATATCAGATCTCGTGCTTACAAGCAAACCTACGGGTATGGTGTATATGATATTCTGTCATTCCATTGCTTTTTAACTAACACAACGTTCCCATAAATTTTATATTTATCCATTAATATAGGCCTGTTCTATTTCTTTGGCAGTTTGCTCGGCCCGCCTTGCTTTTCTCCCTTGTTCTAAAGGCTACCATGCTCTGCACGTTGAGGACATGCCTTCAACCCTCAATTGGACAACGAATCAACACAGAACAAAGAAGCATTCGCACTTTGCAAGCCTAACACACTAAAGAAGTCCAGATAACGAACCAACTCAGTACAAGTCACCTGAATCATCCGACTTCAACAGCCGCAACCACTTGCGGTTAACCCCGTAGGAGGCTACACAACCGTGGGAAACACATTGGCGCAACCTGACTGCGAATGTCCGCGAAGGGTACTAGTCAGGTGCAATTTTCAATGGCATATCACCAGTCGAAAGTGTTGCAGGACGTGGTGGATATTTGCTTGGCAGAAGATTTCCCTAAAAATGTTGCAAAAGTAGGTTAACAACCCTGTGAGGTGACGGAGGTTACTCGCCACTCAATAAAGGCAGCGCCCCATTCACACATTGGAAAGTTGACCGATACCACATTTACAAATTCTGTGCATCTACCTGGGCTCTTATGAACACGCCTACATAGTTGATCAGTTACACGCCACTATTCGTACAGTATTTTTGCAGCTTGTTCCTCAGGCTTCATTCACCTGACCCGCACGGTGCACACAACCACATCGGACTAGTTCCTCATCAATATACTCCATATTAGTGATCTGCTTCTTATTGCTACATCTCGCATTCTGTGAACCTAGACTTCGTACAAGCTTTGGGTCATATGAGCCCACACTACTGACTCCATCTGTATTACCCCCGCTCTTGCTGCTACAGATGATGCTATCATGTGCAATTTTGCAATATGCTGATCAAGCCCAAAAGGAGTGTCGCGCTTTGTCGTGAGTAAAATATTTATTTCTTTACTTACAAAGGAATAAATAAATAAATAATGGTATATATTTGGGCTCTGGCTAGCTACTGCGCTCGCGAGGGATCTATTTTTATATTAGCATCTGTGCCTTGTGCATGTGAGCGTGTTCAGCCTTGTTACTGGAAGTCGTAAATGCTTTCATGCAATTTGATCGTGTCTAAGTATTTGCCATTGTTATAGGGATGCTTGTTTTCTCGGAAATTGAAGCGATTGTCCGGGTAAGCAAAGGGAAAACTTAAGTAGTTAGCGAGTCACATACGTCACTACAGTGTGTGGATAAACCGGCCATCGTGGATTTTGATGGTGTGAATGCTTGTTAGACGAAAAACCTCTCGCCTTGGAATACTGCAGCCGAAATGTTTGCCGTAAGAGCTTACACCTGAAATACCCAGCTGGCGCGACAAGACTGTTCGGCTGGCCTGCCGAAACAAGTTTGCGTTCCGGACAATATAAATAAACAAATGAATAAATAAATAGTTTATTATCAACTTCATAGAGACACACCAAATCAGGAATGATCAAGGTTTAAAGGTAGTTGTATATCACGACGAAACTTCGGGTTCTATCGTGTGAAGTTGAAACGGTTAAGGCACTATAAGTGCAATGAAACGGTGCATGTAGGCGGATAGCATCATATTCTTGCATGTGTCGGGAAAAATTAAAATGAGTCTAGTCGACTTGCCAGTATGTATTTGTGGGCAGTGACCTCATTCAGTGGCGTGTCACATCCGCCACGTCCCAGTGTTGTTAAACAGACATTTGTGGCTTTATATAGGGAGAACGCTTGCCAGGCGAAAAACCACCAGTCCTGCAACACCACCGTAAGGCATGTTGAATATTAACATATAACTGGCAAAGCCGTTTGACGACGGGTTTCATATTCGGTTATTCGCAGACAAATGACTCCTAATTTCCTCTGTTAGTTGGACAAGTAATTTGATCGGGGCCGCCATGAATTTTGAGGCCGGTTGAGGAGGGGCACATGGCGAATAGTCGTCTTGTTGTGTGTCCAGGTGAGCAAAGGTTCAAATTTCCTGCTGTATGGATTTTCAGTTGTATAATGTATGGGAGTATGAAGATGTGTCCAGCTCTCCATACTGGACAAGAGTTGCGGTGATTGCAGTTGGGTCCTTTTGGTGTTCAACCATGCTCCATGTAAGTCCTTATCGGTTGTTATGTCTGTCTTGGGAGAAAACTGTTCCTCAGTCCAAGCCCAGATCTCGAAGAAGTTCCGGACCTCGGAACAAAGGGAAAGTGCGGGACAACCGAGAGAATACCACAAGGACAGGCATGGAGTTAAACATTGTTAGAATCTTACGTTAAAACATTTGGAGTTAAAACAATGCATGTACAGTGTGCAACAATAATTATGCTGAAAGTGCTTTCTGAATATCCTATATAGTCATTTGCCGTATGCGTGGATTGTTTAACGCCTGCGTAGAGACAAGAGCGTTGTGCCACTAAGTAAACTAGGAAGTATCGGTTTATTATGGGCCAAAATTGCGTTGGGAGAGAGCAAAGAGAGTTAGAATATTGGTGGTGAATGCAAGGTGCATGCACAGCAAGTAGCCAGAGTAATACGATAGGGAGCGCAGAACAAGTGAAAAAATAGGTTGCCGCTAGAGAGATCTAATGATCAACTGGGGTTGGGCAGCGGTAGGATTTGAGGCAGATATTCTAAAGTAGTAACGTTTATTTGGATACAGAGTGACTCCTAACAAGCACTGCATAATCGTATAGGCATGCAACCTATGACCACTAGCTACTTCTAAACAGAGGTGTCAAATATGAGGACCGACAGCTGGTGGCGCTAGGAAAGACTATCACTGGCCAGATGTAGCCATTCTAATCAGCCGCGTTTTCACCAGCGGATGCCTATAGGGCCACGGAATGCATCAAAAGCCAGCGGAGGTAAGTGATACAGGCATTCCAGGAGAATGTATGATGGAGAGACAAGGAGTGTATCCTAGCAAGCTCAGGATCTGCGTAGAAGAGACGTAGAGCGTACGGCGAATTGCCATAGTAGTGAGGAAGATAAGAAGAGCAAAAGATAGTGGCGCTAGGATAGAGGGTACTAGTGGCCAGCAAAGACATTCGTATTAAGCCTACTAATTACCAGTGGATACCTACAGTGACAGAAGAAGTCAACAAACCAGCGAAGGTGTGATGCAAACAATTCAAGAGAGTAAGTGTTGGAGAGATAAGTAGTGGCTTATTGCGCAAAGATCAATGCTACCTACAGTGATTCGATGCAGCTGAAGTGTGGTGACATAGGTAATACGGAGAACTGATAGTGGTACTGTGAGAGTATTGACGGCTAGCAATGGCATTGGGGTGAAGTCTTCTAGTGGATACCTAAAGTGTCCCAGAATAAAACAACAGACAGCAAATGTATTTGACGCAGACAGTTCCAAAGGATGAAGGTTGGCAAAAAAGAGTGTGGCTCTTAGCAAGCTTCGGATATGCTCAGAGAAGCTTGGAACCTACGACCACCAGTTGTTACTAAATAGAGGTGCTGAGGTTAAGAGGGTCGACAGATATGACGCTGTGAAAATCTTTGGAGGCCAGATGGAACCATTCCATTAAGCAGGTTGGTCAATGGTGGATTCCAACGGTGTCACAGAATACATCAGCAGGCCAGCAAAGGTAAGTGACACAGACATTCTGAGCAATCACAGGATGGAGAAACAAAGGATGTCTCCTAGTAGCTTGGATTCGCGCCAAGATGTATGGAGCCCAAAACGAAGCACTGAGGAAAACGTGCTGGAGATAAGAGGAAGGGAGGATAATGGTGCTAAAGGAGAGAACCAGTGGATAGCAACTGAATTCGCATTAAGCCTTCTAGTTATCCGTGGAAAGTTACGGTGACAAAAGAGTCAACAAACCAGCGAAGGTATGTGACGCAAACAATTTAAGAGAGTACGTGTTAGAGAAATAATGGGTGGCTCCTAGTGCAAAGAGGTATGCTACGTACAATGACTCGCTGCAGCTGAAAGTGGTGAGATAAGTAATACGAAGAATTGATAATGGTACCAAGGGAGAGAGAGTATCGACGGCTGGCAATGTCAGTGTGGTGAAGCCTTCTCGTTGCTAATGGATACCCAAGTGTCCCAGAATAAAACAACAGACAGTAAATGTATGTGACGCAGACAGTCCCAAAGGACGAAGGTTGGAGATAAAAGGGACGGGCTCTGAGCAAGCTCCGGAGATGGTTGGAGCCTACGACCACTAGTCGTTACTAAATAGAGATGCTGAGGTTAAGAGGATCGACAGATATTGGAGCCATGAAAATTTTTCGGTGGTCAGATATAACCATCCCATGAAGCGGATTGGTCAATAGTGGATCCCTACAGTGTCACAGAATACATCAGCAAGCCGGCGAAGGTAAGTGATGCAGACATTCTAAAAGATTACAGGATGGAGAAACAACGAATGTCTCATAGTAGCTCCGGATATGCGCAATGTTGTATGGAGCCTAAAACGAATCACTGCAGAATACGTCATGGAGATAAGAGGAAGGAAGGATAATGGTGCTAAAGGCGAGAACAGTGGACAGCAACTGAATTCGCATTCAGTCTTCTAGTTATTCGTGGATACTTCCAGTGACAAAAGAAGTTAACAAACCCGCGAAGGTATGTGATGCAAACAATTTAAGAGAGTAGGTGTTGGAGAGATAAGGGATGGCTGCTAGCGCTCTTAGCGGTAAAGATATAAGTGGGTAACATAGCCTGCCACTTGAGGTCCTACACACATAAGTGCGGAGCTACATTGCGCAGATAATCAACCCTTGCTGAGGGACGGATGGAATATATCAGATCAAGCCTGAGCCGGGAGAAGCCAGTGAGAGAGCTGAATCACAATTACTTAGGTGTCGCAGATGAGAAAGTAACAGCTGAGAATTTAGCGAGGAAACCTTTGCTGGGAAAGACCCGTGAGAAAGCTAGACTTCGGTATAAGTAGGTGTCAAAGTCTTAGCGAGTAACGGCTAAATGTACCTCCAGAAAGGAGGTTCTTTGCGCGGACTACTTGAGTTATGTTTGCTGGACAGAAGGGAGCTAAATAAGTGGTGGCTCCAAGAAACCGTTGGGTATGCGAAGATGCACAGAGCCTAGGACGGCTATCTACTGCAGCTAATTTGCTTAGCGCTTCATCGCACTAGGATGTGCTAAAGCACGCTGAGTAGGAGAAAGCTTGTGTAATATTTCTACAGTTCTACACAAAAGGCGACTGGAGTATTCGTAAAGCAGAGTGTAAAGAAGAATGCATGCTAACGACGCAAGTGAGCTGCCTCACGCAATGGTATTCAGAAGTCCTGGATTCATTAGAGGATAACAAGTAAGTCAGTCGGGGTAATGGGAAGCTGAAGGTGGGCCTGGTTCTTCAATACTTTGGTGGCAACAAACGTTGTTACTGTCTTGTGGGGTTATGCGCTAGCAGCGAGCATGTCCATGCTCCCACAGCTCATCCTCAGGAATGCATATTCCTAGGAATTCAGACATTGAGGTAGTGTTTAGAAACCTGTGGAAAGAGTTTCAAAACTGTAGGGTGGTCTTGGCTGTCCGGATAGTCATCGGCAACCAATTCCATGCGATGGCGTATTTATGAAGAAAGGTGTTGGAACGGATGCTGGATCAAACCCTAGGCAGAGTTATGGAAAACGGTCTGGCTCGAATGGGGTAAAGATCATTGTCTACTTGTAAAACAAACCAATCAGTACTGACTTCTGGTTTACGTACCATCTAAAACAAAAACACAAGATTGAGCTTGTGCCTGCGTAGCCAAAGTGGTTTCATTTTAATCTGTTTGCATCTGTCCCGATAACTAAAAGTGGACGAACCAAGTAGACGTTTGGTAAAATTTCGTTGCACCCTCTCAACTTCTATACGGCCACTCTTGCGCGAACCGGTGAAAACATTTGAACAGTACTCCAAAATTGGTTGGGCGCAGGACTTGTAGAGGGCTAGCCACGATTCCACAATTAGCACCGATTTGCAAATCATACCGATAGTTGAGCGAGCTTTGGCAGAGCTACAGCTTGCCTGCTCGGCGAAGTTTAGCGAACTGAAGTAATGTACCTCAAGATCCCTGACTGTAGTGCATTCTGGAAGGGATGAGCCATGTAGTTGCAGTGCGTCGAGAGGCACACTGCAACGATGGGATATGACATTGCACTTTGCAGCCGAGAAATCCATTTTCCAAAGACTGCACTAATGTTCAAGCGTTTTAAGGTCGCTTTATACACTGGAGATTCCGTTATGTATGCGGGATAAGTCGAATGTGAAGCCTACTTTGATGTCATCTGCGAATAGAAACGGTTTACCGTGTGGAAAGGAGTAAACTACATTGTTGAGGTAGAGGAGGAACAGCAATGGTCCTAGGACACTGCCATGAAATGCTCCGCTGGTTACTGTTGGTGGTTCCGAGTCCTTGTATCCTAGTCGAACCGACTGTGTGCGATTAGCAAGATACGATGTGAACCAAAGCAATGGTTGGTTAGAGATACCAAAGGATCTAAGTTTGGTCAGAAGGCCAGAATGTGGGGCTCGGTCAAAGGCTTTCCTCATGTCGGGAAGGATTATAATCAGCGCAGATCCAGTGTCAATGTTACGTGTCACCATGTCCAAGAATCCAAACTGACAGGTCTGACATGACGTAGCCCGCAAGAACCCATGTTGAGACCTGTTAATAAGTTTTCGCGGTAGCAGGAAGTCAAGCATTCTTTCATTAACCAGCCTCTCCAACACCATTGATGCAAACGGATTAAGACTGATGGGGCAGTAGTTGTTAATGTCTAACCGGTCACCACCTTTGTGGCTTGGTAGAACGACCGCATGCTTTCAGGCTGTTGGGAAGGTGCCGTTACTCATAGATAACGCGAATATGTTAAGGGGTAAACGTGGAATATCAGAACCACTTAGTTTCAGAAGACCAGTGGGTAGGCCATCGGGACCAGGGTGGTATGTCAACTTGAGTGACTTTATTGTCCTAGTAATTGAGCGTATGGCAACGTCCACAGTAGATAGCTCGTTGTTAGTTAGCCGAGATATTACTCTGAGATATATGAAGGGAAACAAGTAACTCGAACGGAGCAAAAAGCAATATAGTTTATTGGCTTTCTTCGCACTATATATAGCAAACTTGGGTGATATGGTCCAATAAATGAAATCTGAAGCGATGAGTTGTAACTGGACAAAGTAAAAAAGCAACTGCGGGGAGAGAAGTTGCTCAGTGAATCCAAGCTTATTCAAGAGCTTAGATTGTTTGCAGCTGAAGGGAGTTTCTGGCAGGCTCGGTAAGCAGTCACACAAAATATCTACGAAGTGAATGCCAGCTTTCGCTGCGGAACCGGTACGGACTTCCGTATTAAGTTTTCTTCATTTTACATATATAAAATGGATACAAAACTTTGTACTAACGCGCAACGTATGGTGTTTATATGGGAGCTAATCATCAAACGCAGATTCGGTTGGGAGAGAGCTACGACTATGTTGTAAGGCATGCAGGAAAACCTAAGTAAATAAGTGCAGAGCATATATGATATGTGGAGGCTAGGTATCAGGGGAAGAACTATGTAGGACAGAATGCATCAATTGTAACGCAGATGGCGGTACTGGAGTTGGTCTGGAGTTAAAGAACATTACGAAGCAGCGAAGCCTATATAGGTTTTGCCCTCCGCCCTAACGTGGGAGGCTCTAGTGTTGGAGTAATGGTCAAGCAACCGTCGTAGGATAGACACCTTATTGGCAATGACTTCTAAGGGTATAAGCACCCCGTATGGCGTAGGATTCGGGCGTTGGATAAGGTGACAGGAAAACTAGGGATAGGTAGGAGCTATGCTGCAGATAACGTAAGCTGGACTATTGTCACCAGCTATGTATAAGCCATTGCGCTACAGAGCCAACAGGAGGAATGGCCGAATTGTAAAGAAAAGGCTGAGGCAGCAGCTCTTAAAGCAGTTGAGACAACCACGCAGAAGTGACAAGTTACGGTTAGGAATATAAAACAAAAAGCGGCAGTGTTAAATCGCTATTGGCAACCTCAGCCAAGAGCATCCGCAGCTCGAAGCAGATACGAGATAGAATCAGGTAGTGGAACTGGATAAAAGGGCGGGGGCCGCGTAACAGCCATGGTTGCCGTGAACCAAAAGAATGGGTGTGCATCTGGATAGTTTAGTAAGGGACCCTTATAAGCGGATGCATCATGCATTGTGCAACTTTCATGAGAACAGAGACAGATTGAACTTAACCAGGATTCTTGAAGGGTGGGCTTTAAATTGATCTTTGCCTAAAAATTGAAGAGTGTAAGGGTTGAAGGCCGTATGTGTGGGAGGGAGAAGCAATGTCATTTAACTATAAATGATGAAGCTTTGATGCACTAATTTAACTGGGTTAATGTGTACAAGAACTGGGACGGGCCAGTCAGCATATGCAGGTGACAAATTAATAGTGTGCTAGTTAGCAGAGCTTAAGTGCTGTCAAAGTAAGTAATTGGGGTAACCTAGATAAAATATAACCGAAGCATTTGAGGTGATGAGTATGAACCATGGACAAAAACCAGGTGATCCGAACCTTTGAATCGAAGGTGTCATTGCACTGGGTTGTCTCGAGGCTTGCGAACGGTAAGGTGATCTAGGGGTAGTTGTACGTTGTGCCAGTAGACCGACCAAAGAAATTAAGCCGGATAAAATGAAGGATAAAACAAATAACAGAGAATTGGAGGAAGCAACCAGTAAGGAAACAACCTTGGCGAGTTGCACTTTGGAGCCGAGACTGCAGTGGTCATTAGCATATCGGAAAGCAAGCGATAGTTAAGACGTGAGTAAGTACCATTATAGTAAACTTGAATTTGTTAACCAGAAGCAGAATTAGGGAATCTGTTGGGTTAAAAGAAGCACTACAGAATAGTTTTTGAAAAATGGGCAATAAAATAGCAGGTCAGAAGGAAAGGTAGATAGACTGCTAGGTTAATTAGATAAAAGGAAAGGAGAGTATCCATGAGGTGAAAGGATGATGTTGTCACGCAGAAGACTGACAAGGAAGGAACGGCGGTGGCGTAAACCTGCCAAAATGTAGGGTGAAGCAATTGTTAGGATTTTTTGACTGAATAACGAACAGGGTCAATGTGTAGGTGTGTGGTGCGATGAAATCGATAAAACTAGTGGAGGTAAGAGTAATGGTGACTGGAACAGATGTGGTATAATAGTAAAGCAGATAAGACTATAATTGTGTACAAAGGCTAAAGCAGGTCTACCAGCTGGTTAGAAGCAAATACATCATTGGACTAGGGTTACTCTTGGGTACTAGTAAAAACAAATTAATGTAAACTATAATCAAATCCTTTAGAGAAATAGGTTCGCACAAACGCCAAAACTGAAAACGGAGTAAACATTTTAATAAAAAGAAAAAGCTATTTTAAAGCTGGAATATTGTGAATAATATAATAAATAGGCTATTCGGAACATGTTCAGCCGCTGGTAAAAATGATGGTGAAATCATGCTTTTTCGTGTAGCAGTTTGCGATTTGTTCGAAATTAAACAGATGCCTACAAATAACACAGTTATGTTTATTTCGCTAAAAAGAGCTTTTAGTGTTGTAAGCGTAAACAGATAACAAGGAACCTAAATATATAATGTTGCGAAACGTTATTAGTTTTAAATAGAGTTACGTGCCTAGAGATGCGCAATATAGCCCAAAATTTGCCGTCATAATTGGGTAAGCCTTAATGCATAGGAACTCAAACCTCTTAGGTAGATGTAGGAAACGATAGGCAGCTGTGCGATAAAATTAAATGCGAATGCCAGGAAGCTATTGAAAATGCCATATACGCAAAAGAACGCAAGAAACCTTGCAATTATTCAACGGTCAGGTCTAAATGTTCCATTTTCGAGGAATACTGGGCCACGTAAACCAAGTTGAATGGGGTCACACGCTTTAAACGTTAATGTAGTTGCAATGGTTATCCCAGTACAGCATGAGCCAGGTTCGGGTTACCCAGTGGTACCTAATAACTATATACATAAATAAATATTTTATTCTCGACAAAGCGAGGCACGGCTTTTAGGCATGATCAGCATATTTTAATATAGTACATGGTAGCACGATTGGCAGCATCAGGAGCGGGAGTAGCACAGATGAAGTCGGTAGTGTGAGCCCAAATGACCCAAAGGTTGTACGAGGTCTATGTCTACAGCATGTGAAGTGTAGAGATAAGAGTCAGATCACTAATGTGGAGTATGTTGGTGAGGAACTAGTCCGAGGAGGTCGGGTGCACAGGGCGAGTCAGGTGAGCGAAGCATAATGGAGAAGCTGCAAAAATATTTAAGAATAGTAGCGTGTAACTGACCAAATGTGTAGGCGTGTTCGTAAGGAAGCAGATATTTGCATAGAATTTGTAAATGTGGTATCGGCCAACTTGCCAATGTGGGATTGGGGCAGGGGCTTTATTGAGTGGCAAGTCACCTCCGCCGCGTCGCAATGTTGTTAAGCAGACATTTGTGGCTTTTTGTAGGGAAAACTTTTGCCAGACGTAAACCAAACACGTCCTGCCACACTGCCAATTGGTGATATGACATTGATAGGATTGCAGCTGACCGATTACCTTCGCGGATATTCGCAGTCAGGTTTCGTTAATTTGTTTCCCACGTTTGTGTAGTCTCCTTCGGGGTCGACCGCAGGCGGTTGGAGCTGTTAAAGTCGGATAACTCAGGTGACTTGTATTGATTTGATTTGTTTTCTGGGTTTCTTTAGTGTATCAGGATTGCGAAGTGCGAGCGAATTCTTTCTTCTGTGTTGAAGCCGTATCCAGGTGAGCATCGCAGGTTTATCCTCTTAGGTTGTGCGTGCAGGTAATGTTTTCATTTAAAACAAGGGAGAAAAGAAAAACGAGCCGAGCATACTGCCAAAAATTGAACAGGACTATGGTAATGTATAAATGTAAATAAATACATAAATATTTTATTCTCGACAAAGCGAAGCACGTCTTTTGAGCATGAGCAGCATATATGGAATATTGTACATGATAGCATGCTTAGAAGCACCGAGAGCGGGCGTTGTGCACATGGAGTCTGTAGTGTGGGCCCATACAGCTCAATGGTTGTACGCAGTCTATGTCCAAATACTGCGAGATGTAGAGGTAAGAAATCAGATCGCAAATGTGGAGTATGTTGCTGAAGAACTAGTCCGATGAGGTTGTGGACACACTGCGGGTCAAGTGAGCGAAGCATGAGGAAAGAGCTGCAGGTATATTTAAGGATGGTGGCATGTAACTGAGCACATATATAGGCGTGTTCGTACGGTAGCAGAATTATGCACAGAATTTGTAAATGTGGTATCGGTCAACTTGCCAACGTGAGATTGGGGCGGTGAATTTTTTGAGTGGCGAGTAACATCCGCCGCCTCGCATTGTTGTTAAACTGATATTTGTGGCTTTTTGTAAGGAAAACGCTTGCTAGACGAAGACCCACTACGTCCTGGAACTTTGCCAACTAGTGATATGACATTGCCAAGATTGCATCTGAACAATTACCCTCTCTGATTTTGGCAGTCAAGTTTCACAAATTTGTTTCCCATCTGAACTGAACTGGTTGTGTGGTCTCCTTCGGAGTCGACCGCAAGTGGTTGGAGCTGTCCAAGTCGGAAGACTCAGGTGACCTGTATTTATTTGCTTGGTTTTATGGGTTCCTTTAGTTTGTCATGATTGCGAAGTGTAGGTAATTTCTTGTTTTCTGTGTTGGTGCCGTGTTCAGGTGCGCTTCGCTGGTAGGTCCTCAAGTGTACCGTGCCGGTAATATTATCCTTTAGAACAAGGGAAAAGAGAAAAACGGACCGAGCAAACTGCCATGGAAATGGAAGAGGACTATGCTATGTTTAAATATAAGATTTGTGGTAAGGTTTTACTAGTTACGAGCAGTGGAATAACCAAATATAGGATACATCGTATCCGTAGTTTTACGTGCAAACGGGAGACCCGATATTTTCTGAATGGGAGAGACAACTGTTGTCCGAAGGGACCTAACATACCCAAAAGTCGTCCTGTGCGGAACTTGGGAGTATCAGGTGTTGTTAACCGATAAATGAGTCAAAGGAATCAGAACAGTATAGTACGTTGTTTAATATGTGCTTAAGGTATAGGTTGAGCGATCGGTTGACAGTGGTAAAATTTATCGTTCTAACATGCATGAGAGCCAGTGGAATTGCTATGCCGGGTTCGAGGCCCCTAAAGAATAATGATGGAACGTGCTCAGCAATCGGATGCTAGAGAAACAGCTGTGTGAAGGAGTGGGACGGAGTGATAGTTCTGACGAGCATGCGATTTATATATTACAGCTGTAGCGAAAATGCGATTGCAAATCCAGCTCTTCGGGACCTGGAATAGTGGAAAAAGGCAGGGACTTCTGGAGTGCGGCAAACAAGTCAACTATACGGCAGAAAAGTGCAATACTGGGAGTCGGGTTAATTATGAGAAAGAGCCTTCCCGCTGTTAGGCAGTCAACGTTAAACACAGGAGCGAGAAGTGCTTGAAGACTACGGCTGTAGCAGAAAACTGGTTGTAGAACCAGCGCAGAAAGGGACCAGTACTATCATTAGTGTGAGCAGCAGCCCTAAAAGATGCTGTGTGCCACTCTATGGTGAACGTCCACCGTGGAACGTTAAAGTTAGATAGAATGTTGTTTATTGAGTTGCTGGCAGCCCGATTAATTACTATGCGGGTGTGGCACGATTTATTAAGCTCGGCATAAACTGATAGATGTACGGTGTTGAATACAAGAGGGAGAACAGACAGAAATACTTGCAACAGCTGTAGACAGAAGTGTTGATCTAGGGACCGAAGCAGCTGCCGATTGAGAGAGAAGTTAAGGTGAACGAAATAACTTGGTAATGGAGCCGAGAGGAAAAGCTCAATCAGAAACTGGAAATATCAATTTCGGTATGAGGAAACACGCATACAGACATTGAAGCAGACGGAGCCAAGTAACATGAGGCTGCCAATTTTACCAATGAGTACCTTGGTCAGTGCCAGCCAATGCGCAAAACAAGAGAAGCATTGGTATGGGACCTATGGGCTTTGGATCCTCAGTGACCGGACTGGTACAAAAGGTTTGAGAATGAGGGGCACGGTAGCGAAATGAAGAGGGGAGACATTAATGTGAGCTAAAAAGCTTGATAGTATAGTAGAGAGGCAAAACTCAATCAGTGGTCGGAAATTACAAGTTCGGACTAAGCATACAGACAATGAGTCGGACGAAACAACTCTATGGCTTTTACTTTAAACAATGAGCATCTTGGTCAATAACAGCCGATACACAAAGAATAGAGGCATTAGCCTGAGACCCATGGGCATTTGGTGCCTCAGAGACCGGACTAGTCCAAAAGGTTTAAGATGTAAGGCACAGTAGCGAAGGGAAGCTAACAAAGATTAAGATTTTGTGCTGGGGATAGCGGTACCAAGAGCACTATTGAAGAGTTGCGCTATGGACCAAAGAGAAGCCAAATGAGAAAGGGAGACGTTGGTGTGAGCTAAAAAGCTTGATAGTGGAACCGAGAGGAAAAACTCAATCAGAGGCCGGAAATTTCAATTTTAATAGAAGGGATCAAGCATACAGATAACTAAACAGACGGGGACAATTATCTTGAGACTGTTGCTTTTATATTTGAGCATCATGGTCAATGACAGCCGACATACAAAATAAAAGAGGCACTGGCTGGAGATCAATGGTCATTTGGAGCCCCAGAGACCGGACTCGTCCAAATGGTTTAAAAATGAGAGGCACAGTAGCAAAGGGAAGCCAAGGAAGCTTGGGATTATGCGCTGAAGCTAGCAGTGCCAATACTACTATTAAAGTGTTGCGATATATATGTGGTCAGGTCCAGTTCCCACAGTTCGTCTTCAAGTCTGTTAGTGCTTAAAAGAGTAAAATCGTGGCTGACCATGAGGTACCTATTGAGTGCTGAGCGGAATTGAATTACATTATCAAATACCCGCACAGTATACGGAAGCCTGTTCCACACATACGCGTATCTGTAGAAATACAAGTTTGCAGGCATACTACTGTGGGCTTTCGGCAAGATAATGGAGCGCGGTCTATTGCGAAGATGGTACGGAATGTTGGCCGATGATAGAATGGGCGTTCTTGAGTTCGCAATAGGACTATTGATAAGCTGATATAGGAAGATGAGGTTGGTATGCAGCCTGCGTAGCCATAAAGGCTCTAACACGGGTTCGATGCACCGACCGCGATAAGTGAGGGTAAAGTGGCCCAGAAGCCGGTTGGTAGACGATCGCTGAACCTTTTCAATGGCTGCTCTGTCTCATCTTTTGGAGTTAGTAAACACAGTGGAGCAGTATTTTTGCAGAGGTCTGGTGCATGTTTTGTATAGAGCAAGCCTAGATCCTTGCAGTACCATGGGTTTGAATATGTAGCTTGTGAGGGAGCGTGCTGTTGCTGAGCAACGGCTCACTTGCTATGCGAAGTGTAGAGAACTGGAATAATGTACAACTAGGTCTCGAACTGTGAGGCCATTAACAAGCGGAGTACCTTGAAGCGATAACGCCTTGGGCGGGACGATGCATCGGTATGAGAGGACGTTGCATTTAGCCGGTGAGAATACCAGATTCCAAGTGTTGCACCAAACATCCGGAGCTTTAAGGTCGCTTTGAATCTGGGAAAGGTCGGCTTGCATGTTTGATGGGTGGACGGAGAAAAGTATTTTTATGTCACTGGCGAACAGGTACGACTTGTCATATTATATTACCTGGAAAACGTCATTGATATATAGCAAGAATAACAGTGGACCTAGTAAGCTGCCCTAAAAACGCCACTTGTGACTGGTTTGGGAAGTGGAATAGACTCGTCCACCTTTACTGGTTGCGTGCGAAATGTCAGATACGCCTGGAACCATAAGAGCAGGCGGTCTGAGATTCCGTAGAATTCTAGCTTGACTAATAATTCCGCTTGTGGTACTCTGTCAAAAGCCTTTCTAATATCAAGGAAGCTTATGACTAGTGCTTGTTTAGCATCAAGCTGAGCAGTCACATGGTTAAGAAACTTAAATTGGCAAGTCTGACAGGAGTTGGAAGGTAAAAATCCGTGTCGTTGTCTATTGATAAGGTTGCGACTAAGTAGAAAGTTCAGCAAGTTCTCCTTAACAATTCTTTCCATCACTCTCGAGGCAAGATGCGTGTGGCTGATGGGACGGTAGTTTTCTATGTATTGACGGCTACCTTGTTTATGTCTAGGGATGACTATGGAATGCTTTTACATGTTTGGATACACGCCGAATTTCAATGAGTGCAACTAAGTTAAGAAGTATAACAGGAAGGTCCTGGCCGCCGGGTATCAGCAGTGCAGATGGGAGACCATCAGGGCCAGGTTGTAGTGATAGCTTGAGTGATCAACTTGCTCGGGTTATAGAACGTAGGTCGAAGGTAATAATGTCTAGCGAGTCGCGGGTAAGTTTAGGCACATAAGTTAGCAAAATCAGGTTGTTGTAAGTGAAGCAATTGCGGAAGCGATTGTTGAGAATTTTAGATATGTCCTTCAGAGCGCTGATTGCGGACTCATCAGAGAGTCATAGAGAGGTGCTGGATGTTGCTGTACGATTGTTTCTATATTTCAATAGCTGAGTGATGGACTTGGTTTTGTTGTTGCTGTTATAGGCAGCGCGCTCTTCAGCTAGCTTAATCATCACCCGGGAGCGCTACCAGTTGTCTATGACTTCGTTCATGCGAACAAGGATATGGAAACCATTCGTCCTATAGTATCGGTGACGCATTTTCCGGAGTTTTATCAGCTCTTCGTTTGGATAGGATGAAAGCTTTATCGGTTTTGACCTGTGGCTGTGCATTTGCGAAGTGCTCACGTCTAGACAGTGGGTGATGTTGTAGAGTTCATGAGAGGCCGTGTCCACATCAGTGGACAAGGAAAAGGTATCCCAATTACCTGCTCGGACAACCATGGAAAAGTTATCCCAGGTAATGCTTCTGAACTTCCGCGAATCATCAGCTAGACTAGTTGAGCAATGAATTGAGATAGAAAGCGTAACTGATGGATGAACTACCTTGTGGTTGCTTCCTGGGATGTTGTCTGTTACGCTAGTAACAGCATCAGAGATGCCAAGCGTAAGATTTAAGTCGACAGTGTCACAGAGCCTCGTCGGAACATGTACTTGTTGAATACAATTGTTTGTATATATGGGGTCAACAAAGCTTCTGTATCTGAGAGGTGCACTCTGACCATTCCAAGTGATATGTGGCATATTAAAGTTGTTATGGTTTCGGCTGACCTACCGATGACCTGCTGCTAGCGTGCACTCTGATCAGCCCCGACTTCCCAAAGCAGGAGACCGGCGTACGGTTGTCAAGTATATTCGCTTAACGTCCAACTAACGGTACATTCAATTTATGGCCAAATCAATAGCCCTCAGCATAAAACGCTCTCATTGGCTGGTTCCGTCCCATTATCACCTTCCCCCGCAAAAGTTGACATAAGACTTCATTTTTGGATCCAACTGCATTCTTACGACAGGTCTCCGTAGTCGATCAGTACAGCGCCGGGCCTGGACCTTCGGTTCCTCTGAGACTTCTGTGCGGGATGCATCCGAATTGCTTTGGGGGTTAGATGGCATGTCGAAACTCTCTAGTAGAATATCTAACGGTAGTAACCGAGCGCTTGTGCCCGCAGGGATGCTGGTTGGTCGCAGCTGATTGGAATGCCTGGTCCAAATCAAATTACCCACATTAACCTCATTTAGCACCTGTCCAATATTTCTCCGTATCGATCCTACCACCCATTGCGGGTTTCCCGCGCGATAGTCTCTTACTAAGACACGCTGTTTGGGGTAAAAGCGGCGTGCTTGAGTTCGTGTCGCTCGTTGTAGTACTGCTCCATCCGAACGTTCCTTTCTTGCTCATTAGTACACCTCGGAGTTAGCAGGGAGTTCACAGTACGGAGTTTTCTTCCCGTTAGTGCTTCTGCCGGCGACAACTGATTTGGTACTTGGGGATTTGAAGTTGATCTGTACACGAGCAAAAATGTATCAAGTATCTCCTGTGTGGTTCCATCCCCCCGCATCTTTAGTAGCGATCGCTTAAACGTGTCGACGAAACGCTCTGCCTGTCCATTTGACTGAGGGTGAAACGGTGGCGATTGTAGATGCGTGATACCATGCTGTGCGCAGTATTCAGCAAATTGGGAAGAAGTGAACTGAGAACCATTGTCAGTGACCAAGGTTTCTGGTATTCCGTGTTGACTGAAAAGTCTCCTCAAAATGTTAACTGTTGCACCACTTGTCGCACGCTCCATACAGAAGACCTCAGGCCATTTACTATAGGAATCAACAACTATTAGGTACTGCTGACCGTTTAGGGGACCAAAGAAATCAGCGTGCACGCGTTCCCACGGTTTTGTTGCCAACGGCCAAGAAGCTAAGTCAGCTTTTCTCCGTGCCTTACTAGCAAGCGCGCATCTAGGACATGACTTTACTAGTTGCTCGAGTTCCGAGTCAATGTTTGGCCAGTAGACAAAACTCCGGGCAATGCTTTTCATTCTGTTAATTCCAGGATGTGCCCAATGAAATTGCTGAAGGACTCTTTGGCTAAAGTTCTTTGGGTATGGCAATTCTCTCGGCCAAAAGTAAAACCCATTTACGATCGAAAGTTCGCCCTTTCTCCGGGAGAGAATTTGTAGCTCTCCGGATAGAGTATCACTTGGCCACTGCATAGTGTGAAATTTGATTACCTGGCGCAAGAGGGGAGCTCGCACAGTTGCGTCACGTACCATGTCGAACGTCACGGGAAGCTTCCTAAAATTCTCCATCAAGACCTGGTTGACCTCTGATTCAAGGGAGATTGCTGCAATTATAGATTCTTCCTGCTAATGCTGTGGTAGCTCCAATAACCGGGAAAGTGCGTCTGCTTGACCTATGTCCTTTGTAGCCGTGTACTTCACCGCAAAATCATAGGCGAGTAAGGCCGTGGCCCAACGCTGCAGTCTGTTCGCGGTATAAACGGGTATACCGGACTTTGATCCAAATATGGCTAGGAGTGGTTTATGGTCGGTAAGCAGGGTAAACCTCCTGCCATCCAACATTTTGTGAAATTTCTTTATTGCAAAGACTATCGCTAATGCCTCTTTCTCTATCTGCCCGTAATTCTTTTCGGCTGGCGACAGTG
Organism: Dicrocoelium dendriticum; assembly: GCA_944474145.2. NCBI lineage: Eukaryota > Metazoa > Platyhelminthes > Trematoda > Plagiorchiida > Dicrocoeliidae > Dicrocoelium > Dicrocoelium dendriticum. Next base: position 46,084,427 of record OX104063.1, read on the forward strand.
ATCGAGCTGCGTGTGCGATCGCTTTTTCCGATCCGTCAGCAAACTTATGAGAGATAACTGCACCCATGCCATACTTCGAAGCGTCTGCCGCCACCACGATTTCAAGTGTAGGGTCGTAATGTGTCAGCATAAGGTCAGAACACAGCATTCGCTTCACCTCCTCAAAGGACTTCTGACAATCTTCGGACCAGTGCCAACGTTTGTCCTTGGTGAGTAACTCATTGAGTGGTCCACGCACGCTGTGCATATGTGGCAGAAATTGACTGTAATGACTGACGAGTCCTAAGAAGGACCTCAGAGTAGGCACATCTTTGGGAGGTGGCATCTTTTTTATAGCATCAATGTTTGACGGATCTGGACGTCTCCCGTCCTTGTCAATTATGAAGCCAAGAAAATTAATGGAGTCCATGAAAAACGTGCACTTTTCTGGGCGAAGTCTAAATCCGTACTCTTGTACGCGATCAAGTACTAAGTGCAGCTTTCTGAAAAGGTCATCTGGGTTAGTTCCGACGACAATGATATCGTCCAAATATGCGGCAGCACCATCTACATCTGTTAGCATAGTATCTATGATTTGCTGAAAAATTGCTGGCGCGGACTTAACTCCGAATGGAAGTCGATGATGCTGATACAAACCTCGGTGCGTATTTATCGTCAGTAATTCTCTAGAAGCTTCATCAACTTCTATTTGTAAGTACGCATCCGATAGATCTAGCTTGGCAAAACACTGACCCCCATTTAGTTTCGAGAACAAATCATCTGGGACTGGCAGAGGATACTGATGCGTGTTTAACGCTTCATTCAGCCCAGTAGAAAAGTCGGCACATATTCGGATCTGGCCGTTCGGCTTCTTGACAACCACAATTGGAGCCTCCCAAGAAGAGTAGTTCACTGCATAGATAACCCCAAGTTTCGCCAAACGATCAAGTTCCTGGTCAACAATTGGGACTGCTGCGTAAGGTACTGGCCGCTTTGCACGGAAAACAGGAACAGCATCGGGTTTTAAGGACAATGAGGCTTGCAACTTTGTACACTTACCAAGTCCTTCACGGAAAACAGGTGCATATTTCTCTCGAATTTGTTCGATTGCCATTGCCTTGGGGACTTTTGGTTTGTGTAAGTGTACACTTGCACAGATTTGATTAATGGGAACATCTAAGAGGTTGAATCGCTCAATCCAGTCTAATCCAAGGAGGTTCAAATTCTTGTGTGTTGTGACGAAAATAGTTCCCCAAGCGGTGAAGTTGGCAAAGCGACACTCACATTCAATCTGACCGATCAAGTTTAGACTTGTACCTGATGCGCTCTTCGCTTTATGGTTAGTTGGTTTAATGTCAGGTGAACCGATAGCTTTCCATAAGTTTTCCGTAATGACTGTAATATCGGAAGCCGTATCAATCTGCAGACGCGCTACTCTTCCGTTGATGGTAATAGTGACGAACTTTCTTCTATCTTTAACATCGTCCGTATAGTTAGCGTTTACTCTTGTCGCGAACCTTCGGTAACCTGCTTTTCGAGTAGCACATGACGATTTAAATGATGTTTTGAATCTGCAGTGGGTCTCCTTGTGCCCCCGTCTAAAGCACCTTTGACAAACATGTTTGCTGAAAGGACGCCATCTCACAAAATGCCATCCTCCGCATTGCCAGCAAGGTGATGGGGGTTTGGACTGTGGATATCTGCTAGGTTGAGCGGTCGGTGGGTTGTTTCCTGAAATTTGCTGGACAGATTTATCTGCGAAATGTGCTCTCGAATCTTCCACCATAACCGTATCGTGCTTTAAGTTCATGATTCTTTGGGCTTCAGCAATGGCGTTTTGTAATGTAACACCTGTGTCGCGTTCCAACATACCAAGTATTCTCGTTCGTATCTCGGCGTCTTTTGGGGACTGTAGACTGCATACTAGTATCAAACACTCGAACTGGTCTTCCGTGAGCGACTTCAGTTTGAATTTCTGGCATTCACGTTTGACTATCGCCGCGTGAGCCATAAGACCGTCATTGTCCTTTTTGCATAGCTTTAGACAATTGTATCGGTTATTGAAAAGAGACGACTGGTCTCCAAACAACGCTGTGAGTCGAGCAACTGTATCATCAAAGCTGAAATCATGCGCGTTGTTTGGCAAAATGTAGTTAATGTATCTGTCATGTTCAACCGTTCCGAGTTTTCGTAACAAAAGGCGAACTTTAGATGCATCATCGAGACCTGACAACTCTGCCCTGAAAACATCTTCAAAGCGCCTGAACCACGCATCGAATATTAATCCTGACTCAGGATCGAATATGAACTCATTAACACTACTGATCATCGCATCCGCCGAAGGCTTCCCATTGGTCTGAACGACCGTAGGCTGCACAGATAACATTTGGGTGAGGGTTTCAATCATACGCAGCTGTGCTGTTTCAAATTGCTGCTGTTGCTGCAACAAAATGCTTTTCAGGTCTTCCGCTGAAATTGACATCTTGATCCACTACC
>OX104063.1:46087367-46107962 GCA_944474145.2 Dicrocoelium dendriticum
GAAACCTTGCAATTATTCAACGGTCAGGTCTAAATGTTATAGGAGTTTGAATATGTGCCACTGCAATTGCGATTGATTGCTTGGATATTGTGAGAAGTGTTGAGTGACTTCCGTGGTGGGTGGTTGGTTGGTTGGGTTATCATGGGGCCCTGAATTTAGTTAGAGGCGGGTCACACTCGCCATGTCGCAGGGCTGTTAAACAGGCATCAGTGGCTGTTATAGGATGAACGCCTGCCAGGCGAAAATCCACCACGTCCTGTAGCACTGTAGCCAAACAGTTGTTAGTACGGTATAGACCCGCACCACCCATCTGGTAACCCGGGGAAGTCGTATTTTCGTTGTCGATTGAGCTGCCTGAGGCTGCTGAGAAGCCATAAACGGGTGATTGAACACTTGGTAAGCGGGACCAGAGGTTAAGTAGTAATGGATTGATTCAGGTAGGTTGTGCTAACCAATTGTCCTGAAGACATTTTGAAGACAAGGCATGGTTGATCCAATCCTTTGGATAAGGGCAGCCAATTCCAGGTGACCAGTGTTAGTAGACCAGGAGTAGAGTGTTTGTGTGAAGTCTGATATGATCCACTTCTGTCTTCTTCCTTTCATACAATCGCATACCCATATGCCAGGTGGGACCCTTGGTAAGCTTTTGTTGATACCTTCTGGCTGCCGAGCCGTCAGTTAAGTAAAGGAGGTCATACTGCAGAAAGGAGAGCCGTAATTGGAGTAAAACTTGGCTTCCAGAACAAGCAATACTATCTAACCAGCAGTTATGGACCAGGATGGCGCTTCTATAGCTTTAGTGAACCAGCGGAAGGTGCGATCCTACGAAGTCAACATGAATCCAAGTGAACTAAGTGAGCAACGGGGATGAGAGCCGGTTTGACTACTTAGCAGAATCCGCTCTTTATTAGGAGATTAAGGAAAATGGGTTGCCGAGCGGTCGGTTAAGTGGAGGCGGGTTAACGTGAAAGAAGACAGACCGCAGCAGCAGATAAGGTTGGGTTGTAGAACAACGAATACTCTTAACCAACGATTGTAAAATAAGGGCGTATGGGCACTTTATTAGACTAGGTAAACCATTTGAATGAGGAACGCTGAGGTGTCAAAAGGTGGCCAGGTGGACGGAGAGAACGATGAGGATAGGAGCCCGATTTTACTATATAGCAGAAGCAGCTCTTTATTGAGAGATTAAGGAAAGATGAACTTTTGAGCAGCCAAGCAGGTTGAGATGGTTTAGTGAAAGAAGGCAGGCTGTAGCTGGAGCAAGCATTGGGTTGTTAAACAAGCAGTACTATGAACCATTAATTGTAACTCAGCGTGGCGCATTGGCTCGGAAGAGCCAGATTGACTACACAGCAGAAGCCGCGCTTTATTGAGAGATAAGGGGAACATGGATTGCGGAGCAGTAGGTAATCCATGTCTTACAACACGACACTCCGTACCTCTGCTGCTGATATAAAAGTGTATTCTAATGTGATCTTGGAGTCTACAGGAACGGTCTTTCCATCATTCAAGTCGTATTCGACGCTCAACACATGGTCTGACCTATGGAAACTAGCGTTCTTAACAAAAATGCAACGTCCTTTCCTACCGGTGCACAATGTCCTAAAATCTGCACGCCACTTAATAACAGTTTCAGCTTGCGCGACCCCGGCGTCCACTATACCAGTTCGCTAAACTTTGCAGAACAAGCGAGCTATGGCTGTGCTGAAGCTAGGTCTATCGTTGGCTATATAGGAGAGTAAAGCAGCTTGGTAGAGCCTAGACTCATGCCGTATAAGTTGTGCGCCCGACCCATAGTAGCGTGCTGTTAGATAGTTGTTACTAATACGCGCAACGTTGATGGGTTGGTCATCAAAGGTACAGCGTTCGTTTACTAAGCGCCTTATATTTTCAGCTGCGCTCAGCTGTCAATGCCGCTGCAAGCTGCTCGGACTTGAACAAGTTCGACAGCGAAGGGTTAAAACCAAACGCTCTTTTCTATATAACCTAACCAACGCCAAGGACTCAAGTATTGTTTGCTTGTTCAGTCACTGGAGATGCACGTTATACGCTAAGCAAAAACCACGCCCTTTCTCTACCTAAAACCCCTCGCTCCATGTTTCACTCTTTCCTGTATATGGAAAAATGGTATATTAGGGACAGAAAAGCGGAAACGTATCTAATCACGTAGGGTGGCCAATAGGAGAACCACTGCCTGGTGAATAGAACACAACGGGGTAAAATGAAAATGTTTTTGGTGGACTCACAATAGAGCTGACACAGAGGCACGGAGTCAGAGCCAACCAGAATTGTTTGGGTTAACTCTGGTTGAGCAATGTTCGTCGCATTATATCGTCCATCGAAACAGGTAATATCAAGGCGATTTTTAAACACAGGTACAGTGGGTGCGGAAACAACTAAATTAAGAAGGGCTTTCCAAGGAGGACACATCCGAAGTGAGTTAAAGTTCCGTCGATATTTCAGCCGACTGTGTTGATCGGCTAACTGGAACTGGTGGCCCTTCAAATTCCTGTTGTGGCTTAGCTGTAGTAAGTGACTGCAGGAGTGGTTGGGGTTACTTAAATCTGGTAGATCGCCACGTAGGCACCAGTACCGTCCAAGATATAATTTTAGGGTCCTCAGTCTGTTAATAAGGGAATTTGCACAACCCTTTGACGTGCATTGTGGCTTGTCGCTGTGGAGCCTCGAACGCTACAAGGTCTTGTGTTTGCCAGGTTTGCCAAACCCGGATCGCGTATTCCAGATGAGGTCGCAAGTAGGTGTTAAGCAACTTCGAAAAGACAAAAGGATCAAACCACCCAAATGCGCTCCTCAGCACATCCACTTGTTGGTTGCCGCTCTTTCTCAGATAAGTGAATAAACAATTATTTTATTTTTGACAAAGCGAGGCACGCGTTTCAGGCACGAGCAGCATGGTGCAATATTGTACACCATATCATGATTAGCAGGACCGAGAGCGGCAGTATTTCAGATGCTGTCAGTAGTGTGGGCACACATAGCCCAAAGGTTGTATGAAGTCTATTTTCACAGAATGCATGATGTAGCGATAAGCATTAAGTCATTAATGTGGAGTATGTTGGTGATAAGCTAGTCCGATGAGCTTGTATGCACTGTGTGGGTCAGGCGAGTGAAGGGTGTGGAAAAGCTGCAAAAATGTTTTAAGGATACTTGCATGTCATTGATCAAATGTGTAAGCGTAGTCGTACGAGAGCAGATATATGCACAGAATTTGTGGTGTGCGGTATCGGTCACCTTGCTAATGCGTGGCTGCGGCAGTGACTTTAACGAGTGTCGAGTCACACCTGCCACGTAGCAATTCTATTAAACAGGCATTATTGGCTCTTTGTAAGGAGGACGCTTGCGAGGCGAACACACCAGTCCCGGAACTTTACCGACCGGTGATACGACATTGACGAGGTTGCATCTGACCGATTATCATCGCGGATATTCGCAGTCACGTCTCCCCAATTTGTTTCTAATGCTTGTGTGGCTGGCTTGTTCGGAGTCCACCCCAATTGGCTGGAGCGGTTTCAGTTGGACGACTAAAGTGACTTGAATTAATTTGATTAGCTTCCCGGGTGACTTTAGTGTGTCAGGTTTTTGAAGTGCGGATGCTTTCATTGTTCTGTGTTGCTTCCTCTGCCAGGTGAGCGTTGCAGGTATGTCTTCAAAGTTTTTCTGCGCAGATAATGTTATCCTTTAGAGCAGCTCAGCCTAAACTAATACCCGAAGATCGCGCTCCTGGATGACTTTTGCAGGGCACGATCTCCAAGCGTTTATGTAACGTTCGACTGGACGCAAATGTGAACCACTTTACACCTCCCAGATTTGAACTGGAGCAGCTTGTGTTGCGAGCCTCCTTACGCTCAATCCAGGTCTCGCGGAAGTGCAGCGCGATCTGCTGGGTAGGCGACCGTTCGCCACAGCTTAACATCGTCAAACGCGTAAGCTTGTTAATGAACACGAGAACCAGACGCGGCCTTAGAACTGATTCATGTGGAATTGCACACTCGACCTAAATCGGATCGGACAGCGCACTAGGAAATCTGACCTGCAGTTGCGAATCCTGCGAGAACTTCCTGCTCCACTCAAAGCCGGGGTCACAAGCTACTAAACAGGCAACCAGAAGCCATCAGGGCAATTGAACGTATTACTCAATTCTCCTCGGCCATAAATGCATTGTGTATTGTCCCAGAAGTAACAGAAAGCTTGGGCCCCTGGATCCCCTGGACTCGCTTTGGAAGAACGTCCCGATCATACTAGCCTACAATACAAACCTAAATTGCGCGGCTTAATCTCAATGCGTCATCTAATCCAGTCTTGTCTGAAGGGTACTCTGCTCGCCGAATTCTGCCATATTACTGAGGCGCTATAGATGTCCTTCCAACAGACCCAAAGTTCTGTTCAAATTACTTCGACAGACCATTTTGCTTTTCCTTTCTAACAAAATTGCCTATTCAAACTGCCCCTCTCCTTTCGTTATCGCGCTGTTCGATTGCATCTCCTTAATTGAACGGCCAGCTCTCATTTCCGTTTGCTGAGTTAGTCCAAGCTGCCTAGACTCCTTTCTGACCCCTAGGTTACCGAGACGTGGACGGTCTAGGTCCAGCGGTCTTAACGCTGTTTTCCTCACCTCAAGTGCCGCTGGACTATTGTTCACCCGTAATGGTTATAAGACCTTTGCTCACCTTGATTGTAAGACTTAATCCCAATGCGCCAACTAGGCCAGTCACAATCGAGCAGCTCCCTGCTATCTGACTTCGCTCAGACCTTTAAGCCGTTAGCGACCTGAGTTCGACTAACGTAGCGACCTGTTCATATCACCTCGTGAACATCTTTGGCTTTTTACTCTTTCGCACGAACGCCTTTTCATCACTGCCCAGTTCTTTCATTATCGCGCTTACTATTGTCATTCCTTCACTCGGACCGCTAACCCCCTTGCTCATTCATGATCTATTCTCAACTGACTAGTCGCCTTCCCTCTGACTGCTTCTAGACTACCGAAACGCAAACTGTCCAGGCTCTGCAAACCCACCGCGGTTTCCTTCTCCCATAGAGCCTGCTGGACTATATCACCCGAACCTTTCGAGTCCTGCTGCCTCAACATTTGTCTCCTAACACGGCAGACATGTATACGGCAAACCCGTTCAACCTACCATGGTAGCTTTGCTGTTCCTATACAACCTCTAGCACTCTAGTCTTCCCCGTCTAGAACCTATCTTACCTATTATTTTTCGCATCCCTCTGCAATTTCATAGCTCTAGCTCAATGCGCCGAACAGAGGTGGTCTTATCTCTTCGGATGCGCGCGTGCTCCTAGTTTACTGCGGTATTAACTCTCTATCGACGACAGGGCCAGCGCGCCATCCATCTTCTCTACATGAGTCTTGTTTTTATGCGCTCCGTAACAATATAAATAAATATTTTATTCTCGAAGTTCTCGGGGCACACCAAATCAGGCATGCTCAAAATTTACAGCAGTTGTGTTACGCAGCAGACACGTAGCTACGCATGTAAGTGGCAGTGGCCGAAAGTTGTACAGGCTGTGGAAATTAGAGAAGGAATCACAAGGAATGAAATCGTCAATGACTGACGACACTTTAGGTTTAAGTGTGTGTAGTGGAAACAACCAAGGCTTGTGGTACGTAGTTAATTCGACTCTTACTCGGACCTTTCTCTACGTCCAGTTGTCCATCCTTTGGCACTTTAAAAAGCCACCACTGCGTAGTCCGCCTAACATGCTTAAGCGCGGATGCGCCGGTCTATTTGATGAGTGCAGGTTTATAGTATCGCTTGTTCTGCAATCCAATCATGGTTTCAGCTACGGCCTTAATTCCTTCTCTATAACGCTCCTCCACGTAACTAACTGCGCGGCAGTCCACGTTCCTTTAAGCCGTTAATAAATATCGGCTTCTGTTATGTAGTTAATCCGTTGTTTATCCTTACCGCTCGCCGCGTTTATATGGCTTACTTATGACACTGTAGCGTTCCTCCATCAAGTGGTTCACCTAATCTACTGATGCACCTTGCCATTCAAAAATTGTTAGTTCATAGTATCGCTTGATCTACAAACCAAAACTTGCTTCCTCAACCTCCTCTCATTCTTCACAATAACGCTCTTCCATCTAACTGACTGCTCAGTAGTCCATGTTACTTTAAGTTTGCAATAAATAGCGGCTTGGAAAACATAGTTAACCCGGAGCTTACCCATATTGCCTTCTGCATCCATTTGCCTTCCTTTTGACACCGCAGTGCTCCACCTTTAAGTGGCTCCTCTAATATACTCAAATGGCCGTTGTGCCATCTTATTCCGCCTTTGTTGGATCATGGTAATGCTTGTCCAACTACCAAAGCCTCCCATCTGCAAAGGCTTGTCTTCCTTCACCCTACCGCGCTTCCACTTACCTGATTACTTAGCAGACCACGTTCCCTTGATCTCTTAACAACGAGCGGCTGCTGCTACGTATTTTACCGAGCTTATAGCCCCACTGTCCCCTGCGCGTATTTGGCTTATTTTAGACACGATAGAATTGTTACCCTCGAGTGGTTTACCTAAGTTGTTGAAAGCGTGATGCGTCCTTTTGTTCTACCTTTGTTGGATCACAGTAGTGCTTCTTCTACAATGCTGACCTTGCTTCAGCTACGCCTATTTGTTCACCATAATTCATCTTCACTTAAATGACTGCTCGGCAATAGATCTTCCAATAACTTCTCAATAAAAAGTAGCTTCTGAAAGGCAGTTAACCCGGCTCTTACATGCACTGTCTGCTGCATCCATTTGGCTTTCGTTTGCCACCATAGCACTCCACCTTTGAGTGGTTAATCTAATATATTTAAGGGCAGATATGCCATCTTATTCCACCTTTGTTTGACCATAGTATTGCTTGTGCTACAAAACCATCGTTGCGCCAGCTACCTCACTTACTTCACTATAACGCTGCTTTAGTTCGCTGTTAGTACAGTAGTCGGTGCTTATTTAATCTCTTAACAACGAGTGGATTCCGCTACGTAGTATCTCCGGCTCCTACTCATATTGTTCTCTGCCACCATTAGGAACATTTTGACATCGTGTGATATCACCCTTAGGTGGTTTACCTAATCTGTTTAATCGCCGTCCAACTCCACAATCACTGGTTAATAGACATTCTGCTGGTTATTCATTATTCGAGCTCCACACGTCTTTGCACCTCTTTCGTCTTTCTTCCCAAACATTAATCCCATCACCTTAATCTAATACCTCGTGGACTGCTTACGCGAAATATCCTCTTGATTTTCATGTACACTACAGTACTTTATCTATGGGGTCAAGCTTTTTTGCGCGAAAAAAGTTTTGTTAACGTAAAATCTGTTGCAGATTGTGTCATAATTTGTCTCAAGTTTTATGGTCTTACGTTAGCATTTTTACACTGTTTGGTTCTAGGGCTGTCCTTTCCGGTCCTTTCTTTCAATTTTCTTCGAGTTCGGATACTTCATTAGGATACGGGATTGAACTGAGGAACTGCTTATTTCTGAGATGGAAGGAACTAACAAACAGGGACTCACGTGGACATGGCTTTAAACCAATACCACCCAACTGCACCCAGGATTTCAACGACTGATGTTCAGTGAGGATGTCTGGACACGAATTCCTCACACTTTTTTAGGCCTACAAAAGCAGAGCTACTAAGCAACCAGCTACTCTGGAAATTTTACCTAACTGCACAGTATCCATCCTACTGGACCGGCGTCAACCTCTGCGGCGAGCCCTGACATAACCACCTGATCAATCCACAGAGGATTCAGGCCGCTGCGAATAACAGTAACCAAATGATTGCTTGGGGGCTTTTCCACTTGTGTTTAGCCTTGGCAAAATATATCATCACAATGTTCAAGGACGTGTTGGGTTTTGGCTTTGCAAGCATTCACCATAAAAATCCACACGGTCCGTTTATCAACACTGTGACGAGCGGTTGTGACTTGGCATTAAGTAACGTCACGACTCACAATTACACTGAGGCATATTAAATAAAGGCAGTTCCACCCTTTTACTGAGACTTAAAATAAAGGTTATCTCAGTCTGGCCATAATGCCATCGCTACACATACTGTGCTTCTCCATACCTAATCGTGCCTCCATGGGCGTGCCTCGCATAGTCAAGAATAAAATATTTATGTATTTATTTATCTAGGTACACCTGAATCTAGTTCATTGACAACACACTGACGATTTGTTTCCTCATGAGTACTTCCTTTGGTTCTACAACTTGTACAACTTTTGAGCACCGTCAATTACGTACGTTGAAACGTATCTGCTACACAACCTAGTTGATTTTAACTTCTGAGCATGTCTGACGTGGTGTGCCTCAATGCATTCGACAATGAAATATTTATAAGGGTAGTAAAATCGCTAGATGTTGGCAGTGGGTACCTTATTCTTGTGGTGTCAAGAAAATATTAAACTTCGAATTTAGTCCAATTGCCAGTATATACCTTTGAGCAGTGCCTTTATTCAGTACCGAGTCAAGTCCGCCACAATGCTCTACTGTGCGCACCCTTATTTCTATTAAACGGTTTGCTCTCAAAGTGTCTCACTGAGCATTTCCCGTCTTATTTCTTCTTTCTGGCTGCACTAAGCTGGTAAACCTAATACAATCAAACCTCCAGACCGTACGTACTATTAATCCTTCATTCACAGGATGCCAGTCTTATTTGCATTTTAGCAATATCAGTACTTTACTCTTGCACATAAATTATGCAGCTGCATCCTCCTTTTAGTTCCTCCGCATGCGTTTGGGTTGCTTACTTCAACGTGTCGCTCGGATCTAGGCTTCTGACCCATCTTCCCGGATTAATGCTCCGTAACGTAATAGGTTCGCCACACTTTTCACCTTACCTTCATATACGTGTTGTAATTATACAGTATTCGTCACTATAACGTTTTCCACTCAGATCCGCTCTAGTCTTTTCCAACTAGAACCATTTCCAATGCCAGGCGGCTAGAGGAACTTTAGTCGCATTGGTGTTTAAAGCAGCTGATCGATTGCGCTATGAGTCCCTCTTGTCTGCTGGCTGCTTCCAGGATCAAACGCTCCAGGCTCCGCCCATCATACAGTCGACTCTTCTTCAAGCATGTTCAGCAGACCCTTTACCAAAAGCCTGTAAATTCATTTCCATCTCATAGCACAATATAAATATATGTGTAACTTACATGTACACATACCAGATACACACAGGCTTAAGCGGCACAAATCTTAACACAGTTGCAAGCATTACACATGATCTTTTGATTTCCCGCTTGTCTGTCTGGCTGTTACTGCTTTGTTGCCTGTGTATCTTAGGGCGGTACAGACGCTGACGCACGATGGACCATGCTCTGGCACCGGTTGATCTATCAGCAACACCCTCAGTATTACCTCTTGAGACGCTCGGATCTGAATAAACGTATGCTCTGATGAGGCTAGAACTTACCTTCACAGTTAGTAGTTCGTTTCGCCAATTTGTACAAATGCCGCCCCCTTCAGTTCCGAACATACGGGTTCAAGTTGCCTCATTTTCACACATACTTAGCTGGGGTATTTCCGTGGATACCACATGGGCTTGTGGTTCATAAAAGGACGAAGTGATGTATACCCAATTTTAACAAGCCGAATCAACAGAGTTCTGAATGCAAATTATGCAACCACTTCTTGGAGTTCATGTAGTATGTTTTGAAAGAGGCCCTGAAAAGTCCCATATTTCTACGGAAAACAGCTGCATGCACTTATACCCCGGCTCTTGCGCGCAGGAATCCCTGGAGTACCATGTCGTGACACCATGATGAACGTTGGCTAATGCTGCGCAGCATCACTGTCCTGCGTTTGGCTCCCACTGCCATCCGACAAATGTCGCACATGTCTGACCTACAAACATTTCAGTTTCAAATTTTTTAACGGAACCATGTATTATTCCAATCCAGCCATGGTTGTATGCATACTTACTCACGTCCTCCTTCTATCGAGAACTTACCCGCTATTTATTTATTCATAATAAAACTAACATGGTTGCATCTGCTTAAACCAATATGAACCCCGTTTACAAACATAGTTGTTTAGGACGTTTAATATGAAATACGATTTGAGTACGGCTACAATGAACTCTACACTTAAGGCAGACTTCAGTGTAGATAGGCGAGGAACACATAGCAGTAATGTTCAGTGGGTATGAATGCGTATGTAAAAACTGGTAAAAGGCATGCAAATCTAGATGCTAACGTCATGGTACATAGGAGAGGAGTCTCCTGGTGGCTTGTGATGGTGCAAAGTGAGACTGATAAAATGAGTTGGTTTCAAAGATAGCCGACTAGGAAGTAAGGCCAGGGAAAGGTAACATATGTGCATAGCCAATATGTTGCTCGGTAAGTCAACAAACCTGCGGAAGTAGGTGTTGCCCACTATTAAAATGAATAAAAATTGGAGAGATAAGACGTACCCCTTAAAAGGCTTCGGATATGCGGAGGAATGTGGGAAGCTATAGACGACTCCCTGTAACTAGACAGAGGTGTCAAAAGTAAGAAGAATGCCAGTTAACGGCGCTAGTGGAGAGATTATTAGTGGCCAGAAGTTGGTATTCCTTTTTCTTTTGGTCACTAGCTAATGCCCAAAGTGTTGCAGAATAAGTCAACACACCAGCAAAGGTAAGTGATGCAAGTCCAAAACAGGACACTAGATCATGGTAGCAAGCGGCTTGATGATGACACGATACACATTAGCTGGTCTAGTTGATTCGTCTGTGGATCTTGAGCACGGACCACGGATGCACTTAGTTGAGCGTTTGACAACAAGCTCGTAACTTGGCAGTGAGGTGGTAAGTAGATAGGGCAGTAGTTAGCAAGACGGTATAACTTTGTAAGATACGAAGCAACACTTGCGTTATCCGCATCAACTGTACCTTGACAACCGTCCGCCATGATCGAGTTACCGACAAACGCTCTGAAGTAAGAATTTGCTTGAAAATGACTATTATATCTTCCCTTTTGTTTTAGTGTTATGAGCAAACATTAGCCTATAGCGGTATTTCCTTTATCACTGCAGTTCAACTACCAAATGCCGGGATCTCTGTTGCTTCGCCAACGCTAGACCTCCCCGGTTTCCCAGAAACCTGTTCCAAGCCTCTGTGCGCTTCTTTCTTGACCAAATAAATCGCCGACATCACTAACGGGGCTTATTTGGATGCCTATTCTGGCGCAGTGGAGCAAATTCGTCCGTCAGTTGTACCACTTCCTCTTTTATTACACACCAGCGCTGGCCTGCGCTTGTTCCGGAGCCCAGTTGTGCTGTAGAGCCCCATCCCGTGAATGATTAGTGTTGCTGCGGCCGAAATCCCTCTCCACTCAAGATTTTGCCTATAATCCATCGCTATTCGGTGTAATTGTGAGAACGCCGTGGTCATTCTTACACATGGAAGCATCTGCAGGTACATTTGACAGACGACCAGCTTTTGCTAAGATTGAAGGTGAACAAGCAATGTGTCTAGGCGTCAGGAAGCTGACATTCTAGAGTGAAGCACTCACGTGTATCCATTCTGCTAATTCCGTTTCCAATGTACCTACAGTTTTAGCAGCATGGTTTCAGTCAGCATACGGAAGTTTCAAGTCAGTTGCTCAAAAAGTTCAAAGCAGCTGCCGCAGCTTGTTCCAGCAAGCTACTAAGCACCTTATCCTATACTCACCTAGAGGGCCCAGGTACCCACAGATACTTATCTGCAGTCAGCCCTCCAATCTCAGGAAGCAAGTGCCAGCCTGTATCTTCGAAGCCTTGAAAAAGAGAGCCTTATAACTTCCATAGTGTCTCTTCATAAGAAAAAGTACGCCTCCATCAACCTGATTTCCAGGTCAATCCAAGCTATAGGCGGATACCACTTAGTAAGTCATTGACTGGCTCACTCTCAGAAACACGGACTTCAGGGATCGCAACTATGCCAGCAAGCATACGGTTTATTTTTAACTCTTCTCATTTATTTCTTATGCTACAGCAGGCGGTATATCACACGTTCAGCACCTATCTGTGCGGTTATCTCCGATACGCTTTTTTACGCTTCCGTTCTAGTGTAACACCCGAGGAGATAAGCAGTCTTTTGTGGCACTGTTTAGATCATCCTGCATTCCGATAAGTGCAAAAAGAAGGGTAAACGGGCACGTGTGAGTTAACGTGGGATACTTTCCGATACCTTGATCTTCATCTTCTTTCGTTTCCGGTAGCTCCATCAACCGTTTTTGGTGATTTCGTGTTTTTCTAATCTCTTTACTGTCTCTGTTATCTGATCTGTAAGCAATTGTTTGGGATCGCCTACGTTGCATTTTTTCGATCATTGTTTTCTTCTATGTTAGAATCGAAATATGCCAAGGCCATCGTGTTTGGTGCCGCGGATCATAGGGCTAGCGCGGTTTTCAATATTATGAGGCAATTTTTCTTGGCGGTGCGAGGCACATCTTCAAAGGCATGATCATCATAATACAAACACTGATGGTCGGCAATGGTACAAGGATTTTGAACCTATACCAGTAACATCCTAGCTTTATGATTTTGTTTGAGGTAATAATTAACCCAGACATTGAAACTGCTCGGTGCTTCCAGCGGGTTGACGAAGATAGGTACCCAATACGAACTACGTCCTACGCTATTAGCATCATTAGATCAAGATCTAGCATTTGTTTCAACTTCTTTCTCTATAACTACGCTCTTTCATGGAACCGGCTAGAGTTACGAATAAAGTCCGCTAAGAAAGCTACCCAATTACGCTACCAGCTTTATAAATTCCTTGCATCTACACCTGTAGCTGGCTATCTCGAATTAAATCTAACCGAAGATTGCTTATATGAACATAGGCCTGATCGCTATTAAGAGAAACTCGGGATCAGAAAATACCATAATGAGCGCTTGACTCAAGCTCTTAATATTCTTTTCTGTACTTCTGACATACCTGCTACACAGTAGAAGTCAACTTTGTTGCGGCACACCTCATCATCTTTGGCGCTGCTGCTCCGCAGCAGCTGCTGCCCGCAACCCTAGCTCCATTCCACAGCTAGATCCGCATCACTGTATTGGCTGTAGACGTTGCGTTTCGTCCTGTGTTTTACTGCTCTGGCCCTTAACTGCGAAAGCATGTTATTCCATGTCATCAACTCATGATAGCAAGCGGCATCCGCTTTGAAAGTAAACTGGCTCCTCCGACCTATTCTCTGCTGTCTATCAGCCTTGTCTGTTACACTGTGGAAGTGCACTATGGTGTGGTACACTTAGTCTCTTTCAGCGCTGCTGCCCATCTTATTCTGCAAACCCATAGGCGCTGGAGCTTTTGCATGCATTCCATTACCTTATCGCCCCTGCGCTTAGCATAGAATGCTTTTAAGCTCATGCCATTTTTTATGACAGTGGAAGGCCGACGCTTTGCAGCTAAATTGGCTTCCACTCCCTCTTGCCTGCCGCCTATTGGACGAACTTGTTACTCTGTAAACGCGCACTTTATTGTGAACCCCTAGCCTCCTTAAGTGCTGCTGCGTAGCTTTCTCTGCAAATACAGCTTTATTTCAGAGCTGGCACTGCAATCCTATTTCCTCTGTAGCTGTGGTACGCCAATCTTCCCTTTAACGCTCGTAGCTCTGAAAGCATTTTAGGCCATGCTTCTATCTCAGGATTGTGAGCGGCTTCGGCTTCACAATTAATCTGGCTCCTACGTTCAGCGATAACTGTTCCTGTATGTACCCACCACAACACTGCATACTCCCTCTTTAACTTGTTTCGTATTCCTTGTCTCGTGCTACTGTTTATCTTATCTTTTATAGGATGACTTTCCTTCCTCCCAACGCACCGTCTACCTTCGGTTCTCCATTGACTAGCCTTTGACATTGCAGCTGCGCACATTTTTTGTAGGACCTCAAGTCTTGCGTGGTGGACCAGCCATATCCTCCTAAACATCATCGGACATCGTGTTCCTTAATAATATAATAAATAAATAGTATACTCCAGAATACTATGACGCACACCACACCTGGCACGATTAAAAATTTACAACAGGTTTTACAGAGACAGGAACGTTGCGTTGAATAAAATAACCTGATCGCACAATATACTGAAGATACCCAACTAGCGTATGTATTGGTCAGAAACGGAATCCTTACTGAGGTGGCGAAAGTCTGGTTTCAAGTATTTATCATAGCGTGCTATATAGAGTGGAGCCGGATAATAGAAAGAGGTAAGTGCCTTTTTAGTGTACATATCCAACAGATACTGAAACGATGTGAAGACTCGCCCTGGTTAACTTGCCGGTGTGTGTTTTTGGGTAGTGGCAATATTCGTTGGTGAGTCACATTACCACGTCGCCGTGCCGTGAAACGGACGTTTGTGGCTTTTATAGGGAGAACGTTAGCCAGGCAATAACCCACTAAGTCTTGTAACACTGCCGTCCATCCGTTTGAATGATACCTCATAACTGGCAACATATCTTAAGGACCGAACGTATGCGTAGTTATTTGCAGTCTCTTGGGATCCGAACCTTTGCGCTGGGTAACCGAATTGCCTAGTCCAGCCACGCCCTTAGTTGTTGAAACTGGTCGAGTGATAAGATGTTCCGGAAATTCGGGTAAAGGAGCGCGCAGGCGCGTATGGGTTTCGACTTAATGGAACTTGGCTTTCCCTTTTGTAGTATACTGGTCTTGGCATGAATACCTCGTGTCTAGTTAGCATCACGGTACGTGTCAGGAGGAAAGTGCACTTGATCCTTGTGGCTAAATTCCTCCAACCAGGAGCAAGATGCTTCCACATATAAATGCAGAATCCGCAGGAAGTTAAACTTACTACTTTTCAGACCATGAGTGAAATATCAGAGAACTAGGGCCGAACCCCTGAGTTCGGACTGCGTAAAAGCACAGATCGTCCCGAGAAGGGGAAAGAGTTCCTTCACAAGTAAGTTATTGTCAGGAGAAATTGTCTTTAGGTCCAGTAATGGCGTTTTGATATGCACGTTCTCGATTTACCTCGATTTACAGCCCTTGCCTAGCCCTACCACTGCATCTTACCATTTGGCTATGGCTTTTAGCTCCATAGATGCAGTAACTATCTGCGCCACGCCACGCACTAACGTTTGAACACGCAGCTGCGCAGTTATGACTCATAGATTTGGCAGTGTAGCTCACATATATTCATCCTCCAAAGCAGACATGGGTAGGCGTGTTCTTTTATTCACAACAACTAAGCATCGACTACCTTCACTTCGAGCCATCCAAAGCTCTAAATAATCAGCGAATTCTGATACACAGCCGATTAAATTTTAACCCTCACAGCCATCCGCGTCTCATTGCCTTACTTGTGACAACGTGCCTCCTCTTTCGAATGGTTTACCTGAAGCGTCGTTGGGTAACTTTTCCGAGGTGTAGGTCCAGAGGATTGCATGCTCCGCAAACCCATCTTCGATGCAACCACGGCATTTTATCCTATCACAGCTGCTCCTCCTAAATGATTGCTCGGCAGTTTTTGTCCCTTAGTCACTCGACCACTAGAATCCTTTGCTACGTTGCTAATCTGCCTTTTACCCTCACTGCCCTCTGATTCCAACTGACCTACGAATAAGACAGTAGGACGCCACCTACAAGTGGTTCACTTAATCTATTAAAGTGCCTATGGGCGGCTTCAGCCCCCAACTGCTGGTTCCTAGCATTGTTTGTTCTGTTACCCTATCTGTGCCGCAGTCGCGGAATGTTTCGTATCAATTAACGCACCTATATTGAGGCCGTTACTTTCATCGCCACGCGTACAGCGTATTCTATTTTTGGCTAAACAGTTCCAGATACCCAGACACTTGGTTTCTGTATACGGATACACCTTTCGCAACACCACTTTAAAAAGTCACACACATGCGCATGCTGTCATAACTTGTAGATACACACATAATATGGTAAAGAGCAGGATAAGCATCCAGATTGCTGGCTTTCAACAATTCATCCTTTCTTTTGGGAATCGTTCTTCTCTCTGACCTTTGCGTTCCTGCCACGCTGCGTAACTTAAATAGAAGGGCTAAAGTAACCCGTTAATCGTTGTATGTCGGTAAAGATATTAAAGGTACCCCTCGTAGGCTCCATTTCATAGGTAGAGCCCGGACTACCAATTGGAGTTTCTCCGAGAATCAAAATCCGCCTGCGTTTGTCGTCATTATCCTATGGATACATTACTCTCCTAGCTAGTGTGGTCTGCCGTCCATCCAATGTTAATTGGACGATTGTCTATTATGGTCGTACTAATAAGTTCGACCATACCTGTATTCTAGACAATACAGTGAACCTACCAACCCGTATTTTCAACTAGTTTGTACAAAGAAGTTCGAATCCCTCACCTTTCCCCAAGCTTACGCTAATAATCTTATCAAATTAACCTACGTCTAACGTTTCTTCGGACAACAGCGAAGCGATCGAATACATTCCAAAGCACAAAACACACTTGCAATCACAAGCAGCATGACAGGCAGCAACCGGATTCCGAGTTGTCTGCCACTACGGCTAGCCGTAGGAAGCACGCAGCTACAGGAAGACCATGACTGCCACGCGCTGCAACAAACACCTGGCTAGCCACAAACCCCATATCCAGTGTTAAGCCGAAAGAATAAGACCGGGAGGTATGTAGATTTGAGCCACATCTCCTCAACGTAGCCATATCACACTCAATAACATGCATACACAAGCACGCTGTATTTGGGCAAAGTTCGCACACTAGGTGGTAGCTGGACCGTAGTGCGCTTCATGCTGAGTGAATAGAACCACTCTCCGAGCCCAGCACGAACACAAGGACAGTGCATTCCGTCCCAACTAGCAACGACCAACGGTCTTCTCGAGCCCTATGAAGGAGATAGTGGGTAATAGACAGGTAAGCACCTCGCCAGCATGCACTTCAAGCGCATCCACACCGGGGATGTCAAACAACTGCCAATTATTCGAAATGTTAATATCAAATAAAAGATATCGAATAAAATAAACCTACAGGTCGACAGCGGGAAGTTTGAACTTGCGCGTTTTTCTTTTTTGTTGGGTAGCCTGACATGTTGCTAATATTCAGTAGGATATTTGCCTATCTGACTTGCCAGGTTATCTTGTTTCTAATGAGACAACGTGTGCACGGCGGCCTGTGCTCAGATTTACTAAAAACTTGGCTTTGCCAACTAAGCCATTAACTAATAATACTAACTTTGCCATACCTTCTGACTGCAGGGTCATCCTTCCAGAACCACTGAAAGTGGCACACGTTAAAACTAACATTTTTGAGATCGTTAAACACACTCAAAGCAACATCTCTGCATTAGGCAAAAGGTTAGCAAAGGCCATGCCACTAACTCAGCTTTCTGGAATCACACAGACCAATGAGGTGGATGAAAACAACACGGCAGAGGAGCTACTTACACACATTGCTAATAAAGGTTTCGAACGTGTTCGACGTGAACATAAATTAAGGATATATAATGTCCGCGACAAGACCAAAGTAGAGGTGAATCACTCGTGCTTCAGTCTCTGCGACATGAGTCCTGAATTCTTCGAAATAAAACCTGCTAAACACGTCCAAATGTAAACTGTGCTCCATACTTATCACCTTTAAAGATAAAGGACTGGCAGTCACTAATAGCAAAACATTCCATTATAAGCGAGACAGCTACGTTTAGGCTTATCGTGATCAAACCTATAAGCACCTGTGCAAACTGCGTTTGCATCACCAAATAAACGTCCGCCTTGGCAAATTGCGGAACCTTCCCCCACGGCGACCGGACTAGCCACCACACTTCCAGTAGACCTTGAGCTGTTGCAACAGCATGTAGACACATTTATGATAATGACCTACAGCCCTGAAGAAACTTCGTCCAAAACAGTAAGGAAGCTAACCCTCTCGGTAGTGCCTTATAAAGCTGCTATCGGCCAAGATGAGGCTGATGTTGATACACCGAAAGACGCCAAAATTTGTGACACCCTAACATTACCTCTGACAGAAGAAGCTATCGGCAACACATCCAACAACCTTATGACAAGCACTTCATTGACTACTAAGGAACCCTCACGCAACCGCTCAAAACTAAGGCACTTCAAAATGTCTGCTCCTTACAACTCCTACGTGCACTGAACGTCCCAACGAAACCAGGCACCCCACACTCTCCGTGCTAGCCAAAAGTGTTCATCTCAGAATAAACAAACTGCACCTATGAAGGCAATATCTAACAAGTATGAAACACGGATACCACAGTAAGCAATCTAATCTATCCCAGAAGATGGCATAATCACTATAGCCCATCGTTATCTTCCAACATTTGAGTCCAACCTATCCCTGCCAACATATTAGCCATGGACAATAAGCTTTCACACAATCACGAACCTCTCTCCACGCGGTCGTTTCAGCATGGTAAAAAACGGACTCACTCCTATACCCCGACCGGTTCTATGATACCGCAGACACTGTCAGTGCTATCCCGCTACCATGAATTGCCCGCTAACCGCAAACTATGCCGTAACACCTACTCGTATAAAATTGTCCTCTTCAACGCGCGATCAATCAAACATAAAATGCATTCTCTAGGACTTTTCATTCCGTTGTCCAGTCAGCATGTAGTACTTATTCCAGAAACGTGGCACCCTCCTGAAGCCTCTGATACGTTGCTACACTTTCTAGTTTACACTGCTTGCTGTGATGTAGGTGCCAATCAATGTGGCGGTGGATGTCATATTTACGTCAATAATGCCTTTTATACATCAAGGTTCCAAGCTGTATATATTGGCCAACCAACAGATTCCATTTATATTCAATCCATTATAGACCAGCTCGACCTCAAACCGGTTGTGTATACAACCCACCCAATTCCTCTTGTACCGTGGGTACGGATCTGGTAAAGTTATTTCATGCAGCGTCATTTGTGCCAGCACGTTAGAAAGTAATTAGGAAAGATTTGAACATGCCCAATATTTCACTGCTTGAGCAGTCCACATCTTCCAGGTATAGGGCCTTTGTTGACACAGCTTCTACACATAACTGGACTCAACCTGTGCATGCTCCCACGGGAGGACCTAATACCTTGGACCTGATATTCACAAATGGCCTACATGGCGCATGGGCTAACGGCTTAAACACGCTTCCTACTTGTGACCAAAAGATAAATAAATAAATAAATAGTTCATTCTCGACTATGCGAGGCGCGCCCATGGAGGCATGATCAGATATGTACAACTGTACAAACAGTATATGGCAACTGTAACAGTGACAGTAGAAAATTGTTCATATGTCCATGATTGGAACAGTACAATGTTGAAAATGCGAAACAATAATTCGGCTGTCATGAGATACGGGACCTCAGCTAATAATAGATTGAGAATCCTGAATGATCCATTTGAAGGTAATGGAAGAGCACGCTCTAGATATATGCCGATAGATTGAGTTGGTGCACAAGTAACTTATAATTTTTCTCCTTAAAGTTCATCCTCCCCAAAATATTTTGATAGTTTCACCGAGACCACTCCACCGCAGCAGGTGGAAAACATCTTCCATACTTCGCTGATCGTCGACTTGGGATGACTTCTTCTTGGCGGCCCATATAGATATAGCGACTTGTGAGCTTTATCAAAACCTAGCAGATTGCTTAGATGCCTTTGCCCCAAAGCACACCAAGGTAAGCAAAATACAGTCTCTTATTGACGCCACCACACGCAGAGTCGCAGCCATACTCAAGAAAATGCGCTTCACACACAATGAGACCAGGGACTTTCATCTCACACTTTGTATGAACAAAATCCTGGACAATTGAGAAACGCGCAAAACAGACAACAGGTATCGCTTGATCACGGAGCGCTTAGTACCCACAACAAGGTACAAGCTCATGCTAGAATTGTGAAACTTCAGGCTAACGGCACCGATATACCAATTAGCTCTCCCATGCTCTCGGACAAAAGGATACTTACTGAGGCAGTCTATCTATGCGACGATGCTAACAATCACTTCGGTGCTTTCTTCACCACCACAGATATAATAGTACCAGATAGCCCACCTAAGTTCACCGACAGCCTGCTGCGCCCTATCGAGTTTAGCTTGAGCAAAATCATGTGAGCATTTCGTGCTCTGAAGATGGCACATTACCCTTGTCCATATGGTGTTTCCTCTACACAGCCGAAACTTGGGGCTCCGGACATCCCATTCAGGGGTCTACTCACAAAGTGAGCCGCTCTTGGCATGTCAGGTACTCTGCACCCTTTGTTTTCATCCTACCTTAGCTAGCAAAAACAGTCAGTGCCACTGGGTAGCATCAATTCGAAGAAGTCTTCTGTAACCGACGGTGTTCCACAGAAGCGTCCTTGGTCCCCTGCTGTTTCTTCTCAATAAAATTGACTTTTCGAAGTTTTAAGCACTACCCACCATATCTGTTTGCCAACGATGTGAAGGTGGTGTTTTCGTTTGATGCTACCGACCTGCATGGCAGCCTCTTCCTCATTCGGACTGACCTCAGCGCACGCAAACCCTGGTGTGATTTTTGTAAACTTGCATTCTCCCCATTAAAATGCAACGTTCTCTCCTACAAGTGTCCTGTTCCACCTAACACGCTTATACTTAACGGCACGTCTCTAGTAA
>OX104063.1:46108460-46214471 GCA_944474145.2 Dicrocoelium dendriticum
AGCGGATCTGAGTGGAAAACGTTATAGTGACGAATACTGTATAATTACAACACGTATATGAAGGTAAGGTGAAAAGTGTGGCGAACCTATTACGTTACGGAGCATTAATCCGGGAAGATGGGTCAGAAGCCTAAATCCGAGCGACACGTTGAAGTAAGCAACCCAAACGCATGCGGAGGAACTAAAAGGAGGATGCAGCTGCATAATTTATGTGCAAGCGTAAAGTACTGATATTGCTAAAATGCAAATAAGACTGGCATCCTGTGAATGAAGGATTAATAGTACGTACGGTCTGGAAGTTTGATTGTATTAGGTTTACCAGCTTAGTGCAGCCAGAAAGAAGAAATAAGACGGGAAATGCTCAGTGAGACACTTTGAGAGCAAACCGTTTAATAGAAATAAGGGTGCGCACAGTAGAGCATTGTGGCGGACTTGACTCGGTACTGAATAAAGGCACTGCTCAAAGGTATATACTGGCAATTGGACTAAATTCGAAGTTTAATATTTTCTTGACACCACAAGAATAAGGTACCCACTGCCAACATCTAGCGATTTTACTACCCTTATAAATATTTCATTGTCGAATGCATTGAGGCACACCACGTCAGACATGCTCAGAAGTTAAAATCAACTAGGTTGTGTAGCAGATACGTTTCAACGTACGTAATTGACGGTGCTCAAAAGTTGTACAAGTTGTAGAACCAAAGGAAGTACTCATGAGGAAACAAATCGTCAGTGTGTTGTCAATGAACTAGATTCATGTGTACCTAGATAAATAAATAAATAAATATTTTATTCTTGACTATGCGAGGCACGCCCATGGAGGCACGATTAGGTATGGAGAAGCACAGTATGTGTAGCGATGGCATTATGGCCAGACTGAGATAACCTTTATTTTAAGTCTCAGTAAAAGGGTGGAACTGCCTTTATTTAATATGCCTCAGTGTAATTGTGAGTCGTGACGTTACTTAATGCCAAGTCACAACCGCTCGTCACAGTGTTGATAAACGGACCGTGTGGATTTTTATGGTGAATGCTTGCAAAGCCAAAACCCAACACGTCCTTGAACATTGTGATGATATATTTTGCCAAGACTAAACACAAGTGGAAAAGCCCCCAAGCAATCATTTGGTTACTGTTATTCGCAGCGGCCTGAATCCTCTGTGGATTGATCAGGTGGTTATGTCAGAGCTCGCCGCAGAGGTTGACGCCGGTCCAGTAGGATGGATACTGTGCAGTTAGGTAAAATTTCCAGAGTAGCTGGTTGCTTAGTAGCTCTGCTTTTGTAGGCCTAAAAAAGTGTGAGGAATTCGTGTCCAGACATCCTCACTGAACATCAGTCGTTGAAATCCTGGGTGCAGTTGGGTGGTATTGGTTTAAAGCCATGTCCACGTGAGTCCCTGTTTGTTAATTCCTTCCATCTCAGAAATAAGCAGTTCCTCAGTTCAATCCCGTATCCTAATGAAGTATCCGAACTCAAAGAAAATTGAAAGAAAGGACCGAAAAGGACAGCCCTAGAACCAAACAGTGTAAAAATGCTAACGTAAGACCATAAAACTTGAGACAAATTATGACACAATCTGCAACAGATTTTACGTTAACAAAACTTTTTTCGCGCAAAAAAGCTTGACCCCATAGATAAAGTACTGTAGTGTACATGAAAATCAAGAGGATATTTCGCGTAAGCAGTCCACGAGGTATTAGATTAAGGTGATGGGATTAAGGTTTGGGAAGAAAGACGAAAGAGGTGCAAAGACGTGTGGAGCTCGAATAATGAATAACCAGCAGAATGTCTATTAACCAGTGATTGTGGAGTTGGACGGCGATTAAACAGATTAGGTAAACCACCTAAGGGTGATATCACACGATGTCAAAATGTTCCTAATGGTGGCAGAGAACAATATGAGTAGGAGCCGGAGACACTACGTAGCGGAATCCACTCGTTGTTAAGAGATTAAATAAGCACCGACTACTGTACTAACAGCGAACTAAAGCAGCGTTATAGTGAAGTAAGTGAGGTAGCTGGCGCAACGATGGTTTTGTAGCACAAGCAATACTATGGTCAAACAAAGGTGGAATAAGATGGCATATCTGCCCTTAAATATATTAGATTAACCACTCAAAGGTGGAGTGCTATGGTGGCAAACGAAAGCCAAATGGATGCAGCAGACAGTGCATGTAAGAGCCGGGTTAACTGCCTTTCAGAAGCTACTTTTTATTGAGAAGTTATTGGAAGATCTATTGCCGAGCAGTCATTTAAGTGAAGATGAATTATGGTGAACAAATGGGCGTAGCTGAAGCAAGGTCAGCATTGTAGAAGAGGCACTACTGTGATCCAGCAAAGGTAGAACACAAGGACGCATCACGCTTTCAACAACTTAGGTAAACCACTCGAGGGTAACAATTCTATCGTGTCTAAAATAAGCCAAATACGCGCAGGGGACAGTGGGGCTATAAGCTCGGTAAAATACGTAGCAGCAGCCGCTCGTTGTTAAGAGATCAAGGGAACGTGGTCTGCTAAGTACTCAGGTAAGTGGAAGCGCGGTAGGGTGAAGGAAGACAAGCCTTTGCAGATGGGAGGCTTTGGTAGTTGGACAAGCATTACCATGATCCAACAAAGGCGGAATAAGATGGCACAACGGCCATTTGAGTATATTAGAGGAGCCACTTAAAGGTGGAGCACTGCGGTGTCAAAAGGAAGGCAAATGGATGCAGAAGGCAATATGGGTAAGCTCCGGGTTAACTATGTTTTCCAAGCCGCTATTTATTGCAAACTTAAAGTAACATGGACTACTGAGCAGTCAGTTAGATGGAAGAGCGTTATTGTGAAGAATGAGAGGAGGTTGAGGAAGCAAGTTTTGGTTTGTAGATCAAGCGATACTATGAACTAACAATTTTTGAATGGCAAGGTGCATCAGTAGATTAGGTGAACCACTTGATGGAGGAACGCTACAGTGTCATAAGTAAGCCATATAAACGCGGCGAGCGGTAAGGATAAACAACGGATTAACTACATAACAGAAGCCGATATTTATTAACGGCTTAAAGGAACGTGGACTGCCGAGCAGTTAGTTAAGTGGGGGAGCGTTATAGAGAAGGAATTAAGACCGTAGCTGAAACCATGATTGGATTGCAGAACAAGCGATACTATAAACCTGCACTCATTAAATAGACCGGCGCATCCGCGCTTAAGCATGTTAGGCGGACTACGCAGTGGTGGCTTTTTACAGTGCCAAAGGATGGACAACTGGACGTACAGCAAGGTCCGAGTAAGAGTCGAATTAACTACGTACCACAAGCCTTGGTTGTTTCCACTACACACACTTAAACCTAAAGTGTCGTCAGTCATTGACGATTTCATTCCTTGTGATTCCTTCTCTAATTTCCACAGCCTGTACAACTTTCGGCCACTGCCATTTACATGCGTAGCTACGTGTCTGCTGCGTAACACAACTGCTGTAAATTTTGAGCATGCCTGATTTGGTGTGCCCCGAGAACTTCGAGAATAAAATATTTATTTATATTGTTACGGAGCGCATAAAAACAAGACTTATGTAGAGAAGATGGATGGCGCGCTGGCCCTGTCGTCGATAGAGAGTTAATACCGCAGTAAACTAGGAGCACGCGCGCATCCGAAGAGATAAGACCACCTCTGTTCGGCGCATTGAGCTAGAGCTATGAAATTGCAGAGGGGTGCGAAAAATAATAGGTAAGATAGGTTCTAGACGGGGAAGACTATAGTGCTAGATGTTGTATAGGAACAGCAAAGCTACCATGGTAGGTTGAACGGGTTTGCCGTATACATGTCTGCCGTGTTAGGAGACAAATGTTGAGGCAGCAGGACTCGAAAGGTTCGGGTGATATAGTCCAGCAGGCTCTATGGGAGAAGGAAACCGCGGTGGGTTTGCAGAGCCTGGACAGTTTGCGTTTCGGTAGTCTAGAAGCAGTCAGAGGGAAGGCGACTAGTCAGTTGAGAATAGATCATGAATGAGCAAGGGGGTTAGCGGTCCGAGTGAAGGAATGACAATAGTAAGCGCGATAATGAAAGAACTGGGCAGTGATGAAAAGGCGTTCGTGCGAAAGAGTAAAAAGCCAAATATGTTCACGAGGTGATATGCACAGGTCGCTACGTTAGTCGAACTCAGGTCGCTAACGGCTCAAAGGTCTGAGCGAAGTCAGATAGCAGGGAGCTGCTCGATTGTGACTGGCCTAGTTGGCGCATTGGGATTAAGTCTTACAATCAAGGTGAGCAAAGGTCTTATAACCATTACGGATGAACAATAGTCCAGCGGCACTTGAGGTGAGGAAAACAGCGTTAAGACCGCTGGACCTAGACCGTCCACGTCTCGGTAACCTAGGGGTCAGAAAGGAGTCTAGGCAGCTTGGCCTAACTCAGCAAACGGAAATGAGAGCTGGCCGTTCAATTAAGGAGATGCAATCGAACAGCGCGATAACGAAAGGAGAGGGGCAGTTTGAATAGGCAATTTTGTTAGAAAGGAAAAGCAAAATGGTCTGTCGAAGTAATTTGAACAGAACTTTGGGTCTGTTGGAAGGACATCTTTAGCGCCTCAGTAATGTGGCAGAATTCGGCGAGCAGAGTACCCTTCAGACAAGACTGGATTAGATGACGCATTGAGATTAAGCCGCGCAATTTAGGTTTGTATTGCAGGCTAGTATGATCGGGACGTTCTTCCAAAGCGAGTCCAGGGGATCCAGGGGCCCAAGCTTTCTGTTACTTCTGGGACAATACACAATGCATTTATGGCCGAGGAGAATTGAGTAATACGTTCAATTGCCCTGATGGCTTCTGGTTGCCTGTTTAGTAGCTTGTGACCCCGGCTTTGAGTGGAGCAGGAAGTTCTTGCAGGATTCGCAACTGCAGGTCAGATTTCCTAGTGCGCTGTCCGATCCGATTTAGGTCGAGTGTGCAATTCCACATGAATCAGTTCTAAGGCCGCGTCTGGTTCTCGTGTTCATTAACAAGCTTACGCGTTTGACGATGTTAAGCTGTGGCGAACGGTCGCCTACCCAGCAGATCGCGCTGCACTTCCGCGAGACCTGGATTGAGCGTAAGGAGGCTCGCAACACAAGCTGCTCCAGTTCAAATCTGGGAGGTGTAAAGTGGTTCACATTTGCGTCCAGTCGAACGTTACATAAACGCTTGGAGATCGTGCCCTGCAAAAGTCATCCAGGAGCGCGATCTTCGGGTATTAGTTTAGGCTGAGCTGCTCTAAAGGATAACATTATCTGCGCAGAAAAACTTTGAAGACATACCTGCAACGCTCACCTGGCAGAGGAAGCAACACAGAACAATGAAAGCATCCGCACTTCAAAAACCTGACACACTAAAGTCACCCGGGAAGCTAATCAAATTAATTCAAGTCACTTTAGTTGTCCAACTGAAACCGCTCCAGCCAATTGGGGTGGACTCCGAACAAGCCAGCCACCCAAGCATTAGAAACAAATTGGGGAAACGTGACTGCGAATATCCGCGATGATAATCGGTCAGATGTAACCTCGTCAATGTCGTATCACCGGTCGGTAAAGTTCCGGGACTGGTGTGTTCGCCTCGCAAGCGTCCTCCTTACAAAGAGCCAATAATGCCTGTTTAATAGAATTGCTACGTGGCAGGTGTGACTCGACACTCGTTAAAGTCACTGCCGCAGCCACGCATTAGCAAGGTGACCGATACCGCACACCACAAATTCTGTGCATATATCTGCTCTCGTACGACTACGCTTACACATTTGATCAATGACATGCAAGTATCCTTAAAACATTTTTGCAGCTTTTCCACACCCTTCACTCGCCTGACCCACACAGTGCATACAAGCTCATCGGACTAGCTTATCACCAACATACTCCACATTAATGACTTAATGCTTATCGCTACATCATGCATTCTGTGAAAATAGACTTCATACAACCTTTGGGCTGTGTGTGCCCACACTACTGACAGCATCTGAAATACTGCCGCTCTCGGTCCTGCTAATCATGATATGGTGTACAATATTGCACCATGCTGCTCGTGCCTGAAACGCGTGCCTCGCTTTGTCAAAAATAAAATAATTGTTTATTTACTTATCTGAGAAAGAGCGGCAACCAACAAGTTGATGTGCTGAGGAGCGCATTTGGGTGGTTTGATCCTTTTGTCTTTTCGAAGTTGCTTAACACCTACTTGCGACCTCATCTGGAATACGCGATCCGGGTTTGGCAAACCTGGCAAACACAAGACCTTGTAGCGTTCGAGGCTCCACAGCGACAAGCCACAATGCACGTCAAAGGGTTGTGCAACTTCCCTTATTAACAGACTGAGGACCCTAAAATTATATCTTGGACGGTACTGGTGAATACGTGGCGATCTACCAGATTTAAGTAACCCCAACCACTCCTGCAGTCACTTACTACAACTAAGCCACAACAGGAATTTGAAGGGCCACCAGTTCCAGTTAGCCGATCAACACAGTCGGCTGAAATATCGACGGAACTTTAACTCACTTTGGATGTGTCCTCCTTGGAAAGCCCTTCTTAATTAAGTTGTTTCCGCACCCACTGTACCTGTGTTTAAAAATCGCCTTGATATTACCTGTTTCGATGGACGATATAATGCGACGAACATTGCTCAACCAGAGTTAACCCAAACAATTCTGGTTGGCTCTTACTCCGTGCCTCTGTGTCAGCTCTATTGTGAGTCCACCAAAAACATTTTCATTTTACCCCGTTGTGTTCTATTCACCAGGCAGTGGTTCTCCTTTTGGCCACCCTACGTGATTAGATACGTTTCCGCTTTTCTGTCCCTAATATACCATTGTTCCATATACAGGAAAGAGTGAAACATGGAGCGAGGGGTTTTAGGTAGAGAAAGGGCGTGGTTTTTGCTTAGCGTATAACGTGCATCTCCAGTGACTGAACAAGCAAACAATACTTGAGTCCTTGGCGTTGGTTAGGTTATATAGAAAAGAGCGTTTGGTTTTAACCCTTCGCTGTCGAACTTGTTCAAGTCCGAGCAGCTTGCAGCGGCATTGACAGCTGAGCGCAGCTGAAAATATAAGGCGCTTAGTAAACGAACGCTGTACCTTTGATGACCAACCCATCAACGTTGCGCGTATTAGTAACAACTATCTAACAGCACGCTACTATGGGTCGGGCGCACAACTTATACGGCATGAGTCTAGGCTCTACCAAGCTGCTTTACTCTCCTATATAGCCAACGATAGACCTAGCTTCAGCACAGCCATAGCTCGCTTGTTCTGCAAAGTTTAGCGAACTGGTATAGTGGACGCCGGGGTCGCGCAAGCTGAAACTGTTATTAAGTGGCGTGCAGATTTTAGGACATTGTGCACCGGTAGGAAAGGACGTTGCATTTTTGTTAAGAACGCTAGTTTCCATAGGTCAGACCATGTGTTGAGCGTCGAATACGACTTGAATGATGGAAAGACCGTTACGTAAGACTCTAAGATCACATTAGAATACACTTTTATATCAGCAGCAGAGGTACGGAGTGTCGTGTTGTAAGACATGGATTACCTACTGCTCCGCAATCCATGTTCCCCTTATCTCTCAATAAAGCGCGGCTTCTGCTGTGTAGTCAATCTGGCTCTTCCGAGCCGATGCGCCACGCTGAGTTACAATTAATGGTTCATAGTACTGCTTGTTTAACAACCCAATGCTTGCTCCAGCTACAGCCTGCCTTCTTTCACTAAACCATCTCAACCTGCTTGGCTGCTCAAAAGTTCATCTTTCCTTAATCTCTCAATAAAGAGCTGCTTCTGCTATATAGTAAAATCGGGCTCCTATCCTCATCGTTCTCTCCGTCCACCTGGCCACCTTTTGACACCTCAGCGTTCCTCATTCAAATGGTTTACCTAGTCTAATAAAGTGCCGATACGCCCTTATTTTACAATCGTTGGTTAAGAGTATTCGTTGTTCTACAACCCAACCTTATCTGCTGCTGCGGTCTGTCTTCTTTCACGTTAACCCGCCTCCACTTAACCGACCGCTCGGCAACCCATTTTTCCTTAATCTCCTAATAAAGAGCGGATTCTGCTAAGTAGTCAAACCGGCTCTCATCCCCGTTGCTCACTTAGTTCACTTGGATTCATGTTGACTTCGTAGGATCGCACCTTCCGCTGGTTCACTAAAGCTATAGAAGCGCCATCCTGGTCCATAACTGCTGGTTAGATAGTATTGCTTGTTCTGGAAGCCAAGTTTTACTCCAATTACGGCTCTCCTTTCTGCAGTATGACCTCCTTTACTTAACTGACGGCTCGGCAGCCAGAAGGTATCAACAAAAGCTTACCAAGGATCCCACCTGGCATATGGGTATGCGATTGTATGAAAGGAAGAAGACAGAAGTGGATCATATCAGACTTCACACCAACACTCTACTCCTGGTCTTCTAACACTGGTCACCTGGAATTGGCTGCCCTTATCCAAAGGATTGGATCAACCATGCCTTGTCTTCAAAATGTCTTCAGGACAATTGGTTAGCACAACCTACCTGAATCAATCCATTACTACTTAACCTCTGGTCCCGCTTACCAAGTGTTCAATCACCCGTTTATGGCTTCTCAGCAGCCTCAGGCAGCTCAATCGACAACGAAAATACGACTTCCCCGGGTTACCAGATGGGTGGTTCGGGTCTATACCGTACTAACAACTGTTTGGCTACAGTGCTACAGGACGTGGTGGATTTTCGCCTGGCAGGCGTTCATCCTATAACAGCCACTGATGCCTGTTTAACAGCCCTGCGACATGGCGAGTGTGACCCGCCTCTAACTAAATTCAGGGCCCCATGATAACCCAACCAACCAACCACCCACCACGGAAGTCACTCAACACTTCTCACAATATCCAAGCAATCAATCGCAATTGCAGTGGCACATATTCAAACTCCTATAACAGGTAGACGCACGCACTTCAAACCACACGTATGAAAGCACAGTTTCAAGGTTCATGGCGAACGTGCACTATCCTTTATATCTTTACCGACCTTTATTTGTAACTTGCACGTGCTCCGGCCTACACAGACGTGTCTGGCACCGCAAGTGCATGCATGAATTTATTCAGTTAGTTAAATAAATAAATAAATGGTATATTCTCTGTAAAACGAGACACACCTCTGAAGGCATGATCCAATATGCATCCAAGCATAGCTTCTTTGGAATATTAAAACATTTCTTTTCAATGAAAGGAAGAAACGAAAAGATGTAGTCCATATGAGCGAACATATTGACAGGTGATAGTCAGATCAAGGACCATGATGGCGCTGTGGCGCGCAAAAGCTGTTGCGTCAAGATACAAGTGGGGGGTAAATTTGCCATGTAGTGATCCATGAGCACAGGAGCCCAAACAAGGTTTAGTGCAATCAATGACCATTACGAAGCCGGGATGATCTGTGCTCCACTAAAGTATTCTTCATAGTAAAATCAGTCGCACAGGTTGGATGTAGGAGGCTGAGGACTGCGTCAGTGTGTAATGTATAGCTGTGAATTTATTTTGTGGCGAGTCACATCCACCACGTTGCAGTGTTGTTAAGCGGACATTTGTGGTTTCTTATAGGGAGAACGCTTGCCAGGCGAAAAAGCACCACGTTCTGGAACACTGTCGTAGCTTGCGGTGAACTGTAAGGCTAGTCGGCTATGCATCGTATAGACCGATTTTGCACTCTATTATTCGCAGTCGGTTGAAAGCCAAAAGTTTTCCTTCGTTGGCCGAATGGCTTAGTAATGATCCCGCAGTAGTCGTTGAAGCCGGTCAATGATGTAAAAGAGTCGCAGAGTCGAATGATATTGATGCAGGTGAGTAAACACATTGTTAATAGAGGCTTGCGTTTTCTATTATATTGTCCGGCTTGCAACCCGTGTCCAGCTATCCATGCTGGATTTGTCATAGGGACGGCGAGTGCAGTTGTTTCTTGTGTCTGAATATGTTCATAACATAAACAAATGCAATTCGCCGCAAAGTGGACTAGTAATTCCTTCAAATGTAAGTGTAATTGTCTCCATGGCCAAGTGAGAGCTCCATTAAAGATCATCGGAAAAGTCGCTTATACGCGCGCGATGCTGTTCGTGAAATGACATCAGAAAAGCTCCAGGTGACTGGAGAATCAGGATGTTTGATGCAGTGAAGGTAATCACTCCAGAATTGTCTGACTTCGGTTGTGGAACAGTGGATCCATGTAAATACATTATTCCAGGTGAGTAAATTGTTCTACTGTGAGTACGAGGCAAACTAAATCCATTTGTTTAGACCCCGCGGTGGTAGCTTTTCCAGAATGGCAGAAAGAGCTCCATTTAGAACGATGTGTGGGTTCTTCATCTCCCGGAGAAAAGATCAAGCATGTATACCAGCTGGCTATTGAGGGTGGGTCGACCAGTCCCAGTGGATAAACCTTCTTTAGGTAAATAGCGACTCTTGCCACGTAGATTATTCGGCTCTTACGCTCACTGTTCTATGCGTCCATCTGGCTTGCCTTTAACACTGTAGCATTCCACCCTCGAGTGGCTCACCTAACCTATTGATGCGCCGACGCGCCATCCTAAGTTAAATTAATCGTTCCTAGAAATGCATGTGAAACAACCCAATGCTTGCTGCAGCTACGGCCTGTCTGCCTTCACTATTACTCTCCTTTACCTAACGGACGGCTCGGCTGTCCATCCTCCCTTACGCTGTCAATAAACAGCGGCTTCTGTTATATAGTGTAGCTGGTTATTATCCTTATCGCTCGCTCCGTCCATCTAGCTTATTTTCCACATTCGAGTGGTTCACCGAAGCTACTTAAGGGCATATGCGCCATCCTATTTCACAGCTGTTGCTCCTAAGTATCGCTTGGCCGGAAACCCAAGCCTCGCTTCTGCTACAGCCGACTTTTTCCAATATAACCATCTTCCACCTAACTGACCGCTCGTCAGCCTCCGTTCCTTAATTCTCCTAATAAAGTGCGGCTGCCGCCTTGTAGTTAATCCGGTCCTTATCCTCACTGCGTACATACGGCTCCCCTATAACACAAAGTATTCCATTCTTTGTTGCTTTATCTGATAGTTTGCTGCGCCGATGCGCTGTCCTATTCCACAACTGCTGGTTTGATAGTACCGCTAGTACTTCAATCCAACCTTTGCGCCAACTGCGGTACTTCTTTCTTTATCAAAATCCGCATCAATCTGACTGACTGCTCTGCAGTTCGTATTCCTCTATTTACTTAAATAAATAAATAGGTATAGTTCTAGACTGGCTAAGTGCTGCCGTAATGAATCGGATAAATGTTTACATTAATCCTATGCTCTTGCATTGACGTACGAAAAGCATGAGTATATGTTCCTTGTTGGCAAGATGACTGCATTGGCTTTGTTAGGCGTACAGCTGACGGGGCTGTACGCGCCCGACTTGGAATTCTTCTGACTCCTTCAAGCAATACTGAGCTCCTTGCTTTTGTTTGTTGTGAAAGCTGCGCAGAGCCGTAGTTATGCAGGTTTTCTTTGGAAACAAGCTCCAAGTCACCACAACTTCAAGATAAATTTCTGGACTATTTCGTCCCGCCCAATTGTCCCATCCGTTGGGGCGCACATGGAAAGAAATGAGAGCGGCGGAAGTATAAGGATCACGAAATGGTTAAATATAATTTTTAGAAATGCAAATAAAAGTGCAACGCCTCTGTTGTGGAACGTACTACGGCCGTGTATTTCACTATAAAATTACAAATAACCAAAATATGTTACCAAAATTGCTTGAGCTAAATTTGATCACAGGCCCCAGAGTTTAACCTCTGTAAAAATCGGAACAAAAGAACATGCTTTTCTAAGACTAGAATATTGCGAAAAGTAGCACAATCATAGGCTGTTTAGAACTAGTGTTTACCGCTGATTACCTTGAAACTAAAAGCAATGCAGAAAGTGTATTAGTTCACGTGTTATGCGCAATCGAATGGCGGTCAACTAATAACGCCAGTATGTTTTCGCTAAAATGGCTTGCTGCTTTACAACCAGATATTAGAAACAAGGCACAGAAATTGTAAAAGTTGTCGAGGCATCTTAAGTTCTAAACGGGCAAAGCTATCTAGTAATGCTCTGTATGGTTCGTAATACCTCGCCATAACTAGGTACGAAGTAGGTCGTCGAAAAGCAAACTTTTCAGACATAGCGAATATAGGCAAATAAGCGATAATGTTTAGCGAAAACACCAGGAATCCAGTAAGGAATGTTATATACGCAAGGAGCTTCAGGGTAGCTTATAATCAACCCATGGTTAGAAGGCCTCAGTGCGCTATTGTCAGCGGATAGTGAGCCAAGCAAACCACTAGGAATAGAGTTTAGCACTTTTCTAAGCATCTAAGTGGTTGCAAAGGTTATACCAAGGCTGTATGAGCTAGGTCTACCTTAATAATACTAGATACATTTAAGATCATGTGAGACCTTTTGGCCTGAAAAATGCACACCTTTCTTGGATAAATAACGCATTTAATCTCTTAGAGCCAATTTGCTATATTCCTAAGGATATGTCTACAACACCAGTGAGCTGGAGGATCTTGCCACTACTAATAAAGCTATAAGTATCTGAAAATTTAGCAAAACTTATCAAAATGCTCCGGGGCGTGAAATATGTTTGAGTCTGCTTTGGTTGAACTTGCACAAACAGGAGGGCTTATTATGCCTCATGTGTTATTGCATACCATTGTTCGGCTCTTCGGTTAAGTTCGACCTGTTTATCTCCAATTGTAAATTTTAAGGCACTTGCCAGCAGAGTTCCTCCAGGTGGCAATGTTAACCAGTACCGTAATGTCTCACCAGTTCTTTCCTTGGTGGGTTTCCTGGCAAGAGCTGTTCTAGCACCCTAAGCAAAGACTGATAATGTACATCAAGATTAGGTAAGTAAGTAACAAGCAACATGGAAGCTGGAGTTCACCTACCATTGCACATGACGCATTGTAGGCTTTGGAGCCAGGTGAAAGATAAATAACGCACGGGCGGCCGAGATAAGGCGAAGTGATCGCCGCAATTTTCTGGATGTCCGTCAGCCAGTGTGGCAGGTGCCTCTCCTTCGCTGGTTAGTCTCCGCGCCAGTGCAATGGAATCTGGAAAGGTGAACTTTTTACTAGCAACAGCTGTTGAAGAAGAGGAGCTGGTTTTCTTGATGCCGGTATACTAATGTTGCTAATGTGGTGGGTACCTATATGACAGATAAAACTAAGTATATGGGGCTAAGAGAGGATAAGTAGAGAGCAAAATGCAAGGCTTATGGGCCTATGACTTTAAGGTGGCTCTTTGTCGACAAGCTGGAAGCTATATATATTGTTTCACGG
Organism: Dicrocoelium dendriticum; assembly: GCA_944474145.2. Lineage (NCBI taxonomy): Eukaryota > Metazoa > Platyhelminthes > Trematoda > Plagiorchiida > Dicrocoeliidae > Dicrocoelium > Dicrocoelium dendriticum. The sequence goes on from OX104063.1 coordinate 46,121,758, forward strand.
CAAGCATAGCGATTACAGTTGGAAACGGCGGAGTAAACTAGTTTGTACGCAGGCATAATTTAAACGCATCAATTAAGGCCAATTAGCAAGTGACCTCCACCAAGGTATATTGAGGTACATCATAGCTGGTATATAGACGTTATGAACAATTCTAACGCTAACAGTTGTATCGACAGTAACCATTGATTTTAACAACCTTTACAAGGATGGGGTCACCTAGGATGTCTTTACTAGGAGTACCTAAAAGGCTATAAGCCTAATATATTTTCCACGGACCCAGTGGCTTAGGAATTTGGAAGTGATATATGGCAGAGCTGAAGACAAAGAATGTAGGTGCATATAGGATGTAAGGATTAAAGTTTGCCTGCCTGGATGGCTTTGTTATTACCCTGCAATATCGTAGATGAGGACTGCCTACGGCTTTGCGAACCTGTCAGTCAGGTGGTTAGGCTGAATGGGTTGTTGAACTTTTTAAAAATTAGCAAAGGGACCACTGAAAAAAAGAAGCCGGTCCGTCGTGGATACCGGTTGATCCATGCAGCCTTTGGACCAGCGTGTCAGTGAGAGAACGGAAGCAATCTGGGAACTAACTATAAATGGCTAAATATTTTTGATTTCAGAATCCTACTCTTAGCACCTCTAAGATGCATGCGACTGCTCCGACTGAGACCTACCGGGTGTTTTGCTTGTGGTAATGGATAAGATGAAAACATGGCGCCATCAATGGAGACAATTCATGGGGATTTGGCTACCGTTTATCCCTTACATGAAGCTTTTTTGATGGCTTCTGCTCTTCGCATGGGGCAGTCATAAGGCGGAATTTTCCGTAGGAGAAATCAAGCAGGTCAAATAGAGACTGCTGAAGACTAAAGTCACCTTGTACTCGGGGTTCTTTACTTCAAATCTCGAAAACTAGTTTGACAGATTCCGCTAAATTCTCTTAGGTGCTAAAGCGGTAAACATAATGAATGTAGATGACTTGTGAGCTCAGGGTGCTTAGATTTCCTGCACTTCATCCTAAGCGTCCTAAAGTTACATTAGGGTCAAGTTCGAAGAAATTGTCTTGCGAATCGTAGATAGTAAATATGCGTTGCATATTGTCTAAACATCTGAGTATTTTTATCGCCTCCTAGAAGGTCTGCAAAGTTTGGATTCTTCTTAGTCTGACAGGCAACCTTTTTCATGTGTTCACATACACATCTAAGAAGCAACGAGCTCGCATTCTCTTCTTTGCCCTAAGCGGGGTAACGGGATGGCCCGTGTTTCGGAGTTTAGATGCAGATGCGCTTCTTGAGTTACGACAAGTGATTTTACTGTGCATTTTTTATGAATTAGCTTATGTAAGAAGCACAGGATAAGGATAATGCGCTTTCGCCAAAGCGGCTGAATTTTAAGGTGTTCGAACTTTTGTCGACAATTCAGCAGTTTCTGGGATGGTGTCAACAACTTCGTAACGAGCCGCTGAGCTCACTCAAACAGAACAAGTTCAGTACGCGGCTGCATATATAGAAGCAGAGTCCAGATGTGGACGGACTTGGCTCTTATGAAGCTCAAGCCTTGCATCTGCGGTTTTTAGTTAACCATGTAAGTGGAAAGAACATCCTCTTACGCTTGCCACTTGATTGTGAACTTGTCGTACAAATTTGTGGCTCATGGAGTAGCGCAAGCGGAGACCTGTTTTCATGGTGTTTTGTTTGATAGTTATACCGTGTATTGTTAGGGACGCAGCTGGTATAGAAAATTTGTGGGACATGACATTAGATTTTTGAGCGGAAAACGTCAGCTGCCAGAGTTCTCAGTACTATTTAAATGCGTTAAACGTTTCACCGATACCATTAACTGCGGATTTTTCGTTACCAGATGAATAACATCCATAACTTTTACGTCGGTAGCGAAGATTCTGGAGCGACCGTGCTGCAAACACATGCAGAGGTCATGTATATAAGTCAAAAATCGGGTAGGGCAAAGAACGCTCCCCTGAACCATGCCACTAAGGTCGGAGGTCGGGCTAGATACACGTTGCTCGGCCTTGACAGACTGCTTGCCTTTTATTCGATAAAACTCAGGCAGGCTACTAGAGGACTGTGCAACCCGTAAGTTTTTACCTTTTGCCTCAACCGCATGTGTGTTATCCTGGCAAACGTCTTTTGCGTATCAAGGTAAAGAATTACAACTGAAAGACTTGAGTCAATGGCCTCGGTGACTAAATTGCGGAAGTCCATCTGACAGGTTTCAAAAGTCCGGGCGCTTAGAACTCCTTGCTGTGATACATTTAGGTGCTCGCCTGTGCAAGGATAACTCATTAGGGCTCTTTTAATCAACTTCTCCATCACTCGCAAGATAGTAGAAAAGTGGTTACTGGGGCGATAGTTGCCATCTTCCTGTAGACTTCCATCCCTATGCCGTGGCGTAGGGCTGGCAGGTTTTCAAGTTGTTGAGTATTGACCTTTTGTCTTTGCTAAAGTAAAGAGTTTCAAAAGAAGAATAGGGATATCTTCACCACAATCCTTAAATAGACTGGGCGGTATTCCGTCTGGACCAGGATTCGGAGATTGACTTAATGGTTCAAATCGCCGAACGGACACTATTTATGTCAAACTGTACAGAGAACAGGGACTGGCTATCAGGCACTTGCAGAACCTGAAAGGTTAAACCTATTGCTAGACGCGGCGATTTTTTAGTGTGTGAGCTAAAGGTCTTATTAAATAATTTCATGTATGGAAATGTCGTTAGAAGTATTCCTTAGGGTAGAGATCTGTCGTCCTTAGTTAGGAGGCCAAGAGCGCAGCAGCCAGTTAAAATTCTTAACTCTGTTCCCACTATTTAGTGCGGCTATTTCTCGAATGATTTACTGCTTCTTATTTCTGGCCGAAATCTGACTTGCAAAATCATTCGATCTTATGATGTGGGCGAAACTGAAGGTTTGGTTGTGGGATCGTCTATGCTGACGCACGCTGTTGTGCAAATTGCGTTGGGTTACACTTTTAGATGTTTTCATTGTTAAATGTGAAACGGGAGCTACCGAGTCAAGACAGTAACGTTTTTTTCTTATAAAATAGCTCAGCCGATCGATCCACAGAATCAGCTTAAATAATTCCCCTCAATTTCTTGCTCTGACAAGTACTGCGAAGGTTGTCCAGTAATAGATGTTCATCAGACGGTATACTACGTCTGCGTCTGTTTTTGTTGGGTAGGCATTATGTCGCTTTAAGGAAACCTAGCTATGCACTAATCTGTGATCACTACCTAGAAATTCCCAGCCGACTGATACGCGCCTTAATGGGAGGCCGAGAGTAAAGGTTAAGTGAATAATATGTTTCGCCCTGGTTGGAGCAGATACAAGTTGCATCCAACCGCCTACCGTGCTACATACTAGTAGGCCTGAATGCTTCGTTCTTGCGGCGGGTGGAAACCAGTTTGACTCAGACAGGTTGCAATCACCTGAGGCCAAATTGTATGCGCACGAAAGATTTGACGCTCACGCAAACGTAACTGCAAGTGCGTTGTCACCCTTAAATGAAATATCAGGTGGCCTATAAATGTACTTAAATAAGCCCGTCGATTCCAGAATATCAGCCGATATTCATCTTGAGTTCATCGCCTCAGGTGATTTCATGATTTTGGACGTTTTGCTGGGTATTTTTAACGTAAATGGCGCACCTGCTGCCTCGTCTATGCACATTAGCTTGCATAAACCGCCAATAGTCAGGAAGTGAGTAATCCTTCTCTGAAGCATAAGGTAAATTTTATGTTTCCGTGACAAATATGGCATCAGGACCGGCGAGGACAGTCAGAGGATGCAGGAGGTACATTTTATTTTTCAGGTACCTAGCATTTATATGTAGGACTGAGCAAGAACATTTGGAGAGTACTAACTTTACGTTTGAGGCAGTGAAGCCGTTGATAGCTGCTTCGCTATCTGCAGTAGTTGTAGGCAGTAAGTGAGAAGCAATTGCAGTGGGTGTTTATGCGACGAGGTTTTTGGTGTCGGAATGGAACTCTCGCGGCTCATTCCCACCTGGTCTAAAAATTGCGCAGGTTGCGGTGTAGGAAGCAGTAGACTAGTTGGCCTATGTATCTGGACCGGCGGCATAAGTCTGAGGGAGGTAGCAGGTGGGCAGCAACCTGGATGCGTTTGAAGCTGAGCGGAGCTGTGTAGGTTGTCGAATATAGTGCTTTCCACAGGTTAATTGGTTGCGCTGGTGGTACGCGGAGCCGTCTCACTATTACAAGGGGTATGTTTCGGTAGAGTTCGTCTTGGTGGGCCGAAATACAATTGCCTTAGGTTGGTTTCATTGTAGAGATGTTCATAGTTTAATATTAGTGCGCAAGGTTCTATTATCATCTGTTCTCACTTTGATGGGTGCTGGAAATTTGCTGATCATGTTGGTCATACGTTTGACTTGTACCGTGTTTTCCGCCCACCCGTTAACTTTAACTACCGAACCCCTGAACTTGCCCGTCGATGTGCCATCCGGAACATTAAAGGCAAGCGCGCTGAGCTCCACATCGTCCCAAGCAGGTTGCGGCGACTAATTCCCTTCGGATCTTGCTATATTTAAGGCACATGTAGGCGACATAACTATCCCAGGTGAGCGTCTAGGTTTGTCCCTCCGCATGCCCGTTTAGCTATAGAAGTCTACGTAGTTGTAGACACGGTGCTGTCTAAGAGGTTACATGTCGCTTGTCGTTTTGCAATGGATGTGCTGGGCTCTTGTTGACTAAAGCCCATTTGATCGGATTTGTCGCAGCCCAACTTATGCTTCTTTTCAGCGGCCCGAAATTAAGCTGGCTCAACATTGTTACATTGCGAAGTTCTTCACGGTTGGCTATGATGGTACGCAATACTGCCTCATGCTTTACGTTCAATTTGATGACTGCCGCAAAGTTGGTTACACCCTTGGTCAGTCGTTGAACCTGCAGTGCGTTCTGTGCAACGCTATTAACCGCAATTATTGCAAATCTAAATGCGTCCACCGATATATCGACTGGAACATTGACCAACAATGCGCTACACAATTCATTACCGCACGCAGCACTTTATGGTGCTAGGGCCTCCTCTTTTCTTATTTTCAAATTTGGTGTCTTTGACCCCAGCTGCGCAGGTGAACTCGATGATGTGGTCCATACACGTGGACTTTTGGCGCGAGGGGCCGGCGGCTCTTTGCTCTGATTGTGGGTTGTAATGTGCGCGCTTCGATCGTAATAAAATTTTCCTAAGGTGGCAGCTAACTGGGCAACTTAAAGTTTGCCTTAGGGTTTCGTCTAGCATTGTACCTTTCGGTATGGTAAGTCAATTTACAGAAGCAGCTGAACACATTGTATTAACTGAGGCGTTTCCTATCTGGTTATAAGGTTGGCTGATTTGAACCATGTATGTTGTACCTTTATAAATGACTAAATAAATAAATAGGTATATTTCTAGACCGGCTAGAGGCTGTACCCTTAAGGGTTCAGATCAATCTTCACATTAATTCGATGCGCTTGCATGGATGTAGGCAAAATACGAGTATATGTTCCTAGTTGGCAATTACAAATGCATTGGCATTGTTTGGTGTACAGCTGCTGATGTCGCAGGCGCCCATCTTCAAATTTTCCGGTTCCTTCGGGCAATATTGAACACCTTGTTCTTCTGTTGTGAAAGTTGCGCAGAGCTGTAGTTGTGCCGTTTTTCATTGGAACAGCATCCAACTCACCATAATCGCTTTAAATTCGCTGGACTTTTGTTGGCCCGCTCAGTCGCAACAATCGTTGGTGCGCACATAGAAGAAATGAGCGTGGCGGAATTATGAGGGATACGAAACTTAGAAAACAATTTCGAGACATGCAGATGAAAATAAATAGGATTTCTTAAGAGACATACTAAGGCATCGTGCTTTAGTATAAAAATGTAAATTAGCGATAAAATATAGCCAATTTTTTCTTGCGCTGATACTGCTCTCTGACGCAAAATTTCAACCTGAGTAAAACTCAGAAAAAGGAAAACTTTTCTAAGGCTACAATACTGCGTACAATAGCACAAAAATAGGCTGTTCGGGACACGTCTTAACTGCTGATTACGTTGGAAGTAAACGCAATGCAATACGTGCAATAGGTTTCCAGTTATTCTCAATTGATTGATGGTCTACGAATAAAACCATTATTCTTTTTCGCTAAAAATGAATTCTGCTTCGCAAGCAGATGGCAACAAAAAGAAAAAATTTAAAAGGTAGCGAAGCTGAATAGGTTCTAAATAGGCAGCGCTACATAGTAACGCTCTAATTAGCCCATAATAAACTGAAACAACTAAAGAATGCGCAGGTGGCCGAAAAGTAAGATTTGCAGGCATTCATGGCAAATATACGTTAATAAGGTATGTTTACGCGAATACGCTCGAAATCCATTAAGGATTTTTATGTCTGCATGAGAATTCGGCAGAGATTCTAATTAACCCACGGTTAGAAGTCCTCAGCTTACTAGTTTCAGTGGATACGGATCCACATAAACAGACAGCAATATGGAGTCTAGTAATCTTACGGCTCTAAGTGTTTCTGGAGCTTACGCCTAACGCATGGTAGGCTTTGGGGCCAGCTGAAAGATAAATAGCACACAGGCGGCCAAAATAAGAAAAGTGGTGGCGGAACGTTTCTGGTGGTCCAGCCAGCCAGTGTGACAGGTGCCTCGTTGTCGTTGGTTAGCTTTCGTGCCAGTGAAATGGAAGCTGGAAATGCGAGTGTTTTACTAGCAAAAGCAGTTAAAGAAGAGGATCTGGTTTTCATTTTGCTTGTCTACTAGTGTTGTCAATAGTGAAAGCATATGCGTAGCAGATAAAGCTAAGTATATATGAGGCCAAGAGAGGATAAGTGGAGAGCAAATTATCTGATTCTTGGGCCTAGAACGTTTACAGTGCTCTCTTTGTCAACAATATGAACGATTTATATATTATTTTAGTGTTTACATACTGATAGCGGCTGGAAACGGCGGAGTACAGTAGCTAGTGCTCAGGCTTAATGAAGAAGCATTAATAAGGGCCAGCTAGCAACCGACATCCACCAAGCCATATAAAGGTTCATCTAAAGCCGCTATTTAGACGCTTTTGGACAATTCTAATACTTAGCTTAGGTGTATCAGCAGCAACGAAAGCTTTCAACGTCTTATGCAAGGCTTAGGTCCGGAAGGATGCTTTTACTTAAATTACTCCATAGGTCGTAATCCTAATATTTTTCCACAGACCCGATAGTCAAGAATTTGAAAAGTTATAAATGTAAATCTGAAGACAAGGAATGAAGATGTAGGTAAGATGTAAGGATTGAAATTCGCCTGCATGGATAGCTTCTTCATTACCCTGCACTATCCTATATTAGAAATAACTACGGGTAGCATTACGACGAACACCTTCAACGCATCCGCACAGCGTCGACATGCCGCCCAAAAGAAGCGACTTGAATTATTCCGTCTCCAGAGAACGTTCTGCAACGCCAAACTGAAGGATTATCTTCCATTATTTAAAGCGGCGGAACTAGCTCACTTTGACTACTGGTTACGGGCATGGGCGCCGGATGTCAGGTAGGGTGTGGCCTGCATAGAAAATGTCCAAATACTGACTGCCAGGATGCTGAAAGGCCAGCGCGAGAAACCATAAGGTGAACTTCTAAGGGACCTAGGCTTATTCTAAATTTAGGGGAGCAGACTACGAGGTGACTTGTTCAACACGTTCAATATTATGAAGGACCTCAACCGGGTCAAGCTTTTGCTTTGTTGAACTTGTTGCATTCAACCAACATCAGGGACATTCACTTACAATAAGGCATCAGTGGTCCAGGCTGGAGATTAAGGCCACGTTCTTTGCAAATAGTGATGTTAATAAGTGGAGCAAACTTCCTGCTGCCAAAATTGTAAGGGTCAACGTACCAGCCTTACAAGAGGCCTGGAGAAGCGTGGGCCGGATCCTTACCGAAATTAGTGCAAATTTATTGGCGATGGTTACATACCTTGGGGTACTTGATACAAAAAGGTACAAGTTCAAGTTATACCTAAAAAATATGGATAGTATTGGTCCCAACGTTTGCAAATTCATCCATGGCATCAAGTAACCTAATCTCCCTATCAGACGAAATGTCAAGATCCAGAGTAGTTGAGTCAATTATGTTCACGGGCGCCGGACAGTTGTCACAAGTTGCCTTAACAAGTCTGGTCTGCGCGGAACCCCATCTTAGACTATTGTAACGGCGTTTCAAAGCCGTCGTTGCTGGTACTCACCTTAATGCAACAAACGTCGTGTGGGTACTACATTCCTTTTCAGAGGAGAGAAACTTATGCTCCGATCTCTCATTATCGAACTTGATTCAAAGGGGGATTTGGTTTTTCGTAACCCTTTTACTCAGCCTTGTACAACTCAGAAGGTTGTGTTCCAAGCCACGCAGGTTCGTCAGTATGTTGCGTACGGTGTACCGTTTCAGGCGGTCTGGATCATTAAACATCATTACTTCATTCAAATATTGTAGTCGTTTCATCACTTCGGTGCAAATGGTGTGAAGGAACCCATCCAACATCGCCTGCTTAACCTCCATACCGTCCTTGGGATGAACCATAGTCGCTATGGCTGACGGTATATCAGTAAAGGTTCCATTATGTTGAAGATCGTTTTGAGCTTTGCTACGTCATTTTGAAGCTCAGCCATGTGGGAACTCAGAGAATAGGTCTCCGTTAGGTTAAGGGTGCATTGCATTGTGCCAGATCAATGATTGCTGATGGTCTTAGATTTGGTCAGGGTATGCAGTACTGGTTTCAACCCCTTGCTATTGATGTTATGATGACGTATACAGACCGCGTCAAAAGGATGAGGAGATAGAAAAGGGATTATAACGGCAGCAAAACTAGGTTTAACGAAAAGAATAAGTGAAAATCGTTACAAAATATACTCTAGAGACAACAAACGCCAATTAAAGCCTGAAGAAATTGCGAGCGGCTTCGGCTACGTAGTTAATTAGATTCTTAACCTCACTGTTCCCTGCATCATGCTGCCTTACTGTCGATACCGTAGAATGCAACCTTCGAGTGGTTCACCTTATCTAGTAAACCGTCAGTGCGACCCAATTCCACACTGGTGGGTTCACAGTACTGCATGTTCCACAACCCAATCTCCGCTCCGGATTTTTATTCATTTACTTACCTGATTTCTCAGCCGTTCATGTTTCCTTAATCTCTCAACAAGAAGCGACTTCTGCTTTGTAATTAATGCGGCTCTTATCCTTCAGTTCCACGCGTCCATCTTTTTTGTTTCGGACACCGTAGCATTCCACCTTCGAGTGGATCACCCAAGCTATTGAAGAGCCCATGCATCAGATTGTTCCACAACTACTGGTTTATAGGTTGACCCTCTGATAGTTATTCACCCTTCAATCGCAATACGTCTTTAAACCGTCTACTTTCTTCCTACACATTAGTCCAAACCCCTTTAACTAATACCTCCTTGACTGATTACCGGAACCATTCTCTAGATCTTCAGGCACATCAGAGTGATTTACCCACTGGGACATGCTTTTTGTTGCATAATCAAGAAGCCTTTTCAGCGTAAGAACTTTTGCACTTTCTACATCTTTTTCTCAAGTCTACTGGTCTTAAGGTAGGATTTTTCACACTGCTTGGTTTCTTGATTGTCCTTTTTGGTCTTCTCTCAACCTGTTCCTCTCTCCTATTTCTCCGAGGTCAGGAACGGTATTAATAACCTGGACTAGGTTGAGGAACTGCCTCCGCCTAATATGGGACGAAATAACCAACAAGGACTTATCTGGACCATGGCCTTAGGCCGAAACCAACCAACTGCACCCAACACAAATACTGATGTCCAGTTAGGACAGTTGAACACGAATTCGTCATACGCTAGAAAGAATACAAACTCAGAGAAAGTGAGACACCAGCTACTCTAGAAACATAGCTTACCTGCCCAATTATTCGCCGTGCTTGACTCGCGTCAACCTCTATGGCGGGCCCCGACTGAGCTATCTGTTCAGCTTACAGAGGAGTCATTCGAGCGCGAATAACTGTGAACAAATGGTTGGTGAAATGCTTTCACAGATTAAATGGCCGTTCAAATTATTCGACAGCAGTGTTCCAGGAATTAGTGGGTTTTCGCCAGGCAAGTAGGCACCCTGGAAAGGCCATAAAAGTCTGTATATCAACACTGCAACGTGGCGGATGTGACGCGCCACTGATTAAGGTCATTGCCCACAAATACCTTCTGGCATATTGAGTAGAAAAGACTTTTCACTTTTTTATTGCCATGTAAGATTACTCTCAGGCTTCGCATGCTGTCATCACTTTACCTACTGTGCGTTTCCTGTTTACTTTCATCCACGGGTATCCAATTCACCGTCGTCCCAAGCAGATTTTGCTCCTTATGTGTACTACTTCCGTTTCTGCGTATCGTAAAACGTTTGGCTACAGCCAATTACATACATTGTAACGTATCTGTTGCGCAAGATATCTCCTTATAACTTTTGATTTTGTCTGAGTTGGCGTGCCTCGATGAATTAGTGAATAAAATACTTTTTGTTAAGTTTTTCATCCCAGTAGTTCACAAGCTACATAGCATAACCTAGTCCGGATAAGCATCAGACGCCTTTCGCGCTATTGGGGCTCGTCAGTGGTACGCGTTGCTGCGGTCGTCTAGCGGGGATCGGACCCACGAGCTCTAGAGTCAGATCTCAACTAAACGGCAGCTTAAGCCACTGAGCCTTGGGGGACGTTGGCTAGACCACATAATTTTCAAACTACCTGGGATGTAGCACCTCCTATCTTCCACCGTCACTGCCAGTGGCTCGCCTGCGAGTTGATGACGTCCTCTCACTACACGCCATATCCATAGCAGTTTGAAACTAGGGGAGGCTAGCTATTTTATATTACTGCTAATTACCAGTACAGTCTTAACTCTTTGTAGCGGTAGAGAATTTTCTCAATCTAGTAGCCAGTTTAGATGTGGAAGCATCATCGAGAACGCCTCCCATTCTTCCGCTGCTTCGGGGTATGGAAGACTAAGCATTTTGTGAAACGGTTATAAAGCTTGCTGATGGCAAATCTATGTTATCTAGGAAGAAGTCGTTCCAGAGTAACGCTGGAAGAATGGAGGAAACTGTTTCCCAGTAGATGCAACGGAGGGGCCGAAATACGGCCTATTTTGTGACTTCATAGAGAAAGAAAGTAAGCAGCGCAAAAGGCAACTCTACTACCTTGTGGTCTCCGCCAGTTATGTTGTCCACCAAGTTTGTGCGTGCTTGGAAGGCCACGTTGGTGAACATTTGGCTCAGTGTGGTGGGTTGGCTGGAGGGTACTATAACTTCTGAGTCCACTCCTTATGAATATAGTATCTACAAGGGCCATATACTTGGGTGGGCCAGAATGACTGAACCAGAAAACATGCAGTACATTGAAATCTCCGTCACTAATCATATAGCGTGCAGGAATGGATGAGACTTAATGAGAGCTTGACAATTTTTCTCAACGCCAGCACAAGTGGATTGCGGTGTGCTATATATAAACAGCCCAATAATGGGTCTAGTTGACATCTAACGGCCGGGACCCACACGCAGGCTTCAGTATTGCCCAGAGATGTGGGTGAAAAAGATAATGCATCAAACTAACTATATAAACAAACCAATACATAAATAACTAACGGTATATCTCTAGACGGCTAAAAGGTGAACCCTCAAAGGGTCAGTTCATAATGTACAGTAAGCACTTGCGCTTGTGTGAGTAATAATGGGGTCACCTTTATTTACTCTTTGCTCAGGGGGACTGCACCAGGACGAAGGAAATGGCTTCTGTTGCACGTTATAGTTTAATAGGCGATTGCTACGGCTGCCTGAAACATGTGAACACGCTTCAACGCGTTCCGTGATATAGCTGATGGATTCCACGGTCGAACAGCATGCTTCAAAATATTCTCGTCCGCGTTCCACTCCACAGGGGCCGTTTGTGCACCTTCTAATCGCCGTAGGCCAAAGCATTAGTAACCCTCTCTCAACGATATTCATTCTATCTCCAGTAGCCATTTTCGCTGGATTGGAAATTGGTGGCTCATTGAAAGAGTAAAGTGCTAGCATCAGGAATGGCGAAAAAATAGAGGGTTGTTAATGAATTCCATTAAAAAGTAAAGTAAGAATAATTAGGATTAAATATATTGTAAAAACGAACGGAGCTTCAGTGTATTAAGCTGGTGATCTTAATCGTGAAATATATCAAATATAGCTGATCAACTGGCGATCTAGAGCGCCAAACTCAAATGGCCTTAAGCTCCACACAAAGTAAAAACCCATTTTAAAGCAAACGCGTGGCAAAAATTTTGAAACCAGATAAGCTACTCAGAACGTTGCTGAATTGTTGCACACACCAAGAGCAAACTTACTGCAAGCATTGCAGTATTTATCAATTTCTCGAGCGACTGCCACTACCGTTACCAAAAATCTTGCTACGAAGCCGTATTACTTTTCAAGCAAATACGGTGAAAATATAAACAACAATAAAATGTGCTCATTGCTATAGAAATTTAATAGGGCTTCTTATTTAGACACCAACAAAGTAGCCCCAAATTAGCAGTAGTTTTGGTGTACGACGCAGGGGCCACCAAACGCACGTCCTAAATTTATGTAAGAAAACCTGGCCGAATACGGGAAAAATATACACGGTAACCTTTGAAAGTCACTATAGAGTGTTTTGCCCGTACGGCATTACATGAAGCTTTTAAGTAGGATATGGTCAAAATACCTCTGTGTGTAGTTTTCAGAGGCCAGTTGGTTGAAGAACCTAGTGTGTAATCAAAATCCCAAAATATTTGCTCTAAATGGTTGGGAACGTTGTCCCGAGAGTTCGTGAGTCAGGCCTGCATGGGTAAGGCAGGACAGCCTAGTGTCCATTCCGCACGAATGAGCCTGTAAACCCCATTTAATTTAGTAGACAAACTCTGCAGTAGTTATCAATTTTAGCTCCTTGTATACATTAACCACAAATGCCAGTGAGCATTTGAAAATACAGCTGAAGGCTTCTAAACATGTGATTCGTTAGGGTCTGCAAGCGTGCTGTCTCAAGAACTTTGGCTTCAAATGTAAGGATTTTGCAGACGTAAACCAATATTGTCCCTCATATTTTGAAACGCTCTACTGTGCAACAGTTTGCAATTTCGGAACTTCCTGTCGCCAATTTTGTAGGTCCTGTGTGGGTGCCAACAATATAAAGTAAGGCTTGAAAGTAACACAATCTATCACCTCGGTAAACGTTCTAGTCAGAGCCATGCTAGTTGGCCAGGCATCATAAATGAATAATAGTGTAAGTCAGGAACCACAAAGTACGCAGGAAATGGGAGTTGGTTGTCCAGCCACCCTACGCTTGACGCAGGGTGGGCAATGAAGCCAGTTAAAAGATAAATTTTAAACAGGTGACCAAGATAAGGCAAGAAGCTGCTGGCTAGCCGAACAACCTTCACCTGTTACCAGCTGGGTGTTTCCCGTTCCAGCTAAATATTTCGGCGGCAGTGTTTTAAGATATGACGGATGTTTGTCTGCCAAGCGTTCTCCTTATAAAAACCATTAATATTCGTTTAACAACACTGCGTCGGGACGGATGTGGCCTGCCAATAAATAAAGTCACTGTCTCTTCCCTTTTCCGGAGGATCCCTACTTCACGAAAGCCATCCAATTCGAGGTGTTCCATTGAGCCCTTCATACGATGACGAATACAGGAAGCAAACTTACGAGTACAGTCACACTTCACAAGTTCACTCACAATGCCCACTAACACTACAAGTACCTATATACAGACACCCAAAGCCAGTATATTACTGGTTAACACGCCTTATTACATGCCACTACCGACCATATTAATGTCAGGTCTTTCAAATCTCCACCCTACGTTACATCCACAAAGGCAAACAATTGTCACTTCACCTTTGAGGTTTTCCTCACCTGTACTTGCCCAGTTTTGAATGCAACACAATGTGCCCATTGTGAAACGGAGCCTGTAAAACTTTGATCATTCCTAAATAGGTGGACCTCGTTGATATCGAGAATAAAATATTGATTATTTATATAACTGGATCTTAAGCTAGCCTGTGAGACGGAGGTCTCTGGCCCATGGATAGCTTTCGTGCTAATGCCAGGGAATAGTAAATATTAAGCGTTAGGTTTGCATGAATGGCGATCAAAAATGAACCTGTTTCTGCATGCCGCCAACCTAGCAGTTTTTATTATTATCATCCACTTCAGTATTCTAAGTTCTATTGTATGCTGCTCCTTAACTCCATCAGTTCCTCCTAGTATGAATGCTAAACATCAAAGAGCCACCTAGCCAGTGACGCATTGCCATTTCATCTCTACTGGCCACTGTTTGCATTGTGCTGCCGCATTGCGTACAACCATTAGAATTAACCATTTTCTCCTCCCCTTATCTTATGCTTGAGGTCCCTGTGGTCTTACATTCTTATTATTATCTACTTCCAGCTTCCGAACGTCCATGCATGTCGCTTCCTAGGTTCGTCTGTCTAGCTCTGTTATGACAGATGGGATCCGACGAGACACCAAGCCATTGGCCCATTCCCAATTCATCTATACAGGCTTCCATTTGGTTTGACATGCCGCTTCCCTTAGGACTTGAAAACATATTCCTCCATTCAGCTTTTGCATGAGGTCTCTTTGGTCATACCTTTTTACTATTATCTACTTCCAGCTTCCGAGCCATGATGCCTGGCGCTCCCTAACTAAGTTTTGCTTATCTCTCAAGTATGACTGCCGGGTCTTGAAGAGTCAACTAGCCTGTGGTTCATTCCCACTTCGTTTGTAGAGACTTCCGTTTGGGTAATGAGGCAGCGGCGCTCACAACCAGCCGAGTTGCCAACATACGCATCCCCTTATCTTGTGCTTGAAGTTTCTTTGGCACCACATGCTTCATATTGTTTAGTAATATTTTCATCCCTTCACCTCATGCTTGATGATATTTCGACTATGCATTCTTATCATTATCTCACTCCGGATGGTGAATGTCATTGTCTTCTGCAACTGATATTTATCTATTTCACTCTAGTAGGTCTGCTAAGCTCTAGCTAACCACCTATCTATTGGCCGACACCCATACTATATTTACCGTCTTCCATTTGGGTTATGCTGCCGCATCAATCACAATCATCCGACTTGCCTTAATTTTCTTCGCTCCGCCCTATGTTTGACATATTTTAGGCTTACAAGTCTCACTAGCATATACTCCCGGATGCTGAACATTGACGCCTGCTGCTCCCAAACTGCATTTATTCCCCTTAAGTATGTCTTCTCAGCTCTGGAGAGCCATACAGCAAGTGGCCTACTCCCAATTACTTTCTACGTGCTTTCATTTGGATTGTGTGACCTCATAAATCACAACCACCCGCCTTCCAGACATGTTCACCACACCGCCTCATGCTTGTTGATATCGCGGCCTCACACTGTTCGCATTGTATCCTTCCGCATTGTGAATGTTGTTGCCGCTACTTCTCATCTCTATTGGTTTATCTCTAGCTTGAGCGATACGCCCGAAAAGCCAGCTTGACTGCAGCGGGTTCCCATTTCCTCATCACGAGCTACTATTTCCATGTTGAGGCCACAGGGCTCATGGCAGTTTCACATCTTCATCTTACGCTTGAAGTCCCTGTGGCGTTACTTTCCCCTTATTAGCTGCTACTGCATTCAGAACCTTGAGGCTTATTGTCTCCTATCTCCGCCTGTTCAATGCTTGTACGACAGCTAGGCCTCGAAGAGCCAACTAGTATGTGCGTCATTTCCGTTCTATCTTCGCAGACTTCCATCTGGACTGCGTTGCTACATAGCTCACAGCCATCCCACTTGCGAAAATATTTATTTCTATAGCTTGTGCTTGAAGGTTCTTTGAGATTACGTTCTTACTATTACTACTTTTGTGCGAAACCCAATTTTTGGCAACATTGCTCACCTGTATGCTTCCGGTAACTAGCAACCTTTTGTCTTTCAAGCACAACACTACATAAACCTTCCTCATCTCGCTTTCCATCCCCAGGCTAGTCTCAGTCATTTTCTAACATATTTAACTGGATTTACTTCCATGGTATACAGCAAATGCCTCCCCATTTCCACAGACTTACCTTTAATACAATGGATCGGCAATTATGTGCGTAGAGCTACAAGTTGTACGCTATGCTGCCACCTAATTACTTCCCCTACTTGACATCCTTAGCTCTAATACCTTTTCCATTATTTAGCCTTAACGATTCCGCATAATACCTCATCACCACGCTTCGCTTCCCTTGCCTTGCCTTGTCATACTCCTTCTCTAACACCTTTGACAATGGCTGTTATACAAGCGTATGCACCAGCTACCGCCGCTACTCCCCCAGCTTACCGTTGACAATACAACGCCGCAATTTGGTTCTTTGTACCACAAGTATTTGGCTATTTTGCCCACCTCCGTCTGATGCATTATCTAGAGGGCTTAGAGCGAATTCAATTGCTGTCCACTGGTTCTCTCCCTTCGCACCGCTACTCTTCGTTTCTCTTATCTTCATCACGTCGTCCACAGTGATTCGTTGTAGGCTCCATATCAGTTTATGCATACCCGGACCTATTAGGAGACATTCCTTGTTCCTTCATCCTGTAAGCTTTTAGAACGTCTGTATCACTTACCTTCGCTTGCTTGCTGATGTATTCTCTGACACTAGGAATCCACTAGAGACCAATCTGCTTGTCGCAATAGTTACATCTGACCAACAAAAGATTTTCATAACGCCACAATCTGTCGACCATATTAACCTCAGCATCTCTATTCAGTAACAACTAGTGGTCGTGGGCTCCAAGCATCTCCTGAGCTGACTCAGAGCCACACTCTCTATCTCCAACTTTCATCCTTTGGGACTGCCTGCCTCACATACATTTGCTGTCTGTTGACTTATTCTGGAACACTTTGTTATCCACTAGCTACCAGTAGGCTTCACCGCAATGCCACTGCCAGCCGTCGATACTCTATCTCCCTTAATGCCATTATCAATTCTTCGTATTGCCACTGGCACCTCCGTTTTGCAGGAACCATTGTTTGTAGGCTCCAACCAACTCTGCGCATATCCGGAACATGCTAAGGGCCACTATTTTACTTTTCTCGGGGACTATGTGCATCTCATATATTTGCTGTCGGTTGACTTATTCTGGGACAATTTAGGTATCCACTAGCGTTAGAACGCTTCACCCCAATGCCACTTCTAGCCGTCGGTACTATCTCCCTCCTTTGATATCATTATCAGTTCCTCGTATTTTCTACGTCACCCCTTCCAGCTGCAGTAAGTCAATGAAGACAGTATACCCCTTTGCACTAGGAGCCACTCAGTATCTCTCCAACACTTATTCTCTTGGATTGTTTGCATCACCTGCCCCCGCTGGTTTATTGACTCTTCTGACATAGTAACTATCCACTAACAACTAGAAGGCTTAATGCGATTGCAGTTGCTGTCCACTGATTCTCTCTCTTTGCACCGCTACCCTTCGTTCCTCTTATCTTCATCACGTTTTCCACAGGGGTTCGTTGTAGGCTCCATTCGCCTTTGAGCATATCCGGACCTACAAGGAGACCTTTCTTGTTTCTCCATCCTGTAAGCGTTTAGAATGTCGGCATCACTTGCCTTCGCTGGCTTGCTGATGCATTCTGTGACACTGTAGGAATCCACTAATGACCAAATGGCTCAGTGCAATGTTTACATGTGGCCACCGACTGTTCTTCATAGCGCCATTATCCGTTGACCCTCTTAACCTCAGCACCTATATTTAGTAGCAACTACTAGTCTTAGGTTACAATCATCTCAGCTTGTTAGGATACCTTCTTTGTCTTTCCAGCATATATTACCCTGGAATGTCTGTATCACTCACCTCCGCTGGCTTGTTGATGCATTCAGTGACCCTATAGGCATACACTAGTGACTAAGCGTCTGATTCGTATGGCTATCTCTGGCCACTGGTAGTCTTTCCTAGCGCCACCATCCATCGGTCATCTTAAATTAGACACCTCTGTGTAGAAGTAGCAAGCTCCACACATGTGATTAAACAGCGCTCGTTAGGAGCCACTCCCTATCTCAGTAACCTTTATTCCTTTATCTGCATTCAATCTTTTTGCTGCCCCACTGCCAACTGACCTTTAGATCTCTCTTGCGGCAACCTATTTATCTTCATTTATTCTGCGCTCCCTATCGTATTACGCCAGCTATTTACTGTCCATACACCTTTCAATCACCACCAATATGCTAACTCTCTTTGCTCTTCCCCACGCAACTTTTGTCTCATACCAAACCAATACTTCGTAGATTACTTACTGGTACAATGCTCTTGTCCCTACGCAGGCGTTAGCAATCCACCGATACGGCGGACTCTATAAGATATTCAAAAGGCACTTTCAGCATAGTTATTGTTGCACAATGTACATGCTTTCGTCTCAAGACCAAATGCTGGAACATAAGACTTTAACAATGTTTAACTCATGCATGTTTTTGCGGTCTGCTCTCGGTTGTCCCTTACTTCCCTTTTCTCCGAGGTCCGGAACGTCTTGGAGATCTGGGATTGGACTGAGGAACAATTTTCGCCCAAGACGGACTTAACCACCGACAGGGACTTACATGGAGCATAGTTGGACACCAAAAGGACCCAACTACAATCACCAAAATCCTTGTCCAGTATGGAGAACTGGACACATCTTCATACTTCCATACATTATACATCCGAAAAATCCAGACAGCAGAAAATTTGAACTTTTGCTCACCTGGACACACAACAAGACGACTATTCTCGACGTTCCCCTCCTCAACCGGCCTCATCAATCATGGTGGCCCCGATCATATTACCTGTCCAACTTACAGAGGAACTTAGGGGCCATTTGTCTGCGAATTACGGAATACGAAATCAGTCGTCAAACGGATTTCTCTGTCATACATTAATGTTCAAAATGCTTTACGGCAGTGTTGCAGGATGTGGTCGGTTTTCGCCTGGCAAGCCCTCACCTTATAAATAGCCACAAATGTCTGCTTAACAATACTGCGACGTGGCGGATGTGACTCGCCACTGAATAAAGTCACTGCCCGCAAGTACATACTGACAAGTCGACCAGACTCTCATCTCAACTCTTCCCGACACATGCAAGATTATGTTACTCTCCGTCTACAAGCGCTGTTACATTGCACGTATAGTGCCTTGACCGTGCCAACTACACACGATTGAACCCAAAGTATCATTGTGATGCACAACTGCCTATAAACATTGGTCACGCCTGATTCGGCGTCTCAAGGAATTTACGAACAAACTATTTATTTATATGACCAATTTGCTACTGTCACTGTTACAGTTACCATAATATGTCTGTACAGTTGCACATACCTGATCATGCCTCCATGGGCGTGCCTCGCATAGTCGAGAATAAATATTTATTTATTTATTTAAACTTGGTCCTCCCTACCGAGATTGAACTTTCCGGTCTGTGTTTGAGGTTTGCCTCTCGGCTTCACTACCAAGGTTTTTAGCTCACATTAATGTCTGCCTCACTCATTCACATCTTTTCATATTCTATTCCCTATATGGATTTATTATACTACCACTTCTTGCGTACACCTTACTCTGTAATGGTTACATCTTCGTCTATCGGAACGAGGTTTTTCTTATTCCACCAACA
The DNA here is from genome assembly GCA_944474145.2 of Dicrocoelium dendriticum. NCBI lineage: Eukaryota > Metazoa > Platyhelminthes > Trematoda > Plagiorchiida > Dicrocoeliidae > Dicrocoelium > Dicrocoelium dendriticum. The sequence goes on from OX104063.1 coordinate 46,141,426, forward strand.
CCAGATTCTGAGTACTTGAACCTTTTTGGGTCTCACCCACTCTTATGTTTAACCATACTCTATATTTGTTCAGCACCTCATCTGGTCAATATCGCAACCCTTCAATAATGGTCTAGTTAACCCTAGCTTTAGCACACCGTCCAAGTCCTCGGGTGAAATACTTAGCACTTGGCGGTGCTGTCTGGATTATTCCCTTAACCTTGGGCACTTCCGCAGCCGGTACTACTATCGTTTACTCTCTACAGCTGTTGCAAGTATTGTTATTTGTTCTCTCTCTTGTATTCTCTACTGTACACCTATCGGTCTATGCCGAGCTTAATAAAGCTTGCTGCTCCTGTATATAAATTAATCAGGCTGCCAGCAACTCGCTAACCGGTAGTCTATTTGCCTTTAACGTTCCAACGTGGATGTCTACCTTATAGTGGCACACCTAGCATCGTCTGTGGCTGCTGCTCACATTACTGATATTACTGGTCCCTTTCAGCGCTGGCTCTACAACAATTTTCTCACTACGGCAGTAGTATTCAAGCCATTCTCGCTCCTGTGTATAATGTTGAATGCCTATCAGCGGGCAGTTTAATCTTCATTTTTAACCCGACTCCCAGTGTCAACCTTTCCTGTCGTCCTTTTGCCTTGTTTGCCGCACTGAAGTAGTCCCTGTCTTTTTCCGCTATTCCAGGGCCCTTCAGGACTGGCTTTGCAACTATATTCTGGCTACAGCTGTAGTAGTTTAATCCCATTCTCGTCGCAACTTTGATACCCCCTCTCACTCCTTCACCCAGCTATTTCTGTAGCATCCGATTACTGAACGCGTTACGTTATTATTTTCATGGGTCTCAAACCCAGCGTAGTAACTCCACTGACGCTCATATATGTACAACGCTAGGCTCTACCACTGTCAACCGATCGCTCAACCTATATCATTGGCGCATATTAAACCACTTACTATGTTCTTCTGATTCCCTCAACTCATTTACCGGTTAACAAAGCCTGATACGTCCGGTTTCCACACAGAACAACCTTTGCGCACACTAGGCCACTTCGAACAGCATGTCTCTTCTTATGGACTACCCACCTATGATGCTCCACGGACTTACCTTTCACACTGTCGCTCCCGACTTTCGTGCATAAGACGTCAAATATCTGGCTATGATGCCTAGCTATAACCTTATCTCGTCCTACTTCTTCGCCTATCTCTCTGACGCTGACTTCCTGTCCACCTATGGACCACCCACCTCTGGTGCTCCACCTGCTTCTCTTTCACGCTGTAGCCCTGAACGTTTGTACGTAGAAAGTTAAGTAGCCTGCTATGTTTCCCACTTATATACTTATCGCATAACGGTCATCATTATTTCTATAACTGTTCCCCTATGAAACACAATACTCTTCCGCATTCTCTCTACATCTCGCTTCCATTTATCGCATAATCCTACCACTTTTGTTACCGGTTTGGCTTTGGCTCTTCCCACCTACTAGGCACCATCTATCTACAGTCCTCCAACAAATTATCTCTCTCACGGTAGCTCCTCACTTTTTTGCGTAAGACTTCAAGTATATGGCTATGATGCCCACTTATAACCTTATCTTGTCCTACATCTTCACTTACCTCCCTAACCATGGCTTTCCTCTCCACTTTTGTACCATCTACATCTGGTGATACACCGACTCATCTTCTAAACTCTAGCTGCGCAATTTGATGCGCAGGACCTCAAGTAGCAGGCCATGTTTCCCACTATATCTTTATTGTTGCCCTACCTACTAAAACACCATTAAAAATCCTCTTTTAGTCCAGCTTCTATCTATCGAATATTCCTGCCACTTCTCTTACCTATTTGACTCTGACTCACCAGTCCTCCTAGGCACTATCTATCTACAGTCCTCCAACATATCTCCGCACTTTTGTGCTTAACTCTTCAAGTACATGGCTATGGTGCCTATCTATAACCTTATCTCGTCCTACTTCTTTACTTTTCTCTTGACGCTGGCTTTCCTATCCACGTTTGGACCACCTACCTCTGTCGCTCCATCGCCTTTTCTTTAACTGTTACACTACTATCCACACCATTGATATTTCTCTTTACATCTCTTATATTGTCCAAATTTTCCTACAATTTTTGATACATATCAGCTCTGGCTTTCCTCTCCTCCTGGGCACCACCAACCTACGGTGCCTCAGCTACTTATCTTTTACAATGTAGCTCCGCACCTGTTTACTTGGCACCGCAACCTTGTCTTTACACATTTACAGGAATAAAACATCACAGGATCCCCTTTTCCTTCTTACCTTAACTACGGACTTAGTTTACATAAATCGACGCTATTCTTTTCTACTGACAGCTTGGCATGCATGTCCAGTACTCACTTAAATAAGATCTGATTCTTCTATACACTACCTCCCGAATCTTCCTTTTTGGTCATCACTATCCATCTGACTTACCTGTGACACCGCAGAGCTCAGCCCTCTGGGGATACGCTTAGTCTATTGAGACACCGCCGATCCATATTATTTCACAGGTTGCTCAACTGCTCTTCTGGCACCTCCACGGTTCTATTGCTGCAGCTTTTGGTCCAATTACTCACCGCCACAATGAGAGGCTTCTGGCACAAATGTGTACTGCACCTTCTTTCCTTTGATGCACTACTCCATCTTTCATGACACCTAGTTCCTAAACACAGATTTTCTAATTTCATCCCCAGTAGTAGAAGGTGCACTCAAACAGATGACGCCATACTATAAAGATATACATATAAATGAGGTAAAATGTTTGGCAAGGCTTGAGGACGCCGGCTTTCCTTACTCCTTTTGTTACATTCGAAGTCCCTCTTTTCTGTGACCTTTTCTTCCCTCTCCCCACGCGCGACCTACATAGAAATTACTAACTATACTTACCTAAAGCGTAGTATCTATAAACACGACCCATAGACATACATGGACAGCTCATGCCACCACCTCGGGCATTCTGTCCCTTTGATATGCATTATCCAGCAGTTTGAACAACGGCGTTCAAATCATTTCCACCTTCGGAACATCATCTCAAGAATGCTTTGCCTACCTGCAAGTGCTCAACTTACTTGCGATTAAATGTCGTTATGCTTCGTCCACCTCGCCAGTGGATTATTCATTGTACAAAATCCTTCATATGCCTGGCGTCGGTATCCACTTTGCCAGTGTGGTTTGCCATCAACTCCAGGCAACTGGAAGATTACCTATTATGGAAGCTTTTTGATCAGCACTTTCCACTGGTTTAAACAATTGGGTTCAAATCACGCTCTTTATCAGAACACCACCTCAAGAAAGCTTCATCTACCGTCAAGTGTTCAACTTACTTGCGATGTCATGGCGCTGTGTACCGTCCACCTCGCCAGTGGATTATTTATTGTACTGGGTCCTTCAAACACTTGGCGTCAGTATTCGATGGATACGTCACCCACCTCGCCAGTATGGTCGGCCATCAAAGCCAGGCCTATCCATTATGAAAGCTTTTCGATCCGTACCTTTCACTGGTTTGAACAACTGGGTTCAAATCATTATTACCTCCGGAACATAACCCAAATTGCTTCATCGCCCTACAAATGACCGTCATACTTGCATGACATGGCTTTATGCTCCCTCCACCTAGCCAGTGGATAGCCTCCTGAAAGCCTTGATTTGTAGCCTTCATGGCACATCTGAAAAGCACTTTTACCTCCCTGCAAATGTTCAACTTACTTGCGATCCCATGGCGTTATGCTCCGTCCACCTCGCCAGTGGATTACTTCTTCCTGCTACTTCACCCACCTCGGAAGCATGGTATAAAGATTTGATATCTCCCGGATGTATATTGTCTGTGGTCTATACTACTACATTTGGCCACACCTGCTTCACAAAACCACAGCAAGCGCTTCAAACGTTCGAAACCTCTTCTGTATGCAAGCCTCCCACTTAGCTGCAATGGTTATCCCCCGCGGACCTATCAGCGACGCACACCTGGACCGTGGGTTACGTGCACAGACAAGGATATTACTTATGATTTGAGCTCCATACCAGAATAACGCAGCGCTGCAATCTACACAGCTTACCTCCGAACAGTACCGCTGTCCACAACCATTCCTGATGAATCCTGACTAAGCATTCCGCTGAGCCAACGCAATATCGGGTGAACCATGACTGCCATTAGCTGCTCGGAATATAGGTCCTACTAAAATCGTTAGTAATTCAATGTTCTATACATTGTGTTCAACGGCAATGCTCCTGGGTTATCGCATGGCAAGCGTTTTCCCTATAAAAATCCACAAATGTCTGCTTAACGGCACTGTGACGTAGCGGATGTGACTCGCCAACGAAATAAAGTCACTGCCAACTGTTTCTCACGAAGAATGATCTCATTACCCCATATTTGCGAATACTTGTTTATCATTCACTATCGGACTCCTACGCCTATTTAAAAACAGCGCTAAATCCCGGTATCCATTCAAACCCGCACCCAGCACTTCCATGACAGAAACACTTAGTGACCGTACAGCCCTTCGACGTCAACTTACTCTCTGACGACATTGCTCAAGCTCTTCGTGTCCCCAACGTTCCTGTGTAAAATTACGTGCAATTTTCAACCTCTTTATTTTGCCAACACATATCTTTGTTGTGTGTGTACACCAGCTCTAGCGTTTCTATGGCCCTAGCAGCAAATTGATCATGCCTATACTGGTGTGTCTCCTTTTGTCGAGAATAAATTATTTATTTATTTATTTCAGCAAATATTTAGTCTCGTGCATGCAAGCAAAACTACGGATATGATACATAGGATATTCGGTCATTCCACTGCTTTTAACCACCACAAGGTTAATATAAATTTTATATTTATACATTAACATAGTCCCGTTCAGTTTCCCAGGCAGTTTTATTGGTCCGCTTTCCTTTTCGCTCTTGTCCTAAAGGATACCAGTGCCTACATGGAACATCTCTGAGGCCATACCTGCGACGCTCACCTGGACACGGAATTAAAGGAGAACAATGAACTCACCTGCACTTCGCAGTCCTGACACACTAAGGGAACCCAGAAAACTAACCAAATCAACGCAAGTAACCTGAGCCATCCTACTTCAGCAGCTCCAACCACTTTCGGTCGACTCCGAAGGAGACTTCACAACCATGGGAAACAAACTGACGTAACGTGACTGCTCTATCGGCGAGGGTAATCCGTCAGATGCAATCTTGGCTATGGCATATCACCAATCGTCAGCGTTCCAAGACGCGGTGGGCTTTCGTCTAGTAAGCGTTTTCCTTGCAAAATGTTACCACTGTCTGTTTAACAACACTGCGACGTGGCGGATGTGACTCGCCACTCAATAAAGTCACAGACCCGATCATACGTGGGCACATTGACCGATACCACATTTACAAATTCTGTGCATATCTATGCTCTCGCACGAACACGCCTACATAGTTGAGCAGTTAGAAGTCACTATTCTCAAAAATTTTTGCAGCCTTTTCCTCATGTTACACTCACCTGACCGCACTTTATACACAACCTCATCGGACTAGTTCCTCATCAACATACTCCACCTTAGTGATTTTCTTCTTATCTCTACATCTCGCATTCTGTGGACAAAGACTTTGTACAAACTTTACGCCATATGGGCCAAAGCTACTGACTGCATTTGTACTGCTCCCGCGCTTGCTGCTGCTAAGCAGTTTATCATGTACAATATTGCAAATGCTGATCATGCCCAAAAGGCGTGTCTCTCATTGTCGGAAATAAAATATTTATTTATTTATTGATAGCAATACCCTCAACCCGACATAATTATCCCTAATAGTTGTTTATCGTTTTAACCTTAACAACACCGCATACTCCCCTTCAATTCGCATCGGTGCTTTGACTTATCTTACTCTTTCCTACTCTCTCTTTAATTCCGGCTTTTACTTCCTCATAAAAACTACGGGCCTCCGCTGCTCCAGCGACTTACTGTTGACAAGGTAGCTCTGCACCTTTGTGCGCAGGACCCTGAATATTGGGCTATGTTGCCCTATTTTAGCCTTAGACGTAGCCTGACATTGTGCACTTTAACAATTGATCCTCTATCTAACCTGGTCAACACTGAAAAATCCACCTCCACTTTGCTTCATTTACCTTGCCTGGTTCTACTCCTTCTATTAACGCTTTGTCTGTGGCTTTGCTTTCCTTATATGCACCACCTACCTCCCCTGCTTCAACGAATACCTAAGGTGCATTCGTTCCGTACTTTCTGCGTAGAACCAAAAATAATTAGCTGTCCGCACAACTTATGTCCTTACACTTTAGCTGACATCAAGCCCATAAATATTCGTTACTCTGTTTAACCATAACCACACTGCATATGCCCTCTTCACCACGTTTCACTTCCCTCACTTTGTCTTACTAATTTCCTTACCTTCTTTGCTTTAGCTTTCATTCAGTCGCACGTACCACCTGACTACGCTGTTTCAGCAACTTACCTTTGACAGCATAGCCCCACATTTTTGTGCATAGGACGTTAAAGATGTGTCTTTGCTGCACACCTGCATTCTTCTCCATATTTAACCTCCTTATCACTAATGAAATTTCCAACACTGCGTAATCCCTCCACACCTCGCTTCGCTTCCCTTGCATTGTCCCACTTCTTCTTTTATCTCTTTTGCTCTGCTTTCATCTCCATATACGTACCAACCAACTCCGCTGATCCACCGACAAACCTTTGACAGAGTAGCTACGCGCTTCTGTGCCAAATACTCAAGTATTTGGCTTTTCTGCTGACCCTATTTTTAGCTTAAGAACACTGCATAACGCCTCGTTACCTCGCTTCGTTTTCCTTACCTTGTCCTACTCCTCCACTTACCTCATTCTTTCTGACTTTCATTCAACCGTGCGCACCACCTGCTTATGCTACTAAAATGACTCACCTGTGACGATATAACTCCACACGTTTGCGCATAGTACCCTAAATATTTGGCTGCAGTGCCCACCTATAACCGTACCCCTTAGCTAACATTGATATCACTAATAACAGTTCCCCTATGTTACCTTAACTACACTACATGATCCCTCTGCACCTCGCTTTGTTTTCCATGCCTTACCCTGCTCCATCTACTATCCATTGGCTCTGGCACTCATTTCTACAGCTGCAGCAGCTACTTCCGCTGCTTCTACGACGTATCTTTGCCACCGTAGCTTCGCACATTTGTGCGAAACTCCACACGCCTTTGACTTTGTGGCCCGCACATATCGTTCTCCCTAACCAGACATCTTTCTGCAAGTCTGGTAATAACTTAATTAATGTTATATTCTCGGCTTTGAGCGTGACATGTCGACAAGGTATGCGCAGATAGGTGCAGCCAAAACTGTAACGATCAAATGTGATCAACTTTAGTCTTGTCATTGGAAAGTGAAAAAGTCATATCAGGTTATGATAACTGTTCGACCTCACGGTTGAAACGGAATGTTAATGCAAATGTACAATATGTTGTTAATCACGTAATGATACCAAGCTAAGGCAACTGTATTTCGGTCCAGCAAGGCGGACTCCACTGAATCATACCTTAGATACTTGTGAGACGGCACCGCCTACCACCACCGCAACCAATTCACCTACGGCGAGCACTACATTTGGTAATATACCCAGCTCCGCTCAACCTCCTGCGTATCCCGGTTGTTGTGCACCTGCTACATACCTCCGACTTATGTCGCCGGTCCAGGTACTAAGGCCTAATAGTCCACTGCTTCCTTCCGCGCAACCTGCGCATTTTTTAGACCAGGTGGGGATGAGCCACGACAGTTTCAACCCGGCACCAAACTCCTCGTCACCAAAATACCAACCGCAATGCCTTCTCACACACTTCCTACAACTACTGCAGATAGCAAAGTAACTAGCAACGGCTTCGTCCCGTCATCTGTAAAGGTAGAAGACCCCAAGTGTTCTTTCTCACGTTTACTTATAAATGCTAAGTTTCTAAACCGTAAAGTGCATATCTTGCGTCCTCTGTCTGTCCTCGCCGACCCTGATACAAGGTTTGTCACGGAACCATGTTTGCCTCCTTATGCTTCAGCGGAGGGCTACTCACTTCCTGGCTATCAGCTGCTTATGCAAGCACGTGTGTATAAACGTGGGGGAAGGTGCGCCATTACTGTTAAACTTACTTACCCAGCAAAAAGGTCGGAAATCATGAACGCGGCTGAGGCGATGGATTCCGTACGGATAACGGCTGGTATCCTGGGATCGATGGTATTAGTTGGGTGTTTACAGACCACCTGCTACCTCAGTTAATTGTGACAACGCACTTACGGTTACTATTGCGCAAACCACAAATTTTTCCTGCGAATTCAAAGTGGTTGCAGGAGTTTCAACCGGCCTGAGTTACACTGTTTCTCACCTGCTGCAACGACGATGTAGGCTGGCATACTAGCATGTATAAATTTAGGCAACTGGACGTAACATGTATCTGCACCAACCAGGGCGAAACATGTTATTCACTTAACATTTACTCTCAGCATCTCATTAAGGCAAGTGTCAGTCGACTGAGAGTTTCCAGGCAGTGCTCACAGATTGGTGCATGGCTCAGTTTACTCAAAGCAACCTGTTGCCTACGCAACAGAAACAGACCCAGTCGTGAGGATAGCTGGACACGAATTCCTCGCTCCCGGCAAATACACATAATCAGAGAAGACTTCACGTGGTTCTGCAAAGGAGCAACACATCATATTCAGAAAGAATGGTTAGTACGCCGCCTACCAGTGGACAGGACCCAGGAACGCAATAGGCAACCAGCTAGGGCATCAGCCAGCAGAAAAATGAGACACAACCTGACTGCGAATAACCGAGCGAACAAACGTTTAACAAGAAACATAGCCAGTTACAGTTTTCCATTCAATGGATTGGCGGCAGTGTTCCAGGACGTGGTGGGTTTTCCCCTGGCAAGCGTCCTCCCTATAAAAAGCCACAAATGTCCCTTTAACCACACTGCAACGTGGCGTATGTGACTCGCCACCGAATAAAGTCACAGCCCATAACTTCACACCGGCAGGTCATCTAGCGTCACAATCCTAGAAAGGTTCTTTACATTGGAACTTCTACATCTGCGTATACTGTCGTCTTTTTACTTCCTACGATACGTTGACTTTGCTCTACTTGTGCACGAACTCACTCTATTGGCATATATCACTTGAGCGTGCTCTTCCATACCTTCCAATGGATCATACAGGATTCTCAATCTATTATTAGCTGAGGTCCCGTGTCTCATGACAGCCAGATTATTGTTTCGCCTTTTCACCATTGTACAGTTTTAATCATGGACATATGAAAATTTTTCTACTGTCACTGTTACGGTTGCCATATACTGTTTGTACAGTAGTACATATCTGAGCATGCCTCCAAGGGCGTGCCTCGCATAGTCAAGAATAAAACATTTATTTATTTATTTAGTATACCGCCCGATGCAACCTGTTAACTTGACAACCTTTGCTTTACACGTCCGATTAAGAAATTGGGATGAATGCTTTATGTCTGATTCTCTGGATAGCTCGGCTGAGCTGCTTTATTAAAAAATATTTCTCTATCTCGACTCTCTAGCTCTCATGTCAAATTTACAAGGGCAGTCATCTAAAAGTGTAACATAAACCAGCACGCATAACAGAATGCGTCATCTTAGACAATTCTATAACAAAACCTTCAATTTTGCCTACGTCATGAGAGCGATCGAGTTTGCACATCAGCCTTCTGCCAGGTCTAAGCAGCAGCAAACCAATCAAGAAATAGCCGCACTATATAGTGCAAACAACGCTAAGAATCTCAGCTAGCTGCTGTGCTCTAGGGCCCCTAACTATGGACGACAGGCCTCTACCCTAAAGAGTAGGGCCAACGACACTTTTAGTGAGGTAAGAATTTTATGTGAAGTCTTCAGCTCACATTTTAAGAAATCGCAGTGTATAGAAATAGGTTCAGCCTTTCAGGCCCCGAAAGCATACGGTAGCCAGTCCCTGACCTCTGTACAGTTTGACAGAAATAGTGTCCGTTCTGCGATTTTAACTGCCAAGTCATCCAGGAACCCTGGTCTGGACGGAATACCGCCCAGTCTACTTACGAATGGTGGTGAAGATATCCCTATTCTTCTTTTGAAACTCTTTATAAAATAAAACATAAAATGAATAGTTTATTCTCGTCTTTGCGGGGCACGCCATCAAGGGCGTGATTATTGTAACACAGACATGTATGATCAGCGATTGCACCAGTTAGTACATTTTGACAAATGGCATGGGGATTTATGTGTGTTGACATGTAAAAGTATGTTTACGTCTGCATTTGGAAGCGTGCTTGGGTAAACGTGACTCCGTGTTTTGGTTCGTTGTGTTCGCCATCAAAGCGAGAAATCAATGGAACGCCTGGAATCGGATGACTTCATCTTGTATGAATGATCCTCCGGAAAAGGGAAGAGTGTCAGTGACTTTATTTGGTGGCGAGTCACATCCGCCACAATCAATGCAGAAAGGTCAATGCCCGATCGCTGGAAACATTCCATCGTTATGCCAGGGCAAAAGGGTGGAAGCCTACAGGTAGTTGGTAACTATCGCCCATTAACCACACTTATGTTAACTCGTGTATGATGGAGAACTTGATTAAAAGAGCCCTCATGACTCACCTTCATGCAGGCGAGCGTATAAATGGGTCTCAGCGCGGATTTCTAAGTGCTCTGCCTTGTGCAACCCGTCAGTTGGACCTGCTTAATTTAGCCACCGAGGCCATTGACTCTAATCTTTCAGCTGTCATTCTTTACCTTGATACGCAAAAGACGTTTGACAGGGTACCACACATTTGCCTGATGCATACGGTATAGCCTTACGGGTAGGCAGCCCTCTATTAGACTGGCTGGGTTAATACATTATAGGAGGTATGCAGTCCTTTAAGGCTGAGCAAACTATATCCACCCCGACCTCCGTTCCTAGTGACGTGGTGCGGGGAAGCGTCCTTGTTCCTACCCTTTTTGATTTATATTAATGACCTATGCAGGAGGTTGCAGCACGGCTGCTCTTTTACTTTTGCTGACGACGTAAACGTTTTCTACGTCTTTCCTTCTGGCAGTGAGTTATTCGCAATTAATAGTATCTGGGAGGATCTTAAAGTACTATAAAAGTGGTACGAACACTGGCCAATGATATTCCCCGCTCAAAAATCTAATGTCATGATCCACAAATTTTCTATACCTGCCGTGTCCATAACAATAAACGGTATCACTATCAAACAGAATGCCGTGACAACAGATCTGGGCTTGCGCTACTCCATGAGCCTCAACTTTACTTAGCAGCTGCATTATCAAGTGGAAAGGGTAAAGGGGATTATAGTTTCACATACACCGTTACATAAAAACCGGATGCACGGCCAGAACTTATAAGAGCCACGTCAGGCCATATTTGGAGTATTGCTCTTTTGTATGCAGCAACCAACGGAAGGCTGCCCGTGTTCTGCTTGAAAACGCTCAGCGGCGCTTTACGAAGACGTCGGCTCCATCACAGCTAGCGCTGAATTCCCGACAAAGGCGCAAACACCTTAAAATTCAGCCGCTTTGGCGAAGGCGCATTATCCTTAACCTGTGCTTCTTACGTGAGCTACTTCATAGAAAGCTGAACAGTAATAAGCAGCGTCACCGAATTTACCCTCCGAACCAAGGGCCATTCTGTTACCCTGCTAAAGACAAAGAAGAGACTGCGATCTCGTTTCTTCTTAGTTTTGTACGTGCACATATGGAACAGGTTGCCTTCCAGAATAAGAGAAATCCAAAACTTGCAGGCATTCAGGAAGGAGATACAATGATTCCTTTGTTTTGACAACACACAAAGCTTCTCCCACATCTGAGATTCGCAAGATCACTTCTTCGAAACTGGCCCTGATGTAGCTTGAGGACGCTCAAGATGTAGTGCCTGACATATAAGCACCTTGAGCCCACAATTCATCCACCTTCATTGTCATTACCGTCTTAGCACCTAAGAGACGTTAACGGTAGCCATCGCATCCATTTTCTAGGGTTTAAGAATAGCAAGCCGAGTACAAGATGACTTAAGTCATCAACGAGCCCTTCCTGACCTACTTGAGTTCGTCTACGGACAATTCCGCCTTAGGACTGCACGATGGAAAGAGTAGACGCCACCACGAAAGCATCCGGAAGGAGACAAAAAGGGATAACCCCACGAATTGTCTTCATCTATGACCCTTGTTCGTTTAACTTATCCATTACCGCAATCACCAGACCCAGGAGGTCTCAGTCGGATCAGTCGCAAGCATCTTACAGGTGCTAACATTAGAATTCTGAATGCAAGAGGTACTTGGCCAATACTGTTTAGTTACTGACTACTTCGGCCTCCTCACTGACAAGTTGATCCAAAGGTTAAATGGACCATATGGTATCCACAACCCTCCGGCTTTCTTTTCAATTAGCACTTCTTCAATGCTTAAAAATTTTAACAAACAGTACAGCCTAACCTACTGACTGGCAGGCACGCAAACCCGTAGTTATTACTAATAAAGCGTATTGCAGAGCAATGACGAAGCCATCCATGCAGGCGAATTTCAATCCTTACATCTTACCTACATCTTCATTCCTTGTCTTCAGATTTACATTTATAACTTTTCAAATTCTTGACCATCGGGTCTGTGGAAAAATATTAGGATTACGACCTATGGAGTAATTTAAGTAAAAGCATCCTTCCGGACCTAAGCCTTGCATAAGACGTTGAAAGCTTTCGTTGCTGCTGATACACCTAAGCTAAGTATTAGAATTGTCCAAAAGCGTCTAAATAGCGGCTTTAGATGAATCTTTATATGGCTTGGTGGATGTCGGTTGCTAGCTGGCCCTTATTAATGCTTCTTCATTAAGCCTGAGCACTAGCTACTGTACTCCGCCGTTTCCAGCCGCTATCAGTATGTAAACACTAAAATAATATATAAAGCGTTCATATTGTTGACAAAGAGAGCACTGTAAACGTTCTAGGAACAAGTATCAGATAATTTGCTCTCCACTTATCCTCTCTTGGCCTCATATATACTTAGCTTTATCTGCTACGCATATGCTTTCACTATTGACAACACTAGTAGACAAGCAAAATGAAAACCAGATCCTCTTCTTTAACTGCTTTTGCTAGTAAAACACTCGCATTTCCAGCTTCCATTTCACTGGCACGAAAGCTAACCAACGACAAAGAGGCACCTGTCACACTGGCTGGCTGGACCACCAGAAACGTTCCGCCACCACTTTTCTTATTTTGGCCGCCTGTGTGCTATTTATCTTTCAGCTGGCCCCAAAGCCTACCATGCGTTAGGCGTAATGGCGGGTGAACGACCAGCTCCTACTAGTTTTTGTTACTATCCTACTCCTAATTTGCCTTAGCACTAGTTGCTTAGGGTGCTAAAACAGCTCTTGCCAGAAAAACCACAAAAGAAATAGCCGGTGTGACAGTATAGTACTAGTTAACATCGTCACCTGGATGAACACCACTGGCACTTGCATCGGAACTTAAAAGTAGAGAGAAATAACTCGAAATTAATCAAACAGCTACACAATAGTGTGCATCAACACATGAGGCATAACAATCCCTCATGTTCAAACAAGCACCATCCCCCGAAGTAGCGTTGCCTATGCCCAACAGCGCTGACCAAAATGGATTTTTCGCCCCAAAGCAATTTGCTAAATTTCAATAAATTTTCCCATACTTATTTTCTTATTATTAGTGCAGGACCCTCCAGCTCACTGAGGTTGGAGACAGCATCACAAATATAGAACATTTGCTCTAAGGGATAAAACTTTCGATGTTTAGCTAAGAAATATGTATATTTTCCAAGCCAAAATGTGTCAACTGATCCGAAAAGTCTCATGAGTTACTCAGGTAGACCTGGTTCATGCGGCCTTGATATAAAATTTAGAACCAGTAAGCGGCTTAAAAATACTAAACACTATCTTCCAAGTGGTTTATGTGGCTCAGTATCCACTGAAAATTATATGAGGATGCCTTCCAATTGTGGGTTAAGTATAAGCCCTCTTGAATTTTCATGCAAACATAATATTCCTTACTAGATTTCTAGTGCTTTCGCGCCAACTTATAGCTTATTTGCTTATATTAGCCATGCATGTCTGCAACGTGTGCTGTTTGGCCATCTGCGCATGCTTTAGTTGTTGTGGGGTATTATGGGCTATTTAGTGTATTTCTGGATAGCTATGCCTAGTTAGAACGTATGTCGTTTGGCTAACTTTACATTTTCTTTTCTTTTTGCTGATATCTGCTCGCAAAGCAGAAAGCCATCGTTAGCGAAAAAGAATAATGGCCTCATCCGTAGACCATCATTCAATTGCGAATAACTCGTAAAATGCTGTACGTAACGCATTTTTTAATTTCAACGTAATCAGCGGTTAAAACTTGCCCTGAACAGACATTTTTGTGCTACTTTCGCAGTATTCTAGCCTTGGAAAATATTTTCCTATAGCGGAGATTTACTACAACGCAGTTCCTGGAGTGGAGTATCGGCGGGAGCTAGAAAAACTGCAAGAAACCAATGAACGGCGGTAGAAAGCAGCACTGAGTCAATCACAGCGGACACACGACGCGAGAAGCACACGCAGCCACCGGGCACTCACAGAATCGCAATACGCAACCTTGACACGAGCAAAACGAGCAGCCACGGGGCAAGCACGTTTATCCACAACAGGGAAGCAGACGTGTACAGCACCTTGAGAGGACAATCAAAACAAAAGGGAATGTCAAAGAGTTCAGGTCGGTAAAGGGGTTTCGTACGTTTTCACATATCTGTGGTTTCTCGCGATTCTGCATATGAAAGGGAAGAGAAAGATCATATAAGTGGTCTTTAGAACGACTCATGGCGGTTTCCATTTTGTTACATTACTCAAGTTGAAAGTTCGCGCTATAAAGCAATATCAGCGCAAGAAAAGTTCAGCCATATATTTGGTTTATTTGCATTTTTCTAGTGAAGCACACCACCTTAGTATGTCTCTTAAGAAATCCTTTTTATTTTCATCTGCATGTCTCGAAATTGTTTTCTAAGTTTCGTATCCCTTATAATTCCGCCACTCTCATTCCTTCCAATAACTGTGGCGACTGAGCGGGCCAAAAATGTCCAATGAATTAAAATTAAGTTGTGGTGGTTTGGATGTTGTTCCAACGAAAAACGGCACAACTACAGCTCTGCGCAACTTTCACTTCAAAAGAACTAGGTGATCAATATCGCCCGAAGGAACCAGAAAAATTTCATGGTGGGAGCCTTTGACCCCAGCAGCTGTACACCAAACAATGCCAATGCATTTGTACTTGCCAACTAGGAACATATACTCGTATTGTACCTACTTCCACGCACGAGCATCGGATTAATGTAAAGGTAGATCTGAATTCTTAATGATACAGCCTCTAGCCTGTCTAGAAATATACCTAGTTATTTATTTATTTATATTGGCATTAGTTCCAAGTAAATGTTATGGCCTTAAACAGACCACTTGTGCTGTTACTCCTAGTTAGCTCTTATCCGCCTTCTATCCTGAAGTGTAAGATGCGTTCTTTGGTCGAGTTGGGTATCAGTCCTGGTCACTCAAGCGATGTGTTCTTTGCGGGAGTCATTATCCGAGTTGCTAATTATGGACCATTCAGTCGTTGAAGGATTGTTCCAGTCCAGTGGAAATATATGTGAGAAACTTGGAAATAGGCGCAACGGAAAGGGGCAGAACAAGGAGAAATGCAATGAAAATGCGTGCGAAGAAACGAATGGCACGCAACAAGACGTTGTGACTTGAAACGCTGTGCATACTGTAGATTTGTCCGTATGTGTCATATAAACATATTATACATTCAATTGGAGTGCACGATCTTACTGCTCCGTGGTGATTTAGTCCCACTGACTTGCCTCTTTCTCTTTTATGCTCCAATGCTACTCTGACTTAAGTGGTATGCGCTATGCAGACTCAAGGCTCTTGTCTCCCTACCAGGAGCTTCTGCTTGACTCGCTAAACCTCTATTGTTGCGGACCTTTTCCTGCCTTTAATTTTACGTGCTATTCCTACGCGCGGACTAATCTAGTCTCGCTAGATCAGCCACTTGTTTCCACTTTTACTTAGAGTTATTCCAAGTTACAAACCTTGGTTCGGCTGACTCGACGTCTTGCTCACATCACCTGAAAAGCCTCGTTGGCTCCCTCACTCCTTAGCAGTAAATATTTCTCATACCGACCCTAACCTTTTCTCATCTCGCGTTCTGTTTTAATTCCCCTTTTTAATCGGACGACCAGCTTTACTGCCCTGCCGTGATCATGTCTCACTGGACTAGTCTGTTTATCTCTGACTGCTGCCATACTGCCGAGCCTTGAACGGTATTGGCTCCGCTGAGTCAACTCTACTACCCCTACTCTGAGGGACTTATAGACTGGTACCCTCAGTATTGTTATAGCCTCTTTTGTTATCTGTATTTTACGACCTAGTCCCAAAGCGCCGATTAATCCAATACCGCTAAGTCAGCCTCCTATTCACTGAATTAAATTGGACTTCTGAGACATCACTTCTATTGGTTTGGCTGACATGTTGGTGCTGTTTACACTACTTGGAGAGCCTCGTAGGCTTCTCCACTCTTTACCAATTAAACCTTCTCACTTGGACCCTAACCGTTTCTTCTCTCGCTTTCTGTTTTTAATCCCTTTCTTATTTGACGTCCGGCTTTACTGCATTGCCGTGATATTGGCTCACTTGTCTAGTCTGTTTCCCTCAGTCTGCTACTATGCTATTAAGACCTACGCGGTATGCGCCCCGCAGTCTTAACATGATGTTTCCCTTAAATTTAGAGCCTGCTTGACTTGCTCACCATTTACTACTGGCTCCTATCTTACCTTTACTACATGTCCTTATCCACACGCGCCGACTAATCAAGTCCTACCCGATCGGCCTCCTGCTCTCTGGATTTATCCAGACTTCTGAGACGTCACCTCTCTTGGCTCGTCTGAATCTACTATCCCTTTACATTACCTAGAGAGCCTATTGGACTTCTCTTACCCATCGTGAATAAACCCTTCTCATCCTGTCGCTAACTTATGTTTATCGCGCTCTGTTCTCAATTGTTCTTCAACTGGCGGTGTGGTGATCTAGTCCACCGATCAGTTTCCTTCTCTCTGATTGCTGATATGCTACTCTGACTTAAGTGGTATACGCTATACAGACTCAACGCTCTTGATCCCTTACTACGTGGGGCTGCTAGTCTCGTTCACCTTCTGTCACAGCATCTTTTCCTGCCTTTAATTTTGCGTGCTATTCCTACGCGCGGACTAATCTAGTCTCGCTAGATCAGCCACTTGTTTCCACTTTTACTTAGAGTTATTCCAAGTTACAAACCTTGGTTCGGCTGACTCGACGTCTTGCTCACATCACCTGAAAAGCCTCGTTGGCTCCCTCACTCCTTAGCAGTAAACCTTCCTCATACCGACCCTAACCTTTTCTTATCTCGCTTTCTCTTTTCATTCCCCTTTTAATCGGACGACCAGCTTTACTGCCATGCCGTGATCCTGTCTCACTGGACTAGTCTGTTAATCTCTGACTGCTTCCATTTTACCGAGCCTTAAACGGTATTGGCTCCGCTGAGTCAACTCTACTACCCCTACTCTGAGGGACTTATAGACTGGTACCCTCAGTATTGTTATAGCCTCTTTTGTTATCTGTATTTTACGACCTAGTCCCAAAGCGCCGATTAATCCAATACCGCTTAGTCGGCTTCGTAATCACTAAATTCATTTGGACTTCTGAGACATCACTTCCATTGGTTCGGCTGACCTATTGGTGCTGTTTACACTACTTGGAGAGCCTCGTGGGCTTTTCCACTCTTTACCAATAAACCCTTCTCACCACAAACCTAACCTTTTCTTCTCTCGCTTGCTGTTTTCATTTCTTTTTAACTCGGACGTCCGGCTTTACTGTCGTGTCCTTATCCTCTCTTACCTGACCCGTCTGTAACATTCGCCCTGCTTTTATTTGGCTGGCTAGCCGAACAACCTCCTTGTGGTGTCAGCTGTGTGGTTCGGGTTTAACCCGTTCCAGCAAATAGTTCGGCGGCAGTGTTCCAGGACGTGGTGGGTTTCGCCTGGCAAGCGGACTCCCTATAAAAAGCCACAAATGTCTGCTTAACAACACTGTGGCGTGGCAGCCGTGACTCGCCACAAAATAAAGCCACTGCCCCGTGGATATCCTGGTAATTCTCTCCAACCCACGGACACCAATCTTCTACTCGCATATTGATGACAATATCAAACATTGAAGATTGGAGCAGCACAACTACAAGCACAAAATACACAGCTACATACACCTACACACACAATGACATACATACATACCCCCTACACAAACACAAACTGCTATGGCAAACATATCGGAATTTTGCACATTCTTGATCATGCATTGTATTCTCAACTTGATCATGCCTGTAAAGGCTTGCCTCACCTTGTTGAGAATAAAAGATTTATTTATTTATTTATTTATTATCCTTGGCCTTTTCTCTTATTGCGCTCCAATTTGTATTCCCACAGCTTACACTCATTGCGCCTATCCAAGTTATCCTCGTGCGCATGAGCTCATTCGCTCTGAGCTCGTTCCTGAGTATTTGCGGCACTCGGACCATTGCTAAGTGTTGCTTGACTAGTACTTCCATTAGTATGCTCAACTTACCACTCTTCCTATTCCTATGCTCTTTACCTTATGCTCGCATTGGTATACTATTGAGACCGTACGTGTCATAACGACACCCAATGCACGGCAGTTTTAGCCCCCTGTGACCATTTTCGTAGATTCTGAAGGCTTTTGGACTGTAGAATCATGAACGCTTAAGTGTAATTACTCTTACGAACTACTCCTCGTATTGCCGTCAGCATTCATTCGCTCCCAGCCGATTCCTTGAAATTCCTTTTCCTCTTGGAATGTTGCTCTACCTATCTTGCTCCCGCATTCGGTCTCAACCCAGTTGTCCTCAGTTTCACCTAAGATGCCTCTCGCATTCTGGCTTCTGCCATCATCATCGGTTTACCGGTTTCTCTCTAACCATCGCATCATTCGCTTAAGGTTAATCAACACGCCTTGTTACATCGGTCTCTTGACCCTGCGCGTGCAGTACCTTCTTCCCACGTAGTAGCTGTAGTCTGAGTCACACCAGCGACGTAATGTATAGAACGCGCTTGCGAAGTATGTATACTAAACAAAATTACATAAGTTTGAATGTACCATAGGCACCGGTGAGCGCCACCAGTCTGTGTTATTGCTTCTTGATTCATTGCTGTCTCTGTTTGGCCACCTCTTGTCCGTTGCCCGTTTTTCCCGAGATTCCTACAGGTACATCCGCCAAACAAGAAGGTTTATCCACTGGGACTGGCCGACCCATCCTGAAAACGCTTGGTCCTTTCTCCAGGAAATGAAAAACCCACACACTGGTTCAAATGGAGCTCATTCCGCCATTCCGGAGGCGCTACCTTCATGGGGTCTAAACAAATGGGTTTAGCTTGCCTCGTACTCAGAGAACAATTTAATCAACTGGAAGAATATACGTACATGGATCCCCCGTTCCACGATCGAAGACAAACAACTCTGGCGTGATTACTTTCACTGCCTCAAACATTCCTATTCGCCAGTCACCTGGAGCTATTCTGATGTCATTTCACGGACAGCGTTGCGCACATATACGTGGCTATTCCGATGGCCTTCCATGGCATTTTCACTTGGCTATGGAAACAGTTACACTTACTTACATTTGCAGGAATCCCAAATCCAATTTGCGGAGAATGGCGTTTTTACCTATTAAGGACATATTCAGCCACAAGAAACAACTTCACTCACCGACCCCATGACAAGTCCAGCGAGGATAGCTGGACATGGTTTGCGAGCCGAGCATGAATATAATAGAAGATTTGGCCTCTATTAACAATGTGTTTACTCACCTGCATCATTATCATTCGACTCTTCGAAGCTTGCATCATTGACCAGCTTCAACGACTGCTGCCGTATCAGTACTAAGCCATTCGGCCAACCAACGAAGAATTTTGGCTGTCAACCGACTGCGAAAAACAGAATGCAAAATCGGTCTATACGATGCATAACCGACTTGCACTACTGTTCAACGAAAGCTACGGCAGTGTTCCAGGACGTGGTGGGTTTTCGCCTGGTAAGCGTTCTCCCTATAAAAAGCAACAAATGTCCGCTTAACAACACTGCAACGTGGCGGATGTGACTCGCCACAAAATAAAGTCACAGCTAAGCATTCCACACTGACGCAGTCCTCAGCCTTCTACATCCAACCTGTGCAACTAATTCTGCTATGAAGAATGCTTTGTTGGAGCACAGATCATCTCTATCTCGTAATGGTTATTGGTTGCAAAAAGCCTTGTTTAGGCTCCTGTGCTCACGGATCACTACCTGGCGAAATTACCCCCAACGTGTGTTTTGACGGATTTTTGCGCGCCGCAGCGCCATAATGTCCCTGGGTCTGACTATTACCTGACAGTATGCTCACTCATACGGACAACATCTTTTCTTTTATAACTTTCATTAAAATGTAAATGTTTTAACATTCCACAGAAGCTATGCTTGTATGCATATTTGATCACGCCTTTACAGGTGTGTCTCGTTTTACCGAGAATATACTATTTATTTATTTATTTATAAAGAACGGGAAAACCTTGAGATGCTAGGTTGGCTTGGTGACCCATTTCCAGCTGTTTACTGCCATCATGCTGCGTAGCGCGAGGTTAATAGTTCTAACATCGTTGCGAGTTGATAGTAGCACAGGCAAGTTAAGTAATAGAAGACCAGTAAAGAGCTGGGCCGTGAATATGGGTAAATGTAGGGTGAACATCTGTAGCTACACGGCCAGTGCTCTACGTGGAAGTGGAGGGTAGCCAGTAGTAGCGGAGCACCAATCTAAGGCTGAGGCCAAAGGTGAGCGAAGTTGAGTTGGAGGAAGAACGTAGGAGGCTAAGTGGCCATTCCCCAGCTTAGAATCACGCTGGTAGGTATTAGCGACCATTTACGGCCAAGATAATAAGCCGTGGAAAGAAGTGAATATTAGATTAGCATCTGTATGGCGGCTACGCTGCATTGGGGGTTGTAGATGTAGTTGGGGTGGACCAGAGTAAGGGATCACATGTATTGAGTTTGGCCAGTGGCAGGTAAACATGAAATGGGAAGGATCCACGGGCAAAGTGGCTACTCGGGGCGTATCAGTCATACCAGAGATAAACAGAGAAAGATGGGAATCAGCAAATAACGACATTCACAATCCGGATGAAATTCATCACCAAAGAGAACTCAGGCGTGAATTGGGGTGATCATAAGGTCGGCAAGTCGGACTGTTGTGAGCCATGCAGCCTCAAAATCTTAAAAATTTCTGTTAGGATGCAATTGGAATAGGCCACCAGCTAGTTTACTCTCCGGAGCTGAAACGGCAGGAAAGAGGGTGTTACAGATAGATAGCACTCAGCAAGCGTCGACGTACAAAATCCGGAAATTATATGGTAATTAAAAATGGAATGCCTAGGGGACCTCAAGCCTGAGAGAAGTAGTGACATTGGTGAGAGGGCGGATGATTGTGAGCAATGCAGCATCACAATGCAAATAGGACGAGGTGCATTTGGAATGGGTGCCAGCCAGGAGCTAAGTGGCTACCTAAAGCTGAGCAGACATACTGAAGAGGAACAGGTAGAGCTGAGAAGCAGCGGACTGCGACATTCTGACTCATTAAGGCGATACTGCTCAGCATGTAAGTCCAAAAAATCATCCGGAATATGGTGAAGGGATGTAAACGTTCGAAACTGGGTTGGTCGTGTGCGATGCACTATCATAGTCCTAAATGAAACCTGTTAAATTGAGGTGGAATTGAACCGCGTGCTAGGCGTTTCATGAGACATGCCAGTCATACTAGAAACAAAGAGCCGAAGCTAGGCAATGACAACCGCCAACAATGGAAATAACAATTTGAATGTAATGGCACAGAAACCACGAACATGGGAGAAAGAAAAGAAAAGGTCCGTAATCCGGATGGCTTTGAGTGGTGAGGCGCCAAAATGGGCATGTATCCTGTAAAGATGGAATGGGAATGAGCCACAACCTAGATGCCGCTTAAGTCCTTATCCGCCATCCTAGAGTTAAGCAGATAATGGGAAGCAGCAGGCAACGACGTTCACAAACCGGAAGATACTAAGAGTGCAAGGTCTAGGCGTCAACAAGCGTGATGTGAGAAGACGAAGTTTTCGGCGAGTCTGGTGGTTGTCAGTTATGTGGCAGCGCAATTACATGGAAATCCAGTTAAAATGGAATGGGAGTTGACTACAGCTAGGTGGTTCTTCGACGCCCGTCCGTCGTGTTAACGTTAAGCAGACCCAGCTAGGGAGTGACAGGCAGCAACATCCGAAAATAGCCTTTTGAGGATAATAACCATGTAAGGCCACACAGACCTGAGCATAACATGAGGTAAAGCAGCGGTTGGGAGTTCCAACGGTTGTGAGCGATGCGGCAACGCAATCCAAATTGGCGCCCGTAAAGATGATTTGAGAATAGGTCACAAGCTAGGTAATCCGGTAAGGCTTAGCAGTCATACCAGAGATAAACAAATGGAGTTTAGTACCAGCAGACAATGGCATTTAAAATACGGAAGGAGATGGTATTAAGATTGTAAAACCAAAGAGCTCGCAAGCTTGAGGTGGAAGGGACAGATTGTTGGCAAACACGATGGCTGCGAGCAATGCGGCAGCACAATCCGATATGAGGTATGTTAGATGCAATGGGATTGGTCCACGGGCATATTTGCTCTCCAGAGCTGAAACCACCTACCAGAGTGAGATAGTTGTGGCAATGGAGCAGCCGAAGGGACAAAGCTTTTATCCTCTGTCCAGTCCCTTTCTTCTCCTTTTTTCTTGTTTGTGGCTTTTATTTCTTAGTAAGCACTTCTAACCTCTTAACCCTACCGACTTATCTTTGACACTGGGGCTCTGCACTGTTAAGCTTAAGAACTTAAGTATTTGGATATGCTGCCTACCTTTATCCTTCTCCTTTATTGGCATCGTTCTCTTTCATACTTTTCCACTAGACGCATTGTGCTATACATATTCTTTTCACTTGATACATAGCTTCTGCAAGACTACAACCCTACGCTTACGTAGTTCGTCCCTCCTGCCGGCTGCACGCAACACAGTCTTACCTTAACCCCAACTGAGCAACCGTCGTATAGCTAGTTCCCATCTAATAGGCATACTTCGAAGGCAAATAGAATGTGTTATATCCTGTGTATACATATTACACAAATAAAGGGTGTCAATATGGGCGTTACTATAAGAGTCCTTTACGCTTCCACCGCTGCTTGAGGAAGTCTTATCTTTGTCGGCTTTCGTCGTCCTAACCCATTTTATAGTGCTCAACGTAAACGGAATAACTGGACTTACAAGGACTGTCCTCGGTCTAGTTATGTACGCTACCTTTGTGCCTGTCGAAATAATATCTCTGATAACTCATTCACACTAGTTGGTGTACCATCTAGAAACATATAGCACTGGATGCTGAACAACTGGGTTCTGTGATGATTATCTGCTTGACAACGGAAAAGAAACATCTAGCGTTAACCTACCAACCACAATTCACCCACCTCGCCAGGGGGGTCCATCATAGCATTCGGCATCGTCCACTGCGCCAGTGGATTGCTTCCAACGTACAAGCTGATAGTTTTCACAAGCCGACTCAAGTCTACTTCCAGAAGATTGTAAAGGAATGTCCAACAAAACTACTCCGTCAGTGAAGCAATTTGCCGCTTGCCAACCGGCGTTACCGGATCAAGCCAACAGCTTCACATTATAGAACAAAAATGGGGATTGCTGACTGCGACTGGTAAAAAGTTGTTTCAGTCGCGTACAACAAACTCGCATTCATTGAGCAAACATGGGAGCCGATCCAGCATCCCGCTACAACCCAAATATAGGACGAAATCGCACAATTTTGCCACGTATTTTTCGAAGAAAGTAAATGGCGAGGTTGCAAATCCGATTTACCAGCAGTCCAATGGTGAGACTAAACCTCAAGGATAAGCTGCCTGTCCACACCAAATCAATGTGTGTATACTCATTTACCTGTTCCTGTGGGACAGGATACGTTGGTCGTACGACAAGACGCTTATCCGAAAGGGTGAAGGAACACCACCCGGCCTGGCTCGGAAATGGAGGCCGAAAGGTCACCAACTCTGCCATCGCCACACATCTTGCGGATACGGGTCACGCCACCAAGTCGGCTGACTCGTTCAAAGTAATCTATCAGGCCCCAGAAAATCGATCAAGGTATTTCCGTAAGCGGATATTAGACGCCGCAGAAGCCATTGCCATTCGGTTGTACGAACCAGCACTGTGTACACAGAAACGGTTCACTCACGCGTTGAGCCTTCCTTGGCCAGGACGGACTGCAGTTGACCTGTACGCACGTACGACTACAACTGTAACGTAACCGAAGGTGTGTCACAGCGCACTAAGATCAATTTGGTTAACTGACGACCCTTTGGGTCTGTATAAAAAATGTTTGCATTTCATGTAATTGTACAAGCCTGATGAAGAATTGCCGAAAACATATGTTCGCTTACACAGACTTCTGGACGATATTATTCTTTGCTCCATTCGAGCTACCTTTCTACCGTTATATGTCCATAGTTACCAAAATTCAAATCTGGTTTAACCTCAACCTAAACCATTGTACGTCTTGCGACTACCTTATCTTGTAGTTCGTGGCGTGCGTCGCACATGTAATCATAGTTATATATTACCGGCGGCGGTGTTGCTGGACGTGGTGGGGTTTCGCTTGGCAAGCGTCCTCCCCATAAAATGCCACTAGTCCCATTACCAACACGGCTACATGGCGAAGTTGACTCGCCACTGAATAAAGCCACAGCCTAAGGATCCCACACTGCGCTACATCCACATGGACGCAAACGATGGCCGCTTCAGTTTGGATGATTGCTTCATATATATTTCCCCACTAATACATGCAAGGCAATGTGCCCACTGCTAAACGTAGTCGGTAACACTGGTCATGCCAGATAAGACGTGTCTCGATGCTATCGCGACGAAACTATTTATTTATTTGGTGTTGGTAAACGTTCAACTCAGATGAAAGCTAAGGGACATGGGTCAAGAGAAGATAACTTAGAGTGGAACATGTCTGAGTTAGTAGACAGTGACTCCACTGACGGTGCACCTAATATTACTTTTGGCCTGAAACTTCTTAGCAACCTAGGGTTGTCCATTCTTTTTTGTTAGTTTTGTTGGAACACTCTATGGCTTCAATAATAGCGCCATCACGATATTACGTTAGCTTCAAAGATAAGGGCTAATAGAGTTCCCCCGGCAGTCACATCCGTACGGTTGTTAGTAGCAACCGTATTCATAAAGCCACGTTTTGAACGAATGCAGGAGCAATAATGGATATATAGCTGCCTAATGCATGGAGTTTAAGATATGGTTGAGACGCTATTTAGAAACAGAGGCCCTGTAGGCAAACAAGTGTGGGCTTAGAAGAGTAGCATTGCGTCGAATGATACCAAGGGGTTCAGTTGGGCACTGCTAAGGGCAGGTGGGAGATGGATTCCACGGACTATTGGCACATCTGTGGTCTACTCTAGTCTCCATTGAGGAAATCATCGCAAAACATTAGGTTAACAACTCTGGTCCACTTATATAAATTAATAAATAGGTATATTTCTAGACCTGCTAGAGGCTGCACCCTAAAGGGTTCAGATCAATGCTTACATTTATCCGATGCTCTTGCATGGAAGTTGGCAAAATATATGTTCATCGTTAGCAATTGCAAATGCATTGGCACTGTTTAGTATACAGCTACTGGGTCGCAGGCCCCCACCTTGACATTTTTCTGGTTCCTTCGGGCGATATTGAGCTCCTTGTATTTTATTGTGAATACTTCGCGGAGGTGTAGTTTGCCTTTGCTCCTTGGAACAGAATCCAATTTGCCACAAGTTCACTTTAAATTGATCGCGGAGCTGCAGGACAAAATATGCAATGGGTGCTAATGTTTATAAAGATGGAGATTAGGAAATGGTGGCGAAGCTATGGTTGCGGCATATAGCCCGTCAACTTGGAGGGGTTCGCCTTTGCTATCAGTAAAATTTATCGTAAAACCGAGTGCTAGCTAAATACGTGTGTCGGAAAAGCTCTACGGATTATAAACCGACATGGTCGAAAATTCTGTGCCTTTAGGGAATAGGAAGAGAACAGAAAGCGGAGAAACACAAGGGGTGTGTAACTGAAGGTAACCTTCCAAATGGGACACCAAGGATGAGGAAATGGGTGTCGTAGCTCAACCTGTTTCTTGTGGGAGATGCGC
Source organism: Dicrocoelium dendriticum (assembly GCA_944474145.2). NCBI lineage: Eukaryota > Metazoa > Platyhelminthes > Trematoda > Plagiorchiida > Dicrocoeliidae > Dicrocoelium > Dicrocoelium dendriticum. The sequence continues at coordinate 46,167,788 of OX104063.1, forward strand.
GACAGTCCAGTTTACAACTTACTGCCGCTTAAGCCTTACGATTCACGGTTATTCCTATTTGAAAACCTGGCTTGGAAGATAGGGGCATGGAGGGTAGGTAAGCTTTACAGTGTAAGGTTACCATTGATGCGCAGTACACCTTAGAGCGAAGTAAAGTTGGGCGAAGGTAGTGATGGCCGATTAATGAATCTCTGAAAGGTCACGTTCATCGGACATGCGGAGTTGCTACTCTGTTCAAGGGTGGTATGCCAAGTATCGCCATAGCTGCGCCGTAGTAAACTGGCAAGCAAGGTAGACAGCCGTGGAGGTAACCATATTGCTTGGGCTTAATAGACCGTCTTTGCAGTTGCATTTACCAATGCCACATGCACCTTTAGGACCTTCGTGACTGCAAGTGAGTTAGAAATGGGTCCAGCTAGTATGAAAGTGGTTGAATTTAGCCACATTGTCCGATCTTCAGCCTTGGCCTCTAGACTTATTCTGCAATTAATTCAGGCGAGATCTCAGAGGGGAGAAAGACAGGTATTAAGCTAAGGATGACGCAAATGCCTCTCACCAATCTATCCCACGCTCTAACTGGATAACGCACGATGTTACACCGGGGTACGCCGATGTCGCTCATGTTCCCTCCGGCCCGATCTCAAAAAGCGATCTTGTGAGCCACTGACGTTAATGAGTCTTGTTAAATTATCCAGGCACAGGAACTTCTGCACCTGCGTCTTGAAAGCCTGAGGGTTCTGGGTTCCTTGCAGCGTCGTTGATAGTTGGTTCCAAATAGTTAAATATGCATTTAAGAAGAAACGAGAGCACAGTTTCTTTCTCGCTCTTAGCGGAGTAATAGTATTAGTCCTGTTTCTCAGGCTACCTTCTGTCCCATCTAATATAACGGCTGGATATGTCAGTATGCACAAAGGTATCAACCAGCTTGTGCAGGAAGCAAAAGTTAAGGACAACAAGTCGCGGCCATCGAGGTTGGAGTCTGAGCTGACCACATCGCTGTTTGTAACTAAACGCCTGGTATTTTGGAGCGAGCACATCAGTGAACGGCCTTTGGGCATTTTCAAGCAAAATGCGCTTCGACTTACGCAATCTGCTACATATGAATAACACAGGAGTCCAAGATCGGGCGCCTGTGACTCCGGTAAACTTTATACATGCTTCGACTGTTTTATTTGGCGGCTTATTCATAAGTGTAGTTGTCGAGTCTTTGCTACTTGAAAGTTCACTTGCTTAGAAACTTTGAGATGCATGGTGTAACGCAAGCCCAGTTCTTTTGCTGAGGTATGAAGCTAAATAAAAATGCGGCTAGGCGTGAATGCCCCATTAGCTTCTAAGCTTTTGTACGTCGTGGTACCCAATTTTAGCGGGGAAACTCATCTGCCATTGCGTACACCATGACTTTAAGCCCTTAGTTCTCCTCCTATTATGTCGAGGGCGGATGCGATTTTACTCGGGGGAAGATGTAGCCAAGCTTGATGTCAGCAGCGAATAGTAATCGGCGACCGTTGCAGATTACATTAAGGTAAATAAGGAAGTGTTGGACCTAAATGGCTTCCCAGTATGACGCCGCTCGACACAGTGTCCCGGGAGGATGCCATAGGTGATAATTTCACTGATTGTTTGCGTCCAGTTAGGTATGATTCCAACCGGTCTAATAGAGGACTCCCCAAGCCAAAAAGTTTGTCCTTGTTAATAAGTGCTTATGTGGAACCCTGTTGAAAGCATTTTGCATGTCGAGGTAAAGCGTGAGTACAGTGCTTGATCTGAGTCCATCGCCTCGGTGGCCACGTTAAGAACACCCAGCTAGCAGGTCGCGCAGCATCGAGCAATTAGAGCTCCATGTTATAACTGGTTCACGTGGGTTCCTACATAAAAGAAGTTCATGAGTGTTTGTTTAACCATCTGTTCCATTACTGTCGGAATGATAGATGTGCTGTTCATCAGGCGGAAATTGGCAACCTCCGGCAAAGAGCCACCGTTGTGTCGCGGCACGACAGTAGGGTTTCAAAGCAGAGGGAGATTTTCCGGACTGCATGGAGATTGTAAAATGCTGCAGGAGAAGTAAGGGAAGTCCTCAACCCCGTTCTTACCTAGAATGGGAGGAATGCCATTTGGATCATGGTTTGAAGATGACCTAGTGGTCCAACTCGCAGAGCGGATACCTTAGATGTTAAAACGCATCGTGTACAGTGAATGGCTAGCGGTTGCTTGCAGCTCATCGCTGACTGGGTCGGTTTCTATATAAATAAATAAATAAAGCTTTGGTTCTCAACAAGGTGAGGCAGGCCTTTACGGGCATGATCATTTTGAAACAACGATGCATGATCAATAATGTGCAAAACTCCGATATGTTTGCCATAGCAGTTTATGTTTTTGTAGGGGGTATGTATGTATGTCATTGTGTGTGTATGTGCAGGTAGCTGTGTATTTTGTGCTTGTAGTTGTGCTGTTCTAAACTTCAATGTTTGGTATTGGCATCAATATGCGAGTAGAAGATTGGTGTCCGTGGGTTGGAGAGAATTATCCGGATATCCACGGGGCAGTGACTTTATTTTGTGGCGAGTCACGACCGCCACGTTACAGTGTAGTTAAGCAGACATTTGTGGCTTTTTATAGGAAAAACGCTTGCCAGGCGATACCCACCACTTCCTGGAACACCACCGCCGAACTATTTGCTGGAACGGGTTAAACCCGAACCACCCAGCTGACACCACGAGGAGGTTGTTCGGCTGGCCAGATACGATTTGAAGGCCTCACATATAACAAGCGATTCAATGAAAGTTTCATTAGAGAACGTTTGTATAAAGGATACATTTGGCCTTTGATAAGAGGTGCGAGAACGTAACAGCCAGTTGAGTTGCTTGGCTCTACTAACACAGTTCTGGCTGACAACGCAATAGCGCTTTAACTTACCCGCATGGCATAGACGAAGTTGACTGTCCTACAGTAGAAGTGCCGTAGTTGACGCATTCTAGTTAGCAGGTTTGTTTGGTGTTTCTTGATGAGCTTCTTGGCGAAAGTATATGAGACATCGGCCACCGCGTTGATTGACGCGTTCAGTGGAGTGGTGCAGCAGAAGCAGCAGCCGAATGCATTGGTTTGGTTATCATCACCATAAGGATGAAGGGGTCTAGAAGGTGGATGTTATTTTTAATGGATCACGCATTGAGGAGGAAGGATGTATACGAGTTGTATCCGCATTGTCCTGCCTTCGAGTCGCCGGATGCTGCAGTGGGGTTATGACAATATAATGGCGCCGGCGTTTCTTGCGCTGTCACCTGCATTTCTCGGGTTGAATGATTCAGGCGATGTGTTAGCATGTACCGCTGCTACTTGCAAGGTGTTCACTCCACCAGGCCAAGAGGGGAGGGCGGATGCGCCTGACGAACGTGACTCGGCGGCTATGGGCCGGCAACTTCCAGAAAAGGCTGGAGTAAGCTAAAGATAAATGGGAGGCTTCGTTTGGGTTGTGAAGCATTGGCACGGTGCTCAGCCTTTGGGGTAGCAAATGCCTGGAGTGCTGTGGAGTTGAGAATTGTTCTTTTATTGCTGGAGTGGAAGTGGAATGTAAGTAGACAGCATCAGAGCGACAAGGGGTTTTGTTGGTTACCTCACAGGCTACCTGCTAAAACTAGGGGATGGGGTTGAGCTGGTACTTGGCAAAGCCTGCTGTCTGTATTGGCACGTGGTTGGATTCTTCAGGATCTCGTAGGTAGAATGTTTGAAGGCTACCAACTATGAGTCGGTAGAATGCAGTTATGAAGTTGAGTCTAGCCGTAATCTATTGCTTACAGAAGGTGCAGAAGGTCGCTAGTTGACGTTGTATAGGATTACATTGGTAGGGTGAGCCATATTCTGCATTACCCCATAACATAAGGGTACAATGTATAGTGGCCATGTTAAGTTGCCATGGATGAACTGTGTATTTGCTTTTATGCGATCAATTGAACTTTCTTCTGCTGCGTATGGATGCCGGTTTTGTCAGTATTTTCGCCCTTTTCCCCTTTTCGGTGACCTACAAAGAACTGAATGAACTAGCCCAATCGGCCGACGGAATGTTCTATAATTGTCCTTTGTATATGGGAAATGTCTCTACGAACTCGCATGGGACGGCGTTTTGCTTGGAAACGTGGCCTCAAAAACCTTTTAGAGCTCAGGACAATTGGTTGAACGATACTGCAACTCAGCAAAATTAATGGAAAATATTGACACCAAATTCGACCGCCTTCCATAGATATTGGCGGACACTGAAAAAGCTATTTTGCCAGACGATGGAAAATATGACCTTAAACCGACTGCGGGTAATGTAGTGCACAAGCGGTAAGTCAGCAGCATTGCCAGTTCTACATTACAGCCGGCAGTGCTCCTGGATGTAGTGGATTTTTACCAGACAAGCGTTCTCCATTTAAAATATCTAAAAGGTCCGCTTAACAGCACTGCGACCTGACGGATGTGACTCGCCACAGAATAAAGTGACAGCCCATGAAGCCACGCTGGCCGGCTGACTCTAGTCACGCTTTTTGATCACGCATGACATAGAGTACCTTTATGTAGTCGAGAACAGACTGCCTTTTATTTATTCTCATGCTGCAGGCAAGCATATGGGACTTGTGTACTCAGTGATCTGATCCCTCAGAAGCACAGCATCTGGCATTAGTCTAAAAATATACGTTTATTTACTTATCCATATTTATTCATAATATTTCAAATCAGGAAGATGGGCTGTCACCAAACTGGATAGACGCGGATGTTGTAACGATTTACACAGAGACTCTAAATCAGCCCCTGAAAAATAAAGGCCCGTCAGCCCCACTAGCGTCCTCCTCAAATGCTTTAAAAAGCTAATAGGATTTGTGGACACTTAGTTGCCCATAAATTGCTAGGAGCGGAGCAGCACGTCTCTGCCAATCGGAAATCATGCCTTACCAATCATTTATCCTGGTTAGATGAGATAACTCGCGGTCTTGTTGGTGGCACTTCTGTCGACGTTTCCCATTTGGACTTCAGTACGGCCTTTGCCTCCGTCAACCAAAGTTTCTTACTTGAAGACTGTCATGCTTTAAGATACATTCTCAGCTATAGAATTGGCTTGCAGGATTTCTTGCCAAGAGCAGCTTCAGAGTTCGTGCCGGTGACTCTTGCTTACTTGTGGGTACGGATCAGTGGTGCTCCTCAGGGTTCGGTTTTAGGCCTGCTATTGTGCTTTTTATATATAAGTGGTTTGGCTCCGCTCCTCGAGAACCTGTGCTGGCTTTGCAAGGGACGTAAAACTTGTATGCAGCGGCGATCGAGCCTTTTTGTCAAACCATCTGCACTATAGCGAGATGGCCCTCCTCCCAGGCTTTGCCCCTTGATGCCAGTAAATGTCAGTTCTTGTCTTCTATCAAGGATGGGGTTACAGTGCAAACTACTGCGGCCAACCTGACATTACGGCACATACACCAAACAGGATACCGGTACCATTATGACGAACACTTTCAAGGCATCCGCGCAGTGTCGACATGCCGTCCACAAGGAGCGACGGGACTTATTCCGTCTCCAGAGAACGTTCTGCAACGCCAAATCGAAGGATTATCTTCCATTATTTAAAGCAGTGGAACTAACTCACTTTGCCTACTGGTTGCGGGCATGGGCGCCGTATGTCAGGTAGGGTGTGGCCTGCATAGAAAAGGTCCAAATATCGACTGCAAGGATGCTTAAAGGCCAGCGCGAGAAACCATAAGGTGAACTTCTAAGGGACCAAGGCTTATTGTAAATATAGGGGAGCAGACAACGAGGTGATCTGTTCAACACGTTCAATATTATGAAGAACCTCAGCCGGGTCAAGCTTTTGCTTTGTTGAACTTGCTGCATTCAACAAACATCAGGGACATTCACTTAAGATAAGGCATCAGTGGTCCAGGCTGGAGATTAGGGCCACGTTCTTTGCAAATAGGGTTGTTAATAAGTGGAGCAGACTTCCTGCTGCCAAAATTGTAAGGTTCAACGTACCAGCGTTACAAGTGGCCTGGAGAAGCGTGGGCCGGATTCTTTCCGATATAAGCGCAAATTTATTGGCCATGGTTATATACCTTGGGGTACTTGATACAAAAAGGTACAAGTTCAAGTTCTGTGGGGACCAAGACGATAGGACAATCCCGTGAATGTTCCTTTTTCCTATCCTTGACGCGAGCAGTAATAGGTCTGCTTGCGATGATGAAAAGCCCAAAGAAGACCGCAGCATACCCTATCCAACCAATTACTGTCCACATTTTCATGTCCATCAGTCGCTGCCAGGCTGGTTCATGTGAAGTAAGAAAGATTGAGGGGTAATATAGGGTAAAAAGCGGAGGGATGTGAGCTAAATAATGATAATCCGGAGGTATGAGGAGCAATATAAAAACGAACGGAAAGTTGAACATACAAGTCGGCTAGGAGAAGGGGAAGGTTTGGTATTGCCACCCCTGAGCATCTAACTGACGCTCAGGTCAGGTAGCGTCAGGTCAGGTGCCACGGACGATAGAGGTGTTCGCCTGAAGAGCTTCTTGTTGCCTGTGCCAGTAAGGAAAGCGGCCCTCGGCACTTCGACGTTGGACTGATTCTGCTTGCTGCTGCAAGGAAATGAAGCAAGAACAAGAGCAAATATTGCACTTTTATGTGTCAGCATTAACTTACACTATCTATACCAGTACCAGTACAATATCTCTGGGAAAAGCACAGACCATCCATCATCTAAGCCCCTTTTGATGGCTTCCACTAAACCAGAAGGAAGTTTATTCCAGATGTTACCTACTCGATTCGTAAAAACTTTTGCGCTGATGTCCAAACGAGCTGTATGAGGTTTGTTTCACGCGAGGCACACGCTGACTCAAACAGGTGGGTGGGACTGATACCACTAAATCATTTAATGTTCTTAAACGTCTTCAGCAAATCCCTTCACAATCTACACCGCCCCAAGGAAAATAAGTCCAAGCTACTTAGACGACCTTCGGACGAGTGCCCTCGTTGTCATTCGATCATCCTGGTCGCAAGTTTCTGACTCAGTTATACACATGGCGTCGCTACGGAGATACTCTGCCCAGACTCGAACTCAACGCTCCAGACATGGCCTACCCACTGCTTTATTTAACGACAAGAATACTTCTGCTTTAACGTTACGCAGTGTCCTTTTAAGCCGAAACAACTCTGGTTGCGCTTTATTGGTAGCATGGCGGCACTGTGCAGAAGGCTTAAAACTGCTCACTATGGTGACCCCAAGAGCACGGGCGTCATCAGGACACCGCAATGATAGAGATCCCGCAAGAGACTGCACTGCACTTCCGATACTACTATTGGTCAATAGCTGACATTTATTGGCATCCAGCGGTAGATCCCATTGGCTCGACAAATTCCCCACCGTGATGAGGTCCTAAATCAATGTCGCTCGGTTACCCCCTAACTAGCTTTGAGTCATTTGCGAAGATATGGCAGGGATCCTCAAGAAGAGGAGCCAGTTAAGTTATAAACATAAGAAACAACAATAGGCCCAATACCGAACCCTAGGGAACACCGCTGTCGGCATGACTCATACTGGAAATCGCTTCCTCGACCCTGAATCTGTATATCCTTCCACGTATGAATTCAGGGTGCCACTATACTAGCTGAGGATGCAATCCAAACCATGAAGCTTCTCTATTACAACCGATGAACCAATGAGTCAAAGGCGTTACTGAAGTCCAAATAGCACACCTCTGTTGACAGCCCACTATCAAGACATCGGGTACTCTCCCCTTAAACTGCACAGTAAATTGTTAAGATACGAATTCCTTTAAAGAAAGCTAGGCTATTCCGCTCCTATCAGATTGTGCTCAGTCAAGTGCTCACAGGTCCTATTTTTATAAGCTTTCCAAGCACTTCAGCTTGATGCCGTTCAAAATGACAGATCTATAGTTACGAGGCACCGACTTAGAACCCCTTGTGGATGGCAACGTTGGTCGCTTCCTTCCACTCAGTTGACGGATTGCCTTCTTGAAAAGGCTGGATGCATCCCTCTATGACAGGCTACTGAAGGCTATCAGCCGGCGGCTTAACTATAGCACGATGTACACTGTCAGAACCAGTAGCTTTATAACGGTACAAATTGGCCAACACTGTGAAGACCTCTGGCACATTAATGATAATTTTCGTATTGTGTAGCTACTGAGACAGTGCAGTTATGTTAGCAAGGTTGACCCACTATCCTTATAATGCACATTTTCGTAGACACGTAGCGGCGCTTCTACTTTATCGACGTCGTCTACAACTTGGCTGCTCTCCTTCATGGTTAGACAGTCGACCACCTCTCTCAGCGAAGTGTTTGCCTGGACATAACAGTAATAACACTTAGGGTTAGTTTCCGATAATTTGACCAACATAAGCTCATGCGAGTACTCCGTTTGCCGCTGATGCTTAGTAGCCATATTTCGACATCTTTTGTATTGCAGCCAACGTCAGAAGCCCCGAGTTTCTCCGTATTTTTTCCACTCAGAAATGAGCCTCTTTTTGCGCTTTTAAGCTTTCTCCCAAATCGGGTTTTTCAAGGCGTCTCCACGGGCGTAGAAGAGGAAATTCGTTCACTAACTGCACGAGCTCAGTGTTTAGTAGAAGCCACCTCTGTGCCAAACTGGCCTGGTCTTGTTCATGGACACAACTGATTTGAAGGGCTCGATGTCGCAGCTTCGTAAAACCAATACCATTTAACTCCCTGCCCACTCGAGGATTTTCTGCAAGCCTTGGTTTGTCCAGGGAATATGGCAAAACACAACAAGCACTCTTACCTATGGGTGGCCCCACACGTAAGTCGAGCAATTTACCATGTCTGACGATCACGACATCAAAGGTTGAAGGCGTACTTGCAGTACGACTCCTGGTCGGAACCTTGACGTGTTGCCCGAACGCATTTTCGTACATCCAAACCACTGTTTCCTTCTGCAGTTTACCCGCCTTGTTTTAAGGAATCTGCCAATCAACATGGGGAAGGTTTAGATCACCAACGATCAGCAAATTAGGTGCGATCATTGCCGTCTCTTCTAGCAACATACCAAGATCCTTGTTATCTTCTCGCTTGGAGCATAGACTATGATAAACACGTACTATAATCTCCAATCTACCCCATGCTCTTAGAAAGCAGCATACCACTTGAACGTTAGCAGAACCGCTGGGAACTGGAGCCTCTAGTGTTTATATCTGCACAATGTAAGCAGTAAGACTCATCCGCCTTTCTGATGCCCGGGCCTATCAGCACTGCTGCACGCGGAGTATATAAAGAGCTCACTACTAAGAAGCCCGAAACCGTCTACCGTAGAATCTCTAAAGGCGTGCTTCGGAAGCCAGTTCCAACGACAAGCTAGTTTGCGCCCCTACCCGGTCAAAACGAAGTTTGTGCAGCTTCAACGGGCGACCTAGGTGGCTAGGATGCTTGGCAGGACTAAAGAGCTCGTTATAGGACGGGAAGTGTTGATCAAGTCTCCCCTAATGCTGCGGTAGTGCCTTGAGTACACACCCAAGCTAAGGAAAAGTTCGGGATACTTTTGCTCCCTTACACCCTGCACTAACCTTGTGACCACTCGCAAAACCCTCTCCAGTTCAAGTTCGTCCCTTACAAGATATGTTGGATAAGCCTGGATGCAGTATTCTAAGTGGGGTTGCACCAAAGCTGAGGACGGCTTCATAAAATTATCAGCCGTTAGGACCCCGAAGGAGCAGAGAACAATTCACTCCATACGGAATCCTCTACAAGCAGTCTTCCTCCATTTGTCCCTAGAGTGAATCGCTGAAGTGTGGACGATGCCTAGATCAACCTGCTGAGGGACCACCGAGCTTTCACTTCCATCAACTACATCAACCAGCACCACTAATGCGGACGACAAGATATTAAGCCTGATTTATAGGCATCAGTCCTGAGGTTGACTAATCCCAGAGCATATCCAAGGCCTCAGCGCTTCCGGGAATATATACAATATTCCAGAGCTTGAGGTTATCAGCAAACAACAGCGACGGTACCTAAAGCTCTTGGCGTAGGCTATGGACATGTATCGCGAAAACTAACTGCCCTAAAACCGAGCCTTGCGTAATGCCACAAGAAAAGCTTGTCTAAGCGAAAGGCTAGGCTTCACGCATACACGCTATTCTCTTCCCTCTAGGAAAGCAGACACCGGTCGAAAGACGCCTCCGGATATCCCATAAGATGGGATATGGGACAATATCTAGTTCAAGTTCAATTGGGACCGGAACAGTAGGAAAATCCTGTGAATGTTCCACCTTCGAAAACTTCGTTGATCCAACAGGGAAACCGATGCCTTGATGTGCCAAAGGAGAGCCAAATCAACACACACGATTCACATGGTCAACCAAACAATGCCCACGTGCCCTGCACTAGCAGTCCCCGCTGTGCCGGCCACGTGAAGCATAAAAGAAAACAGTAGTGTCAGTAAAGAAAAGAAAACAGAGGAGAAGACAAGCTAGTCGAATATCGTAGGCAATATTAAGATGTAAGTTAAAAAGGGAGTTAAAGAAGCGTAAGCCGTAATAGACGAAGAAAAGTTTAAGACACGAAGAGGAAGACTTTAAACTGCAGGCCGAGAGCGTTAAGTCGATGCTCGAACTCTTTCAACGTCGGTGCCATCACGACGTCTGCAGGCAATGTGTTCCAATAAGCTATAACCCTACGCGATAATCTAAAAGTTGCCAAAACCCGGTCAGACCGGTGTTTGTGCAACTTTTATGGGTGGCCACGAAGGGTTGGCATTCGAGTTGGGCAAGACAGTCCAGTCAAATCAGGACCAATCTGACCCATCAGCATACGATATGTAAGGACCAAGTCGCCCCGAAAGCCGCCTGTAATACATGGAAAACATATCCAACTTACGTAGCCTCTCCGGGTACGTCAGCTTCTTTAAGTCGTACACCATTTTCGTCCCGGACCGCAGGACACGTTAACTGCCATCTTATCACGAACCAGGCATGGAGGACAAGCCTGGACGCAGTATTCCAAGTGCGGCCTTACAAAAGCCGAAAATAGTCTAACGAACATGTCGGTGGTCATGATCCCGAATGACCTGCGGATCATCCACAACACGTTGTAGCCTTTACGAGCAGTTATCTTCCAGTGTTCACTGGACTTGAAGTCAGATGACAGCAAAACACCGAGGTCAGATTGGAGTTGAACTCGCGGTACCTCGTTGCCGCCAAGCAAATAACGCGTTGGCGGGTCATTCGGACCAACGCGTAGAACGGAACATTTCCCTAAATTAACTGGCAACGGCCACAAAATTGACCAGTCACAAAGTCAATCCAGAGCCTCCTGTATGGTCAGTGGACCAATCGGCTCGTCTATCGTGAACCAGAGTTTTAAGTCATCCGCAAACATTAGGAATGGCACACCCAATTCATCAGGTAGGTCATTAACGTATAAAGTAAAGAGAAAGGGGCCAAGAACCGAACCTTGCGGCACGCCACTGAGAACACATTGGCGGAAGTACAAGCTTGAACCCACCCGCACACACATTTCCCTTCCGATTAGGAAAGCTGAAATCCATCGTAAGACTGCCCCAGAAATACCTTAGGAATTCAGCTTGTACAAAGGCGCGAATGTGGAACGGTGTCAAAAGTTTTGGAAAAGTCAATAAACAGCACGTCCACTGCCTTCCCGCAACCAACGGCTTCGGCCCAGTGTTCAGAAGCCGTTAACAAGTTAGTAAGGCAAGAATAGCCTTTACGAAAACCATGTTGAGAATGATTAAGCAACTCAAACGCCTTCAAATGTCCTTCGAGAGCGTCCCTCACGAGCTTTTCCAATAACTTGACCAGCACGCTCATTAAACTGACCGGTCTATAGTTATCAGGGAGGTGCTTGTCACCTTTCTTAAAAATGGGGCAAACAATAGCCTCCTTCCAGTGCTTGGGTTCAGAGCAGCCTAGTAGAGACTTCACACAAAGATGTGTAATCGGAGAGCAAAGTTCATCAGCCAACTCGTACAGCAGTTTGGGATGAATAGCATCTACACCGGCAGCTTTATTGGGATTTAATTGCCTCAAAAGCCGGTGCACTTGAGCCTCGGTTATAGAAACCTACTCCAAGTGGGAGCCCTCCGGAACTTTTGCCTGGAGACTGATATGCAGCGGCTGTGACTCTCTAACATAAACCCCAGCATACTGTTCTCCGAGCAAACAAGCTTTTTCCTGATCCGTGACAACAGCAGTGCCGTCCGGGCCAAACAACACCTGGATGCACGAATTCATGATGCTTCGCCTTTTGATATAAGCGAAGAAGCGTTTCGGGTTTGATGAGGCTATACGAGCAAGCTCTACTTCATGCTGTAGACGAGCATCACGTATATACTGCCTGCAGGCATTTCGAACCTCACGATATCGCTTGAAGGTACATAATGTAGGAGCAGATAACTAAGTACGGCAACATCTGGCACGTCTGTTATGTTGTTTGCGTACAGCAGAATCAAACCAGGGTGGCTTTGCACTAGTTTTATTCCTGCCAGATAGTGGTATATGGGGTGGAGAGAGTTCACTCATGTATGATTTAAAGCTGTCCCAGGCCGTTTGAATGTCGTCACTTTCCAAAATGACACGAGGCGCCTTTGCGGCTTTGGCTTTCATTGTCTGAAAGTCTGCGCGCCATATATTTGGTACTCGGTCGGGATGCTCATTAGTCTGACGACGAAGGGCGCACTTAAATGAGAGACATGCGTGGTCGCTAGCACCGAAAGGTGAGTTGTATACAATATCGGTGACAAAATCAATGGATTTAGCGAAGATCAAATCCAAGAGGGACGGGTTTTGACCCATCATGAATCTAGTAGGCCGATCGACAACTTGGTGCAGGGAAGCATGCAAGGCCAGCTCGAGAAGCTCGGTAGCCAAACACCTTGTAACAGCGTCGCAGGATAAATTCTGCCAGTTAACGTCGGGCAGATTGAAGTCCCCCATCACTAAACACCTATTTGCCGAATACTCGCGGATGAAATCAGCAAGCCCCTTAGCAACGCTGTCGGGGCTTCTATAGATCAGCACCACTTTAATTTGCGCGGAAACAATACACAGGTTAACTGCCAGTGCCTCAACATCACCCTCTGATGATCTGAAACTATACGGCTTACAGACAGTAAGCGCGGAGTTAACATACAAAGCAACGCCACCTCCGCGCCGATCAGAGGTGCGGTCACATCTCAGCAGTGCGTAGTCTGGAAAGCACACATCACTGTCCATGACGTCGGTGGACAACCACGTTTCAGTGAATGCGAGGATATCTGGACGGCAATCGTCGACAAGGGCGCCATCTTCGCACAGCTTGTTTCGCAGGCTACGCACATTGCTTATGATCACCTGAAGGGATTTAACATTATCAGTCCGGGATCGTGCACCACCAGAACCGGCTCTGGTAGGGCGGAAGTGGACCGCCGGCTCACCACCCGAAAACCCACCAAGCGGAGACCCTTTTCTCCTGCTTCACGGCGGGCTTTAAGATCCTTCACAGCTTCCCGCAATTTCAGCTTATCCGCCAAAGGGAGGTCTGGGTGCACAATGACACAAGTGCCCTTGAGCTTAAAGGCGAAACGCGGAATAAATAAATAAATGGTATATTCTCTGTAAAACGAGACACACCTCTAAAAGGCATGATCAAATATGCATCCAAGCATAGCTTCTTTGGAATATTACAACATTTCGTTTCAATGAAAGGAATAAACGAAAAGATGTAGTTCATATGAGCGAGCATATTGTCAGGTAATATTCAGATCAAGGACCATGATGGCGCTGTGGCGCGCAAAAACTGTTGCGTCAAGATACAAGTGGGGGGTAAATTTGCCATGTAGTAATCCATGAGCACAGGAGCCCAGACAAGGTTTAGTGCAATCAACGACCATTACGAAGCCGGGATGATCGGTGCTCCACTAAAGCATTCTTCATAGTAAAATCAGTTGCACAGGTTGGATGTAGGAGGCTGAGGACTGCGTCAGTGTGAAATGTATAGCTGTGACTTTATTTTGTGGCGAGTCACATCCGCCACGTTGCAGTGTTGTTAAGCGGACATTTGTTGCTTTTTATAGGGAGAACGCTTGCCAGGCGAAAACCCACCAGGTCCTGGAACACTGTCGTAGCTTCCGTTGAACTGTAATGCTAGTCGGCTATGCATCGTATGGACCGATTTTGCACTCTATTATTCGCAGTCGGTTGACAGCCAAAACTCTTTTTTGGTTTGCCAAATGGCTTAGTACTGAACCGGCAATAGTCAATGAAGCCAGTCAATGATTTAAAAGGGTAGCAGTCGAATGATAATGATGCGGGTGAGTAAACACCTTGTTAATAGAGGCCAACTCTTCTATTATATTCATGCTCGGCTCGCAAACCATGTCCAGCTATCCATGCTGGACTTGTCATAGGGACGGCGAGTGCAGTTGTTTCTTGTGTCTGAATATGTCCATAACATGAAAAATGCAATTCGCCGCAAAGTGGACTAGTAATTCCTTCAAATGTAAGTGTAATTGTCTCCATGGCCAAGTGAGAACTTCGTGAAAGATCATCGGAAAAGCCGCTTATACGCGCGCAATGCTGTTCATGAAATGACATCAGAAAAGCTCCAGGTGATTGGAGAATCGGAATGTTTGAGGCATTGAAGGTAATCACGCCAGAATTGTCAGTCTTCGGTTGTGGAACAGTGGATCCATGTAACTACATTATTCCAGGTGAGTAAATTGTTCTGCTGTGAGTACGAGGCGAGCTAAATCCATTTGTTTAGACCCCGTGGTAATAGCTTCTCCAGAATGGCGGAAAGAGCTCCATTTGGAACGATGTGTGGGTTCTTCATCTCCCGGAGAAAAGATCAAGCGTGTAAACCAGCTGGCTATTGAGGGTGGGTCAACCAGTCCCAGTGGATAAACCTTCATGTTTTGGCGGATGTATCTGTGGAAATCTCGGGAGAAAACGGGCAACGGACAAGAGGCAGCCAAACAGAAAGACAGCAATGAAGCAAGAAGCACAACCACAGACTGGTGGCGCGCAACGGTGCCTATGATACATTAAAATTTATGTAATTTTGTTTAGTATACATGATTTGCAAGCGCGTTCTTTACATCACGTCGCTGGTGTGCCTCAGACTACAACTACTAGGTAGAATGAAGGATCTGCACGCGCAGGGTCACGAGACGGATACAACAAAGCGTGTTGACAAAGTTAAGCGATTAATATGATGGTTGGAGAGTAACAGGTAAACAGATGATGATGACAGCAGACCGAATGCGAGCGGCATCTTAGGTGAAACTAAGGACAACTAGGTTGAGACGGAATGCGGGAGCAACATAGGTAAAGCAACGTTCCAAGAAGAAAAGGCAATTTAAAGAATCAGCTGTGAGCGGAAGAATACAGACGGCAGTGCGAAGAGTAACTCGTGAGAGCAATTAGGAGACGATAGTCAGGATGAAAAAGGTTTACCACCAAAGTGTGGTGAAGCCAAGGACGCTCTCGTGCGAAGTATGAATCGATCAGTGCTGAAAAATCACCGGTGATATCCCGGTAGTCTGAGAGAACTCTGAGAGCCGGAGACCGAACAGAGGAGACTTGAATGGTCGACACATCCTTAGGCCTCGTAGTAGTCCCAGGGCATTTTACTGATCTGATGATGACAAAGAAGAACATGGCACTAAGCGTCGGTCGTCTGATTGAAGGTTTGAGGGTACAGGTTACTGATGGAAGTGCCTATAATAATAAAGGGTAAACAAGTCTAGCGGGCTGTCAATGTAAGCAAGACATAGTTTTGAGTCTACAGAGATTACATCGGTATATCTTGCTAGTCTGGAAAAGGTCAAACGAGCAGACCGGTCAGATGAGACTAGGTTATTACAGGGCACTGAGAGTTGGCAGTCCGATTAGAGAAGAAATGAAAGTAGAGAACGCCATAAGGAGAGGAGACGGTCCGGATAGAGAGAGGTTTACTTATAAGGTGTGGAAAACTCCATGGGGCTCGAGAGGTAATGGGGACAGAGCGTTCGGTCTTCTCATCAAATGCCGGTAACATCACAGATGTCTGAATGAATTCGGAGAGCAGGGGACCGATCAGACGAGACTGGATTAGTCGGCACATTGAGAGTAAGTCGAACAGTTAAGGTGGGAAGGTAAATAAAGAGTCAGCAGAGACGGATAGGTTTGGGATACAGGACGCTACTTGAATATGAGGTTTGCAAGTCAGGCAGGCTCGCAATGCGAGAGAAGTTGTGTGTTGGTGATACAGAGCCTAAAACTACCTTTCGCTGTTTATGAAGCAGTCAGATAGGATAATAGGGCAGGGCTCTGAGAGCTCGCTATGCGGATGAAGAAGAAATAAAGACAGGCCGCGATAAGGAGAGGACGGAGTCGAGAGTTTACGTTTACGGATAAGAAATGCGACAGTTAATGAGGCACTCGAGGTAATGGTGACAGAGCATTCAGTCTTCCGAGCATAGCAGGCAGCGTCGCAGAAGTAGGAGAGAAGAAGACCGATCTGCCGAGGTTGGACTTGGTCGGCGCATTGTGACTGAGTCCTATGGTTCATTTGGGAAGGTAAATGGAGTCAGTAGGGTTGGACTGGTCAGAAATAGAGGTGGTTATATCAACATAGGGCGAACAAGTTTAGCAGGATATCAAGGTGAGGGAGGAAGTGCTTTGGATCGACGGAGCCTAGACCGCCAACATCCCGGTAGCCTGGTAGCAGTCCCATAGAATTTGGCTGATCAGCTGAGGCTGAGTTACGGATGAGAAGTACTTGGCGCTCCTCCGGAGTAGACAGAACAACTCGCAACAAGCGAGGGCGAGACTTGTCGGCTGGCAAGTTACCGAGCCTGGTTAGTTTGCGCACAGTCACACCGGGGAAGCCGGGAGGCATGAGTTTGGTAATGCATACTCTTAACCACTTAAGGTCAGCTAGCATACGGTCTTTTGGGAGAAGAGCAGAAGACTCAGTGGCGTTTCTGAAAATAACACTGCACTCAGTATACGAGTCTCCGCGACGCGGAGTATTTACCGAACGCTCCATGAACGTCGGTGGTTTCAGTTTAGTGTTCGTTTTTATAGACCCTAATGTCGTAGATGTTTCCAGTTGCAACGATTCCGTAGTAGTAGAATTTGAGAGGAGGGAATGGGCGCCCGACGTACTTCTCATGTCCGCCTTTGGTTTTGGTGCTTTTTTAACCCTCTTTCGCCTTCTTTTGACATGGGCAGAAACCTGCTGCTTTCCTTCGCTAACAGCCGAATCAAACACGCTGTCTGAGGGCTCATTACTAACAAGGTCTTTGCTAACAGTTAAACTGACATTCGACAGTAAACAATCAGATGCAGGATCAGACAACTTGCCAGTGTCTTCTACTGTCTCCTGACAGAGAAGACCTGAGCGTTCTAGGCCCTGCACAATCCATTCAACTTTCCTGTCTAACGAGACAATCAGAGACAACAAACTTTCCAAAGAAACAGGGCTGCTCTTTACTGGCGTGTAACGCTCAGTACTGGGCCTACAACAGCCATTACAACGGTAGAGTAAACTTTCGCTACTGGACAGAAGAGCGTACTGTCTACGATCCAAGCCAGTACAGGCCTTATGGAACCAACAGCTACAGATATCGCACTGCATGCCGCCGGACGAATCTGTAACCGCTTCTAGACAACCCGTTTTACCACACGTGACCACAGAGTCGTCAGAAGGCGGACACGGCGAGTTTAAGCGGCGCTTGACAGCCATCGTGACAGAGAGGGTTTAGAGAAAGAATTGAACGTAATAGATAAGAAGAAAAATGTGAACCGGATTACGGCGACAACTTATGCAACCGACGAGAGTACCAATCGGAACGACCAAGTGTGACACGAGTGTATTGGAATGAACTCACCAAGTCACAAAGCCGAAGTGGACTCCAGGGATATAACAACAGGACCTTTGTGAGGGAGCAGAGGCTGACACACGGATAACTGAAGATACACTGATCAGTGCGACCAAGGATTGATTCAAGTAAATCCCCCTTTGACGAATGGAAAGGATCGCACAAGAGGCGAGGTAGCTGGGTAGCGTACCGTGGTCAAAAGACGGGTAATGACAGGGACTCGCTGACAACGACGGAACAGAGACCAAGTTTACTAGCAGGCAAGTTCGCCGCTGGAGCTGGGCGAGATTGAAGGAACGAAACTTTTGCAAGCCCGTTTGAACCACAAGAAACACAAGGTCAAGCTTTTTGGTCAGTGTTATTCAACACTATTTCCACAAATGGCTTCCGAGAAGGAAAACTCAAGCGGTGAAACACGACAACCACGCCGTGACAAAGGAAGGCACACAAGTAATTCCGAGTACGTTGGAACTTCAAGTACTTTCGGATCACAAGAAAACTGACAAAGCCAAATGTTCTATGTAGTGTTATTTAACTGCTGTCCTCAAAAAAGGATTTCAGTAAAGAAAACCTCGAACGGTGAAACACGACAAGCACGCCGTGACCTTGGTGGGGAGGAATGTTCAAAGGCTTTTGATAAGTTAACGGAAGGCACGTCGATAGCGTGACCGTTGTCTACTGCCTCAGCTCAGCTTTCACGAGCTACAGGTAAGTTTCTCATACACAAAAAACCCTTACGAGAACCGTGCTGTACAACACCGAGCAGGTGGAGCTTAATGAGGGGTTAGTCCAGCAAATCCGTGACCAAGATCTCAAACAACTACTAGTACGCCTGGCAACTTCACAGGCCTTTAGCCTGCCGACAGAGCGCTGTCATCGCTTTTAAAAATCGGACATATGATTGCCTTCCTCAATTCCCATGGTGAGACACAGCCGTCTAGCCATATTGTATACACGCATTTGAAAGTCCCAATTAGCTCAGTGGCCATGTCATTTATAAGCTTCGGATCAATTGAATCAGGGCCAGAAGCTTCGGAAGGATCTAGCCCTTGCCATAGCCCGAAGACTTGTGTCTCCGTTATGCTAATTTTTGTAAGGCAAGGAGCCTCCGGGACTCTTGTGACAAGCTTACCCTGAGGTAGAGAGGTCACACAAGCAAGACGGCAGTATACTGTTCGCTAAGTCTACAAGCTTTATCATAGTCGGTATGCACTTGGGTCTCGTCTGTTTGTAATAAAGCTGGTATGGAGGCGTTTGCATCGCTGCGCCGCCTTACCTAAGCAAAGAACTTTGGATTTGTTGCGGCTGCGTCAGCCCACTCCTTCTCTAATGTAGCCGAGTAGCCTTAAGCTGTTGTTTACATGTATTTCTAACCGTTCGATGGCTTTCGCAGTTACTGGTTGATGAAGTCGCGTGGTAAGCTCGCCAGTACTTAGCGCTCTTCCTGAACAGGTATTTGCCTGTATAATCTATTCATGGAAGCTGCGCACGTGTCTACCATTGCTTAATGTGTGGGATATGGGAGCAGAGATCTCGGAGAGGTTCGCCCAGCTTGCTTCAAAAGGGTCTGCCCCGGGGATCGTACAGCGCAGAACTGAAGCTTTGTCTCGCATTGGGTCAGTAGCTGTTTGCCAAATGTCTGGACATCACTCAGCGGTGGTCTGGTTACACTTATTGTGAGCACATGGAAAGGATATGCAGACATGGTCACTGACTTTTGGAGGACAGCCGTAGGTAATGTCACTTACAAAATGGCGGGACTTCACAAAAATGAGGTCCAAAATAGACGAAAGCTGGTTGCTCATGTATCCTGTCGGGAGGTGCACGAACTGATACGAAGGCAGTTGCAACATCAGCGCGAGCAGGTTCAAACCGAAAGCGCCCACCGTTGAACTGCGACAGACTAACCGAACAGACCTCAGGTGAAAATACCCCAGTATTAGACACCTATTGGCAGCCAGGTTGCGAATAAATAGAATAACCTTGGAGATACTTCCAGGACGTCGCTCTACTACTACAACTGCATACTGGGAATTGGAAGTGTACACAATAGTAAAGGACTACAACTGTTCGATCACGCGACTGGAACAAATAGGTCCACAACCCCAGTTTACAGCTCACATAACTAGCAACGCCCCCCACCTTGAAGGCAACGGAGCGACCACAGCTAAGCAGGGCCTAGCCTCGTAAACATACTGCGCTGTCTGTGATATCCGGGGACAACCACGTTTCAGTGCAAGCAATTACGTCGAAACAGGCCTTGTCTACAAGTAGACCCACCTCTCGAACCACGTTCTTTAGGCCACCCACATCGCTACGCACCCACGAAGCAACTCGGCACGACCAACCATGGGTCGTACGCTACCAGATCGGGTTCTGGTGGGGCAGAAGTTAACCTCCAGGTGACCACCCGATGACCCACAAGACGGAGGCGTCGCTCACCGGCCGCCTGTCTGCTCTTAAGGCATTTGTTGACTTCCTTTTACTCCAGTCTACCTGCCAGTAGGTCCGTCCGAACGCTGACGTTGCTACGCTGGCGATTGCATGCAAAGCGCACTAACGCTTTGCGTTCCTTCGGGTTGTGAGGACCGCACGAACTAGTCGGGGTCGAGGATTTTTCGTATTGACAGGGACGTTCCCCAGTGTCAGTAGCTTCCTGATGGTGACACCAGGGCAACCAGCTGGCAGCATGGAGTTGACGCAGATTTCGAATAACTGAAGGGCATCCAGCATGCTTTCCCTTGCTGATGTGAGAAAGATAACTCGGAAGTCGAAGCACTATGGTCTACGGTTTCCTTTCCGGCACACGAAACCGGATGCTTGTTGGGCGGGGGTCCACATTCTTGTTTGGAAATGAGCTGAATTGACCTGTTAATCAGTGAGTGCCAACGAGAAACGCAAGCGCTCCATCGATCCAAATTGTGTTGATCAGAGAAGAAGATCACATCTGTGGGTTTCTCCTCAGGAATAACAACCCCGAGAGAGATCTCGGGGTTAAAATGGTTTCTGACGTTAGGACAAAGCAGGGCACGTTTAAGAAAGTGGCCAAAGGAAAAAGACTGGTTGGCGCCTTAAGAAGATCCGTCGCTCGAATGACTCCTGAGATTTTTAGGCATTCCGCCATTTCGTACATCCGTCCGGTCTTAGAATATGGCCTGCCAGCTGTCCATCCCCTTCCAAATTTTGAAGGCGCTCTGCTGAAAAGGTTCAGAGACGTGAACGGAAAGCTGTTTTGGAGCTCCGTGTTCTCCAGTACCCCATTCGACTCCAAAAGCTACATCTGTTCTCCCTGGAGCTTAAAAGTTGCCGGGTGAAATCATCTACACAAAGCGCATCCCCAAAGGGGAACTTGTGCTTGAGTTGCACCAATACTTCTGTCCCAAACACTGACCATACCACAAGCGGTCACACGCGGAAAGTATTTAAGCGAAGCAGATACCCTGGTGGCACATGTCCAGGTCCTGTCCAGTTTAGCATCCTAAACGTTCCTATGAGAGCGTTGGGCTAAACTGGACCGTGAGACGGCTAAAAAGGGTTCCTGTCCAGTTTATGTTGGACCAATGAAGATCATGCTAGCGTTGACCAATAGAAATTCACCACTATGCGTGACAATCCGGCTGGTCCAGATCCCGTCATTGCCTCCCTTGGGTATCCGAATACGGACACCACTCTTGAACGTACTATGAGCCTAACGAATATATAGACGGCTCGGACCTAGCGTTCACCCGGTACCTGTTGCGGTAGTTGCTGGACCTGGGAACCCACCTAGGCGGCGACTCAAAGCTGTTGGTCAGAAAAGGAAACCGCTCTTACCGCGCACCTGACATCACAAGGCGAAAGAAAATTAAAACCGAGGTATAGAAATGCTGTATATACATGAAGGGTACAATACAAAGAACGTTAGTAGCAGAAAGCGGTATAGTCAATATTGTTAATCCGCTTCCGCGAGTGTCAATGTAGGAGGCTAAAGATGTGCCTAAGGAATCAGGGGACTCACCTCATTCGCACTGCATACTTTAGTTTGCTCAACCGGCTGTCTTTTGTGCCGTGCAGAATGCAAGCACGTTTTGATGTGCCGTGTAATGTCAGCATCCGAGGCTGCATCACCCATGCGTTGCCGAATGATGCCTTGGTAGTTTTATGGATTACTGCATTTCAACCTACCTTGTACAAGGCCGTTCATATTTGTTCGCCTGAAGGCAAACGAACCTGTAGCGCCGGAGGAATTTATCTCCGCGGCAACTGATCTTGTCAGCCGCTCCATGGTACCACGGACGATGAGTTGCACATTATCACCGTGCACAGCACATAAATGGTTGACCTAAAGTAGTTAAATAATAAAACGAACTTACGACTCTGATTTTGAACTCGGGGTCCTTCAGCCGTTCATCGTATCTCTTTAGCTCACTGAGAGAGATGAATGGCAGAGATAGTCCCGGCGCAACACTTTGGGATTGTCGTTGTAGCATTTGCAACATCGCTTCGGACATGCGGCGATGGCCGACCAATTCTGATCGAATGAGACACAACGCATCTAAAAATAAGGCTGAGTGCAATGCAATACGTCTGTGACGTCTTACATTTTATGGCCTGCAGTTCCTGCAGCCCATCCAGATCGCATGGTGCGACGTTAGCAATAACCGGGGGCGCGATTACTGTTTAATGGGGGCAGTATGAAATCGATACTTACGGTTGCTGGTTGATGGCCCTGGACGTGATGGACTAATGCCAATGAACAGAGAGGAGGGCGCACGTGCGTAGGTTGCTGCAGAAGGCCTTTAGGGTTTGTTGGGACGCGCAGCATCCTCGTCACCGGAGCTAGGACGGACGGGCCGGCGTCTAAGAGGAAATAAAAAACACCGTACTCACATTGCACGCTTAGCTGGAAGGCCCATGGGAATTGTATCGTCTGTCGATGGTAGCATCCCGCGCTCAGATTGCCGTTCCATTTCTCGGGCATGCTGGAAGCTAACTAACGGGGTTGGTTAATATAAGAGAAATAGTTACTCGTGCTAACGATTATGGACACGGCAGTGCTGACCACATCGACATCCGGCGCATTGTTCACCGCTGCATAGTAGTGCGTACCCCACACTGAAGGTATTTGAGCGTACCAACCTTCTCTAAGCCAGGTGTTACTGACAATAGTTATTAAATCCTCGGAGTCAAGGAGTTTGACAACGCTGTATCCTTGAAAAGCCATCATTGCTGAAAAAGAAAGACGTTAGTAGTTAAAGTGTGTAACTGTGTGGCATAGGGTAAATTACAAGGAAATCGTTCACGGGTAAAGCAATGCACTTAAATAGGATGTGAAAGACAAAGAAGCTACATACATCAATTGACAATTGCGATGCACGGGGTCCCTGTCATCTTCACTGCGGTTGATAACGTGTGCAGGTGCCTGAACTGTGTAAGCAATATCTAAGATATGTTAAAGATGCTCTTACCCTTCTGTCGTTTAGCTTCTGACAACAGAAGCACCTCTTCGTAGCTGAATCCTGGTATCTTTCTTTTCGCTGCACGGCAAATGGTGCTACAAGACGGAAACTGTGCAGTTAATTGATAACTTCGTCGAAGTGACATGCTGAAAAGGAACACCTACGCATCAAACAAGGTTTAACCGAAAAACCTGATAGGTACACCTGCGGAAACGCAGTTTCAAGGAAGCTAGACCATAGCGCAGAACGAAGCAGTATCAGCGACCAAGGTTACGAAACCGAAACTGCAAAAAATGACCTACCGATGCATTTAAACCACTGGGGTTATGGTCAATTAATAGCAATTATAATGCATACCAACCATTTATTCATTAACAAATGTCAAACGGAATGCATTTTGCTGCAAGAACTGCATTAATAAGTGAACGGGACATCAGTCCAGTTTATGTCCAGTTTGCTACGTTTACTGGTACGATTGTGCTACCAGGGTACATACCTCGCATGGCTTCAGATTCAGATGGACTGGAACGATAGGAAAATCCCTTGAGTGTTCCTTCTTGAGCAAATCGTTGAGCCAGGAAATGATAAGGTGTTAGTTCTTGATAGATCTAAACCGAAACACCCGTAACACACCCTGATCAACCAACTACTGCCCACGTTCCCTGCACTAGCAGTCCGCGCTGTGTAGGTTACGTGAAGTAAGAAAGAAGTAGAAAGTAAATGGAAGATGAAGGGGAATGAAAGTCATTAAAATGAAGGATAACACCAAAGAGTGAAGATAATGACAGAATAAGAACTGAAAGTTTGAAGATGGATATGGTCAGGAGAAGTGAAAGGTTTCATGTTGCCACCCAAGAGCGTCTAACTGACGATCGAAGCCCTTAACCGTAGGTTCACTGACTACATTTTCTGGAAGCGAGTTTCAGCGCTCGATAACTCTACGCGATAACCGAGTTTCCGCCCTGATCTGATCAGAACGCGGCTTGTGTAGCTTCATGGGATGACCGCGAAGACAAGGCAACCTAGCCGGGCTAAATAGCCAGCGCAAGTCCGGCCCAACCTTCCCTGTTAAAATGCGGTAAGTAAGGATTAGGTCTCCTCGAAGCCGTCGGTAGTGCATTGAATACATACCCAAGTTAAGTAGACGCTCGGGGTACGATTGCCCCCGTAACCCCTCGACCAATTTGGTACCTACTCTCAAAACCCTTTCAAGCTCCATTTTGTCCCGAACAAGGCAGGGCGCGCAAGCCTGGACGCAGTATTCCAGATGGGGCCGAACGAAAGCTGAGAATAGCTTCACAAATATGTCGGCAGTTAAGACCCCGAAAGAACGGCGTATTAACCATAACATTCTGAAACCCCTACTAGCGGCCTTCTTCCAGTTGTCACCAGAATGCAAAGCCGAGGAATGAACGACACCTAGATCTATCTGGTTGGAGACAAGGGGGAGTTCGATCCCACCGAGTACGTAGCTCGAAGGCGGGAAAGTTGCTCCTATACGAAGGACAGAACACTTAGCCTAATTTATGGGCAGTAGCCACAAAGTAGACCAGTCCCAGAGTCTGTCCAGGGCATGCTGCGTGGCCTCGGAACCCCCAGGAACGTTTACAAGATTCCATAGCTTAAGGTCATCAGCAAACAATAAGGATGATACCCCAAGCTCTCCAGGGAGATCGTTTACGTAGATGGAGAACAGCATCGGTCCAAGGACCGAGCCCTGTGGATGTTATCCTATCTATTAGAGTGGTAAATGTTTGGGGCGGCTACCGGAAGAAATTGCAGAATCGCTATCCGAAAAAAGTTTCAAGCAGCTGCTAGACGAAATTCGCTGAGAATGCTAGAATCTTGCGGCTGTCATCACAATTGCGACGAGCCCTAGAGAAATGTCCTAACGCCAATGTGATACGGAATTCAAGTTGCTGACAAGAGATTTCCCTCCTGCTATCTACAACTCAATGAAATCATTAAGCGCAATAGAGCAAGAGCCACCTTTTCTTTCAAGCGTTTATTCCAACATTGTTTTCTATGGTACTCCAATCAAAAATCCGGTTGGTATGGCTTGCCAATAATTCGAGTTACCGAGTCAAAAAACAACAATAAAGTTCTTGTCTTTTATCCTGTGTAGTTAGCATACCTAATATATTTCGCTTTGTATTTTAAGGGACAAGTTGCGGCGCTTTGATAATAAATTACTAGTTAAGCAACTCTGTTTAAACGCGCTACCCGCCATTACTACCTGCATCGCTTCCGCTGCCTTCTGCAATGTCGCTAGGTATGTCGCTATCTTTGCTTCTTTTCATTTCTCATCTTTCATTAAATTTCTGATGAATTTGACGGTCTGGTTTGGTAGCTTGCTGCAGGGATTAACTCTTTTCTGTATTATTGTACTTTGAAACTGTGGATTCGTTAGGATTACCCACTTTTTCACAGGTTGCAATCGCTAGCCATGCAATCTTTTCGCTAATTTGGCCGCTGTAATCATAATCACGTTATTAGGAGAATATAATCACAATCTATGTAATATTATCATTGCTAAAACAAAACCGTATTTACCAATGTGAGCTAATGTGTGTAAAACCGCTTTTTGTCGTTTAGTTCGTCACAGGAAATGCGGATTGAGAAAACATTTGGATTTAATTATTTTGGTGATTCAAGACCAAGTGCCGCTTTGGTATATCCACGTGATGACAGGTCGAGCATGACACCTGCGTCGAAACGCATGCTTGAGATATGAACTAGCGCTGGCTTGATCCACATCAACAAACCCGATACGGTTCTTTGGCTATATCAAACGGAGATGCAATGCAAATTCGCCTATCCCGGTAGTATTTGGACCTGACAGCACTAAAGTATCAACCGATCAGGCCAAGGCCTGCTTACTTGCGGAACGGTATGCTAGGTTGTTTGTTCATGAATCTCCGTTGCCTGATATCAAATTGCAGGCAAAGATACCAGTAGATTCCTTCCTGATGAACCTTTCCATCTCGGAATCTCAGGTACTCAAGCTCCTGCGTGACCTGAATCCCACTAAAGCTGCCGGGATAGATGTCCTTCATCCCGAACTTTTCGTACTAGCTGGCTGGATTGCTGTGTAAACCCATTAAATGTATCTTCGAGAAGTCTCTTCGTAGCTGCTCCATACCTGCTGACTGGAGAGATGCTATCGTGTGCCCTGTTTCCGAAAAGGGTGATAAGCACTTACCTGAAAATTATAGACCGGTTAGCCTAACAAGTGTACCAGTGAAAGTATTAGAGAAGCTGGCGAGAGATTCTCTGGAGAAGCACGTAGATAAGTACGGTTTGCTCAACCCGTCTCAACATGGGTTCCGCAGAGGCCACTCCTGTGACTAACTTGTTGGTAGCTCGAGAGTGCTGGGCTGAGGCTGTGGATCAAGGACAGGCGGTGGACTTTTCTAAAGCCTTTGACACCATACCGCGTTGCCGTCTTCTGTTTAAACTAGAATCCTACGGCGTCTCAGGCCTAGCATCGAAGTCGATTTCGGCTTTCTTGGAGGGAAGGCAGATGAGCGTTCAAGTGGGTTCCGGGCTGTCTTTAGACAAGCCGTCCTGAGTGGTGTTCCTCAGGGATCTGTCCACGGACCTCTACTGTTTGCATTGTATGTCAATGACCTTCCTGAGATGCTTAAGGTACCATCCCTAATGTTTGCGGATGATTTAAAATTTTGTAATACAGTGAGCGGTTCTGTTAGACCCGCGGCTTTGCAGATAGCTCTCGACAAGCTTTGGGAGTGGTCAGAATTGTGGCAGCTGCCAGTCAATCTTGCAAAGTGTTCGGTCCTGCGCATAGGATCAAGCACTTTCACAGCTCCTTACGTACTTGGCGGAAATGTAGTGCGTCAAGTGACTGAACAAACCGACTTGGGTGTCTCGCTATAGTCTGACTTCAAATCCCGCGAGAACTGGACAAATGCTACCCTCAAGGGTTTCCGAATGCCGTCGGTTCTCAGCCTTTGTCAGGCCATACTTAGAGTACTGCGTGCATTCCTGTCCTCCATGCTTGGTACGCGACAAGATGACACTCGATCGAGTTCTGAGGGTTGGTACTAAAATGGTACCAGAATTGAGGCATTTCTCGTATCCTGCTAGGCTGCTCAGGTTGCAGATGTTTTCGATGCACTATAGGCGCCTTTGTGAGACCTGATTGTTACGTACCGTATATTGACTGGCAAAACGGGCCTGATTTAACTGGACTGTTCCATCCGGCTCAGCTACCATCTCTTCGTGGTCACCCTCTAAAGCTGCATAAGCCCAGATCTGATCACGTTGCAGCTGATTTTCGTTTATCACGCAGGGTCGTCGACTCATGGAACGCGCTACCCAGCGAATTAGTATTGGCACTAACGGTGAAGAAGCTTAAACATCGACTCGACGACCTTGGGTTACAGTTTCAGACCTTTTCGTTTGGTTCTTCTACATCCACTTCTTTGGCTTCTTACATCTATTACTATTATTACCTTATCCACATTCTCTCCTGTATCATTTTTTTATTGATTCCCTTCTCTATTCACGTGGCCGGTACAGCGCGGACTGCTAGTGTAGGCCGCGTGGGCATTGATTGGTTGACCGTTATGTGATCCGTGTGTGTTGATTTGGCTCTTCTCGGTTTCAAATCGCTCCCACGAACTCCATCCTGGTTCAACGACGCATTATAGAAGGAACACATGTGAATTTTCCTACCGCTCCGGTCCAAATTGGAATTGAAAATTGAAGGATGCTAGTCGAATCAATTAAAACTGAAAAGACTCCTCGATTACAATGGAACAAGGCAGCGAGTTCCAGGAATGTCCCACACGACGAGCGAAACAGTACTAGGAGGAACGTTATCCATACTCGTGATATCCAGTTTATAGACATGCCCTCTAGTGACCGATGTATCCGTAACGGAAAACACTAGTCGAGGACAATGCCTAAACTGCTGTATTCGGTACGACGTAATGAGATCGATCCTTAGCCTCCTTTATACCGATGTGTAGAGCTCCTTGGGCTGTCCCTTTCGGTCCACCCTCTCGCTCAGAAGTCGAACGTGAGATCACGCTGTTGAATTTAAATAAAGCCGCGGAACCAGATTATCTACTTCCAGGCCTCTACAGATTCGGGAGACCTCTTGTGGATGATTTATGTGAGTTACTGGTGAAACTGGGAGCAGGAAACAGTCCCAACCGACTGGAGCCGCTCCGTCATAGTCCCATTTTTCAAGGGTGGCACACGATCGGAGTACAGCAAACATAGAGGAATCAGTCTGATCTCTATCGCCTCCAAATTGCTTGCCTGTCATTCTTCACAGACTGGCACCCGTGAAAGCCAGATTCGTGAAGAGCAAGCTGAGTTTCGTCGAGGTCGTGGCTGCATTGACCACATCTTCAGTTTGCGTCGGTTGGTAGAGTACCGTCACATATATTGGCGGCCCACCGCTGTCATCGACTTCAAAGGTGCATTTGATTCGGTGGATAGACGTGCACTTCGCGACTGTACTCAGGAAATGTGTACCTGAGAAATATGTAAAATATTATCTGATCATTATGCGCGCGTAGCTCTGAATACTGTATTTTGGGGCAAGTAGAGAATAATTCTGTACAACTCCATCGAATGATCATGAAAAACATTAAAAAAACACGTCCGGTGGTTATCCTAAGATGGTTCTGCAACTCATTTTGTAGCACACAAAATGCTTGTTTACACAGTGAGTCACAAGTGGGTGATATCGTTGTCAAGTGGCAACCGTTCTCGGAAACGTATGTTAGCGAAGTGTAAATCCAACAAAGATTTGAATTTCTGCACAGATTCGGCCTCGACGACGTGTTCTGGCAGACTGTTCCAGGCGTGCACAACCCTCCGCTCGAAACACACGGGTGTGGGATTTTCTTCAGATCAGGTACCATGAGTTTGTACCTGTGCCCACGTGTGGTGCATGGTACTCGCAAGTGGAGTAACGACCTCGGCATGGGGAAGTGACCGAGATGTAAAATACGGTAGGTCATGATAAGATCCACTCGAACACGGCGATATGACAAGGTGTAGAGCCCAAGTTTCATGCACCGGTTTTCATACGATAAGCCTCTCAAGCTGGGGATCAACTTGGTGGCGATGTGTTGTACTCGTTCGATCTTTTGCGCTTCGCCGCGAGTGATCGGACAATATGCAGGCGAGCCGTACTCTAGCATTGATCTGACGATGGAAGAGAAGAGGTGAGTGGCGACGTCCTCAGACCAAGTGCAGAAGCTGCGCTTCAACGCACAGAGCATGCGCAGTCCGTTTCGATACAGTTTGTTGGTGTTGTCGACCGACTTCAAGTCGCGGCGTGAGAGTACACCTAGGTCTTTCACGGAAGGTGTGGGATGCAGTGGTTGGCCGTCTAGGTTGTACGTTTGGTCGTGAACAGCCTTCCCGAGATTCATGAATAGGGACTTTGCCGGGTTGATCGGGAGGTGGACTTCAGCGGACCATACAGCGAGGCGGTCGAGATCTTGTTGGAGAATGTCACAGTCAACGACAGAGTGAGGGCTTACGTCAAGCTGTCGTCGCCTTTTAATATTTCCAGCGGTGAGACAATGTCGCCCGTTGTCAGCTTTCCTCTTCAACCTCATTATTGACGAAGTAATGAAAATCGCGTTCACAAGACTCGACTTAGAATGTGTGGATCTGCTCCCAGGAGAACGACTTCATGACAGAATATGCTGACGATATTGCCCTAATCTGTGACAGCTCCCAGACGTGCCAAGCGGCACTGGGCAGATTGACACTGGCTGTCAGCCGCCTCGGGCTTTGTTTTGCACCGGTGGCCGAGTGGTCTGCACGTTTGCTTTGCAACCATAAGGTCACCGGTTCGAATCCACCTAGGGGTGGGCGTCCTCGTGGTATACTCAGCCCGCGCGCGACTGGTGGTGGTCGCGCTGGCAGCGAAGCGCCAATACGGCGTACAGCTAACACATTACTTATTATTTAATATTGCATCATCGAAGTGCAAAGCGTTCCTCCAAGATTGGCGTGCACCGCCTCCTTCGCTGACCCTTGGTGGGGATAAGCTAGGAATTCAGAAATTCAACTACCTGGAAAGTTGTATCAGCGCCCGTGGGATCGAAGATGAAATCATGAACCGTATAGCAAAAGCTCGATGCGCTTTTGCTACCTTTGGTCACGTATGCCGCCGGCGCGACGTCACTCGCCCTGCAGGGTAGAGTGTACAATGCAGCGGTACGTTCGATCCTACTGTACGGTTGTGAAACCTGACCCCTTTGATCAACATTCATAAAGAGGCTAGTTGCGTTCGACCAACGGTGCCTTCTCAATTTAGCTCACATCTAGTGGGAACACCGTGTGAGCGATGAGCGTGCTCGACACCTTGATTACAGCACAGGAAAAGAAGCGCTCAGTATTATTATTTCACGCACCAGGCTCCGATGACTCGGCTACGTGTTACGCATGCTAGCCCACTGACTCCCGCGACGTGCGTTGTTTGCGCCCTGGGAATATAGATGTAGGAAGAGGAGAGGTGGCCATGCGATGATTTGATCGAGAGGAATGAAAGCCCTCACTTCGCAGAGATCTTTCGCAACGATAAGTGCCGCACTACCAGATGTAGGACGGCGCAAGGCTCTAGGTGGACAGAACTTGACTTGGCAGCGGGAAATAAAGTCACTGACGACCATGCTGGGTGCCGTTGGTCCGTCTCGCCTTCCGAGTTGGAGTCCACGTGACTCACCTTGCGCTTGGCTCGAGACTTTACAGGACATGGCTCGCAACCGACACCAGTGGCGCGTCTGCTACCGTCTTCTAATCTGATTGCCTGTTTAAAGTATGTTTGTTGCTGAGTTATCTGTGGGGTAATGGCTGATTATGACGCGTGGCAGTAAATGCCGCAAGGAAGCTGTCTCGCCGATGCCGCCTTATCTTTCACGATAGCCAGCTGTTTGTGACGGTATGTTGTCTTTACAAGGTGTAGGCGCATTGATCCTGAATGTTTGCTTAGGGCATCAAGGTTTTCAGGTAAGTCCCCTTCTTTATTTCGTAGGTCCTCATGGTTGTATGGCAGCGAAGCATCAGTTCAAATGGCTGATGTACTGTTGTTGATGATGATGATGCACTACAGACTTTCTCACGTTTAACTGGAATGGCGGGCTTATCAAGCCTCTTGTCTGGGCCCGTGTGCTCGTCTGGCGTTTTCTCGCCATATAGATTGTTTTTCGTTACCATTGCTTTCGCAACATTGTTCCTACTTCATGTAAACGCGTACAAGGCCAGTGGTTTTAGTTTCGATGCAATTCATCCCGTCCAATAGCCGTACTTTTCGATTTCACCACGACTCGAACGTACAAATATGCCTTCTCAGTGTTCATCACACCCTGTCCTCTGCTCTCTGACGACAGCATGACTGCTAGGTGACCCAGTATTAAATCACAAATATTTTATTGTGATTAGGTGAACCTGAGCTTTTTGAGGTTGTACTATTCAGAATCGAAAGCCGTATTTAAATATCCAGCCAGTATCTTGCAAACCCCACCCACTCTTGCTGATGGTGCATTGTGCGCATAAATGCACTGTTTAAACAGTCACTTTTGTGACCGCGGTTCCATACGTGATATTCACGCTGCTTTCAACGAGACCTACTAAATACTGCTATCGGTTTTGCGATTTCGTGTTGTCCGTTTCACATTACCCCTATTGTCCATCTTCCTTACAGAGGAAATTAAACAAGAGGCTATCAAGAAAAGGCGCAGGCGAGGGCGGCGCCGCTTCCTGGCTTCTCGTGCTCACCCTCGTGATGCGGCTGTTATGGGCGGTCAACTGAAGCAAATGCCGCGCTTCCGGCCACCGAACGCTGCGCTAGCAGTTTTAAGGAGAGCAAGAGAAACCGCTGCTGCAGCTGCACAGGCAGCCGCAGACGCCGCTGCACTTATTGAGCAAAATAGAGCTGAACAGGCACATTTCGGGCCACCGCCGCCATTCAGTAAGAAACATGTCATCACTGGTTTCCTATTATCGTCTTGTTGTTATTGTTTGCGGCACATTGCAACATTCGCTAAATCTACGTCCACTTTCAGGACGAAGTCGCCGCGGCAGACGCAGGGGACGTGGAGGCCGTGGGGGCGCAGCTGCCGGACAGACAGGTACGTCAAGGTCGGATGAAGAGCCACCAAAGACGCATCGTCAACGAAAATCTGCTTCTTATTGGGCTCGACGACGTGAAAAGCGGCGAATGCGCCGCGCTCAGGCCATGAGTGATCCGTACTTTTACGGTACGTTAGCTCCTTACGGCTTAGCTTGGCATTAATTATGCTGTCATCTGCAATTTGGTGAACCTCCACAAGTTGACAAACTGCTCCCGGAATCAGGGCTACTCAGGTATAGCAGACGTCAGCAGTGTGCTGGCACACGGTGATGGCTTCGCTGCAATGCGACAGCCATCAGGCGCACGGGCTGGATAGGTCGCCGGCACTTAAGCGGATTCGTACAGGTGATCAAAGCTGGTGTGTGATCTTTTCGAACACCGGCCAAACCTCGGCTGTACTGTATCCTTTGTTGCGCTACGAAAACAAACAGCATAATAGACTGAAAATTTTAAGTGTTGATTTCTGGGAATTACGCATATCGTCTTTAGACGACTGGTTACATTTTCCTTGATTTCGTTTCACCGCGCTTAACTGCAAAACCTGCTAGTAAGCCTTATGATGGCTAAGAAGCGCAACCGCACCTGTGCTACATAGTTCTAAAACGGTCTTTAATCCGCAATGTTTTTATTTTCTTTGGCCCATCGATCCTATCAGCGTATTTTAAGCGTCCTTTCTGTATAAATCACGTTTTGACTTTAGCTTCAATGACCTCACTGACTGCTACCATTGTTGCACTTCAAAAGGCACTTCTCCGTTTTACAGCCTTGGGCTGCTAGAATTACTAGAAACGCTTTGCACGGATGCTTCCTATGTTGCACACTTGTCTAAGCATCGGCCAGTGGTCACATGTGCCTCGTGGTTCAGAGGCCACCGGTTTGAGTCTACGTCGGTGCAGCTGACTTCGCAGTACACAGCACACGCGCGTTCGGTTGTCGCATGGCAGCGACGCGTCAATACAGTGCCGACGTATTCTTCGTATCTTATTTAGCCTCATCAGTCGACAGTTGACCATATAACTACTGCCATAGAGTTCTGTGTTGATCTAGGTGATTGGCTATTTGCTCCTTTTGTAACTTAATCGTGCTTTCAGCTTCCTTTTTTCTTTTCTTTCGACAGATCCGCCTCCGATGGAACCTTACCGTTTTCCACCCGAGCCCTATCAACCTGTCTTAGATGACTATCCCGGAATGATGAGTTACCGGGGTTATGATTGGCAAGACTTAGGGCCTGGTCCTGAACCTGGTTTTATGCACCAACCTGACAGGTTCGCCGGGCCAGGCCATGCCCGCTATGCACCGTCGCGTGACGACGAGTACTTGGCCCAGGCGCGTGCCTTGATTCAGGCACAGAACGAGCAGCTGAATCCAGGTTATCGTCCACCTTTTGAACCCTGGCCATGCCCAGCCCCGTTCATACCCGGAGAAGAGTGGGGTCCGCGCTCTCACATGCGAAGCTCCAGATGGTAATAATAAAGCGTCTGGCGCCAAATGAAGATCGCTGCTGCTGCGCTTGCTACCCGCAATGGCATTCCACTTTGCAAGCCTTTGTGGAGCCGCATTTCTCTAAACTGTTCGGCAGCTTGCGTTTCTGTCCATGTCCGTACACTGTCCACTTGATACCTTTTACTAAAACGTTAAATACCTTCATCGCTCGTCGATGCTTTTGTCTCACGTTGATGGCCACATGGTTTACCCAGATGTAAACTGCCATTCTCCTGGTCACTTGGCGCTTGTAGCGATAGTCCTTTTCAGGTGCTGTGGTGTTCAATGCTGCACCGTATATGCCGTTGAAGCACCAACTCCCGCTGTGCTGAAAACTACCAAGCATCCGTTCGTCAACGGGCGCTCATTCGTATATGACGCAATTGATCGCTGCTGTTCCTTGGCGCTTACTTCACCACTTGGTATCGGCCTTGGGTATGAATATTGTGGTTTGCGGTTTAACATCTCGCTCAAGCTGACCAGGTGATAGTTAACGTGCTGAGTGACGGGCTAATCCTCGCACTCAGTTTGGCACAGCTCCGTGTGCACCCCTTTGTCCGGTGACTAGTTGGCGGATTCAAAACAGCCTATAGTCCGCCCTCCTGTTGTAGTAGTGCACGAACCATAGATGTGTTAAGCGTACTCTGGATCATCTCATTTTCTTAGCTTTCGTTACACCAGCGTAGTCCTGTTTCCGACCTGAGCAGTATGGCGCATTCCATGTGCATTGTGCTCAATGGTACAGGCAGAAAATGAGTATTCCCAGGTTTCGTGGTCTTCAACAGTTTTTCCACCTAGACCATATACTTTGCATTCCACCTTGTTTGCGAAAAATTATTCGGAATTGAGCATTGCGACCTCTCCAGCATACCATCTGGTTGTTCGGTTTGTGCTAGATGGTGGCTACTTCCAAACTCCCAACGGAGAGGCCAGGAGGCACTGAATTTTGCCCCGTAGCATCCGGGCATTCTATTAAAGAGTAAACCCAAGAGCTTCTGCTTCATGCGTCTGTTTGGCTCCTTCGGGCACCTCATTCGGATAGCATTTTTCGCCAAACCTTTAAGGTTTGCTCAGACCGGAGTGGTTGTATTTTCGTGATAACAGAGGTCGTCTATCCCATGCTGTGACAACTGTAAATTGGACTCTTATATTAGTCCTCAGCATGTTCCCCGACCATTTTGGCGATTAGCCGTTTATATCTGCTTAGCAAAGTAGCTGCCATTGGATTGCTTCGTTACACCAGTCCAAAATTTTGCCAACTGTGCTCCTTTGTGGCAATCGACATTTGTTCTGTCTATCAGCAGGGCTATCCATTGCAACTCAGTCGGCAGCAATTGGGATGGCGCAGAACGTCTTTTTCGAAATTCCTTGCCATCCAACTGGGTTATAAGCAAATGGCCTTGCGCTTCAGAAGTTCCGTGGCTATCCGCTATATGGTGCATCAAGGATGCATTCAACAGGAAACTGTCAATGAAAGGTCTCTTTAAAAATCCTCGACAGCACCACTTTCCCTTTCCCGCCTTCACCACCATATCACCGACCTTATCACGTAGATCATGGCTGCAGGCAGGCATCCCCGATGTCCTGGTAGGCAGTACTTATTCCTCGCAACCACCACCAGTCGCACGTAAGCTAACGATGTCTCAAATGGACATTCAGAGCAGGCATGCGCTTGCTATGTGTAAAAAGTGGTCAGAAATCCAGTTAAGCAGCTTTCTTCTTTGCAAGCAATTCCACCCCAACCAACGTAAATAAAGACCCGTCGACCTCGGTTGTGGATCGTGTCCCTAGCTTTCCCGACCCATGAAAGACGGCTTTACTGCCCGTTACCATATCCAGTCAATCTTCAGTGAAGGTGGTAAACCTGGTTTGCTGGCGTATGGTGTGACACTTTTTCTAGTTCAAGGAACTAATCTGTTAGGCATCCTTGGTTGTTTCTGAAAGCCTTGAGCCACATGGAATGAACATGGCTTCCTACTCGATTGTGGTAAAACTAAAAGCACCTGATACCTTCGCAACTGAGCCTCACCGTACACGAGCGTAGTCGTCACACTGGCACATCTATGCAGCAAAGTTCACTCTCCAGAGACGTAGGTCCGTAAGTCTAAACGGCCCAATCATAGATCATTTCAAAGACTCGGTGAGCACCTCGTCGGAGGACACCGAAAACTAAGGAGTTTGCATTTGTCAGTCTTAGAATCCAGGTCACACATTCCATCGATCGAGTAATCACTACCCCCTACGTAAAATTTCACAAAAATTGCCCTGCAGCGATATCATCGATCTAAAGTCAGACAAACACAGCGATCTGGTGATAAAGAGGTCTAACGAAATCAGAGGCTTGTACTCCGCTCTAGCTAAAATTTATTGGTCATCCACTGTCAGACTATACATGCAGCCCACAGATAAATAATGTGCCAATTAATCGATTTCTGGAGAAACGACAAGTCACCGTAGTATATGTGTGACCAACTTACGCGGTCGTGCGCTATTTCTATACGAGAGGAACCCTTCCACAACAGGCCTGCGTCCCGCCATCATGATTTTCCTTATGCTTATCGAGCGGTGGCTTTAATACCGGAAAGCAACTGTCCCTTAGCATTTAAGCCGTAATTGTCGCTGCTTCTGGTCACATTGGCGGTTTATCCGTTACGATGTGATTTATCTCACAGCGGCCAACGTACGATTACGAATTAGCTGGAGTCAGGGCTTGTCAATAATTGGAAACGGTCCTTCACAGTTGCTTCTCTACAGGAAGCCACTAATTGAGATGCTTTTCCGGAAGGCAGTATTTATCAATCACTGATCGTGGCTAGACTCGGCATAGCAATGCATTCGTTTCCCAGATCTCACAGCGAGCGTTCTTGTGTTGATGCTTTAATTCATGTGGAAACCGGGCCAGCAAACCAACCGACAGTAGCAGGTCTTACTAGCTTGAGCGCAGTACAATGATGCAAGTAGCAACCACAGGTCTATGCAGCTCTTGTCCTCGCGTGCGGCTGCTGGCACACGGTCTCACGTTAACAGTCAGTCTGTGCTACGTGATGTTGGTACGCGCGATGAGAACCGTTTTATTTTGTCAGTTAACAGCAGTGATCACATAACGATCAGCAAACCGATGCTGCCTAGTGTAGAACAAAAGTCGGAGCACTAATTTCGCGCCGTTCTTCTATAACATCGCCTCGACCTACTTAGTGTAATCATTTGAGCGTAGTACGCGATCGCACCGTACGGAAGATTCCATCTGCAAACCTATTTGAATCGTTACGGAAGAGCCCTGCTTACTGAGAAACACTACGTCAGGATAATGACACCACAAGAATAATGTGCCTCGGAACTGACAGACCGTTTTAGGACACGGATGCAGACGAAGTATAATGATGTTATTTCGCAGTAGAACGAGTCCAATGCGCTACATTTGTGCTTCAGAGCATCCATTTGGTGTGACAAGTGTAAAGTGGAGTGGGAACGCTTCCACGGCGAAGGCAGTGAGCGTACAACGCACTTACTGCTGATTCACGAGGTTCGGTTCACGGCGTGAGCTTGTAGCATGGATATATTCTCTTGGCCTCGTCATGATGCACCACTTTACCGGACACTGGGATGGAAGCTCCTTCGACAGGTTTCCCAAATGTTCTTTTCACTGGTTTGCCCAACACTTTCAGAATACATGTTTCCACGCGGTCTGGTTTAGTTTGTTTTCACTCCACTCTCTACTCCTCGTATTGTGGCACTTTTATGTTTCTGTGGCGCTTCGGTATGCTCTTCTTCGCATAGGACCGGTGATGTCACATAGTATAGTTTACATGAGGGCAGTATCCGGTTTTGGCACTGGTGTCTAACTGGTAATTTGTGTGTGTATATGTTCGTTGGTTATCCTCACGGGGCCTTATTTTCTGACCAGAGTGAATGCGGTGGCATGTATTGATAGTCTAAGGGTTCGTTTGCATCGAAGCTTTGTCGACGACTCGCTCCGCCTGTACCCAATATGAGACGCGGAACGCGCTCATTGCGCATGTGGTGTTCCCACGGATACGAGCTAGACTGCGGAGGTGGCGATGGTCGAACGTAGCACACCTCTTTGGGTTTGTCGATCTGATGTGCCAGGTTCCGCAACTGTACACGGTTGTCGAACGCACAGTTGCGTTGTAAACTCTGCCCCTCCGAGTGCAAGTGATGTCGTGTCGGCGTCGCAGGTGGCGGAGATTGGCAAAAGCGACTTGAGCTTTTGCTATGCGGTTCGTGATTTCATCCGCTATTCTAAATGCGCTGGTATAGTTGCCTAGATACTTAAATTTCCGGACAACTTCTAGCTGATCACCAACAAGGGCCAGCGCAGGGTTGGGTACCTTCCAATGTTGGTGAAGGACTTTGCATTGTGAATGTGCGAAGCATAGTCGAAAACGATTGGCAACTGGTGCTTATTTATTCAGTGCTGCTTGGCACGTTTGTGAGTTGTCAGAGTTGAGGGCAATATCGTCGGCGTACTCGGAGTCGAAAGGTCGATGACCTGGGAGCAGCTCCAAATAGTGTCTGGTGAATGCAGTTTCCATGGCTTCGTCGATAGCAAAGTTAGAATGGGAAGGCGACAGCGGGCAACCTTGAAGGCGGTTACAGTTTGCCATAAACCTTCACCTTGCCGGACTACGCGCTCCTGTAACGTTTACATGTTAATCGGACGGATAGTTCCGAAGGGCACGTCGATGCATCGACTCGATGGCATCTTTGATGTCGAAGAACGCGACTGATGGGTCGTCAGTAAGCATGGCGGTGCTCTAACAACTGACGTACTATGAAGATGCGATCAATACAGCCCCGATTTCGACGAAAACCGGCTTGCTGTTCGTGGTTCTGACTTTCATCGCTGTGTGAGGCAAATAACTGGAGCTGGGACTGATCCTTCTATGATTGCTGCATGCCTAACATGTGTTTCCTTTGAGAATGTGTATTTTAACGGAGCAGCTCTAGTCTGTTGGAACAGTCTTCTCGCACAGGTTCACTGGTAGATTGTGTATAGTATTCCCAACAGCTGGTCCTTTGAAGAAGAGGTCTATGTGCTATTGCAGTCCGGTCTCACGTTCGACTTATACGCATGAAGGCGGATCGAGGGGGATGAGCCAGGGAGCCGGGTTGTCACAAGCCGGTAGCGAGTCTAGTAGTCCCGGCTGAGTAAGTTGCTTCCAAAAGTGATCGGACCAATGCTCCAAACGTTTTGACAGGTTGTGAATATGTTGTCCAATCTTGTCGCATGTAGTTTCGTTAGCACCAGATCTCCCGCTGCTCGTTTCTGTTGTTGCCAATGGCATCAGGCAGTGAGACCACCAGGCTTCGCGGTCTCTCTTCGGTCCCTGAGATCTTTGCGAATTTTGTGTTCGCTCCCAGCCGGAGTTCTAGGGACTGCATAGAGACGCAATGTCCAAGTTGGCAATCCGATTTACCACATGCGTGTTGCTAATAACACGTGGCAGTGGGCACTAGCTCAATTCGCATGGCAGCGCAGTTTGTTGTGCATTCAAAACACCTGGCTTCACTAGTTGGTGGATGTCTGTGCGCTCACTGCGTCGCCGCGGGTGTCTATTGAGGCGAACTCGAAGTTCGTCCCATATTACTGCGTGATCAGCATCCACACTCGTGCTCCAAACTGAGCGACCGTTTTGAACACAGCTTATTTAACGACAACTGATTGCGCTGTGATCATTTTGGGACAATGGTTAATTGTCGCCGTTCTGCAGGTGGTATGTGGGAAGTTAGAGCTGGCGAGAAATAGATGAGCAAGCGTTCCCCGTTATCAGTTCAGGTGTTGGCCGCCCAGGTGCAGCTCATCAGTGGACAGCTTTCCAATTGGAGCGTTCAGATCACCAGCCAGCACTAGGATACCGGTACTTCTGCTATGGTGAAAGAGTTCGTTCAGTTGGTGATCGAAGTCATCTTCCACCGAGTTGGCCTTAATGATTACATGCCTGCCTTGTACTCCTGATTTCGCTGCTTCGAGCCTGCGTAGGTGCCCAGGCGACCGTCGCAGTATCCTTAACCCACGTGTGACTGGTTATGGTTGCGCGGCAGCAAAGCGTCGGTGCTGCGCGCCGGCGTACTGCTGATGCGGTGGTGGAGTTGGCAGAAGGTTTCACTTGGCACGGGGATTTAGTGATCGGACAAGACTTCAGTGGCTCTCCTCTGAACGATAAATGACGCGTCAAGTAGGGTGCGATTGATTGCGCTAGAGACAGTCCACAGGTCGAAGAGTAGCTGTCAAAGACTGAGTCTGCGATCGCTGCTGTGTGTACTGGGACTTTATCTGCTTCGGTGCTCGTGGATCGTTGTGCTGCCTGATAAGGATGTCCGTTGGGAGTTTGTGGGTGTCGGTGTTAGGGTGATGTTATCGAACCAGACGTCACGTCATTTGGCCTCTCTAGGGGTTTGTGATGCTTGTTCCGGTTAAATGCTATTGGGCTGAAGGTGCTTTCATGATTTTGCTGTATGGTGCTGAAGACAACGGCTAGACGATTCGCGAGCGTATCTTTCTCCTATTCGTGCACTGGCAATGAGGGTTGTCTGACCTGGCACAATGTCACTACCCAGCCCTTGGGATTTCACAGGAAAGTACCCCGCAATTAATTTTGTATTGATACCATCGAACTAAGATTGGGCAAGCATATTGAGCTGGTGATAAAGACGTCTAACAAAATCAGAGGCTTGTACTCCGGTCTAGGTAAAATTTAATGGTTAGCCACTTTCAAACCATACATGCTGGCCACAATTAAGCGATGCGCCGAATTGATCGCTTTCTGGGGAAACGACTAGTCACCGTAGTATATGTGTAGGCGCGCGCTTTTCCCATGCGAGGAATGCGTTTCGTCATCATGATAATCGTTGTAGTTATCGAGCGGCGGCTTTAACCCCAGAAAGCAACTGTCCCCTAGCATTTAAGCCGTAATTGTCGCTGCTTCTGGTCACATTGGCGGTTTATCCGTTACGATGTGATTTATCTCACAGCGGCCAACGTACGATTACGAATTAGCTGGAGTCAGGGCTTGTCAATAATTGGAAACGGTCCTTCACAGTTGCTTCTCTACAGGAAGCCACTAATTGAGATGCTTTTCCGGAAGGCAGTATTTATCAATCATTTTGATCGTGGCTAGACTCGGCATAGCAATGCATTCGTTTCCCAGATCTCACAGCGAGCGTTCTTGTGTTGATGCTTTAATTCATGTGGAAACCGGGCCAGCAAACCAACCGACAGTAGCAGGTCTTACTAGCTTGAGCGCAGTACAATGATGCAAGTAGCAACCACAGGTCTATGCAGCTCTTGTCCTTGCGTGCGGCTGCTGGCACACGGTCTCACGTTAACAGTCAGTCTGTGCTACGTGATGTTGGTACGCGCGATGAGAACCGTTTTGTTTTGTCAGTTAACAGCAGTGATCACATAACGATCAGCAAACCGATGCTGCCTAGTGTAGAACAAAAGTCGGAGCACTAATTTCGCGCCGTTCTTCTATAACATCGCCTCGACCTACTTAGTGTAATCATTTGAGCGTAGTACGCGATCGCACCGTACGGAAGATTCCATCTGCAAACCTATTTGAATCGTTACGGAAGAGCCCTGCTTACTGAGAAACACTACGTCAGGATAATGACACCACAAGAATAATGTGCCTCGGAACTGACAGACCGTTTTAGGACACGGATGCAGACGAAGTATAATGATGTTATTTCGCAGTAGAACGAGTCCAATGCGCTACATTTGTGCTTCAGAGCATCCATTTGGTGTGACAAGTGTAAAGTGGAGTGGGAACGCTTCCACGGCGAAGGCAGTGAGCGTACAACGCACTTACTGCTGATTCACGGTGTTCGGTTCACGGCGTGAGCTTGTAGCATGGATATATTCTCTTGGCCTCGTCATGATGCACCACTTTACCGGACACTGGGATGGAAGCTCCTTCGACAGGTTTCCCAAATGTTCTTTTCACTGGTTTGCCCAACACTTTCAGAATACATGTTTCCACGCGGTCTGGTTTAGTTTGTTTTCACTCCACTCTCTACTCCTCGTATTGTGGCACTTTTATGTTTCTGTGGCGCTTCGGTATGCTCTTCTTCGCATAGGACCGGTGATGTCACATAGTATAGTTTACATGAGGGCAGTATCCGGTTTTGGCACTGGTGTCTAACTGGTAATTTGTATGTGTTCGTTGGTTATCCTCACGGGGCCTTACTTTCTGACCAGAGTGAATGCGGTGGCATGTATTGATAGTCTAAGGGTTCGTTTGCATCGAAGCTTTGTCGACGACTCGCTCCGCCTGTACCAAATATGAGACGCGGAACGCGCTCATTGCGCATGTGGTGTTCCCACGGATACGAGCTAGACTGCGGAGGTGGCGATGGTCCTTTGCGAATTTTGTGTTCGCTCCCAGCCAGAGTTCTAGGGGACTCCGTAAAGACGCAATGTCCAAGTTGGCAATCCGATTTACCACATGCGTTGTTGCTAATAACACGTGGCAGGTGGGCACTAGGCTCAATTCGCATGGCAGCGCAGCTTTGTTGTGCATTCAAAACACCTGGCTTCACTAG
The DNA here is from genome assembly GCA_944474145.2 of Dicrocoelium dendriticum. Classification (NCBI taxonomy): domain Eukaryota; kingdom Metazoa; phylum Platyhelminthes; class Trematoda; order Plagiorchiida; family Dicrocoeliidae; genus Dicrocoelium; species Dicrocoelium dendriticum. The sequence continues at coordinate 46,210,249 of OX104063.1, forward strand.
TTTGGTGGATGTCTGTGCGCTCACTGCGTCGCCGCGGGTGTCTATTGAGGCGAACTCGAAGTTCGTCCCATTATCTACTGCGTGATCAGGCATCCACACTCGTGCTCCAAACTGAGCGAACCGTTTTGAACACAGCTTATTTAACGACAACTGATTGCGCTGTGATCATTTTGGGACAATGGTTAATTGTCGCCGGTTCCGCAGGTGGTATGTGAGAAGTTAGAGCTGGCGAGAAATAGATGAGCAAGCGTTCCCCGTTTATCAGTTCAGGTGTTGGCCGCCCAGGTGCAGCTCATCAGTGGACAGCTTTCCAATTGGAGCGTTCAGATCACCAGCCAGCACTAGGATACCGGTACTTCTTGCTATGGTGAAAGAGTTCGTCAGTTGGTGATCGAAGTCATCTTCCCACCGAGGTTGGCCTTAATGATTACATGCCTGCCTTGTTACTCCTGATTTCGCTGCTTCGAGCCTGCGTAGGTGCCCAGGCGACCGTAGCAGTATCCTTAACCCACGTGTGACTGGTTATGGTTGCGCGGCAGCAAAGCGTCGGTGCTGCGCGCCGGCGTACTGCTGATGCGGTGGTGGAGTTGGCAGAAGGTTTCACTTGGCACGGGGATTTAGTGATCGGACAAGACTTCAGTGGCTCTCCTCTGAACGATAAATGACGCGTCAAGTAGGGTGCGATTGATTGCGCTAGAGACAGTCCACAGGTCGAAGAGTAGCTGTCAAAGACTGAGTCTGCGATCGCTGCTGTGTGTACTGGGACTTTATCTGCTTCGGTGCTCGTGGATTGTTGTGCTGCCTGATAAGGATGTCCGTTGGGAGTTTGTGGGTGTCGTTGTTAGGGTGATGTTATCGAACCAGACGTCACGTCATTTGGCCTCTCTAGGGGTTTGTGATGCTTGTTCCGGTTAAATGCTATTGGGCTGAAGGTGCTTTCATGATTTTGCTGTATGGTGCTGAAGACAACGGCTAGACGATTCGCGAGCGTATCTTTCTCCTATTCGTGCACTGGCAATGAGGGTTGTCTGACCTGGCACAATGTCACTACCCAGCCCTTGGGATTTCACAGGAAAGTACCCCGCAATTAATTTTGTATTGATACCATCGAACTAAGATTGGGCAAGCATATTGAGCTGGTGATAAAGACGTCTAACAAAGTCAGAGGCTTGTACTCCGGTCTAGGTAAAATTTAATGGTTAGCCACTTTCAAACCATACATGCTGGCCACAATTAAGCGATGCGCCGAATTGATCGCTTTCTGGGGAAACGACTAGTCACCGTAGTATATGTGTAGGCGCGCGCTTTTCCCATGCGAGGAATGCGTTTCGTCATCATGATAATCGTTGTAGTTATCGAGCGGCGGCTTTAACCCCAGAAAGCAACTGTCCCCTAGCATTTAAGCCGTAATTGTCGCTGCTTCTGGTCACATTGGCGGTTTATCCGTTACGATGTGATTTATCTCACAGCGGCCAACGTACGATTACGAATTAGCTGGAGTCAGGGCTTGTCAATAATTGGAAACGGTCCTTCACAGTTGCTTCTCTACAGGAAGCCACTAATTGAGATGCTTTTCCGGAAGGCAGTATTTATCAATCACTGATCGTGGCTAGACTCGGCATAGCAATGCATTCGTTTCCCAGATCTCACAGCGAGCGTTCTTGTGTTGATGCTTTAATTCATGTGGAAACCGGGCCAGCAAACCAACCGACAGTAGCAGGTCTTACTAGCTTGAGCGCAGTACAATGATACAAGTAGCAACCACAGGTCTATGCAGCTCTTGTCCTCGCGTGCGGCTGCTGGCACACGGTCTCACGTTAACAGTCAGTCTGTGCTACGTGATGTTGGTACGCGCGATGAGAATCGTTTTATTTTGTCAGTTAACAGCAGTGATCACATAACGATCAGCAAACCGATGCTGCCTAGTGTAGAACAAAAGTCGGAGCACTAATTTCGCGCCGTTCTTCTATAACATCGCCTCGACCTACTTAGTGTAATCATTTGAGCGTAGTACGCGATCGCACCGTACGGAAGATTCCATCTGCAAACCTATTTGAATCGTTACGGAAGAGCCCTGCTTACTGAGAAACACTACGTCAGGATAATGACACCACAAGAATAATGTGCCTCGGAACTGACAGACCGTTTTAGGACACGGATGCAGATGAAGTATAATGATGTTATTTCGCAGTAGAACGAGTCCAATGCGCTACATTTGTGCTTCAGAGCATCCATTTGGTGTGACAAGTGTAAAGTGGAGTGGGAACGCTTCCACGGCGAAGGCAGTGAGCGTACAACGCACTTACTGCTGATTCACGAGGTTCGGTTCACGGCGTGAGCTTGTAGCATGGATATATTCTCTTGGCCTCGTCATGATGCACCACTTTACCGGACACTGGGATGGAAGCTCCTTCGACAGGTTTCCCAAATGTTCTTTTCACTGGTTTGCCCAACACTTTCAGAATACATGTTTCCACGCGGTCTGGTTTAGTTTGTTTTCACTCTACTCCTCGTATTGTGGCACTTTTATGTTTCTGTGGCGCTTCGGTATGCTCTTCTTCGCATAGGACCGGTGATGTCACATAGTATAGTTTACATGAGGGCAGTATCCGGTTTTGGCACTGGTGTCTAACTGGTAATTTGTGTGTGTATATGTTCGTTGGTTATCCTCACGGGGCCTTATTTTCTGACCAGAGTGAATGCGGTGGCATGTATTGATAGTCTAAGGGTTCGTTTGCATCGAAGCTTTGTCGACGACTCGCTCCGCCTGTACCAAATATGAGACGCGGAACGCGCTCATTGCGCATGTGGTGTTCCCACGGATACGAGCTAGACTGCGGAGGTGGCGATGGTCGAACGTAGCACACCTCTTTGGGTTTGTCGATCTGATGTGCCAGGTTCCGCAACTGTACACGGTTGTCGAACGCACAGTTGCGTTGTAAACTCTGCCCCTCCGAGTGCAAGTGATGTCGTGTCGGCGTCGCAGGTGGCGGAGATTGGCAAAAGCGACTTGAGCTTTTGCTATGCGGTTCGTGATTTCATCCGCTATTCTAAATGCGCTGGTATAGTTGCCTAGATACTTAAATTTCCGGACGACTTCTAGCTGATCACCAACAAGGGCCAGCGCAGGGTTGGGTACCTTCCAATGTTGGTGAAGGACTTTGCATTGTGAATGTGCGAAGCATAGTCGAAAACGATTGGCAACTGGTGCTTATTTATTCAGTGCTGCTTGGCACGTTTGTGAGTTGTCAGAGTTGAGGGCAATATCGTCGGCGTACTCGGAGTCGAAAGGTCGATGACCTGGGAGCAGCTCCAAATAGGTGTCTGGTGAATGCAGTTTTCATGGCTTCGTCGATAGCAAAGTTAGAATGGGAAGGCGACAGCGGGCAACCTTGAAGGCGGTTACAGTTTGCCATAAACCTTCACCTTGCCGGACTACGCGCTCCTGTAACGTTTACATGTTAATCGGACGGATAGTTCCGAAGGGCACGTCGATGCACCGAATCGATGGCATCTTTGATGTCGAAGAACGCGACTGATGGGTCGTCAGTAAGCATGGCGGTGCTCTAACAACTGACGTACTATGAAGATGCGATCAATACAGCCCCGATTTCGACGAAAACCGGCTTGCTGTTCGTGGTTCTGACTTTCATCGCTGTGTGAGGCAAATAACTGGAGCTGGGACTGATCCTTCTATGATTGCTGCATGCCTAACATGTGTTTCCTTTGAGAATGTGTATTTTAACGGAGCGGCTCTAGTCTGTTGGAACAGTCTTCTCGCACAGGTTCACTGGTAGATTGTGTATAGTATTCCCAACAGCTGGTCCTTTGAAGAAGAGGTCTATGTGCTATTGCAGTCCGGTCTCACGTTCGACTTATACGCATGAAGGCGGATCGAGGGGATGAGCCAGGGAGCCGGGTTGTCACAAGCCGGTAGCGAGTCTAGTAGTCCCGGCTGAGTAAGTTGCTTCCAAAAGTGATCGGACCAATGCTCCAAACGTTTTGACAGGTTGTGAATATGTTGCCCAATCTTGTCGCATGTAGTTTCGTTAGCACCAGATCTCCCGCTGCTCGTTTCTGTTGTTGCCAATGGCATCAGGCAGTGAGACCACCAGGCTTCGCGGTCTCTCTTCGGTCCCTGAGATCTTTGCGAATTTTGTGTTCGCTCCCAGCCGGAGTTCTAGGGACTGCATAGAGACGCAATGTCCAAGTTGGCAAATCCG
>OX104063.1:46214632-46253450 GCA_944474145.2 Dicrocoelium dendriticum
ACAATGATCACTCTTACCTATGGGTGGCTCCACGCATAGGTCAATCAAGTGACCATGTCTGGCGATCACGATATCAAGGGTTGAAGGGGTACTCCCAGTACGACTCCTAGTCGGAACATTGACGTACTGCTTGAACGCATTTACATGCATCCAATCTACTAGTTCCTTCTCTAAAGTACCCACTCTGTTTTCGGCATGCTGCCAATCAGCATGCGGAAGGTTTAGGTCACCGACGATCAGAAAATTAGGTGCGGCCATTGCCGCCTGTCTTAGTAACGTACCAAGATACCTGTCCTCTTCTCGCGTGGAGGATGGGCTACGATAAACACATACTATGATCTCCAATCTACCCCATGCTTTTAGATAGCAGGATACCACCTGAACATTAGCAGAACTCATGGTAAATGAAGCCTCCAGGTGTTTAGCGAGACAGCCATGTTCATGTGGAAAACAGAGTAGAATTACAACACGTATACAATGGAAAAACGACCGCAATAAAAAGGTAAAAGCAGGGTGCAAAACGGGATAGAAACTGGGAACAACCGGAAAAATTATAAGTAAGCGCCAAAAACGCTTAGGCCAGTACCACTTTAATCGATCCAAGATATCTTGGATCAAAGAAAATTCGACAAAAGTCAGATTTCATTTCAAGTGTTTATTCGAACACTTCCACGTTATTTCAGCTGAAAAGCTAGACCAGTAGGGCCGGAGTGACATGAAAAATTTGGCAGGAAGGACTTTGTGTTCCGGTACACCAGGCTAAATGGTGATCAAGTTCAAGTTCAAACGGGACTGGAAAGATAGGATGATCCCGTGAGTGTTCCTTCTTCGGCGGGTCGTTGAACCAGGAGTTGGCGAACTTTGAAATACTGATAGACCTAAAACAAAGACCGCATCACACCCTGTCCAACCAATTAACGCCCACGTATCCTGCCCTAGCGGTCCCTGCTGGGTCGGTTACGTGAAGTAAGAAAGGGAAAAAAGTAAACTGAGAAGGAAAAAGAGAAAGTGGTAAGAGCTAAGCAAGTGGAATACCAAGATATTTGAGTCATTAAAAAAAGAACTGAAAAGTGAAGGTGAGTCAGCTAGGAAAAAGGAAAGGTTTGCTGTTGCCACCCAAGTGCATTGAGCTGGCGCGCAAAACCCTTAACCGTAGGTTCCCTAACCACGAGATCTGGAATCGAATTCCAGCGATCTATAACTCGGCGCGATAGCCGAGTTTCCGTCCTAATCCTATTAGACCGTGGTTTATGCAGTTTCAGTGGGTGACCGCGGAGATTAGGTCACGTAGCGGGACTAAATAGCCCTGACAAGTCCGGGCCAATCTTACCCGTCAAAATACGATAAGTGAGAATCAGATCCCCTCTTATCCTTCGGTAGTGCATGGAGTACATACCCAAACTGAGCAAGCGTTCAGGATACGTCTGTCCCCGTAGACCCTGCACTAACCTGGTGCCCACTCCGAACACCCCCTCCAAGTCCATTTTGTCTCGGTTAAGACATGGTGGACAAGACTGCATACAATATTCCGGGTAGGGTCGGACGAATGCCGAAAATAGCTTCACGAACAATTTGGCCAATAAGATTCCGAAAGAGCGGCGGATAAACTACATGATACGAAACCCTCGACAAGCAGCCTTCTTCCAGTTGTCTCCAGAATGAAGTGTTGATGCGTGTACGACTCCTAAATCAACCTGCTGAGTGACAACAGGGGGTTCACCACCGTCGACAACATATCAGGTGGGAGAATTAGCAGCTCCGATTCGGAGAACAGAGCACTTGGCCCTATTTATGGGCATCAACCATAAGGTAGACCATTCCCAGAGCCTATCCAAGGCACGCTGAATTGCCTCAGGACCCCCCGGGATATCCACAATATTCCAGAGCTTAAGGTCGTCAGCAAACATTAGTGATGACACCCCTACCTCTCCCGGAAAGTCATTTACTTAGATCGCGAACAACAATGGCCCCAATACCGAACCCTGCGGAACGCCACTAAGGACAGATTGCTTCCGCGAAAGGCTACTCCCACCCGTACGCAGTTCCCTTCCCTCAAGGAAGGCAGACACACATTGAAGGAAGCGATCAGATATGCCGTAAGATCTCAACTTTAGTGAGAGCCGAAGATGTGGAACAGTGTCAAAAGCTTTCGAAAAATCTACGAATAGCACATCTACAGCGTGGCCACTGTCTACCGCTTCGGCCCAGCTTTCACGAGCTACAGGTGGATGCTTTCATAAGTGGATTTGAAACAGATGTGTATAGGTTGCTTTGTGTTTAATTATGTACCAGAAATGGCAGTTTGGTAAGATGTAATAATATTACTTCCCTTCTATTATTTGCGGTTTCAAAAGTTACGAAAAATACAATAATCAGATAAGAGATACGTATACCTTTTTTCAAGCAAGTAAGTTACTGCATGGATAACTTATACATACATGAAGCAATTGCATTAACGCTTGTTGGCACCATAAAACAGCCCTTCACACTTCACTTGTATTTGCCATTTGCCTGCTTTCGATAATGCCGTGAACTTTCACTATAGATAAATTCATCGATTTAAATTATGATAATTGTTTTCACGAAGCACATCCAGATCGCATTAGCTTCTATTTCCCACAACTCAATACTACCAAAATTAAAAATGTACTCTGCAGCCACTGAAACTATCTTGAATGTTACCGATGACAATGGAAGCGAAACCCTTTCCCGCCAATACAGAACTTAGCCCTTCCTGAGTGTGGTGCACCAAAAAGTGGAGTTACCGCGTAAAACTCACAGAACACACAAAGTTGTAGGTTGATAAATGAAAGTTTTGGGCCTTCCGACGCATGCGTGTGTTCATTATTATGTTATACTCGTCGTTAATATGCTAAGAAGTGGATTAAAAATCAATAAATTGAACGGTTTAAGGGGGTTACGGTGGTTAATCATTTCCCGCTTTTAGTTCAAGTTCAAGTTCAATCGGTACTGAAACGATAAGGCGAACCGGGACATTCACATCTGAGTTTTGCCTAGCGGTGGGTTTTGTTCGGCAGCTATGCTAAGCCAAAGGGAAGCTTAGCCACTAAGTGAAATTAAATATATTTATATATGTATATATATATATATATATATGTATATATATATATATATATATATGGACTGCACATGTTAACGTTGTGTACTTTTTGTAGGCAATAAGGTCAGTGTGATTCTCATAGTTCGTTGTTGGGCTAAACTACATTAGTATTGGAAATCACTTGACGCCACATTTCTAACCGTCATCATGGTGTAGGCTTCCGAGAGATTCTCTGTTGATGCGTACACATTAGCGGGAATTTGAGGAGGTTGAATGTGATATGAAGAAATTTCAATTCGCAACTGCCAAAGCTTTTTATAAGCATACGGCGGTGACACGTGCGCTTTATGAACGGCAAACGGGGAAGCAGTTGCCAGAAGTGTACCCGTACCAGTACCTTCAGTATCGCTGTGTTCATTGTAAGTGTAGCAATGTTCGTGGGAAATGGTAAGTTGATATTCTCATGTTGTAACAAGTGCTACATAGTTACAGGATGATGGACTGCAAAGCGCATTTTTCGTTCAAGTTGAAGGGTGAGTTTTACGAACGAGGTGAACCGCATTTTTGTCATTGTCACGCTTTCCATGTTGGCAAGCCATGGCTGTATCCGCATAACAGACGGTTGACGGAGGCGCAGGAAAAGGAAGTGTATACCCTGATGTCAGCTTTCAAAAGCGGTAGGGAAATACGTAAGTACATATTGATGGCACATGGGCGGACGTTGAACGCTGATGATGTGAAGATGCTTGAAGGCGACACAGGAATCGGAACACAGAGGAGGTGGGGGAGGTAACCGAATTGTTGGAGCGGCAAGGCTCTTGTCTTGTGGTGTAAGAGGGAAAGGCGGCGAAATTTCCGTTTTTCGTACCATCGGTTTTGGGGACTATTGCGGCACAATACTGCGAAGTGATATTGGCGGACGCGACTCACCAAGTGAATTATGGGGGATATATTTTGTGGCACTGTATGCTGATGGATGTACTAGGTGTGGGGTACCCTTTTTTCTATGTGTTACTGCCGAATGAAACGTTCCGCAGCTACCAGCAAGCTGTGGAAGCGTTGAACAAGATGCTACCGTGCACAGAATTGGTACGTACTGTCGTAATGGATAAATGCACGGCGCAGGCGCGGCCAATGACGTTGGCTTATCCTAACGCGTCGGTGGTGTATTGCCGTTTTCACGTGTTGGTGGATATGTCAAGCCGGGTTACTCGTCTTTCGGAGACGAGTTCAGCGGACAGAAGTGTTCTGCGTCATTGGCTGCATAAATTGATCTATACAAGTGATGTGGAGCAGTTCGACAAGCTGCTGAGGGCAATCCGGGTGAGGAAAGCGGAACGCTATGGTTACTTACAGCGAACGTGGCTGCCACGTACGTCGTCTTGGGCTGCGCACAGGGAGCGGGATGTATGCTTACTCGGTTGCGCTACAACGAATCGCGTTGAGAACGGGAACAAGCACCTGAAGAGGCAGCTTACGGAGCAGTCCTCGCTACATACGCTGTTTACGGTGGTGGTTGATCGTGTAAACAAGTTGATTCAGGATAGACAGCAAATTCTTGTTAGGCATAGGGCGTCCCCGTACATACCACTCCCGGAAATGTCCATGGCGGCACCGATGTTAACCCGTTTTCTTCCCTTCGCTCGCAAACAATTTCTGAGGCATTGGAGGAGTGCAGGTATCGTAGCTGTCAATGAAATTGGTCCGCACTGTCTGGTTCGTCGTGCTCGTGATAGCGATACCCGTTCCAACTCTGTGGCAGTGTATTCCTTTGACTGCGAATTCCATCATCAGTGGTGTGTGCCTTGTGCCCATTTGTTTCACGTAACCGGAAGGCTAGGTATCGGTATGGCGACTCTTTGGATTAATTGCCGATGGAATGTTCGGACATAGGATGCAGGGGCAGTGTGTCGGAGGCTTCATTTTTGCGCGATGTAACGGTGCATGAGACGGACCACATCCTGGATGTCAGACCCGTGGGACGGGCTACGAAATTGCGGCAAGTAGAAGAGGTTCTATCGGAGTTGAAAATACACGTGTGCAGCTTCGGCACCTCGCGATTTCAGGAGTCGTTGCAAAGTTTTAAACGGCTGTCGGAGGTTTTTGCTAGGGATGGCAATGGGAAGCTGTACTGCGCTACTCGACGGTGCACGGATCCGGTGCCACTGAACAGTGATGAATATCAGCGATTATTTGGCGAACGGGATAATATCGCCGTAGGAAGGGTTCTACCCGTAGTTCCACCTTCCTTACCCAGTACCAGCGATGTACCCATGCCAAAGGACAACGGATTTGTGAACGGTGATGGTGCATTAACAGAATCCATGCAGGATGTCGGTGTCAAGCAGTGCTTACGTTCCCGCAAACGCAAGTCTCCCATTACGTTGCGTGTAACTGAGGTACCGGAAGAATCAACCATGGCACATGGCTTGTCCTTGCTTCATCTTAACACCACCACTTCGGCGGTTTATCGCTCCTCCATTAACAAGCGAAAGCGTCGGACTAACTCCGTAAAGCATCCGTAAACGGATGTATGTGGTTTGTGTACGCTGGAGGATGATAACGAATCGGACAGTGTTGATGTTCAATGGGTTTGTTGTGACAGTTGTGAAGCTTGGTTCCGCCAATCCTGCGTTGGGTATTCGGGGGAAGGAGGGTTCACTTGTTTCCTGTGCAACGAATAACTGCCGTTCTTGAAAAAGGAGATCCGCGTGCAACAAAAGGTTTTTGGAAGGTAAGTGTACGGGAGTATTACGGTGATCTTTCCACGGGTAGAACATGGTGCACCACGTAAGCGCCTCAGAGTTGAATGAGCGTGTTGATTCCAACAGTGCACCGCAGCTGATGCTTGTCCGTGTGAGTTGCAGGCACTGCAACCTTAGAGGTATTGCATGCCGCTCATTGTTCAACATTTCCTAAGGGCTGCAAAGCAGCCCTGTTCCGAGCAGGTAGAATTGTTTAAATTACATAGCGAAGGTTTCAGATGTGGCTCAGCAGTATGAATGACAGGCATGGTGTAGTAAGAATACCGCCACAGGTACATTAAATTGATGGTAAGAATGCTTATCTCATGTCCTTAGACCATCCTACCTTGGGTTACATGATTTCGGTCCACCGCCTACAATACCTGTCCGTGGTTAGCGGAATACGTTTTCATAAGGTATACCACATGGTAAACTGTCCGCAGTTTCACCATGTGCCCCACCTGAGGAGCGGTGGAGAGTTTCTTTTTATTTCAATGTACCTAAGCAGATGTTAGGTTTGGGTCACCGCCCTCAATAGTTAGCGTGCCCCGGGGCGGGATTCCCTCTCAGTTGCACTACTTAAGGATGGAGGTGCTGTCCTCCGCAGGGCATTGACCTCCCTATTCCAGTGTACGTGAAAGGAAGAGAGAGGGCAATATAGAGGAGGGCCAGTCGCACAGGATGTGCGAATCCCAGGGGTGTTAGCCTAACGGCAGTTGCGCTTACCTTGCTGTCCCTGTTTGCCGTTGGTCGCGTAACGGCCGAACGGGGATGCCTCCTTATGATAGCGCAGTTGCGCATCCGGCCAGCATCATCCTCATCATCATGATCAACAGCAGCACCTTAGCCATTTGAACTGATGCTTCGCTGCCATACAACCGTGATGACAAATGGAATAATGAATAAAAAGCTCGAGAGAAGGGGACTGTCCGGAAAACCTTAATGCCCTAAACAAACATCAATGGTCAAGGCGACTACACCTTGTGTAGACAACATACCGTCACAAACATCTGGCTCTCGTGACAAGATAAGGCGGCATTGGTGAGACAGTTTCCTTGCGGCTTTCACTGCCACGTGGAATAATCAGCTGCAACACAGCAGCTAACCCACCACCAAACACACCGTAAACTGGCAATCCGAGTAGGAGACGACAACAGGCGCGGCACTGGTGTCAACTGCGAGCCATGTCCTGTAACGTCTAAAGCGAGGGACAAGGCGTGTCACCTAGACTCCAGGCCGGAAAACGCGACGGACCATTGGCTCCGAGTTTGGTCGTCAGTGACTGCACTTCCTGCTGTCCATTCAACTTCCGTCCACCTCGTGCCTTGCGCCACCCTTCACCTGGTAGTCTGAACAAGGCCGTCCCAAGTAAGCGGTGACGATGCATACGTAAGACGTGCCCGAGCCAAAGCAACCTATTCAGTGCTATCTGTTGCTCTAGGGAGCTAGCATGGTTATCATTACCTAGTACTCGTCCACGCATATCATCGTTGCGGACAAGCTGGTGTCCACCGGACACCAGCGATGCTACGCAGACAGCGATGATCAAAGACCTGAAGGCGCCTCAGCTCTTCAGACCGAAGGGGCCAAGTCTCAGTAACATACAGCGGAACGGCCCTCACTGTGACCTGGCGTGCACAATCTGTGCCACCGCCCTGCGTGTATATTGGCACTATACCGGATTCGCTCCAATTAGCCGGGACTTTCTCTTCCTTCCAAAAATGTACGAATAGGGAGGCCAATGCTTTGCAGAGGACCTCATCTCCATCCTTAAGTGGCGTAGGTGGGTGGGAATCGGGGCCAGCGGCAGGGAAACCATTGAGGGCAGTGAGCACGTTTCGGACCTCGATCTCCGACGGAGGCTTCAAGGTAACCTGCGGCATCTTTGGCGACAAGAGTTTACCTTCGTCTGAAAGACCGGGTACGCTAGGTCACAGTTAGGGCCTTTCTGCTGTATGGCAGTGAAACTTGGCCTCTTCGGTCTGAAGATCTGAGACGCCTTCATGTCTTTGAGTATCATTGTCTGCGAAGCATTGCTGGTGTCGGATGGCACCAGCTTGTCCTCAACCATGATGTGCGTAGACGAGTATTAGGTAATGATAATCATGCTAGCTCCCTAGAACAACAGATAGCACTGAATAAGTTGCGTTGGTTCGGGCACGTGCTACATATGCCTGGTCACCGCTTACCTAGGAGGGCCTCGTTTATTCTGCCAGGTGTGGGGTGGCGCAAGGCTCGGGGTGGACAGAAGTTGACTTGGCAGTGGGAAATGAAGTCACTGACAACCAAACTGGGTGCCGTTGGTCCGTCTCGCCTTCCGGGCTGGAGTCCACGTGACCCGCCTTGTGCTTGGCTCGAGACTTTACAGGACGTTGCTCGCAGTTGACACCAGTGACGCGTCTGCTGCAGCCTCCTAATCGGATTGTCTATTTCAAATGTGTTTGCTGATCAGTTATCTGTGGGGCAATGGCTACTTTTGACGCGTGGCACTGAAAGCCGAAAGGAAGCTGTCTCGCCGCTGCCGCCCTAGCTTTGCACGCTAGCCAGCTGTTTGTGACAGTATGTTGTCTACACAAGGTGTGGGCGCCTTGACCCTGAATGTTTGCTTAGGGCATTAAGGGTTTCTGGTCAGCCCCCTTCTCTCCCTCTTCTTTTTCTTTATTTCATAGGTCCTCATGGTTGTATGGCAGCGAAGCATCAGTTCAAATGGCTGATGTACTGCTGTTGATGATGTTGATGATGATGACCCACTCGCCATTTCAGCCTCCGCCATGCCGTCGTGCTGTGTTGCATCCTCCGCAGACACCTGCAGTATCAAGCCGCCGCCCGAAAACCAGTAAGTGTGCATGTCTCACTCACTTATGCTTCCACAGAAATGAAAGTGTTGCCCACTTTCGGTGCATGCAGTACCCTTACACACCGTTCGCAGTCCCGCTAAAGCCTCCGATGTGCAATGGCAAGTGCATTAAATGTATATCCTTTGCTTTTAGCCCAAGTAACACACCAGCAACATCCTCCGCCATGCCGCCCCCTCTGTACCTTCCTTCTCCCACTCCGCCACTTGCGGTAACTAGCACCAGCAGGGTCACACTTTAGTGCGCTTTCTGGATTTGCCTTATACTTCCACAGAAATGGTAAACATGCTCAATTTACACGCTTGCATCAGCCTTACTCTGCGTCCCCATTGCGTTCGCATTTCCGAAAACTAACGCGTCCCCATCATCCATCTACGCGTGAACGACCCAAAGGCTCTTTTCAGGGCCACCCACTGTCCTATAGCCATGTGTTCCCCTCTGTAAGCATCACATAAACACCGGATGCCCTGCAGCGGTTGGAGCGCTGGCATGTAGGTGCAGTGGGTGAGCTCGTACCCGTCCGCCGGTTAAAGTACTGCTCAATACCCTTCGGATACCGTGTGAAACTAGCGGAATCACGTTTCACTTTATTTCTGGACGACGCACCAGCAGCAATAGCTCCTTTTGTCCTCTTACCTAACAACCTCTTCAGTTACGATTTTTCTCTCATAGCCCCATTTGTTGGTGATGACAGCAAACATTCGCACCGGAAACAATGAACTGAAGATAACCGATGTATTAACTGGTGGGTTACAGTTACCGAATACACATACGCGGAAAGCTATACATGTAGACAAAATGTTATTCCCATTGACGTCCGTTATGGGCTTTCGACCTACGCGTACCATGCAATAGGTCTGGAGTGCCGATCTCGCAACAACCGGTAAAGAAGCTGTTTAATCTTATTGCTTTTGCTTACAGACTGCGTCCGCTGCTGTGCAACACCCTTCCGCTTGCATGTAAACAACTGTATTCCAGGGCATTCAGTGTCCCATACATGGACACCACACCACGTGGGAAGCCGACTTCCCAACCAGGTACGTGGTAATGTCAGACCAAAAGGCTGAAAATTGTTGCACTTCTTTATGCAATAGTGCTAGCCTCCGTATGTACTCTCAGCTTGGCTTTATATGTAACTAGGCATGGAAAGCTTATGCTATTTTTAAAACCTATGCTCCACTTCCTTATTTCCAGGCAATTTCCGTTATAACTTCGTTAACATGAACCACGCAAAGCACTAACGGGAGGTGTCAGACAGCGGTAACGTGTGATAAAGTAAGTCAAAGCAGCGTTACTTACGTGCATATTGTTTCCATGTGTGTGTGTACGGAACACGTATCCATAAACCATTCCTCAGTGTTTGCGCGTCCTGGGTCAAGAGCGACTCGCACGCTCCCCATGATGACGGGGATATTCGGAATCGGTAAAGACGTCAGTGTTCCTTTGGCGTCTCCTTTTTGTTACCATTTCCATATTTTCACCATTACGCAGGCATAAGGCATTCAACGCAGTTGAAAACCATGAGGGAAACAAATTAATGGCCATGTGATCCCACAAAACTTGTATCGTTACCGTTAACAAACCCCATACATTGCGTTGGCGTTGGCGCACCGCACTAAAGCTACCTTTGTGGCTGCCTTCCTATCTATAATAATACATGCTACCCCACCTATATGCACTTCATAAATACTGCTAATGGAGGCCCGCGAGGCCTATACTGGAGTTCTCCCCCGTGCCTATTATGCTGCCACCACCGTGAGATATACATAGACTTATTTAGTATCAGGCATTCACCTGTATGACTCTAAGCCTTGCAAATTCCATAGTGGCAAACATAATGCACCTGTCATGGGCAAAGTTAAAACCATTCATGTGGGAGTACAGATTCCATCTTATTTCATTCATCAGCCGTTATTCCTGTACCACCGATGCCGGACCATTCTGAGCTTAGTAAACGTACGTATTTATGGACGAATATCAAATATTGCGAATATTGCCATGCCCATAAGGACATTGGTGATCTGCGACCAATATACCATTACTAAAAACAAAACTTCAAGGCCTGCGCAGCTAATAGGCGACGCTTTCCTAGTGCCTATATTGATGCCAACGTCATGAGACAAACATAGCCTAAGGCCGTCCACGTGGGGTCCTGGAACCCAGAACAGAAGTGCACCTGCAGGTCATATTCAGGTTTCCCTGTGAAACATATGTAGTCGTAGTAAGCGCAATTCCTTTACCGCAGTGCAGCTATAAGCTGATACTTCTGTAATGACCAGTATGACACCACTGCCATATAACCTATGATACTTTTCCATGCATCAATCTTGCAGTCAACCGTGGCGAAAAACAGTCCCGTTGGGTGCACAAACAAGTGCTACCTGTGTGGCAATCATATGGCCTTACTATGCACCGTTCACCATCGCTGCAACATAAAGCAACACGCGGTCCTGCGTATATATATGTGGGATAATTGTATGAAATAATGTCAACGCTATTAATTGATTTCCCTCCTTTTTCCTTTGCCATCCTATTATTGGTTCCGCTTCATACAATTGCCGTATTCACTGCACATGATAAGTTCCCCTTGGTGCTATTCATAATAACCGTATTATGATATTCATGAAATGCGCAGCCTACTTCTACTATGCCAGATGCTGTGAGATGTACAAGTAAAGGTAATGCTTAAACTCCATGAAAACTGGCAGGCACATAATTAGTTAATGTTTCAAACACATATGGAAAAAGACAATTAGTTCGCTGAGTTGAAAATAACGTACACTTTGGTACTGGGACCTCCAGTTACGGGAAGCTGCATTAGGTAAATTATGCAAAGAATAATAACACATCGCATTGTTACACCGCATAATGCTGACTATCCGTGTTACCTTATTAACTATACAAACGTATTCCCACATAACCATATAAACAAGGATAGATTGAGGCATCAGTAATGCCATTTCTTATCAAGTTAAGTTTGTAAAAATGGAAACGCACATATTTATAAACAAACAGAAGTATTCACTTCCATACACCATTATGTATGTATAAATGAAGGCGTTAATAACCTCATTTCCATAAACAGATGAGTACATATATGTGTATATACACATATAGTTAATAATGAGTATATATATTTAACATAATGCTATATGGAAGTAAACGGATATATTTATATATAAATCCATTCGTTTACATTTTTGCAAATGTAGCATAATAATACATGGAATTGCTGCTCCTGCAGGATATATATATATATATATATACAGCATGGTTCATCAACAATTTATGCACGCTATGGCTTCCCATTCCGCCGTTGCGAGCGTTAAGGCACCACACATATAACAGGGACTAACATGCATTTCGACTTCCCATGCACCTTAGGTCATTTAACTTACTGTGCCCCGGGGCATTCCAACCAGCAACTGACGTTTCCACGTCCTTGTTCCCTTTTTACATAAGAATTAGATAGCACGTTCCTTATGTAAATATGTATGCACATCTCTCAGTGTCACCGGCCTATATATATCACACACGTTTACTCTGTTATTGATATATCATTCGTACAGCCATTTCCGTTCTTGCCCACCTATTTCCCAGAGCACGCTAACATTCCTACCTAGTAGTTACGCAAAAACCAAATCACATAGGCGCATGTGAGGTAAGCATAATACGCATTTCCTGTTCACTTTAAATGTAGTACTCTTCATATAATCCCTTAAAAAGGCTTCCCTTCAAATTCTGATCAACGGAACGCACTAGTTACTTATCCAATAACATAGGTCTACTTCAGTCTTATCTACGCAGTTGGAAAATCCGGGCACCTTCTACCTAGGTTACAGTAAACTATTGCACTATAAAATCTACAGGACTTCGTTTCATTCATACAGATGCTAATCGATAAGTTATATCATTTACAAATTAGGTAACTACATATCAATATCTTACGCTACCATCATACTTCCGGCTGTGCCGTTTGGGCTTGGCCTGCAAACCCGTTCCTGCCAGATGCAAGAGTCCTAGTCTCACGATAGGGGGGAGCTGGGCTCTAACCAATGGCAGAAATTTGGTTGCGGACCAAAGCGAAATGGAACAGCAAGCATCTAGAAGGCAATCAGGAGATTCAGGAATTCATTATTAAGGATTCCATAATAAAACTGAATGCACTGCGTCTGATTATGCGGTGTTACAATTAGGTAATGTTTGCGGCAAAGTAGTTTACTATAACCATGGTAACATGTCTCCGAAAATTCCAAACGTAGTAATTACAGCGGAGTACTGATATTGCAAGGGCTTGTTAAACGGTGAAATGTGTTAGTCGTCTAATATACCTTAGCCAATTTCAAGTATCCTAGGAACCAAAATGTGCTGAAACGTTGTAAGAAATATATACTTCAGGCATACCTCGCATGGTGTGCTGTGGGTGTACGTTAGTGATGAATTCTTATAAAATATCATTTGCTGCAACAGGGAAATCGTTGAATCCGCAGGGGAAAATAAATGAACTCATGCAAAATAATAAAACAGAAATCGTAGTGTAGTTGAATGTTAACCGGTGAAAGAGATGGAGAAGCCATATATTTTGAAATATTCAGTTAAGTGAGGGAACTTGTAAAATCCAGATAAGAAGTACACAGAACCATATAATGATCGGTATAAATTAGCTGCTGAAAAAGTGACAAGGACAAGATGAACTCATAAGAAGTGTATAGTCGTGCACGGCAACTTGTTGACGGGGAATCAATTGCGAATAAATCATGTGCTGGCCATCCAGTAGGCATACAGCGCAGGGATGAGAACTTACTGATAAATAGAGATAGCATGATATCTAATGCATAAACGTAAGGGTATATTTAAAGGGTGTGATATTGTATTTTAAAAAATAAATATCAGATATTCCAGATAGTGTGGATATATATAGTCCAAATTTACGTGTATATATATATATATGGTTGGCGGCATCCGGTTTCGGATTTGCCAGTCACTGTGGCTAGCCACAGGACGACTGTGCCCACAGAGGAACAATGTGTGGCTTGCGCTGCACTACTCCAGCTCCTTCCCAACACCAATATCCAGTGTAAACCTGAAGGAATAAGACCGGGAGTCATGTGGATGGGGGCCACGTTTCATCGAATTTATACCTCAAGATTAATTTTACAATTTCCAAAGCCTGCACAACTTTCGGCTTACTGCCGATTACATACATAGCAACGTTTTTGTTGCGAAATATAATTGCTTGTAATCGTTGATCATGCCTGGTCTGGTGTGTCTCGGAAATTAGAGAATATACTATTTATTTATTTATTTGTTTATACTCAGTCCTCGTTAAATTATTTGAAATTTTGGACAATTATCAGCATGCTTTTGCGTGGACAGAGGGTGATCTCGGTTGGTGCAGTTTCTTGCAACCCCGCCTTGATACGGACAATACACAGCCGATTCGTCAAGCGGGCAGGCGAGTACCAGTGCACGTTCAGGAGGCATTGAAATGTATGATCAAAGATATGCTTAGACAGGACATTATCCGACCGTCCAACTCTACGTGGGTCTCTCCCCTAATTTTGGTGAAGAAAAAGAATGGCGCCTTACGCCTTTGTGTCGACTACCGCAAATTAAACGCCAACATATTGAAAGATTCGTTCACTTGCCTCAAATAGACGACACCAGGGATGCTCTCGCAGGTTCGTATTGGTTCACTACGTTGGATTCCGCATCTGATTATTGGCAAGTGAAGCTACATCCGGAAGATCGATGTAAAGCAGCATTGGTTGTTCCATCTGGTTTGTAGGAGTTCCAGGCGATGCCCATCGAGCTCACGAACGCCCCAACTACGTTCCAGCGACGGATGCACACAGCACTGTCAGGAATGATACCTGGGTGTTGGCTAGTTTACCTGGAGGACTCAGTGTCCACGGAAGGACGGTAGCTGAGCCCAATCACAATCTGGATGTAGCGTTGTATCGCCTGATACAAATGGGATTAAAACACAAACCCCTAAGTGCCAATTCCTAAAAAATAATGTAGTTTATTTAGACCACATCATTTCTGGTATTGGAGTACACTGCGACCCAGAAGAATTTAAGCGTTTCCATTCGTGGCCCAGCCCATAAAATAGCGATGCAGTGTGCGGCTTTCTTGGGCTCGCCTCTTACTATCGACGCTTTGTACAGCAATTTGCTACTATTGCCACCAGGTTGAACGAAATCCTAAAAGCAGACCAAGCCTTTACATGGGGGAAGGGCGGCAAAAAGCCTTCGAAATTCCTCGAAATTCTTTGTTTGAAGCACCGGTACTGGCGTTTTCAGATGAGCGTCTATCTGTGGGACCCTTTATATTGGATACAGTTTCCAGCAACACAGGCTTTGGAGCTGTACTTTCGCAGCGGGCACCAGATGGAAAGCAACCAGTGACTGCGTACGCTAGTAGAAGTCTTTCACAACGTGAACGCAGTTATTGTGCAACTCGTAAGGAAATGCTTGCTTTGATATTTTTCATCAAATAATTTTGCCATTACCCTCTTGGACGTAAGTTTCTCGTGCGCACCGATCATCAATCATTGGTTTGGCTGCAAAGTTTCCCAGACCCGGAAGGTCAAATTGCCCTGCGGCAAGAACAGCTACAGGAATAGGTCTTTAAGTGCCATAATCGGCCTGGTATAAAGCCCGGGAACGCTGACGCCTTATCACGAAGACCCAACCAAAATCATGGGTCCTGTCCGTCGTGCACAGTTGCGTGTGCGTCTGCCGTTATGTTCGATGCATCGTAGACCTGGCAATGAATCCGTATGCAGTCGACGGACCCAGAATTGAGTACCCTGTACAATCGCATTGTTCAAAACGGGGACCGACCAACAAAAAACAACTGGCTGGCGCCAATTCGGAAACGAAATGTCCGTGGTCGCTATAGCTTCATTTAAGAGTAATAGATGGCAGCGTGTATTTTCAAAACCGACCCAGTTATTTACGCAGAATAATCGTCCCAACAGGCGCGACCCAGAAAATTATGGGACGCATACCCAAAGAAATGGGTCACGCAGGACAAAACAAACTGGAGGCTGCAATCTGACATCGCTTTTGGTGGCCTCAGTTGCGACGTGTTATCGCCATTTACGGCCAAGCATGCCTACCGTGCAAGAATCAAGAACCCTACAAATAAACGTCGTGGTCCGCTTCAGCCCGGGACAGCTGGGATTCCTGAGGAGATATTGGGCATTAGCATCATCGGCCCCTTGTCAGAAACAGCACAAGGTCATCGCTAGGTCTCGGTTGTGGTGGATTACTTTACAAAGTGCCGGGAAGTCGTAACGCTGCGTAATGTGGCCGCGTGGCGTATAGCAAAGCCCATTTTAGCGACTGGGTGGCAAGATGGGGAGCACCCTAGCAGTTACCTTCGGACCAAAGAGCAAATTTTGAGAGTGTACTAATAAGGGAAATGTGTCACATATTCGGAATTTGGAAACCCCGCACAACGGCATATCACCCGGAAGGGGATGGATTAGCTGAGCGCAACAAGCGTAGGTTGAAGATGCTGCTAAAGTCATTTTTGAATGAGGAGACGCCCCGAGAATGGGATACGAAGTTACCCAAACGTATGTTGGCGTATCGCTCCTCCGTCCATTCCGCCACGGATCAGACGCCACACCTCAAGATGACGAGGCGCGAACTACGAATACCTTCAGATACGCTGTTGCCGACATCTTATCACGAACCTCTAATTGTGACCGACCATATACTTTGGATGCAGTCTATCCTGGTCCGCCTTCATCAGCTGGCACAATCTCAACTAAAAACAACGCAGCGCTATCAAAAATCGTACTTTGACAGAAAGGCTTTTGGGAGTCCGTTCAAGCCTGGTGATGCGGTCTGGCTGAAGGCAATGGCGACACCAGCATGCGTCCCGGCCAAGTTCTACCGCGGTTAGGAGGGGCCATATTTGGTGGAGGACGTATTATCGGACATAACGTATAAACCATGCCATCTGGTGCTCCTGCCTCATCCACAGTCGTACATTTAAACCGGATAAAACCGGAGGCCGTGGTGCTGAGGACAATAAATGACGACGTAGGGGCATAATGTAGCATATCACTAAGCGTTTGGTCGCCGACTAACACTTGGCCTATTTCTGTTTTAAAACAATTGGCACACAAATTCCGGAGTGACTATTTAAGGCAACAGAACGCCGAGGATTGCGCAGGCAACTTGTGTTGTTTGACCAGCTCCTTTGTCCCTCGGTTTCCCCTGACGTGACCATGACTGTAACCTTGCTCCCGCGCGCAACTGTTCTCAGTTCTTCTTGTAAGTGAGGACGTGTCTTCCCTCTGCTTCTGTTGCTATTGTTTTCTTCGTAATGGTTTCTTCTTCCCACCAACACTGTGGAATAAACTCATACTGGTCATTGGTTCCCATTTGTGTGTGAACGCACACTTCTGCCTCGACGTCTATTACAAACCTTGCGCATTCTGACGGTGTTTCAGGGGTCCGTATCTGGACTTTACACCGATGAATGAGGATCTGAAACCTTTTCAAGTTGAAAAGGCGACATCGTTTACACGTCTGAGCGTTAAAAGTGCGAAAGCTTACCAAAATGATACTGGACAGTAGGATGCCCGTATCGATATATTAAGTCTGTGTGTGTGCCTAGCAAGCCCTCGAATGTTGCTGGAAAACGGTAAGTGATGTGTATTCACCTGATGAATATATGGTAACAGTTACCAAGGTTACAATTGTTCTACTCGGTTCTCAGCTGTTTTTAAAGGGGAGTATTACGAGCTCGGAAAGGCCTGTCTTTGCCATTCGCACAGTTTTCACGTGGGGAAGACGTGGCTGCATGCCAAAGTCGGCGGCTAACAGCGGATCAGGAAAGCATGGTGCTATACCTAATGAGGAGGTTGCGTCCGACGCAGGAGTTGCGTGCATTTGCGCGTCTTCAATATAACATTTGATAACAAGGTGCGATTGTAGGACATACGGCGGCTTCTTCGTAACGCCTGTGTCGTGGCTGTGGAGGAGGTTATGCAGCTGTTACGAAGAATACATGTGGGAAATAAGATTTGGTACCTGTTTTGCGTCCCCACACGTATGCTGGATTTGGTGGGCTAATTTGGGGAGCTAAGTTTGGCAAACTCCACATATCAAATCAATTAAGGCGGTTACATCCTATGGAATTGTAGGTTTGTGGACGTCAGCGGCCTTGGAATGAGCTTCTTTAATGCGCTTTTGCCCAATGAGACGGAGGCTACCCACCAAGCGGCAGTGAGAAGTATGCTGGGCTGCAGTACTCGAACGCTGGTCTTGAACAAGTGCGCGGCGCAGGTGTATGCGTTTTACAATGAGTATCCCACTGCCAACATAGTTTTATGCCGGATACACCTCATGCGCGATATGCAGCGGTGTTGTTCTCACCTTCCATTCTGTAACACGAAGGATAAAAAGGCTCTGCTCAACCTGCTGCCATCATTGTTGTATACGCACGATTGCAACCAATGCCATTGGCTTATGGAGGGTATATCGGTGCGCAGCGCCAAATGCTTCCAGTACCTCCGTCGCACGTGGATCCCATGGCGGCTTAGCTAAGCGGCGCATTTGATGGGCCACGTGGTGTTATTTGGATACGACAGCACCAAACGCATTGGGAATGAGAATAAGCAGCTGAAATAAGGGTTTGAATAAGTGGTCCACCCTACTGCACCTGTTTCAAGTGATGGTGCAGCGTTGTAGTGGCATTTTATAGGCGAGGGAAACCGTCTTTGTAAGAGATAAACTTGGTATGTGCGCAACTGAGCAGTATGTAAGCAGTGGACAGTTGATTTTGAGGAAGATGTCGTCATACGCCCGGCGGCAGTACGTGCGGTACAGTCTTAGAGTGCGCATCCGCAAGGTGGACCCGGACGGCGGGTATTGGTTAGCGCATGACGAGCGCCTGGGCATGCAGCGTGTTGTCATAGAGAATGACAGCGCATGCGAATGTCGACTTAATCGTCAGTGGCGCATTCCATGTGCGCACAATTTGAAGGTTGCCATCCTGCATGCATACGACAATGAGATGGTGCTTCGTGGTTGATGTTAGTTGCTGCCAGCGACAAGTGTAGGATTGCCATACCCTTCGGAGTATTGGGGGGAATGGTGACTGTCACGCGGATGCGAGCCCGTATTGACTGAGACATTGACCGCGCCGGCAACCTTCGCATCGCTCGGGATATATTTGGTGACTTGGAAGCGCATTGATTGATTATGAGCGCAGAGGAGTTCACCCACGCAATGGTCGTTATGGCATGCATTCGTGAGCTGCTGCCCAGTCACAGTAATTTAGATGTGTTCACCCGATCGTCCGATATCGAGCAATTGCAACGGTTATCGTGTTAGGACCTGCCCATATTCCAACAAGTGGATGTGTCACCCTCCGATTTTGCTGCCCTGGTAGGGTTCTGCAACCTTTCTTTGTCCAGGAGGTTTGCGCCAGTGACCGACGTCAACCAAGGTGTACCGTTTTGGGTTGCAGGGACTGGTGTTTCACGGTGTATTGACAACGACGGCAGGCGTCGCAAGCGGAAATCACCCTCGATATCCGTCTGGTGGAGGTTGCGGATACCAGCATGATATCACGGGACTTGGTATTCCGCTCCCTGAGATCCAGAACATCCGCTCACCACCGCACAAATACATGGCGTACGAGGAGGGCCACGGCTGGTGCAGGTGCGGCAGCTCTTTTTCACTCTGTGTCAGCAGGAGGAGGGTGATTCGCCGAGCTCCGAGCAAGTGGGTTAAACGAGTTGCAACGTATGCGCGCGATGGTTTCATCAAGGTTGTGCGGCATACCATGGTGAGTCAGCATACACTTGTATGCAACGCTGCGGGTAAGTTAACTTTGGCGTACATTACGTTGCATTTTTTTAGAGTTAAAAGCACGGTAACTCGACATTTGGCTAGTAAAGTTTTTCCCTTAGGTTTCCCTTACAATCGGTAAGTGTGAAAGTTTTCCATTTACTTCATAGAACCGCTTTATTGCTTGAAACGTTTGTTTGCAATGTTGTTCTGCAAACATTCTTCTTCGCAGATTCCTGTGGTTTCCACTTAAAGCGCTGTGCGCCAAACGTTCTAAGCAACGCCGCGCATACCGACGTTAGCTATGGTGGATTCACGAAGTGTTACAAAACGCAGTTTGATTGTAATTTTGTATTATGGTACCAACGACTACAGTTGTGGTGCTGTCAAGGACACATTCTATCACGAACTGAACGCACTACTGCGCCGTGTTGCTACTTCACATACCACAGTACTTGCAGGGGATAGGAACGCACTAGTAAGCGGTCTGAGCTCTTCAGAAGCTCAGCTGAGTGGTACTTATGGAAATAAACCAAACCGGAATGAAGGCGGTTAACGTCCGCTGCAACTGTGTGCGGAGCACCGGTTGTTTCTTAGTAACACTGCTCTTAGACACAGTGAGCGCCGAAGTGCCACTTGGCGTCCTCCTGTAGCTGGGCAGCGATGGACCCAAATTGACCACATAGCCATAAGTTACAGTTGTGGTGCTTCCATCCCGGAATACCACTCGTACTGGAGTACCTGTGACGACCCTGATCACGCCTTTTTACGCTGCTGTTTATCATTGAATGTTACGGGAAAGCACACCAAGCGTCCCTTACGATTGGCAACAGAGAAACTGTCTCAGCCCTCGGTCAGGCAAGCCTATCAGGACGCACTGTGTACCGAACTTCCCTGTCTTTTCCTAATTACACTGAGCTTCAGTGGAATAGGAGCACGGCCACCAAGCATAGTGCAGGATAATCTGCTTGTGGCACTATCCATCGCCACCGCACCACACACCGGATATCCAAGAGGTCGGTGAATCTGTTAGCAATTAGAAGAAACCTCCCGGCTGGCTCTGAACACAATACGAGCACACGGGCTATTGAGTGTTAACTAAAGCCGAGGCTGTGTGTTCAGAAGGAAGCCCGGTGGAACAGTCGAGCTCAAGAAGCGGAGGAGGCAGAAGCAGTAGGCAACTACCGCAAGCCCTTCCAGTTAATCCGCACCGCTGGTCCCAGCATACCAGGCGTCAGTGAGACAAGCAGAGACAGCGTGGGTGCACTTATGCAAAATAAGGAGCGTCATACGGCTGTTTGGACGGACCACTTTCAAGCTCAGTTCAGCTGGCCTACTGCTCCCGGACCTCTTCCTATTCAGCTGATGTGGGACGAACCATGAAGGTTTAGTTTAGAGGCTCCGTCGGAGGTTGAGGTCCGAAATGTAGTCGCAGCCCTCAATCGTTTTCGTGCCGCTGGCCCGGATTCCCTCACACCTGCAATATTTAAGGATGGAGGTGAGGTCCTCTACAAACCAATAACCACCCTATTGGAAGGTATCTGGAAGGAAGGGTGTCCCGGCTAATTGAAGCGAATCGTTTATAATGCCATTAAACTAGAAGGGCAGTCGCACATACCGTTTTAACTACAGGTGTTTTAGGCTAACGCCAGTTGTGACAACATTATTGGCCTCGATGCTCGTTCATCGCCTCACTGAAGAACGCGCACTTCAAAATGTGGAAGAGCAGCAGGGTTCCGCCCAGGGCATGGCCGTATAGACCATATATTCAGTTTGCGGCACGTGCCTAAGCAGCGCCAAGCATACGGCAGACCGACATTAGCTAAGTTCCTCGATTTTATGGGTGCATTCGAGTTAGCCGATTGATCGATTCTGTTCGGAATACCTACGTGGAAATGTGTCAACACAAAATATGTGAACATCCTTCGTACTCTACATTCGAACACTACAGGCCGTATCATGTTCTGCGGTGACAATGCGTATAACTGTCAAATCACTAATGGTGTTAGTCAGGGTTGTCCGATTTCCCCATTTCGGTTCAATATCGTCGTGTATTCTACCATGGAGTGTTACCTTGCGGACTCTCATGATATAAGCTTTGAAGTCCTGCCTGGTAAAAAACTAGTTGATCTGAATGATGCGGAAGATATTGTCCTGCTTTTCGACCTTGGTGTGGACGCAAAATCAACCCTGAATAGCCTGTGTAGTGTGGTCCAGTTATTTTGTGTGCATTTCGCACTTTCCAAGTGAGAAGTGTTGTTGAAGGACCACCAGGAATTTTGTGACCTCTTGACCATTGATAAGGAGGAACTAGATGTGGTTGATAAACTCCCTTACCTCGGCAGCTGCATCAGTAACGATGATTGCACGGAAACTGACCTCACCTCACGCATTGTGATGGCCAGAGCTGCCTTTGGACCTACGGCGCCTTTGGCGACATAAGGGATTTTGTAAATGGAATTGAATGTCTGCTCAGTGGTATGCAGGCGCGGCTGCAGCTGTGTGGACCTAGCTGTGTGAGTGTGCAGTTCCTCTTATAAATAAAGGCTAGTGATCACCATAAAGACAGTTGCAGTCTCCACTCTTAAATAAAACCTTCCTCTGCGTCCGCGAT
This sequence comes from Dicrocoelium dendriticum, assembly GCA_944474145.2. Taxonomy (NCBI): domain Eukaryota; kingdom Metazoa; phylum Platyhelminthes; class Trematoda; order Plagiorchiida; family Dicrocoeliidae; genus Dicrocoelium; species Dicrocoelium dendriticum. The sequence continues at coordinate 46,236,727 of OX104063.1, forward strand.
TGTCTACCACAAAACCATTTGTAGTTAAACACAATTTTTCTTTTAGGCGACAAAACCCTCCTGAAATCTCTTCAAATTCTCTAGTATATGTATTATGCATCAACCACGCAGGACTAAATACACTTACACAAAAACTTAAACACACGTATGCATTTCTTTTGTATGAACATACCATTAGCTTAGCAAATTCATTAACCTATGTATACACATGTATAGGCATTTACGTACTATATATATGTAAAAAATACATATGGTTGGCTGTATCCGGTTTCGGATTTGGCTGTCACTGTGGCCAGTCACAGGACGCCTGCGCCTACAGAGGGACCATGGATGACTTGCGCTGCACCACCCACAGCTCCAACCACACAACCCATATCTAGTGTAAACCCGAAGGAATAAGACCGGGAGGCATACGGATGCGAGCCATGTCTCATCAACGGAGCCGGCGCACACTCTTTCACAGGCAAACACAAGTACGCTGTATTTGGGGAAGCAAGTGAACACAAAGCGGTGTCTGGACCGTAGTCCGTTCCTTACTGCTTGCATGGAACCAGTTTTCGAGGCTAGCACGGCCACAAGAATCGTGCACCCCGTCCCCTCCAACCACCCACAACGGTCTCCTAGAGTCAGTATAGACGAGACATTTGGTAATAGACAGGTAGGTATTTTGTCAACATGCACGTCAAGCGCAGACACACCGGAGATATAAAACAATAGCCAATCATTTGTGTGAAAGATAACGAATAAAATAAATCCAGTAATGCATAATGAAACGGTGACATAAATCTTAAATTAATTAGCATAGGAAATAAGTTGTCTACAAACGAATCCGAGATAAGTTTACGAGGTCGAAAGGTATATGTTGCGGAAATGTCACAAACACAAAAATGTTATCGAAAGTAACTACAATTGGCTTAAGCGACGTGTGGAAGTTTATAGAAGAGAGCATAGTTAGGCATTTAGATGAGAAAGAAAAGCGTTAGGACAAACTTGAAAAGCCACCGCGTGAAATATATAGACTTAGCATGCAAGCACGCGGTTAGTACATGGAATGCAGCGTACCCACCAACGCTGCGCCGGTTCTGCCTACGTTCTCTGCAGGACCGTCGTTGCTTCGGTAATGGTACCGAGTGGCCTCGCTCATGGCTCACTAGGCCTGCCTGACCCAGGCAGCTTACTGATTAAAAGGAGCTGTATTAATTTAGCGTAAGCTAATCCAGCAAAGTTCTCGGGATGAGGGAATCGGTGCGTTGGACATGTAGTGCCGAGATCATTTAGGTCTCGGTAGTATGGATGCAGTCAGAAAGCAGGAGACTGGTCAGATGAGATTAGAGTAAGGCAAGGTACAGAGTTGACTGTCTAGTTAAAGAAATGAAGCAGACACGACGACAAGGATAGGGCAGGGTAGAGATGAGAACGGTTTTATTGATAAAGAGTATAAAAGTTAACGAGGCTTCCACAAGAATTTGAACAGTCCATTAGGTCAGCCAAACCAAGGGAGGCAACGTCTCAGAAGGCTGTATGAATCCGGAGAACAGGAGGCGGACCTGGCAAGACTGGATTAGTCGGCGTTTTAGGATTAGGACGTACAACAAAGATGAGAAGGGAGCTATAACAGTAAAGTGTGAGTGAGGCTAGGAGGCTCACGGAGTTAATAAGTTAATAAAGGTTAAGCAATTCTTGCAGGCGCTTGAGGTGAGGGGAACATGGCATTGAGTCGACAGAGCCTAGTGTGTTTGCATCTTCGTAGTTTTGAAGGCAGTCAGAGGGAAGTAGACTGGTCAGATGAGACTCGGTCAGGGCTGGGTACTGAGCGTTACCAGTCCGATGGAAAGAGGAATGAAGACAGCGAAGTAAGGAAAGAACAAGATCAGCGTGGAGAAAGCTTTACTGCTTAGAAGCATGGAAGCCAACGAGACCCTCTAAAGCAATGTGGGCAGGGTATTTGATCTGCTTAATTTTGGCCGGTAACGTCACAGTAGTCAGAGAGGTCAGAAAGCAGCAGCCGAAATACACGAGGCTGTATTAGTCGGCACATTGAGAGTTAGTAGTACAGTTAAGTTGGGAAGATAGAATAGAGTGTCAACAGAAATGGACATGTTAGGTATGGGAGAGTTTAAATTATTTAGGCACAAGCACTTGGTTTGAGGGAAATATTGGTTTGGTTGTGCCGAGCCTATACCGTTTACATCTCAGTACTCTGTAGGCAGTCAGAAAGTAGGAGACTGATCGGAGGAAACTAGGTCAGCACACAGCGCTGGGTTACTGATAAGGTGGGAAGGCAACGAGTGAGGGGGAACTAAGTGTTCAGCCTTCTGAACAATGACCGGTACTGTCACAATGTTCCGGGAGGGTCAGCAGAAATGGACAGATTAGAGATGAAAGTGGCTACGTCGAAAAATAGGGCGAGCAAGACCAGCAGGCTCTCGGGAAGTGGGGCATAGCCAGAAGTCTACAGAGGAGTGACCGTTTACATTTCGGTAGTCTGGAGTAAGTCAAAGAGAAGCATGCCAGTCAAATAAGACTTGGTCGGGGAAGGACACTGACAAACGGCAGTCCGATAGAAGAGGAATTAAATGCAAAGAGCGTGCTAAGGAGAGGACAGGATCGGTTTGAAAGGAGTTTTATTGGTGCTGGGTGTATAGTCTAACAAGGCTCTTGACGCATTGGGATTCTTTCACATTATTAAGGCTTTGTATGTAATTGTATATGTGATCGGGGCCATTCTCCCACAGCTCGTCCTCTGGGACGCAGGTGACCAAGATATCTGCTACCATGTGGACACTTAGAAGTCTATTTTGGCCGTGGCGAATTGCAGGATTTTAGCGGCTGCTCTGAAGGCTTCAGGTAACTTATTCCCCACATGCGCATATCTATAGAGGAAGCAGTTAAAGCGTATGGAGCAGCGGGTTTTGGGTAGTGAGAATGAACGTAGCTTTTTGCTTAGAGGATAGCGTGTGTCGCCCAACGGTTGAAAATATCCTTTAATACTTGAGTCCGATGTTTTGAATAGCTTATATAGAAAACTAGGTTGTTTTTAAGTCTCTGCAGCCAAAGTGGTTCCAGACCAAGTTGCTTGCAGCGGCTTTGATAACTAAGCGTAGCTGATCCTAGAAGGCACTTAGTGAACGAACGCTGGACTTTCTCTATGACCATCCTATCACTTTTGCGTGAATTAGTAACCACTATGGAGCAGTACTCTACAATAGGTCGGGCACACAACTTGTAGAGCTTGGGTTGTGACTCTAACCGACTCATTGATCTTAGTATATAGCCAACGATAGACCGAGCTTTGCAGAGCTATAGCTCGATTGTTCCGCAAAATTCAGTGAGCTTGAGTAGTGCACACCAAGGTCGCGCACGGTACGGTTGTTAGCTAGTGGCAGGCCGTTAAGGGCTAATATGTTGGGCGGTATAGAGCACCGTTAGGAAAGGACGTTACATTTAGTTGGTGAGAGCTCTAGTTTCCACAGGTCACACCATGTTTCAAGAGCGCCGAGGTCGCTTTGAATGCTGAAGAGGCCATTGCGTAGGCTGCTGGGAGCAAATGAGAATATCACTTTTATATCATCGGCAAAGAGGTAGGGAGTGCCTTGTTGGAAGACTTGGAATACATCATTGATGTACAGTAAAAATAGCAAAGGACCCAGGAAGCTGCCTTGAAACACTCCGCTGGTTACAGATGCCTTTTTTGACTAGGCGTCGCCCAGCAACACTGACTGCGTTTGGTTAGAAATGTAAGGAGAAAACCAAGAAAGGAGGTGGCCAGAAACACCGAATGCAGCTAGTTTTGTCAGCAAACCATTGTGTGGAACCCGGTCGAATGTTTTTTATATCCAGGAAGATGATGACTAACGCTTGGCCCAGGTCTATGGAGTGTGTAAAGTCGTTTAAGAATTCAAACGGACAAGTTTAACAAGATTTAGTGGGCTGAAACCCTATTAAACCTATTAATAAGGTTGCATTACAACAGAAAACGAAGCATCTCGTCCTTTATTATGCTTTCCATAAATCTAGACGCAATGGGTGTATGGCTGATAGGACGGTAATTGTAAATAAGTTGTCAAAAGCCTCGTTTGTGTCGTGGTAGGATGGTTGCGTGTTTCCATTTAGACGGGGATTGTCCGCTCTTTATAGAGATGGTGAAGACATTGAGGAGAAGGACTGGCAGTTCTGGTCCTTCATGAATTAATACAGAAGAAGGGACACCCTCAGGACCTGGGTAGTGTGACATTTTCAAGGAGCAAAGTGCTCGCTTGATGTTATTTAAGTCAAAGTCAGCGGTGGGTATTTGATATTCAGTGAACTTTTGAATCGGAGTTGGCAGTGCTGAGGCCTTGCTGGGGAAGGAGTTAAAGAAGTGCATGTTAATGCAGTCACAGAGCTCGACCGCGTCAGTGACTATAGTTTTAGCAGGAAGCAGAGGGGTAGTGATCGGCATATCTTTGCTGCCACCCCGCGGCTTCATTAGTCGAATAAGAGACTTGACTTGTTGTCAGTGCAAAGCGCTGCGTGCTCAGCTAATGTATAAGCATTGTTTTATGAACCTCTCCAGCCGATTAGTAATTCGTTCATGCGGATGATTAAATGAAAGTCTTTGGTCATGCTGGAGCTGCAGCGCATTTTCTTACGCCTAGTAAATAGTTTGCGTGTGAAAGCATCAACCAGAGCCTGCCACATTCTTAGCTATCTCATTTTGGATGCAAGGACGTCTAAGCAGTTCGTGAAGTTAAGATAAATTCCCCTGATCGCAGTATCTATATTTTTGGAGAGGAAGAAATCGTCCCAGGGTGATGCTTGGAGAAGGGAAGAAAATGCTTCCCAGTTGATGCGGTGGAGGAGGCGAGATACCTCATACTTGTTATCTTCCTGGTAAGGGAAGTTAGCCAGTGCAACAGACAGCTTCACCACCTTGTGGTCGCTGCCCGGTATGTTGTCTAACACGCTGGCGCATGCGTGGGAAATGTCGGTAGTGAATATTAGGTCCAGTATGTTAGATTGTCTAGTCGGTGAATTCACACGCTGAGTCCAGCCGTGTGTGAAAAAAGTGTCTATCAGGGCTATATATTTGTGTGGGGCTGACTACTTAAGCCACGGCGCACTTGCCGTGTCGCAGTTGAGCAGCTGCATTCTCTGCGTCTCATCCATTGTCCGCGTGTCTGCCAGACTCCCCTTCATAGGGTGCTGCTTCAGCCCGTTCAATGTAGGTCAGTCGATCACTGAACGGTTGTTCGAGAGACAATAAAGGTGTGTACCCCTTGTCTGCATGATATCTGCAGTCTGTGTACAGGTTGCGCAGTAACCACCATCCATCTGCGTCCTCAGCGGCTTCAACCTCCTCCCGTACGCGGCGTATAACTAGTCGGGGTACCAGTCAACCTGCTTCGTCTGAGAAGAATGCAGCAAATGCGCATCCTTGGCACACACCAATGCGCCCATTGTCGCATAGTCATCCTCAAATCAATAAGGGCGCTTACAGTTTGTGCGCCCAATGCTTTCCTCGGCAGCAGTTCCACATGGTCGCGAAGGTGATGCCACAGATCGCCCACGGTAGCTCCGCATTCCACACCACAGGGGTGTGCAATTGCCAAGTAGCGGTTCCACTTACAATGTCGTTGGTGGAAAACAACGGCATGAAAGACAATCACACAAGGTGCTATCGCTTGTCGAAGGAATGGCTCACCGAGAACCACTGAAATCCTTGTAGGTCCAGTGCCGCTACAACTTGCATACGCTACGCTGTCTAACTACCGACTCTTCTATCACAACCGGTAAACATCTCACGCCGCCGCGTTGGTTGCTTAAAGCGGCGGAGGACTCATTAGCACAGGTATTCAGTGAATACCCCAACCCCTTTCAAAGCGTATGATACAAGTATCAAAGGGTAAAACCAGCATGTGGTTACGTGAAGCACAAAGAAATAAAACAAGTACGGCTTAAAGCAACGTGTCAAACGGGGCGTTAAAGATAATGTTGACCGTTCGCCGTCAAAAACGGTTCCAAAGCACTGGGGACGCTGTAATCCTACCATGGGAAGCGCTGGACAAATGTTTCAAGGAAGAGGATCGCAGGATATCAGCCAATAGAAATGATGCCTGGTTGCCACCTCAGAATGATGACCTATGAAATAACAATCAATAAGGAAGGAGGAAGGACTTACCAGAAAAACTTAATGACTTAAGCCAACATTCCTGGCCAAGGCGTTTACACCTTGTGTAAACAACATACCGCCGGAAACATTTGGCTATCGTGCAATATAAGGCGGCATCCGCGAAACAGCTTACTTGCGGTTTTTACTGCCATCCGTCCTAAGCAGTCAATTTCCAGCAGGTAACAGCACCAAACACACCTTCTTAAGAGGGAATCAGCTAGGGAGATTGCATCAGACGCGGCACCGGTGTTGGTTGTGAGCCACCTCCTGTAACGTCTGGAGCGAAGCTCAAGGCGAGTACCATGGACGCTCTTGCCAACCGACACCAACAACGGCGCGCAGACAACCACGATCAAAGACTTCATGGATTCGCAGACATTTAGACAGGTTCGGCTAAGTTTCACTACCATATAGCATGAAAGCCCTCACTGTGGTCTTTTATGTACGGTCTTTCAGATGGCCTTACCCTCCCTTCTGTCGCCAGATGCCACAGGTTCAAGGAGGCAGCTGACTTATGCAATGTGTGAGTTGAAGTCGGCTTCTATGCGCCTATTGGCCGTCTGTGTTATGCATGGCGCTGCTTAGCACTTTGCGCCTACAGCGCTCTAAGTGGAAACCACAGGAACCTGCGAAGAATGATGGCAGAATGCCATTGCATACAAACCTTTCAAGCAATAAAGCGGTTCCATGAAGCAAATGGGAAATGTTCACATTTACCGATTGTAAGGGAAATCCAAAGGGATAGCTTTACGTGCCAACTGTCGAGTTACCGCGCTTTCAACTCTAAGGAAATGCAACGTAATGAACGCCAAATTAACTTACCCGCAGCAGTGCATACAGGTGTACGCCGCACAACCTTGTCGAAAACATCGTGCGCATACGTCGCAACTTATCCAATCCACTTGCTCGGAGCTCGGCGAGTCAACCTCCTCCTGCTGAGACAGAGAGCAGAAGCGCTGCTGCATCTGCACCAGTCGTCGTCCTCCTCGTACGGTGAAGAACCGAAGTTCTCGTTCTCAGGGTATAAAATATCAATTCCCGTGACATCATGCTGGTATCCGCAACCTCCACCAGACGGGTATCAAAGGTGGTTTCCGCTTGTGACGCCCGCTGTCTTTGTCAATACGCTGCGAACCACCACTTCCTGCCTACCACGACGGAACCCCTTGGTTGACGTCGGTCACCGGCGCAAACCTCCTGGACAAAGAAAGGTTGCAGAACCCTACCAGGGCAGCAAAATCGGAGGGTGACACATCCACTTGTTGGAATATGGGCAGGTCCTAACACGATAACCGTTGCAATTGCTCGATATCGGACGACCGGGTGAACACATCTAAATTACTGTGACTGGGCAGCAGCTCACGAATGCATGCCATAACGACCATTGCGTGGGTGAAATCCTCTGCGCCCATAATCAATCAATGCGCTTCCAAGTCACCAAATATATCCCGAGCGATGCGAAGGTTGCCGGCGCGGTCAATGTCTCAGTCAATACGGGCTCGCATCCGCGTGACAGTCACCATTCCCCCCAATACTCCGAAGGGTATGGCAATCCTACACTTGTCGCTGGCAGCAACTAACATCAACCACTAAGCACCATCTCATTATCGTATGCATGCAGGATGGCAACCTTCAAATTGTGCGCACATGGAATGCGCCACTGACGATTAAGTCGACATTCGCATGCGCTGTCATTCTCTATGACAACATGCTGCATGCCCAGGCGCTCGTCATGCACTAGCCAATACACGTCGTCCGAGTTCACAATGCGGACGCGCACTCTAAGACTGTACCGCACGTCCTGCCGCCGGGCGCATGACGACATCTTCCTCAAAATCAACTGTCCACTGCTTACATGCTGCTCAGTTTCGCACATACCAAGTTTATCTCTTACAAAGACGGTTTCCCTCGCCTATAAAATGCCACTACAACGCTGCACCATCACTTGAAACAGGTGCAGTAGAGTGGACTGCTTACTCAAAACCTTGTTGCAGCTGCTTATTCTCATTCCCAACGCGTTTGGTGCTGTCGTACCCAAATAACACCACGCGGCCCATCAAATGCGCCGCTTAACTAAGCCGCCATGGGATCCACGTGCGACGGAGGCATTGGAAGCATTTGGCGCTGCGCACCGATATACCCTCCATAAGCCGCTGGTAATGTGCACATACTTCCGTGTACAATAATAATGGCAGCAGGTTGAACAGAGCCGTTTTTCCTCCGTGTTACAGAAGGGAAGTAAAGGACAACACCGCTGCATGTCGCGTATAAGGTGTACCAGAAAGAAGCTATGCAGGCATTGGGATACGCATTTTAAAACGAATTCATCTACGACGCGCACTTGTTCATGACCATGGTTCGGGTAGGGCAACTTAGGAACCATCTCCAGCATAATTGTCACTGCTATTTGGTAAGTAGCCTCGTCTCATTGGGCAAAAGCGCATTAAAGAAGCTCATACCAAGGCCGCTAACGTCCCCAAACATACAATGTCATAGGATGTAACCGCCGTAATTGATCTGATATGTGGTGTTGGCCAAAATTACCTCCCCGTATTGCCCGTCCCTTCCAGCACACGCGACGGGTCGCAAAACAGTGCCTAATCTTATTTCCCTCGAGTATTCTTTTCACTTGACCATTTCTTTGCCCTAGCTGCATAACCTTCTCTACTGCCATGACACAGACGTTACGAGGACACTGCCCTACGTCCTACAATTGCGCCTTGCTGACCGAATATTATATTGTAGACGCACGAGTGCAAGTGTCTTCTGCGTCCGACGATTAGTCCTCATTAACTTAAGCACCATTCTTTTCTTATCCGCTGTTAACAGCCGATTGCTGACATACAGCCAAAGCTTTCCACGTGAAAACTGTGCGAATGGAGCAGACAGGCGTTTCCGAGCTCGTAACAATCCCCTTTATAAACCGCTGAGAGCCGAGAAGGACAATTGTAACATCGGTAACTGTTACAATATTTTCATCGGGCGGATACACAACACTTACCGCTTTCCAACAACATTCGAGGGCTTGCTAGGCACGCACACAGACTTAATATATCGGTACGGGCATCCTTCCAGGAGCAACAATCCAGGCTCCTGTTGGTTATCTTTCGCAGTTTTTGGACTCCCACGAATGAACAATGCCGCCGTTTTAATCTGAAACATTTTCAGATCCTCATTCATAGAAGTAAAGTCCAGGTATGGACCCTTGAAGAAACGTCGGACTTTACAAGTGTCATCCACCATGGCTGCTTTCGTTAGAAGCGGGAAAATTATTGACCACCATTACGTAGTTAAACAGTTTATTATATTGTTATAATCCACCACTTAGCATGTTAACAACTACGATAAGATAATGATAAACATACACGTGCGTCTGAATTCCCAAAATTTTCAGTTATCAACATGCAACCTCGTGTACCACAACCACACTGCCAAATGATTGTTGGTCGCGATCGGCGCGCGCCACGTAGTGGTACACATTGAACTGCAAGAAAAGTGGGCAAGAGAAAATAGGTTGCAGTAGTTTTACAAAATAACATACGACCATTTTAAGCAGTTTCCAAAAGACGGCTGATATTACTGCAAATGAGTTTTTTTGCTACTTTAAGCGTGGTCAGATGGTGGTTTTGCAATTTTGTCCCAATGCTTTTCTTGCTTATATAAAGGTCTACCAGTACTCTCGTCTATAAATTTGCACAAGTCGTTTAAACCAATTTTAGTTCAATTCGATAGCAATTTCGTGTTTGTGGCATTCCGCAAAATATACTTTCTGACATCGTGGACTTAGCGTGGATTTGTTCGTAACCATCTTTTATACACTTATGTAGTGAAGAGTTGTGTATCTTTATCCGTATGCATTATCCTATTTATTTCAATACATCTTACCATTTCAAGTGATTGGCAGTTGCTTGATATTCCCTGTGTGGCTGTGTTTGATGTGCATGTCGACATGGTGCCTACCTGTACATTACCCACTACCTCGTCCATACTGGCTCCAGGAGACAGCTGGTCATTGCTGGAGGGAACGGGGTGCACAGTACTTGTGACCAACTTAAGAGCAAAGAGTGGCTCCATGCACTTAATGTGGAGCGGAATACAATCCAGCCACCGCCTTGTGTGCAATCGATTTCCAAATACAGTGTGTTTGTGTTTGAATTTGAAGAAGTGTGGGCCGGCTCCGTTGATGAAACTTGGCTCTTATCTGCTTGCCTCCCGCTCTTATTCCTTCGGCTTTACATTGATATGGGTGATGGGAAAGAGCTGTGCGTGGTGCAGCGCAAGCCACTCATTGTTCTTCTGTGAGCACAGTCGTCCTGTGGCTAGCAACAGTGACAGGAAAATTCGAAACGGGATGCCGCCACCATATATATAAATGACTTTGGTCTAAAAACATGTATTTATGTATATATCACTTCGTTTTACTTTAACTCATTACTAATTGCATATAAAATTGTGGCATAAATAAATAACTATATGAATATATATATATGTAAATTCGGACGATATATCTCCATACTATCGGGAGTATCTGGTATATATTGTTTTAAATGCAGTATCACACCGTTAAAAATACCCTTACCTTTATGTATTAGATAACATGCTATTTCTATTTATCATTAAGTTCTCACCAATGCGCTGTATGCCTACTGCATGACCGGCACCGTAATAATACGAAATAAACTTCGCGTCAATAAGTTGCAGTACACAAACGTACACTTCTTATGAGTTCATATTATCCTTGTCACTTTGTCAGCAACTAATTTATGCCGTTCATTATGTAGTTCTGTGTACTTCTTATATGGGTTTTACAAGTTCTCCCATTTCGTTGCATATTTCAAAAACACATTTCTCTACTTTCAAACCTTCTCTAATCGGACTGCCAACTCTGTGCCCTGTAATAACCTAGTGTCATCTGACCGGTCTGCTTCTTTGACCCTTTCCAGACCAGCAACATTTAAACGGTCTGGACTCTGTAGACTCAAGCTATATCGCACTTACGTTGACAGCCTGCTAGACTTGTTCACCCTCTATTTATATAGTCACCTCCACCTCTCGACCCACGCCATTTGCCCTCCTAAAATTAGCTGTTGGACTCAATGTCGTTTCGCCAACTAATCCTGTCTCGTCTGTTTGGTCTCCTGCTCTCCAACTTCTCTCAGACTCCTGTGACATTACTAGCCATCGTTCAGATGACCGAGCGCCGTTCGTTTCCAATCATTCTTCAATCGGACGACTGAGTCTCTGTCATCCGTAACTCAGCCTCAGCTGATCAGCCAAATTCTATGGGACTGCTACCAGGCTACCGGGATGTTAGCGGTCTAGGCTCCGTCGATCCAAAGCACTTCCTCCCTCACCTTGATATCCTGCTGAACTTGTCCGCCCTATGTTGATATAACCACTTTTATCTCTGACCAGTCCGATCCTACTGACTCCACTTACCTTCCCAAATGAACCATAGGACTCAATCACAATGCGCCGACCAAGTCCAACCTTGGCAGCTCGGTCCTCTTCTCTCCTACTTCTGCGACGCTGCCTGCTATGCTCGGAAGACTGAATGCTCTGTCACCATTACCTCTAGAGCCTCGTTAACTGTCGCATTTCATATCCGTAAACGTAAACTCTCAACTTCGTCCTCCCCTTATCGCGGCCTGTCTTTATTTCTTCTTCATCCGCATAGCGAGCTCTCAGAGCCCTGCCCTATTATCCTCTTTGACTGCTTCCTAACTAGCGAAATGTAGTTTTAGGCTCTGTATCACCAACACACAACTTCTCTCACATTGCGAGCCTGCCTGACTTGCATACCTTATATTCATTTAGCCTCTTGCATCCCAACCCATCCTTCTCCGCTGACTCTTTATTTACCTTCCCACCTCAACTGTACTACTTACTCTAAGTGTGCCGACTAATCCAGTCTCGTCTGATCGGTCCCCTGCTCTCCGAATTCATTCAGACTGCTGTGACGTTACCGGCATTGAATGAGAAGTGCGAACGCTCTGTCCCCATTACCTCTCGAGCCCCGTGGACTTTTCCACACCTTATAAGTAAACCTCTCTCTATCCGGACCGTCTCCTCTCCTTATGGCCCCTCTACTATCATTTCTTCTCTAATCGGACTGCCAACTCTTAGTGCCTTGTAATAACCTAGTCTCATCTGACCGGTATGCTCCTTTGATCTTTTCCAGACTAGCAAGATATACCGATCTAATCTCTCTAGACGCACAACCATGTCTTGCTTTCATTGACAGCCCGCTAGACTTGTTTACCCTTTGTTAATATAGGCACTTCCATCAGTAACCTGTACTCTCACATCTTCAATCGGATGACCGACGCTTAGTGCCATGCCCTTCTTTGTCATCATCTGATCAGTGTAAATCTCTGGGACTACTACGAGGCCTCCGGATGTGTCGACTTCTCGAGTCTCGTCTGTTTGGTCTCCGGCTTTTAGAGTTCTCTCAGATTACCGGGATATTACCGGTGCTATTTCAGCACTGAACGTTTCATACTTCGCACGAGAGCGTCCTTGGCTCCCCACACTTTAGTAGTAAACCTTTTTCATCCTGACTATCGTCTCTTAATTGCTCTCATGAGTTACTCTTCGCACTGCCGTCCGTATTCTTCCGCTCATAGCTGATTCCTTAAATTTCCTTTTCTTCTTGGAACGTTGCTTTACCTATGTTGCTCCCGCATTCGGTCTCAAGCTTGTTGTCCTTAGTTTCACCTAAGATGCCGCTCGCATTCGGTCTGCTGTCATCATCATCGGTTTACCTGTTACTCTCCAATAATCATATTAATCGCTTAACGTTGTCTACACGCTTTGTTATACCCTTCTTTCTACCTAGTAGTTGTAGTCTGAGGCACACCAGCGACGTGATGTAAAGAACGCGCTTGCAAATCATGTATACTAAACAAAATTACATAAATTTTAATGTATCATAGGCACCGTTGCGTGCCACCAGTCTGTGTTTGTGCTTCTTGCTTCGTTGCTGTCTTTCTGTTTGGCTGCCTCTTGTCCGTTGCACGTTTTCTCTCGAGATTTCCACAGATACATCCGCCAAAACAAGAAGGCTTATCCACTGGGAATAGTCGACCCACTTTCAATAGCCAGCTGGTTTACATGCTTGTACTTTTCTCCGGGAGATGAAGAACCCACACATCGTTCCAAATGGAGCTCTTTCCGCCATTCTGGAGAAGCTACCACCACGGGGTCTAAACAAATGGGTTTAGCTCGCCTCGTACTCACAGTAGAACAATTTACTCACCTGGAATAATGTAGTTACATGGATCCACTGTTCCACAACCGGAGACTGACAATTCTGGCGTGATTACATTCACTGCCACAAACATTCCGATTCTCCAGTCACATGGAGCTTTTCTCGGAGCTTTCTCGGTTGTCTCTCACTTTTCCTTTTCTCTGAGGTCCGGGACATCTTGGAGATCTGGGATTGGACTGAGAAACAATTTTGGCCCAAGACGGACGGAAAAACCCACAAGGACTGACATGGAGGATGGTAAAACTCCGCAAGGACCAACCTACAATCATCATAACCCTTGTCCAGTATGGAGAACTGGACATATCCTCATCCTCCCATACAATATACATCTGAAAAATCTGGACAGCGGAAAAATTGAAACTTTTGCTCACCTGGACATACAACAAGAAGAAAAATCGCGATGTCCCTCTCCTCCACCGACCTCAAAAATCATGGCGACCCAGAGCAAAATACCTGTCCAACTAAGAGAGGGAATTAGAAGCCGCGAAAAACCGAAGGTGAAACCAGCCGTCAAGCGGCTTTGCCAGTTCAACATTAATGTTCAAAATGCTTTACGGCAGTGTTGCAGGACGTGGTGGGTTTTTGCCTGGCAAGCGTTCTCCCTATAAAAAGCCACAAATGTCTGTTTAACAACCCTGCGACGTGGCGGATGTGACTCGCCACTGAATAAAGTCACAGCCCACAACTACATACTGGCAAGTCGACTAGATTCACATATCAACTCTTCTTGACACCGTTTCAACTATACACCATTGAACTTGGAGTATCATCGTGATACACAACAGTTTTAAACCTTGATCATGCCTAAGTTGGTGCGTCTCTATGAAACTGAGAATAAACCATCTTTTTATTTATTTTACCATGGACACACGACCAATTTTCTACTATTACTGTCACAGTTGCCATAAAATGTTTGTACAGTTGTACATATCTGATCATGCCTCCATGGGCGTGCCTCGCATAGTCGAGAATAAAGAATTTATTTATTTATTTATTTATTTCACGGACAGCACTGCGCGCGCATAAGCGGCTTTTCCGATGATTTTTCCTGGAGCTCTCACTTGGTTATGGAGACAATTACACTTACATTTGAAGGAAATACTTGTCCACTTCGCGGAGAATAGCATTTATTCCTGTTTTGGACATATTCAGACACAAGAAACAACTGCACTCACCGTCCCTATGACAAGTCCAGCATGGATAGCTGAACACGGGTTGCGAGCCGGACAATATAATAGAAAAAGCCGGCCTCTATTAACAATATGTATACTCACCCGCATCATTATCATTCGACTCTGCGACTCTTTTACATCATTGACTGGCTTCAACGACTATTGCCGGTTCAGTACTAAGCCATTTGGCCAACCAACGAAAAATTTTGGCTGTCAACCGACTGCGAATAATAGAGTGCAAAATCGGTCTATACGATGTATAGCCGACTAGCACTACAGTTCAACGGAAGCTACGACAGTGTTCCAGGACGTGGTGGGTTTTCGCCTGGCAAGCGTTCTCCCTATAAAAGCCACAAATGTCCGCTTAACAACACTGCAACGTGGCGGATGTGACTCGCCACAAAATAAAGTCACTGCTATACATTTCACACTGACGCAGTCCTCAGCCTCCAACGTCGAACCTGTGCAACTGATTTTACTATGAAGAATGCTTTAATGGAGTACCGATCATCCCGGCTTCGTAATGGTCATTGATTGCACTAAACCTTGTTCGGGCTCCTGTGCTCATGGATCACTACATGTCAAATTTACCCCCCACTTGTATCTTGACGCAACGGTTTTTGCGCGCCACGGCGCCATTATGATCCTTGGTCTGACTATTACCTGACAATATGCTCGCTCTTATGGACTACATCTTTTCGTTTATTCCTTTCATTGTAACGAAATGTTTTAATATTCCAAAGAAGCTGTGCTTGTATGCATATTT
The DNA here is from genome assembly GCA_944474145.2 of Dicrocoelium dendriticum. Taxonomy (NCBI): domain Eukaryota; kingdom Metazoa; phylum Platyhelminthes; class Trematoda; order Plagiorchiida; family Dicrocoeliidae; genus Dicrocoelium; species Dicrocoelium dendriticum. The sequence continues at coordinate 46,252,086 of OX104063.1, forward strand.
GATCATGCCTTTTAGAGGTGTGTCTCGTTTTACAGAGAATATACTATTTATTTATTTATTTATTTATCTCTTTCATCGGTTAACATTCAACAACGCTACCATTTCTGTTTTATTTTTCTGCATGATTTCATTTGTTTTACGTTGCGGATTCAATGCTTTCCCCTTGCAGTAAATGATATTTTATATGAATTAATCACTAACGTACAATCACAGCGCACCATGCGAGGTATACCTGCATTATATATTTCCTACAACGTGTCAGCACATTTTGGTTCATAGAATACTTGAAATTGGCTTAGATATATTAGATGACTAACATATTTCTCCGTTTAACGAGCCATTGCAATATCAATACTCCGCTGCAATTACTACTTTTGGAATTTTCGGCGACATGTTACCATGGTTACAGTAAACTACTTTGCTGCAAACGTTGCCTAATTGTAACACTGTATAATTATACGCAGTGCGTTCAGTTTTATTATTGAATTCTTAATAATTATTTTCTAGTTCTCTTGATTGCCTTCTAGATGCTTGCTGTTCCATTTCACCGTCGCCCGTAACAAAATTTGCGCCATTGGTTAGGGCCCAGCTCCATTCTCATTTATTAACGTCGCTCATTTTTGTGCCAACGGTTACCAATAGCAACCATGGTATTGGTGCATCCAAACACCAATGTTCAGGTTAAGCGGCTTAAAAGGTACACATCTCCACGCACTTACAAACACGTCCATGCAGCCAATTGGGTGGCTTTGCCATCTTGTATTCACGCTGTTTGTTGTGCCACCAGTGGCCAGCCGATTGGCAGTCTGCATGTAGATGGGTCCCATTCCGGTAGCCAAAGGAGTAGTGGTGTGGGCTACTATTCCAATGGTCGCGAGATCGAGGCCTGCTGTCTCCACATGATGAAATGAAATTACGTCCAAACGCGTCGTGGTTGTGTAGTGTTTTATGCTCAACCTCATGCTAAAATCCAGAAAGGTGTAAGAACAATGTTCCAGTTTTAGTCACCGCGACAGCAGCGGCTGCTCATAAAGACGCGTTCACCGCACACTCTCCACCAGAACCACTCACCACGCTGAACGCTGTTAAAGGGACGACAACATACGCGTCCGTTGTCACTACTCATACGGCTGAGGCCCCTTTCATCGTTACGCAACCCGCTGCCAAACAAGTTAATACTACCGTTACCACGGGACTCAAGACCTCATCATCTACCCAGCAAAGAAACCAATTACTGGTACTCCCAAGAAGGTGGACATTAAAAACACCATAATCCCTTGACAGTTATATGCTCCAATGTGACTGAATCCGGGGCGAACACTATAAAAGATAAGATATTGGACGACAAAATACAGTGGGACTCCC
>OX104063.1:46253753-46271988 GCA_944474145.2 Dicrocoelium dendriticum
CAATCTGAAGGAAAATCGAGGGCTCCAAATGGAAGCCGATGAACTGGAATGGACCGCTTGGTTGGACATGGGCTTGTTGGCAGGAGAGGAGTGACGCTTCGCGTCCACATGTGAGTTGAAACTAGAAGATAAATGCCTAGCAAAGCATGTTGGGGGAGGGCCAAGAATCGGGGGTTGAAAACTGCGGGATATAAGTGAAGTTGGAAGGGGACGGTAAGAGTGAAAAGCGTAAGATGGGGAATAAGAAGACGGGAAGGCTTGAGCAGTAGCATCCAAACCCCTATCCACCCTGCTCGATGCAGCAGATAGGGCACCGTTGATTATCCTCTGTGGTGGCCAGAGCATCAGCAATTTGTTTGAAGTGTGATTCATTATATTGCGTGGGCAGGATACTGTCAGGTTGCCCAGGCCTAGACAGGAGAACGATTAGGGTTCTCAACCAAAGCCTTTGGTTCAAAAACCTGACCGCAAGGCAGCGGGTTTGGCGTTGGACTACAAGGAGTCCGTTTTAAGGAATAAGGTGCCACCCTCATTCCAACCCCCAACCTGGAGGATCAGGAGGCTGATTTTGTCTGACCTCTAACCATTGACCAATCTGGTATGAGTGACTCTGAAGGTGCAAAAGCACCACCCAGCATAGCTCAATGGATCGCTGAGGCACACAAACCATCGCACCACGGTAAGGTCCAGCCTCATTGCGATGGCGTTCTCCCTATAAAAAGCCACAAATGTCTGCTTAACAACACTGCGACGTGGCGGATGTGACTCGCCACAAACTAAAGTCACTGGCCCGTGGATATTCGGAACATGCTATCCAACCCACGAAAATCAATCGCTTATTCTCACATTCCTGACGATAACAAACAGTCAAAAATTCTGCGGCGCATTCAAAAACACAAGGCACATTCCTACACAAGTACGTACGTATATACACCCACATACTTACATACACTGTTATGCCAAACATGTCCTTTTGTACAAGTTGACCACACTACGTTGGCTAAATATGATCATGCCTGTAAAGGTGTGCCTCGCATTGTCGAGAATAAAAATTTATTTATTTATTTATTTTAACAATGAGCGTACAGTATCCTTCAAATTACTACTCATCAAAATACTCCATGTTCTTTCATTGTGACACCATGAGCAAATTTCCGCTTACATAGTATAAATGTTTACCTACCTAACTTTTGAAAACGTTCGGTGTATATTGCCAACCCGAAGTCAATACACATGGCTACATTGCAGTTGGCAAGTGCATGTGGCAACAATTATGCCGATGGCCTATTATATTATGCCACATGATGGTTACCGGTGCTGATATTCAACGAAAAGAAGGTGCCTCCCTACATAGGGAATGTCCGCATTTACCGATCGACGAATGTGTTATCACATTTACCAATATAAGTCACACTTACAAACATCCATATACATTTGATTAATAAAATTTACGTCTAAATATATGGATATGTGTTGGCATGGTTTATTTATATACAAATATATATATATATATATCAGATGGTGGTTTTGCAATTTTGTCCCAATGCTTTTCTTGCTTATATAAAGGTCTACCAGTACTCTCGTCTATAAATTTGCACAAGTCGTTTAAACCAATTTTAGTTCAATTCGATAGCAATTTCGTGTTTGTGGCATTCCGCAAAATATACTTTCTGACATCGTAGACTTAGCGTGGATTTGTTCGTAACCATCTTTTATACACTTATGTAGTGAAGAGTTGTGTATCTTTATCCGTATGCATTATCCTATTTATTTCAATACATCTTACCATTTCAAGTGATTGGCAGTTGCTTGATATTCCCTGTGTGGCTGTGTTTGATGTGCATGTCGACATGGTGCCTACCTGTACATTACCCACTACCTCGTCCATACTGGCTCCAGGAGACAGCTGGTCATTGCTGGAGGGAACGGGGTGCACAGTACTTGTGACCAACTTAAGAGCAAAGAGTGGCTCCATGCACTTAATGTGGAGCGGAATACAATCCAGCCACCGCCTTGTGTGCAATCGATTTCCAAATACAGTGTGTTTGTGTTTGAATTTGAAGAAGTGTGGGCCGGCTCCGTTGATGAAACTTGGCTCTTATCTGCTTGCCTCCCGCTCTTATTCCTTCGGCTTTACATTGATATGGGTGATGGGAAAGAGCTGTGGGTGGTGCAGCGCAAGCCACTCATTGTTCCTCTGTGAGCACAGTCGTCCTGTGGCTAGCAACAGTGACAGGAAAATCCGAAACGGGATGCCGCCACCATATATATAAATGACTTTGGTCTAAAAACATGTATTTATGTATATATCACTTCGTTTTACTTTAACTCATTACTAATTTCATATAAAATTGTGGCATAAATAAATAACTATATGAATATATATATGTAAATTCGGACGATATATCTCCATACTATCGGGAGTATCTGGTATATATTGTTTTAAATGCAGTATCACACCGTTAAAAATACCCTTACGTTTATGTATTAGATAACATGCTATTTCTATTTATCATTAAGTTCTCACCAATGCGCTGTATGCCTACTGCATGACCGGCACCGTAATAATACGAAATAAAGTTCGCGTCAATAAGTTGCAGTACACAAACGTACACTTCTTATGAGTTCATATTATCCTTGTCACTTTGTCAGCAACTAATTTATGCCGTTCATTATGTAGTTCTGTGTACTTCTTATATGGGTTTTACAAGTTCCCCCATTTCGTTGCATATTTCAAAAACACATTTCTCCATCTCTTTCATCGGTTAACATTCAACAACGCTACCATTTCTGTTTTATTTTTCTGCATGATTTCATTTGTTTTACGTTGCGGATTCAATGCTTTCCCCTTGCAGTAAATGATATTTTATATGAATTAATCACTAACGTACAATCACAGCGCACCATGCGAGGTATACCTGCATTATATATTTCCTACAACGTGTCAGCACATTTTGGTTCATAGAATACTTGAAATTGGCTTAGATATATTAGATGACTAACATATTTCTCCGTTTAACGAGCCATTGCAATATCAATACTCCGCTGCAATTACTACTTTTGGAATTTTCGGCGACATGTTACCATGGTTACAGTAAACTACTTTGCTGCAAACGTTGCCTAATTGTAACACTGTATAATTATACGCAGTGCGTTCAGTTTTATTATTGAATTCTTAATAATTATTTTCTAGTTCTCTTGATTGCCTTCTAGATGCTTGCTGTTCCATTTCACCGTCGCCCGTAACAAAATTTGCGCCATTGGTTAGGGCCCAGCTCCATTCTCATTTATTAACGTCGCTCATTTTTGTGCCAACGGTTACCAATAGCAACCATGGTATTGGTGCATCCAAACACCAATGTTCAGGTTAAGCGGCCTAAAAGGTACACATCTCCACGCACTTACAAACACGTCCATGCAGCCAATTGGGTAGCTTTGCCATCTTGTATTCACGCTGTTTGTTGTGCCACCAGTGGCCAGCCGATTGGCAGTCTGCATGTAGATGGGTCCCATTCCGGTAGCCAAAGGAGTAGTGGTGTGGGCTACTATTCCAATGGTCGCGAGATCGAGGCCTGCTGTCTCCACATGATGAAATGAAATTACGTCCAAACGCGTCGTGGTTGTGTAGTGTTTTATGCTCAACCTCATGCTCCAATCCAGAACGGTGTAAGAACAATGTTCTCTATGGTGATCCACGTTTACTCCAGGTAACACTACAACCAGCTATGCTCAACCTCATGCTCCAATCCAGAAAGGTGTAAGAACAATGTTCCAGTTTTAGTCACCGCGACAGCAGCGGCTGCTCATAAAGACGCGTTCACCGCACACTCTCCACCAGAACCACTCACCACGCTGAACGCTGTTAAAGGGACGACAACATACGCGTCCGTTGTCACTACTCATACGGCTGAGGCCCCTTTCATCGTTACGCAACCCGCTGCCAAACAAGTTAATACTACCGTTACCACGGGACTCAAGACCTCATCATCTACCCAAGCAAAGAAACCAATTACTGGTACTCCCAAGAAGGTGGACATTAAAAACACCATAATCCCTTGACAGTTATATGCTCCAATGTGACTGAATCCGGGGCGAACACTATAAAAGATAAGATATTGGACGACAAAATACAGTGGGACTCCCTGTGTCAACTGATGGAGGTTCAAGATAAACCAGTCAGTATGATGCGTCTTGTCCGTCACCCAAACTCCATACACTATGGTGATCCACGTTTACTCCAGGTAACACTACAATCAGCTAATGATGCAGAGGAAGTTCTCTTGTCAGCTACTCGCCTCCGTACCACACCATGCACGGTTCGAAGCTTTCCAGATGTTCCTTGGCGCGAACGTCAAAAACGCAAACAGAATCCGGACGACTTCCGTAAACGACAAGACGCCAAATCTGTTCTTGTTCACGGTGTCCCCGAGCTCAAGACCTCAAGCGATCTAGAGGCCAAAGCGCATGACTGGGATGAATGGCGTTTTATTCGCGAACTGCTCTCACTCGAAACGTTATTGCTACTTCGACATCAAGGTTACCACTCTCACCTAACTACAAAGGATGTGGTCCCCGAGTGATGAAAATATCGTTGCATTCCGAAATGATGGTAGAATATGTGATCAATACGTGGCGCAAAATGCGTCAAATGCTACCATCCGAAATACGTATAAAGACGATGGGCACTGAACCACCAACAGGCCATGTCACACTGAGCAAGCAACGTACCAATACAATTCTGCCGCCATGTAGCTCTGACCAGAGACAATGCCAAAACACGCTGGCGGTTGAAGGGGGACAATTTGGTCAACCGCTTGTTGGCGCTGAGAGCTCAATAAAACGACCTGAACTGGCCCTAGGGTCTGCAGCATCGGCCCTACAAAAAACTATCGGCAGCCGACCCCACAAGGGTCGGAGTTAACTCCAACCGAAAACCAGAATCTACAAACACCCTTCTAACCACCGATGCCCTCACCTGCTTCTATACTAATGCACAAGGTCTTCTCAGCAAGCTAACCGAACTTCGCTTTCGCCAGGTCTCCAAGCCCTGGGACCTAGTTATGGTCACCGAAACCTGGCTGAGCACGGAAATCGCGGATGCCGAGATTGCGCTACCTGGCATGAGTTCCTTACGAAAAGATCGGCCTATCAGAGGAGGCGGAGTGCTTTTGTATTATCGATCCGACCTAAGTGTTGAGATCATTGATGACTCAGAAGCAAACATCAATGATTCTCTTTGGTGTCGTATGCACCTAAGACGTGGCGATGTATGTTTGCTAGCACTAGTTTACCGTCCTCCAATGTCTACCTTGGAAATGGATCAAGGCCTTGCTGCTGCGATGACACGAGTATTGACACGTCCACGCAGTCATGTTCTTCTGGTGGGGGACTTCAATCTGCACGCAGTCGAAGTTCCAGCATCGCCCAGCGAACAGTTCAAGGCTGATTTGCAAGAACTGATTACCGATGTACCACTGTATAACAATGTCACCTCCCCCACTCGTTCCAGAACGGGTGACACCCCCTCTGTCTTGGACCTTGTGCTCACCAACGAGGAACTAATGATTGACACCGTTACCATAGCTACACCACTAGGTCGTAGTGATCACGCGACGCTGCACTTTCGTTACATCTGTTATTCGGAGTACGTTAGAGAGAACGACGAGGAAACTTATATGGTTACACATTACGACATCTTGTCTAACCTTGTTCAAGACACCAACTGGGCCTTCCTGACCGAGAATCCGCCCGATGAGGCTTGGATGGTGTTTGTTACCAAATTCACTGAGCTAGTGGCAAATGCATCAGAACGCAAGGCCTTTCGCCCGAAGCAAGTGGATTCGTTCCTAAGAAGCCGTACGAGAAAATCTATGGCCTTTAGGGATTCGGCCTGGCACGCTTACAAAGTTTTCCCAAGTAATCTGACCTGGGGAGTCTACACAACTCAACGAAACCACTGCGTCAAGTTGATTCGCAAAGACAAACTACAGCACCAACAGAACTTAGCGGCGAAATTCAGCAAAAATCCAAAGCTGTTGTATAAACATTTCAACAAACTCCGTAGAGTGCAGCGCGGGATCCCTGTCTTGCGTGCAACAGATGGTCATGCGCAAACTGCACAGGACGCGACCAACGTGTTTCGTCAACACTTCCTCCATACTTTCCGGAGTGAACCATCCCTTCACCCGATTTTGACAGAGCTCTCACCGTTCCCAGGTTTACACAACGTATCGTTCACGGCAACCACTGTGTTGAAAACGCTAATGTCGTTGCGTGTGCACAGCTTGCCAGGCGTAGACGACATTAAACCGAAGGCGTTGAAGGCAGCGGCCCTAAACATTGCCGAACCATTAGCTCGGTACTTTCAACGTTGTCTTGACGAAATGCTGAATCCCACAATGTGGAAACATGGGCTAAGTCACTCCCATTTACAAAAGCGGTAATCGTGCGGAGCCGTCGAACCACCGTCCAATCACTCTCCTCCCAGTTTTATCCAAAGTAATGGAACGTATAATTGCGGAGGCGCTGATGGGATAGCTGGAGAACAACAATATCATAGTGCCACAGCAACACGGATTCCGCCGAAATCGATCCTGCACTACAAACTTGCTGCTGGCCCGAGCAAGCTGGACGGAGTCAGCTGATGCTAGAGTTGGAGTCGACGTTGTCTACCTGGCCTTCTCGAAGGCGTTTGATCGTTTGGACCACCGCATCCTCCTACGCAAGTTTCGAGGCTACGGAATCGGTGACCCTGTGCTTGGTTGGATCGCCAACTTTCTCACTCAACGTCAGCTGAATGTGAGAGTCCGCAGCTCCATGTCCGACCCAATTGACGTCCAGTGCGGTGTGCCACAAGGGTCAGTACTGGGGCCACGTTTATTTTTAACATTCATTAACGACCTTGCCAGTGTACTACAGTCGAACTTCTTGCTGTTTGCAGCTGATGTCAAAATTTGGCATGACATCCGGACAGAGGACGATCACACAACACTGCAGAGCGATCTGGACAGGGCGTACACTTGGTCATCCAAAAACATGCTCCACATCAATGTCGCCAAGTGCAAAGTCGTGAGCTTACACCACCGGCTCATCCATGAATACTTACTCGGGGACCAGCCGTTGCAACATGCTTCCCAGGAATGCGACATCTGAGTGATCGTGCAGGACGACCTTGGCTGCTCCAGACAAGCTGAAAAGGCATCGAAAAGGGCCAGTCAACATCTCGGACTCTTACGGAGGGCTTTCGGAAATTTCGAGCCATCCGTAGTTCCGCAAATGATGAGCGCTTACGTTAGACCCCACGTGGAGTATGCGATCCAGGCGTGGCGTCCCTGGCGCAAGCGCGACATCAGTGCACTTGAAGCTCCACAGCGTAGAGCAACGAAGCTCGGCAGAGGCCTGTTTCACATCCCCTACCAACGCAGACTGCAGTCTCTGGGATTGTACAGTGGTGAATATCGTCGTCACCGAGGAGACCTCATCAAGGTCTACTTAATACTGATGAATCCGAATCACCCATGTCGCAGTCTCTTGCAGCTGAGCCAAAATACCAACCTGAGAGGTCATCAGCTCAAACTGGCTACACACTACAGCCGACTTGGTTGTCGACGAAACTCTTTCTCACTCCGTGTGTCCCGTGCTTGGAATGCGCTCCCCACTCACGTCGTCCTTGCCCCCACATTGGCACTATTTAAGAAACGCCTAGATGACACACGTTCCAAGTTGCATTAATTGGCATAGCACGTTCTATTCGGAGGACGAAATAACGAGACCCAAACCATGCGGTTACTGTCCCTCCCCGCAAAGTGGCGGTGATGTTACATACAGAAGTGTCCCAATGAGCGACATGGATGTATACAAACTGGAGTAACGTACCACATCTCTCAACGGAAGCAACACACGAGTGAGTGTTATCCGTTTCTTTGATTTCTTTTTCCCACATTTGCTGTAATATAACAACTCTACTTTGGGTGCAGACATCCAGTCCATACTTCAAACTATCATTATGAAGTGATGCGTTGAAACCTGTAGAGGCTTAAAAAACGACTTACTTGTTCCATTATCCTTCCATTTTATCTACTGCTCCAACCACCCTACGGGACCTGTCAAGCATATGCTTTTTTACCCGTTATAAATCATTCTTCATTGTTCATTCACTGAAAAGTGGCTGTCTCGTGACCTCACGGCCGGTGATGTACCTATGTCTGGCTACGCACTATTTAGTTGTGTTTGCTTCGTTGGCCGACAGGGCGGGGGGCTTTGCGCTTTACGTTAGATGTGAACTCGACGTTTCACGTACCTACGTGTTTCAGTCGGCAGATAAAACTGTCGCAGCTCCGTCGGTAAGGATTAGCACTTTCTCAGCTCAACTTACAGTTGTACTTATGTATAGAAGCCCTGGGCGTGCGTCCAACGAGTTGCTTGACTTTTCCGCTCCCAATCCGCAAACAGGTGTTTGATACTGGCGGATTTCAATCTACCAGAAGTTTGTTGGGAAGATCTTTCATGCAACTCGGCGGATGGTACTTCCGGTGAAGAGCTTCTTGAGCTTACGCTGTAGGTACCGTTGCAGCAGTTCGTGGACCTCCCCACTAAGTACATGGATGCCCAACTACCGTCTATTTTGTATGCAGTGTTTGCCAAGCCACCAGATTTCGTATGTGAGATCACTTACAGCTCTCCCTTAGGTGCTAGTAAGCATGTTTGTTTACCATTCAGGTGTACTCTGACCAGGCGTCACCCGAGCATCGCTAAGCTATTTCCAAACATATGGCTGGCTAACTGTCAGGCAACGCGTGTCAAGGCTGCTGGGGTGCGTTTGGAAATCTCGGTGGTTGATACGGTTCAGGCGGCCTGGGATAAATTTAAACCTTATCTCACGGAAATGTTTATTTCCTGCAACACGCTTGCGAGGCGAAAGTGGACACGAGCGCAGCCGCAGTAAATAGATACCACTTGCAAGTACCTGCAGCAAAAGCTTTCTAGGTGCTGGAGGACATAGCGTGCGGCTTCATCAACTAGCATCTAGGATAGGTACCGCGGGGCTAGAAATAAGTGTAGACAACACTTAAGGAAAGCTCGGCTGGTGTACGGAAAGGAATAGGCTTTCGGAGCGTCGGAAAATCCGAAGAAGTTCTTCGCATAGGTTAAGAGTCGCTGTGGTCCGAATTCGGTAATCCCAACTTTGATGCGGGCCGATGGAACTCGTGTGTATGCGGACTCAGATAAGGCTCGTTTACTTGCGGATCAGTATGCGGGAGCTTTTACGTGAGGCTGCGTTGACTAGCGTTGAACATGTCCCCAGAATACCTGAGGGTTCTTATTTAGCCGGGTTTGCTGGGGTGGAAATGCAAGTCCTTAAACTGCTGCAAGAACTGAACCCTTCCAAAGCAGCTGGACTTGATTCAATTCCCCCGAAGCTTCTACATGAGTTGGCGGGGGAACAAAGTGGACCGCTGATGATGGTGTTTCAGAAGTCACTTGATAGCCGTACTGTAACTTCTGGGTGAAAGGAGGCTGTCATCTGTCCTATCTTCAAAAATGGTGACAGGAGTCTGTGAGCCAATTATAGGCCAGTCGGTCTGACTAGCACCATGGTCAGACTGCCTGTAAAGCTGGTGAGAGAATCGTTCGAAAGTCACCTGAATACATTTAATCTACTCAGTAGTGCACAACATGGATTCCGGAAGGGGTTTTCGTATCTTACGAATTTGTTGATTGCTCGTGATGCTTGGGCCGAGGCAATGAATAATGGCCATGTGTGGATGTGCTTTTCGTAGACGTCTCGAAAGCATTTTATAAGGTACCGCACTTGAGGCTATCACAAAATCTGAGCTCCTACGGCGCATCTGGCCTCGCCCTTCACTGGGTATCTGCGTCTGCATGGCAGAGCAGTGTGTACGTGTGGGTCGCAGCTTATCATTTAGGCAAGCGGTCCTTAGCGGTGTCCCACAGGGCTCCGACCTTGGGCCGATGCTGTTCTCCATCTATGTAAACGATCTCCCTGGAGAGCTTAGGGTAGCATCTTTATTGTCTGCTGATGACCTTAATCTAGGTAATGTTGGAAATGTTCCTGGAGGTTCAGAGGCCATACAGCTTGCACTGGACAGACTCTGGGACTGGTCTATTTTGCGGCTACTGCCCATAAATCAGGCTAAGTGTTTCGTCCTTCGTATAGGAGCAACTTTCCCCTTCGAGCTACGTACTCAGTGGGCTCGAATTCCCCTTGTCTCCAACCATGTAGACCTAGGCCTCGTCCATTCCTTGTCTTTTCATTCTGGTGACAACTGGAAGAGGGCCGCAAGTAGGGGTTTCCGAATGTTGCGGTTAATTCGCTGTTCGATCCGGGCCTTAACTGCCGACATATTTGTGAAGCTGTTCTCAGCTTTCCTTCGGCCTCATCTAGAATACTGCGTCCAGGCTCACCCGCCCTGCCTTGATCGGGACAAAATGGAGCTCGAGAGGGTTTTGGGTGTAGGTACCAAATTGGTCTTGTGGGTACCAGGGAAATCGTACTACCAGAGTCTACTTAGCTTGGGTATGTAATCAATGCACTGCCAACGGCTTTGAGGAGACTTACTCATTACTTACCGCAATGTAACGGGGCAAGTTGGACCAGACTTGCGCTGGCTATTTAGCCCGGCTAAGTTGTTTTGTCTTCTCGGTCATCCCATGAAACTACACAAGCCGCGTTCTGGCCGAAACCGGGCGAAAACTCGGTTATCGCGTAGAGTTATCGAGCGTCGGAACTCGCTTCCAGAAATTGTAGTCAGTGAACCTACGGTTAAGGGTTTCGAGCGTCAGTTAGACGCTCTTATGTGGAAACACGAAACCTTTCCCTTCTCCTGGCCATATTCACCTTTAAACTTTTTGTTCTTATTCTGTCATTCTCTTCTCGCTTTGGTGTTATCCTTCATTTAACTGACTGTCCTTCCCCTTTATCTTCCATTTACTTTCTACTTCTTTCTTGATTCACGTGACCTACACAGCGGGGACTGATGGTGCAGGGAACGTGGGCCGTTATTGGTTGATCAGGGTGTTTCGGGTGTTTCGTTTTTGATCTAGCAAGACCTAGCACCTGCTCATTTCCTGGCTCAACGATTTGCTCAAGAAGGAACACTCAAGGGATTTTCCTATCGTTTTAGTCAATCTGAATCTGGCGCTCCGTTTGAGTTTCGACCATGATACCGTTGTCGTCCGTACTGGTAACTAGTAACCACATAGAAATTCGGAACCGTTACGACCAATATTACAGTGAGTAACAATGGTTACAGAAGTCAGTTGGCCTAGTAACTCTTTGAGTAAAACTGGCTTCTTCTTTGGGCTATGGCAGCGGCTAAATCCTTCCATAGCTTTTGGCCCCGATGCAATTCATCCGAAGCTGATGCATGAATTGGCCGCTTACCTAAGTGGTCCTCTGACATGCATGTTTACAATGTCACACCGCAGCTGTGCCTTACATTCGGACTGGAAGAAGGCAATCGTCTGTCCGATTTTCAAGGGCAGGGACAAAGCTCTGTCCGCGAACCACCAGCCTGTCAGCTTAACAAGCGTAGTAAGTAAGTTGTTTGAAAAGTTGTTCAGGGATTCGGTGGAGAATCACCTGATTAAGTTTAACGTTCTCAGTGCGGCACAGCACGGATTCCGTAAGGGATTTTCATGTCTGACAAATTTACTTGTAGCTCGTGAAATCTGGGCTGAGGCAGTAGACAAAGGTCACACCATCGACGTGCTTTTTGTTGACTTCTCGAAACCCTTTGATACTGTCCCACGTCAACAACTCTCATTGAATTTGAGATCTTATGGTATATATGGAGCCGCCCTTAAATGCGTTTCTGCTTTCCTAGAGGAGAGAGAACAGTGTGCACGCACGGGGCGTAGCAATTTGCTAAGACAGGCTGTTCTTAGTGGTGTTCCGCAGGACTCGGTTCTAGGGCCGTCGCTTTTCGCAATTTATGTCAATGACCTACCACAGATGCTTGAAGTACTGTCGCCATTGTTCGCGGATGACTTCAAGCTCTGGAGAATTGTGGATATCCCTCGTGGGTCTGAGGCAATTCGGAGTGCCTTGAATAGGCGCTGGAATTGTTTAATCGTATAGTTGACACCTATAAACCGGGCGAAATGTTCTGTCCTCCGCATTGGAGCTGCTAGCCCTCCCAAGCGCTATGTAGCTGTTGGAAGTGAACTCCTGTTGTCATTCAGCAGGTTGCTCTAGGTATCACCCATACCTCATTGCTTCACTCTGGGGACATGGGCGGAAGGCTGCTTCTAGAGTGCTCCGTAGGATGTGGCTTATTCGCTGCTCCTTCGGTGTCCTAACGGCTAATATTCTTGTGAAGCCGTTCCCAGCTTTTGTGCGACCCCACTTATAGTGCTGTATCCAAGCTTGTCCAACTTGTCTTGTAAGGGACAAAATGGAACTGGAGAGGGTTTTGCGAGTGGGTACAAGGTTTGTGCAGGGAGTATGGGGGCAAACGTATCCCGAACGTTTACTTTGCTTGGGTACGTACTCAGTGCACTACCGCAGAATTAAGGGAAACTTGATCCTTACTTACCGTATATTAGAGGGTCACATCGGCCCAGATTTGTCCTAACTATTTAGTCCCGCTTAACTGCCTAGTCCCCGATGTCATCTGCTGAAGCTGCACAAACTACGTTCTGACCGGGTAAGGATGGAAACGCCGCTTGTCGCGTCGAGTTATTAAACGTTGGAATTCGCTTTCGGAGCACGTCGTTAGAGAGTCTACGGTAGAGGGTTTCGAGCGTCAGTCAGATGCTCTTGGGTGGCAGTACCAAACCTACCCCTTCTCCTAACTGACTTGTATCTTCAAATTTCCCTTTGATATTTAATTTTCTTCTCACACCTTTGTATTATCATTATTTAGCTGCCATTCCTCCTCTTGTTTTCTTAGGTTACCTTTCACTCTTTTACTGCACATAAACCGGCCTGGCAGGGACTGCTTAGCAGGAAAATATGGTTAGTATTTGGTTGGGCAGGGTGTGATGCGGTCATTGTTTTAGGCTTTTCAACATCTCAAGCATACTTGACAATTCCCAATCCGGCGATACGCAATAGAAGGAACACACGGGGTTATCCTATCGTTCCTGTCCCAACTGAACTTGAATTTGCAATCCAATCGGTTCCCGGGAGATTAACACTGGTACAAAATGCTGGGTAGATGTTTCCTTAGAATTTCCGATCCTTGAGCCTGCGTTCACAGGCGATTCTTTATTTCAGCTGCAGAGGTTCCTTTGAACCATTTTGAACCGTTAGAAATATAGGTTTAACTGACGATGTGCCAGGCCTTGCCCAGGTTGGTTGAGAAGCGTTTTGGTAGCACGCAACGTTTCTGGCCGCAACGATACCGGAACCTTCTTACATTTCTCCGTGAGGGTTTTCTCGTCCCTGAAAAGTCTGCACGAGATACTGCAAAGTTGCCTGTCTCAATGCTCCGCGATACCTGTTTCTTTTGTATTTGGAACTCGCTTGTAATATTGGGGTTTTACGCACATCAGGATTGGTGCACCTATTTACAATGATACATTTTGTGGGCGCAATTTCTCGCGGAATGACTTACACCACCGTTCTCAGACCTACTTTGGGCTTCTGGCCCGGCACATCTGGATTCAAATTTGGGTCAATTATAGCTGCGTGACCGACCTTGGGTTCACATCTGGGATCTGAAACTTCAACAGTTGTCAGATCGTTTTTCAAAATAAGCAGACTGTGGCATTGAGATGCAATTTCCTTTGATACTAGACTTGATTCCGGCTCCCACATTACCTGGATGTTATGTTTGTATGACCGTAACTTAACTAACTACCGCTGTGACTTTTCAAACTGAAACTGCTTCGCCTGCAAAACCGACTGCAGCTGCTCAAATGAAATGGCCATGAGAGTTTAACACCTTTTAGCGCCAGAAAAAAGTTGTGGCTGCCACTGAACGTACGGCTAATCTGCTGTTACCGCGCAGCTGACTGCCGCTAGAAATCTGTTGTTGGCTTCCACTGACTGCAGATAACCTGCCTGAGTTAGCTGTGCCGCCCCCAATCAGTGCAACCCGCAAGGAAATGAGAACGCCCGTGACCAGCCGGACCGATTGGTTCTATTGTATGGGAGCATGGCGCAGTGAATAGGTCGTGGGAAACTACTAACAAAACAATATTGGAGATGCTCATTAATATAAATTAACACATTTCAAATGGTTCAACTTCATAATCCAACTTGCCGTTGTTTTTACATAGATTCGCGCTTGGATCTCTACTCGAGTTAGGTCTCTAGTTGTAGATAAATCAACGTTTTCGCCACTGCTGTCATCTTGATCGCTGACTGTAGGCTTTCTCTTCGTAACATCGTCATTTCTACGTTTTTGCTTCTACCACAAAGCCACTTTTTGGTTGATATTGGTGCAGAGGTAAGCGTTTTACCTGCATCCTTGTAAAATGGCTTTCTGCGACCATCCGGAATTACTTCAGAGGCAGCTAACCAAACCAAGTTCGCGACGTACGGCTAGAGACTGTTCACACTTAATCTTTGATTACGACGTAAGTTCCCTTTCATCTTTCTGATTGCGGATGTACAGAAGCTCATCATTGGTATTGAGTTTCCCAACAAATTCGGCCTGGTCATAAACCTGCCTTACAGCAAGCTGCAAGACGGTTCCACGTCGTTAACTGTTTCCTGCGAGCTCGCTACTGTC
The DNA here is from genome assembly GCA_944474145.2 of Dicrocoelium dendriticum. Lineage (NCBI taxonomy): Eukaryota > Metazoa > Platyhelminthes > Trematoda > Plagiorchiida > Dicrocoeliidae > Dicrocoelium > Dicrocoelium dendriticum. Next base: position 46,268,456 of record OX104063.1, read on the forward strand.
AATTCTGTTACACTTCAACTACTTTTGCCTAAAAGATTGCGACACGCATTACTACTGTAGCATTTTCCATCCCTTGTTAGAGCAGATGACGGCACTCTGGAGCCCAAGCACGATATTTGTCACTAAATCTTCACAACAGGTCCTGCGTTTGCCAAGCCAACGCCCTCCACCGGACAAACTACAAGGGGCCAAGAAGGTGTTTGAACACATGCTTAACCTCGGAATTATTCGCCCTTCAAAAAGCTGCTGGGTATCTACATTTCATTTGATGCCCAAGAAGACCAGTGGCTGGAGACCGTGTTGCTACTACCAAGCGCTCAACAGTGTCACTGTTCCCGTTAGGTACCCAATTCTCCATATCCATTATTTTTCTAGCAACTTGCACAGAAAGTCTGTTTTCTCCACAATTGACCTAGATCGTGCACATTCCTGTTGCTTCTGATGTCATTCCAAAGATCGCCATTGCTACCACTTCGGTCTTGATAAAATCGTCTCTATGTACTTCTGATAGCGAAACGCTACCCAACCTATTCATTGGTTCATGTATCAAATCTTTAGAGAGCTACCTTTCGTTTTCGCCTACATCGACGACATTCTGGTCCCCATTTCGAACGATGAGGAACAGCTGTCACATCTCCGTCTGAACTTCGAGCGTTTTTCTCAGAAAGGCGTGATGATTAAAGTTGTCGATTTGCTCGGTCGCCGTGTTACTGTAGCCCGTCCATAGTGTCCATCGAAGTTAGTTTTTCTCTGTCTGTCTGGAGCATCTCGAGGAACATTAAATAAATAAATAAATAAATACTTTATTCTCGACTATGCGAGGCACGCCCATGGAGGCATGATCAGATATGTACAACTGTACAAACATTTTATGGCAACTGTGACAGTAATAGTAGAAAATTGGTCGTATGTCCATGATAAAATAAATAAATCGATAGTTTATTCTCAGCTTCATAGAGACGCACCAACTGAGGCATGATCAAGGTTTAAAAACTATTGTGTATCACGATCATACTCCGGGTTCACTCGTGTGTAGTTGAAACGGTGTCAAGAAGAGTTGATATGTGAATCTAGTCGACTTGCCAGTATGTAGTTGTGGGCTGTGACTTTATTCAGTGGCGAGTCACATCCGCCACGTAGCAGTGTTGTTAAACAGACATTTGTGGCTTTTTATAGGGAGAACGCTTGCCAGGCGAAAACCCACCACGTCCTGCAACACTGCCGTAAAGCATTTTGAACATTAATGTTGAACTGGCAAAGCCGCTTGACGACTGGTTTCACCTTCAGTTTTTCGCGGGTTAATGGCTTCTAATTTCCTCTGTTAGTTGGACAGGTATTTTGATCTAAGTCGCCATGATTTTTGAGGTCGGTGGAGGAGAGGGACATCGCAATTTTTCTTCTTGTTGTATGTCCAGGTGAGCAAAAGTTTCAATTTTTCCGCTGTCCAGATTTTTCAGATGTATAATGTATGGGAGTATGAGGATATGTCCAGTTCTCCATACTGGACAAGGGTTATGGTGATTGTGGGTCGGCCCTTGCGGAGTTTTACCATCCTCCATGTCAGTCCTTGTGGGTTGTTACGTCCGTCTTGGGCCAAAACTGTTTCTCACTCCAATCCCCGATCTCCAAGATGTCCCGGACCTCAGAGAAAAGGGAAAGTGAGAGACAACCGAGAGAAGACCGCAAGAACAGGCATGGAGTTGAATATTGTTAATGTCTTGTGTTATAACATTTGGGCTTGAGACAAAAGCATGTACACTGTGCAACAATAATTATGCTGAAAATGTCTTTTAAATAAATAAATAAATAAATAGGTATATTTCTAGACCTGCTAGAGGCTGAACCCTAAAGGGTTCAGATCAATGCTTACATAAATCCGATGCTCTTGCATGGAAGTAGGTAAAATATAAGTATATGTTCATCGTCAGCAATTACAAATGTATTGGCATTGTTTGGTATACAGCTACTGGGTAGCAGGCGCCCACCTTGACATGTTTCTGGTTCCTGCGGGCGATATTGAACTCCTTGTTCTTTTATTGTGAACACTTCGCGGAGGTGTAGTTGTGCCTTTTCTCCTTGGAACAGAATCCAATTCGCCGGAAGTGCACTTTAAATTGATCGCACATTAATTGGCCACTCAGTTGCCCCAATTGTGCGCACGTGGAAGAAATGAGTGAAGGGATTATAAGGCATACGAAGAGTTGAAAACAATTCCGATAAATGCGGACAAAAATAGAAACAATTTGTTAAGAGAGAAAATAAAGCTGCGTGCTTCAGTAGGAAAACACCAATTAACAAAAAAATACAGCCCTACTTTTCTTACGCTGATATTGCTCTCCGGCGCAAAATTTCAACCTGAGTTATTCTCAGATAAAAGAAAAAGCCTTTCTACAGTTAGAATACCGCTTAAAGTGGCACAAAATTACACTGGTCTGGACCAGCTTTAGCGCCTGAATACGTTGAAGGTAAAAGCAGCACAATACGTGCAGTAGTTTGCGAGTTATTCGCAATTAAATGATGGTCTACGAATAAGGCCATTTTTATTTTTCGCTAAAAATGGCTTTCTGCTTTGCAAGCAGATAGCAGAAAAAAGAAAAGAAAATATATATAGAGTATCCTATGGAATCATTAGCCGTATAGGTGGATTGCTATCGCCTGCGTAGGGACAAGAGCGTTGCACCTGTAAGTAAAGTACGAGTATCCGTTTGATATGAGTCGATAGTTGCGTGGGGATAGAGCAAAGAGAGTTAGAATGTTGGTAGTGATTGTCAGGTGCATGAACAGCACGTAGTTAGTGTTATCCGTGGGGTGCATAATAAGCGAAAATAAATAGGCTGCTGCGAGAGAGTCTTAAAGATCAATTGGTGGCAGGGCAGCGGAGGGACTGGATGCAGATATTCTAAAGGAGTAAAGGTTATTGAGATACGGGGTGGCTACTAACAAGCACTGGATCATCGCATATGAATGGGGCCAATGGCCATTAGCTACTTCTGAATAGAAATGCCGAATTTATGACGACCGACAGATGTTGGCGCTAGGAGTGACTCAGTCGCCAGATGCAGCTATTCTAATCAGACGCTTTGTCACTAGTGTATGCATATAGGGTCGATGAGTGTATATATAGGCCAGTGAAGGTAAGTGATAGGCCAACAGCTCAGCTAAGCTGTGACGCAAACAATCCAAGAGAATGAACATTGTAAGAGGGAGCGAGCTCCGGATATCCGAAAAGTTAGTTGGGAGCTATAGCGACTAGCTGCTGCTCTAGAAAAGAATGAATCAGTGGCTGCTGTAGCCATGTCATTAAGAAGTTTGACCAATACTGGATACCTACAGTTTCGATGAAGAAATCGACATGCGAGCGAAGCTTTAAGAAACAGACGGCAAAAGAGAATGAAGGTTGGAGAGTCAGTGGGTGGCTCTTTGTGATCTACAGGGAGCCATCAATGACTGCTGTTGTCAAGTGGAGTTGACGCGAGTAGGACGAACGACAAATATCGGCGCGCTAGGAGAGAGGAGTGACCAGCAATAGAGTT
>OX104063.1:46272248-46303043 GCA_944474145.2 Dicrocoelium dendriticum
CCACTACTGGACATCTACAGGTTGAATGAGTAAAGCAACTAGCAAGCGAAGATTAAAGAGACAGATGTTTGAAGTAACTGAAGGCTGGATGTTAAATGAGTTGCTTCTTCCAGGCTACAGCTAAGCACAGGGATGCATGAATCCAACAACGACTAGAGGCTGCCAAGAAGAGTTGAAGAGGGTAAGGGGACGGGCAGATAAGCGCGCTAGGAGAGAGGTCCGTGGCCGGCAATGGCATTCGGATTAGGAATTCATTCTCTGTTGGAACCTACGGTGGCGCAGAATAGGTCAACAAACCAGGTGAAATGTGATGCAAACAATCCAAGGGAATAAACATTGTAAGGAAAGGAGCGACTCCTAGCGAGCTCCGGATAACCGCAGAATTGATTGGAGCCTATGGCGACTAGCTGCTGCTAAGCAGGGATAGTGACGCTAGGAAAGGATGTATCAGTGGCTGGTGTAGCCATAGCATTAAGACGTTTGACCACTACTAGCTACCTACAGTTTCAATGAATAAATCAACAGGCGAGCGAAGGTTAGAGAGACAGGCTTTCGAGGAAAATAAAGGATGGAGAGTAAAGGCGTGACTCCTTCCAGGCTACATGGAGCCAAAAAGGATTAGCTGCTGCCAAGAAGAGTTGACGCGAGTAAGACGAACGACAGAGAGCGGCGCTCTAGGAAAGAGATGAGTGACCAGCAACAGATTTATATAGTCAGGTGAGAAAAGTCAAGTTCGAAGTATTCAGACAGGTTAGCATGGACTCAAGCTCATAGGGCTTGTAAAGGCAGTGGGAAATAACATTGGCCTGTTAGCAAATATGCCACGGGTAAAGTTGCTGAAGGCCAGGCTTTTAAGCCTTAATGATCTAAGCGAGGTAAGAAAAGAGCAAAGTCAGGTCAGGCAATGCGTGGCGAACGCACCAGCGGACAACAGACATGCAGGTTAGGTAAGATTTGGAGGAGTAACTCAAACAAATAACAGTACCATCGCATTGAAATGGCTTTGGAAGAAAGCGAGGAGGTAAAGCACTCATAGCAGGACAAGATACAAGGATCTGTGGGAGTGCCAAACTTGAGGCAATATACCTCAGACACCTAGCTCCGGTAACACTTTTCGTCCCTTCGTGCATGTTGGAATTGGTGGGCCAATACGAGGAGGTAATTTTGGCGGACTCCACATATCTGATCAATTACGTCGGTTATGTCCTGTGGTATTGTATGCTTGTGGACGTCAGCGGCATTGGTAGCAGTTTGCCGAATGAGACGGTGGCTAGCTACTAAGAGACGGTGAAATGTATGCTGTAGTTCGCTCCCGAGGTTACCGGTGCGCGAAAGCTGGTTATGGACAAGTTCGCTGCGCAGGTGAATGCGGTGCGAAATGCGTTTCCTACAGCCAAAATCGTCTGCTGCCGGGGCCACATTATGCATGACGTGCAGCGACTTTGTGCTCACCTTCCTTTCTGTAACTTAGAACATAAAAAAGGGTTGTTCAACATGTTGCGTTCTTTGTCGTATACACACGAGTGCGTTCCTTATCATTGTCCTATGGAGAGTATACCGGTGCGCAGCAGTGAAGGCTTCCAGTACTTCTGTTGCACGTGGATCCCATGGCGGGGTAGCTGGGCGGCGCGTTTGATGGGCCACGTGGTGTAATTTGCTTGCGACAGCACCAATCGCGTTGCAAATGAGAAGAAGCATTTAAAGGAAACTTCAGGTGGGTGGTCAACCCTGCATCCCTAGCTTCAGGTGATAGTGCAGCGGTGTCGTGGCGTTTTGGAGAAGAGGGAGACAGTGCTTGATAGATGCGCTCCGTTGGTGCGATGTTCAACAAAGTGTAACCAATGGGCAGTTCATTTTGAGTAATATGTCCTCACACGGTCGTCGACAGTACGTGCGGCACAGTCTAAGAGTTCGCATCCGCAGGGTGAACCCGGAGGGCAGGTCTTGGCTAGTAGATGACCAACGTCTGTGCATGCAGCATGTGCTCATAGAGAATGGCAGCGCATGCAAATGCTAATTTAATCGTCAGTGGCGCATTCGATGTGCCCACGTTGTGCAGGTTGCTAGCCTGCATATATGCGAGGAAGAGATAGTTTTTCGTGGTTGCCGTTGCCTGCTGCGAGCAGAAAATGTTGCAGAGGCGGACCGGTCGGAGGACACGGAGAGGACAGTGACGGTCACGCAGATGCCAGGCCTTAGTAATGGTGTACTTGACCGCGCTGGAACATTCCGCATCGCTCGTGATATATTTGGTGACATGGTGGCGCACTCGTTAGGTATGTGCACGTTGGAGTTCACTTGCACCATGGGTGCGATGAAACGCTTTCGGGAGCTACTGGCCAACCATAGCAATGTGGAAGAGTTTGCCTGTTCATCCAATGTGCAACAGGTGTAGCGGTTGTCTTGGAAGGACCTGCTCACATTCCGACGAGTGGCCGCAACATCCTCAGATGGTGCAGCCCGGGTTGGGTTCCGGCAACTTTCTTCGGTCTTGCGGCATGCATCGGAGACCCACCGCATCCGAGGGGTCCGGTTCGGGGAGACAGGGACTGTGGTTTCGCAGCGGAATGACCATGACGGCAGGCATAACAACCGCAAATAAACTTTGGTAGGTCACGTGGTCGCGGTTGACGCTACCAGCAGCGTGTCCCGCGGATTTAAATTCCGTAGGCTGAAAAGCATAACTTTCGCTCGGCACCGCAAAACGGTATGGCGTACAAGGCGGACGGCGAGTGCGGCGGACGCCGACAGCGCCGGTTGCGCTTGTGTTAGCAGAAAGCGGACGGCTGGCTATGCTCCGACCAAGTTGAGTTGATAAGTTTGATGTATGCGCAAGTTAGTTTTATCAGACATGTGCAGTATACTAAGATGAGCCTGCATACACACGTATGCACCGCAGCGGGTAAGTTAAAGTTCGCATAAAGTACTTTGCATTCCTTCAGAGTTGCAGTCCCCAGTAATACAAACGGTGCATTGTAAAATTTTCCCCTTCTGATTTCCTCTACATTCGGTAAGCGTCAACCTTGCCCATCTCTCTTACTTTACCCTTCAATCCTGTAATTTTTGCACCCTATCCTAGCCTTCATCTATTTCTTTTTGCATGTCGCCGCAATTTTACTTCAAGCGGTGTCCCCTCTCGGAAAACCCCGACAAATAAATAAATAAATAAATGGTACATTCTCTGTAAAACGAGCCACACCTCTAAAGGCATGATCAAATATGCATACAAGCATAGCCTCTTTGGAATATTAAAACATTTCGTTTCAATGAAAGGAATAAACGAAAATATGTAGTCCATATGAGCGAGCATATTGTCAGGTAATAGTCAAATCAAGGACCGTAATGGCGCTGTGGCGCGCAGAAAGCTGTTGCGTCAAGATACAAGTGGGGGGTAAATTTGCCATGTAGTGATCCATGGGCACAGGAGCCCAACCAAGGTTTAGTGTGGGTTGCCGGTTGGGATAGCCCGTATGCTCACATGGTCTTTAAAGTCATGGTATATGCTAACTTTTGACCAGTCAGCCCACCAATGGATAACGTGCAATTGAACGTCAATTGACGACGCCAACAACGACTAAGGGGCCGGTGAACAATATCAACGTTTGTTTGTTTTCTCGGTTGTTAAGCCAGCCTGCGTTATTTCGGCCAGCTATCATAGGTATACTTCGTAGCCAAGTACCAGGGGAGAACACTACGCGCACTGTCAGAGGGCGAATCGATATGCTTGGTGACACTAACCAGCCGGCTAAGTACAGGTCTGTCGGGTTGACCAGCGTAGCCATCCAGTTACTTGAAAAATTTATACGACATATAGGGGAGAAACGTTATATTAGCTGTAAACTGCATTACGTCTGGAAACATTGTTTTCGCGACTATCTGGGAATACCTAGTCGTACCCTCCAGCAAATGGCAGTTTTTCTCGATGAACGGGCGCCGTGTATTGGAGTGGGAAACAGTGTTCCTTTTGGCTGCCTGTCTCGCGGCATTCCGCAAGCCTCTGTCTTACCTTCACTGCTGTTCTCAAACGACTTGTACGCCTTGCTAAAGGAGCCAGTTGGCTGTTGATGACTTACACCTCTGCATGCTTGTTGATATCCCTGGGTTGCTGTGGGTCTTCAACGGTCTCAGGACAGACCATGGAAATGGTCAGTCTTGAGGTTGCTGCCCGTACACCGGGCAAATCGTTCAGCGCTACGTAGCGCAGGGTTAGAGAGGACCTAAGGCTGAGCTGCCGTTTTTGTCTGCGTAGGTTGGACCTGACTATTCCTGCCTATTTAGTCCGCCTAACTTTTCAGTTCCGCGCAGTAAGTGTACCATCGCAATGAGGCTGGACCTTACCGTGGTGCGATGGTTTGTGTGCCTCAGCGATCCATTGAGCTACGCTGGGTGGTGCTTTTGCACCTTCAGAGTCACTCATACCAGATTGGTCAATGGTTAGAGGCCAGACAAACTCAGCCTCCTGGTCCTCCAGGTTAGGGGTTGGAATGAGGGTGGCTCCTTATTCCTTAAAATGGACTCCTTGTAGCCCAACACCAAACCCGCTGCCTTGCGGTCAGGTTTTTGAACCAAAGGCTTTGGTTGAGAACCCTAATCGTTCTCCTGTCTAGGCCTGGGCAACCTGACAGTATCCTGCCCCCGCAATACTATGAATTTCCCTTCAAACAATTTCTTGATGCTCTGGCCACCGCAGAGGATAATAAACGGTGCCCTATCTGCTGCATCGAGCAGGGTGGATAGGGGTTTGGATGCTACTGCTCAAGCCTTCCCGTCTTCTTATTCCCCCTCTTACGCTTTTTCACTCTTACCGTCCCATTCCAACTTCACTTATATCCCCCCAGTTTTCAACCCCACCGATTCTTGGCCCTCCCCCAACATGCTTTGCTAGGCATTTACCTTCTAATTTCAACTCACACGTGAACGCGGAGCGTCACTCCTCTCCTGTCGACAAGCCCATGTCCAACCAAGCGGTCCAATCCAGTTCATCGGCTTCCATTTGGAGCCCTCGATCCTCCTTCAGATTGGCATGCCTCAATGTACGCACACTGCTACAAATCGGTCAACAGGCAGCACTTGCCCGAACATTGGAGACCCTCTCGATCGATATCTGCTGCTTATCAGAGACTCGCCTGCAAGACTCGAGCACTGTGCTCACTCTGCGATCCCCTTCAGGGGACGCAAGCAGTATTTTCTCCTTGCGCCTATCCGGTGACGATGCAGCTTCGAGCACCGGCCAAGCCGGTGTTGGTATTGCCCTGAGTCCCCGGGCTGAAGCTGCTCTGGTTGATTGGATTCCAATCAGTAGCCGGATGTGTGCGGTCCGATTGGCTGGCTCGTTCAAAGCTTCGAAGTCACGTGGGACCAACAGGTGTCTATTCATCATCGCTGCCTATGCGCCCACAAACTGTAGCGATGATTCGGTAAAGAACGACTTCTACCACCAACTGACCCAGCTCCTTCGCCACAGAAGAAGCACGGACACTGTTGTGCTGGCGGGGGATATGAACGCACAAGTTGGAAAGTTGTCCACTGATGAACTGCATCTGGGCGGTCAACACGGTGTAGGCTCCCGTAATGATAACGGTGAGCGGTTACTTCATTTGTGTGAAGATGCTCGCTTATTTCTTGCGAGCACTAATTTCCGACACAGCACCCGCCGGAGGGTGACTTGGCGCCCACCAACCTCGAACCAGCCTTGCACGCAGATCGATCACATTGCGATAAGTTACTGCTGGAGAGGCTGCATCCAGAATTGTCGCTCGATTTGGAGCACATGTGTGGACACCGATCATGCACTTGTATGTGCTGACATGCGGATGCGTTTTGGCGGACGCCCACGACGACGCTGTGAGCGTATTGACACCAGCCAACTGACAAAACCAGCTGTTCTGAATGCGTATCGAAGTACGCTAACATGCGAGTTGAGCAAGCGCTCACAGGAGACAATTGATGGTCACTGGTCACATGTTCGCCAGACCTTACTAGCAGCAGGCAAATCCTCATGTGGTATGCCTAATAGACAACATGGACATTGGGTCTCTTCGCAATCTCTGGAACTTATAGATGCTCGCCGGCAAATCCCGGCTGGAAGCGAGCACAATGAAACTCGCAAAGAGCTCCGGGCAAAACTCCGTGCTAGCCTGAAGAGAGACCGCGAATCTTGGTGGTCTCATCGTGCGTCAGAGATGGAAGCGGCCGCTGCCCTTGGCAACCATCGTAAGTTATTCCGTCTGATACGGGAAACGGGCAGCAGGAGACCTGGTGTTAGTGAAACTATACGTGACGAGAGTGGACAGCCTATCCACAATTTGTCAAAACGTCTGGAGCGTTGGGCTGAGCATTTTGAAAAGCAATTTAATCGGCAAGAATTGTTCGATTCGCCGGTCACTGATCGCCCCGCTCCGTGGGCTGTCCCTTTGGATCCACCCTCTCGCTCAGAAGTCGAACGTGAGATCGGACTGTTGAAGTTGAACAAAGCCGCGGGACCAGATGATCTTCCTCCAGCCCTCTTCAAATTTGGAGGCTCTGCTCTTTTTGATGCTTTACATGAATTACTAGTGAAACTGTGGGAGCAGGAAACTGTCCCAACCGACTGGAGCCGCTCCGTTATTGTTCCCATCTTCAAGGGCGGCTCGCGCTCGGAATGCGGCAACCATAGAGGAATCAGTCTGGTCTCCATCGCCTCCAAATTACTCGCGTCCATAATTCTCCACAGACTGACTGGCGCTCGTGAAAGCCAGATTCGTGAGGAGCAAGCCGGGTTTCGTCGGGGTCGTGGCTGCATCGACCACATCTTCACCTTGCGTCAGTTGTTGGAGCACCGTCACACATATTGGCGGCCCACCGTAGTCGTGTTCCTCGACATTAAAGGTGCCTTCGATTCGGTTGATCGATGTGCCCTTTGGAATTGTCTACTCAGGAAAGGTGTGCCCGAGAAATATGTAAATATTATCCAAGCATTATATGCGCGTAGCACGGGCAGAGTAAGGGCTTACGGCAGGCTGTCGCCAACCTTCAATATCTCCAGCGGTGTGAGACAAGGATGCCCGCTGTCACCTTTCCTCTTCAACTTCTCTATTGACGAAGTCATGGAGATTGCACTTACAGGACATGACTTGGAAGGTGTGGAGCTACTCCCAGGAGAACGACTCCTTGACTTAGAGTATGCAGACGACATTGCCCTCATCTGTGACAGCTCCCAGACGTGTCAAGCCGCGCTGGACAGATTAGCACTGGCTGTCAGTCGCTTCGGGCTTTGCTTTGCACCACCGAAGTGCAAAGCGTTCCTCCAGGATTGGCAGGGTTCGCCCCCTGTGCTGACCCTTGTTGGGGATCAGCTAGAAGTCGTTCAGAAATTCAATTACCTGGGAAGTTGTATTGGCGCCCTTGGGATCGAAGACGAGATCACGAGCCGCATAGCGAAAGCTCGAAGTGCTTTTGCTAACCTTCGCCACCTATGGCGACGGCGCGACCTCACTCTCGCCCTGAAGGGTAGAGTGTACAATGCAGCGGTACGTTCGACCTTACTCTACGGTTGCGAAACCTGGCTCCTAAGATCGGCGGACATGAAGAGGCTACTTACGTTCGACCATCGGTGCCTTCGCAGTTTGGCTCACATCTGGTGGGAACACCGCGTGAGTAACGAGCGTGTTCGACGCCTTGTTTACGGCCTAGGAAAAGGGAATGAACCGCTCAGCACCGTCATTTCACTCACCAGGCTCCGATGGCTGGGCCACGTGTTGCGCATGCCAGCCCACCGACTCCCGCGACGTGCGTTGTTTGCTCACCGGGTATGCGGGTGGAAGAAGAGGAGAGGTGGCCAATCGATGACTTGGTCCAGAGGAATGAAGGCCTCAGTTCTGTGCTGGCGTTGGTTAGAGCTTCACGGCTCCCTGGTTGGGGTCCAAAAGACGGTGAACACGTTTGGCTGGATACACTTGCTGATATGGCAAGGAGCCGACCTCAGTGGCGTTCCTGCTGTGAGTTTCTTTGTCCCTCCCCATCCCTTTAGCCTCCCCCTCCACCTACTATCTTATCTCATAGCGTAAAACATAATAATTTTTCTTGTTGCCTAGTAGCCGGCCGGTAGCTTGCCGGAACGATGCCTATCCGTTGCTGGTAGCTCAGCTGGCATTCAACTGTCGTATTTATTTTTCCTTTATGTATTGTATGTAAGTATGTATTTCCTTTATGGATTGCGCTACAATAGCGGAGGTGTTTTACCATCTCTAGCTGACATGTATAATGATGATAATGATGATGCAGTCAAGGTATGCAGGTAGACAATTACCTTCGTCATACTTGGCGTACTTCCTGCCGAAACTAATTTGGACGAACTACTGTGGTTCGGGATGTGCGCAAAGGAGCTTCTTTTGTCTGGGTTTCCCGGAGTTATTGTCAGGAAACTGACTACCTTGGTTAACCTCCCAGTTAACGCCCCAACCCGTCGATGCGCCTAATTCCTGTAGTCTGATCCACTCCGAAGGAACGTGATGCGCTCCTGCGGTTTGCCTTCAAACTGAAGCGTACTAGGGTTAGCTTTCAGCTAGGCCTCCCAATAGCGGGTAGGCTAAAGCTAAAAGAGGCTATAAGGGCCTTGAAACCACGCGAGCGGTCAGTGGATTAGGTATTTGGTTGGAGGGTTTTCCGTTGGTCAGATGACGGAGTGTCTCCGCCCTATCAGTGCCAGTCCTGAGAGCGCACGAATCAGTGCTGCGCTGTAGGAGTACCTTCAGATAGCGCTAAACAAGCTGCGCAACCTACGGAATAAGATGTGGTGGATAGGTCTGCTTGTAGATGGGTGTCATCCCGAACAAACTCCTCGTGGTGTCAGCTGGATGGTTCGGGTTTAACCCGTTCCAGCAAATAGTTCGGCCGCAGTGTTTCAGGACGTGGTGGGTTTAGCCTGGCAAGCGTTCTCCCTATAAAAAGCCACAAATATCTGCTTAACAACACTGTGACGTGGCGGGCGTGACTCGCCACAAAATAAAGTCACTGCTCCGTGGATGTCCGGATAATTCTATCCAACCCACGGGCACCAATCTCCTATTTGCATATTAATGACCATATCAAACACTGAAGATTGGAGCAGTACAACTACAAGCACAAAATACACAGATACATACACATACACACACAATGACATACATACCTACCCCTACACAAACAAAAACTGCTATGGCAAACATATCGGATTTTTGCACATTCTTGACCATGCACCGTTATGTCAAAATGATCATGCCTGTAAACTCTTGCTTCACATTGTTGAGGATAAAAGATTTATTTATTTATTTATATACTTGCATGTACTGAAACGTGGCCACCTCAGGTCAGCGCGGACGGGGAACTACATCCGTCTGGTTACGCACTATTTGCATGTGCAGATCTTCTGGGTCATACGTTACAAGTACCGTCTCATCGGTTCGCGGACCACCCCAGTAGGTACCTGGATGCCGAGGTACAGTAACTTTTGGATGTTGTGTTTGCCAATTACTAAACTTCTTACCTGACATTGCTAACAGCTTTCCCTCATGCGCCGGTGATCATGTGTGGTTAGCATACCCGTGTACTCTGACAACATGTCAACAGAGCATCGCTGAGCCATATCCTAACTTGTGGCATGTTAACAGTAACAAATAGTGGTCGTGGGCTCCAAGCATCTCAGGGGCTTGCTCTGAGCCACACTCTTTTATCTCCAACCTTCATCCTTTGGGACTGTCTGCATCACATAAATTTACAGTCTGTTGACTTATTCTGGGACACTTTAAATACCCACTACCTACTAGAAGGCTTCACCCCAATGCCATTGCTAGCCGTCTATATCTTCTCTTCCTTTGTATCATTATCAATTCTTCGTAATACCTGTGTCACCACTTTTCAGCTGCAGCGTGTCATTGTAGATAGCCTACCTCTGCGACAGGAGCCACTCATTATCTCTCCAACACTTACTACCTTGAATTGTTTGCATCCCATACCTTCCCTGGTTTGTGGACTCTTCTGTCACTATAACTTTTTACTACTAACTAGAAGGCTTAATGGGAATTCAGTTGCTGTCCACTGGCTCTCTCTTTTGGCACCATTATCCTTCGTTCCTCTTGTCTTCATCACGCCTTCCACAGTGATTCGTTGTAGGCTCCATACATCTTTATGCATATCCGGACCTACCAGGAGATATTCCTTGTTCCTTCATCCTGTAAGCTTTTAAAATGTCTGTATCACTTACCTTCGCTGGCTTGCTGATGTATTCTGTGACACTGTAGGAATCCACTAGTGACCAATCTGTTTATCGCGATAGTTACATCTGACCACCAAGATTTTCACAGCGCCACCATCTGTCGATCTTATTAAACTCAGCATCTCTATTCAGTAACAACTAGTGGTCGTGGGCTCCAAACACCTCCGGAGCATGCTCAGTGCCACACTCTATCTTCAACCTTCATCCTTTGGGACTGCTTGTGTCTAATATATTTGCCGTCTGTTGACTTATTCTGGAACACTTTGTTATCCACTAGTAGGCTTCACCGCAATGCCACTGCCAGCCGTCGATACTCTCTCTACCTTAATACCATTATCAATTCTCCGTATTACCTCTGGCACCTCTATTTTGCAGGAGCCATTGTTCGTAGGCTCCAACCAACGCTGCGCATATCCGGGGCACGCTAAGAGCCACTCTTTTGCTTTTCTCTGGGACTGTGTGCGTCACATACATTTGCTGTCTGTTGACTTATTCTGGGACGTTAGGTATCCACTAACCATAGAACGCTTCACCCCAATGCCACTTCTAGCCGTCGTTACTACCTCTCTCCCTTGATATCATTATCAGTTCCTCATATTTTCTACGTCATCTCTTTCAGCTGCAGTGAGTCAACGAAGACAGCATACCCCTTTGCGCTAGGAGCCACTCAGTATCTTTCAAACGCTTACTATCTTGAACTGCTTGCACCACTTACGCTCGCTGGTTTGTTGACTCTTGTGACATCGTAACTATTCACTAATAACTAAAAGGCCTAATGCGATTTCAGTTGCTGTCCACTGATTCTCTCTTTTCGCACCGCTACCATTCGTTCCTCTTACCTTCATCACGTTTTCCACAGTGATTCGTTGTAGGCTCCATTCGCCTTTGAGCATATCCGGACCTACAAGGAGACAATTTCTTGTTTCTCCGTCCTGTAAGCTTTTAGAATGTCAGCATCACTTAACTTCGCTGGATTGCTGATGTATTCTGTGACACTGTAGGAATCCACTAATGACCAAATTGCTCAATGCAATGGTTACATGTGGCCACCGACTGTTCTTCATAGCGCCATTATCCGCCGATCCTCGTAACCTCAGCACCTATATTTAGTAGCAACTAGTGGTCTTAGGTTACAATCATCTCAGCTTGTTGGGATACCTTCTTTGTCTCTCCAGCATACATACTCCTGGAAAGTCTGTATCACTTACTTCCGCTGGCTTGTTGATGCATTCAGTGACCCTATAGGCAAACACTAGTGACTAAGCATCTGATTCGATTGGCTACCTCTGGCTACTGATAGTCTTTTCTAGTGCCACGATCCGTCGGTCGTCTTAAATTCAGCACCTCTGTTTAGAAGTGGCAAGCACCACACATGGGATTACACAGTGCTCGTTGGGAGCCACTCTGTATCTCAGTAACATTTATTCCTTTAGAATATCTGCATTCAATCTTTCCGCTGCCCTACCGCCAACTGTCCTTTAGAGCTCTCTTGCGGCAACCTATTTAGCTTCATTTATTCTGCGCTCCCTGTCGTATTACGCCAGCTATTTGCTGTCCATACACCCTGCAATTACCACCAATACTAACTCTCTTTGCTCTTCCCCACGCAACGTTTGGCTCATACCAAACCAATACTTCGTAGATTACTTACTAGTACAACGCTGTTGTCTCTACGCAGGCGTTAGCAATCCACCTATACCCTGGTTCTACAGGGTATTCAAATGCACTTTCAGCATAATTGTTGTTACACAATGTTCATGCTTTTGTCTCAAGACCACATCACCTGGAAAGCCTCGTGGGATCCCTCACTACTTATCCGTAAACCTTTTCATACCGACCCTAACCTTTTCTCATCTCGCTTTCTGTTTTCATTCCCATTTTTAATCGGACGACCAGCTTTACTGCCATGCCGTGATCCTGTCTCACTGGACTAGTCTGTTTATCTCTGACTGCTCCCATGCTGCCGAGCCTTGAACGGTTTTGGCTCCGCTGAGTCAACTCTACTACCCCTCCTCTGAGGGACTTACAGACTGGTACCCTCATTATTGTTAAAGCCTCTTTCTTATCTGTATTTTACGACCTAGTCCCAAAGCGCCGATTAATCCAATACCGCTTAGTTGGCCTCGTATTCACTGAATTCATTTGGACTTCTGAGACATCACTTCTATTGGTTTGGCTGACCTAATGTTGCTGTTTACACTACTTGGTGAGCCTCGTGGGCTTTTCCACTCTTTACCAATAAACCCTTCTCACCTCGACCCTAAGCTTTTCCTCTCTCGCTTGCTGTTTTCAATCCCTTTCTTATCGGACGTCCGGCTTTACTGCATTGCCGTGATATTGGCTCACTTGCCTAGTCTGTTTCCCTCAGTCTGCTACTATGCTAGTAAAACCTACGCGGTATGCGCCCCGTAGTCTTAACATGATGTTTCCCTTAAATTTAGAGCCTGCTTGACTTGCTCACCATTTACTGCTGGCTCCTTTCTTACCTTTACTACATGTCCTTATCCACACGCGCAGACTAATCAAGTCCTACCCGATCGGCCTCCTGCTCTCCGGATTTATTCAGACTTCTGAGACGTCACCTCTCTTGGCTCGTCTGACTCTACTATCCCTTTACATTACCTAAAGAGCCTATCGGACTTCTCTTACCCATCGTGAATAAACCCTTCTCATCCTGTCGCTAACTTATGTTTTATCGCGCTCTGTTCTCAATCGTTCATCAACTGGCGGTGTGGTGAACTAGTCCACCGATCAGTTTCCTTCTCTCTGATTGCTGATATGCTACTCTGACTTAAGTGGTATACGCTATACAGACTCAACGCTCTTGATCCCTTACTACGCGGGGCTGCTAGACTCGTTCACCTTCTGTTACAGCCTCTTTTCCTGCCTTTAAGTTTACGTGCTATTCCTACGCGCCGACTAATCTAGTCTCGCTAGATCAGCCACTTGTTTCCACTTTTACTTAGAGTTATTCCACGTTACAAACCTTGGTTCGGCTGACTCGACGTCTTGCTTACATCACCTGGAAAGCCTCGTTGGCTCCCTCACTCCTTATCAGTAAACCTT
Source organism: Dicrocoelium dendriticum (assembly GCA_944474145.2). Taxonomy (NCBI): domain Eukaryota; kingdom Metazoa; phylum Platyhelminthes; class Trematoda; order Plagiorchiida; family Dicrocoeliidae; genus Dicrocoelium; species Dicrocoelium dendriticum. The sequence continues at coordinate 46,285,546 of OX104063.1, forward strand.
TCTCATACCGACCCTAACCTTTTCTTATCTCGCTTTCTCTTTTCATTCCCCTTATTAATCGGACGACCAGCTTTACTGCCATGCCGTGATCCTGTCTCACTGGACTAGTCTGTTAATCTCTGACTGCTTCCATGTTACCGAGCCTTAAACGGTATTGGCTCCGCAGAGTTAACTCTATTACCCCACATTATTGTTATTGCCTCATTCTTATCTGCATTGTACGACCTAGTCCCAAAGCGCCGGTTAATCCAATACCGCTTAGTCGGCCTCGTAATCACTAAATTCATTTGGACTTCTGAGACATCAATTCCATTGGTTCGGCTGACCTATTGGTGCTGTTTACACTACTTGGAGAGCCTCGTGGGCTTTTCTACTCTTTACCAATAGACTCTTCTCACCCCGACCCTAACCTTTTCTTCTCTCGCTTTCTGTTTTCATTTCTTTTTAACTCGGACGTCCGGCTTTACTCTCCTGCCGTTTTCCTCCCTCACCTTTCCCGTCTGTAACTTTCCGCCTGCTTTTATTTCTTATTATCCTTGGCCTTTTCTCTTATTGCGCTCCAATTTGTATTCCCACAGCTTACACTCATTGCGCCTATCCAAGTTATCCTCGTGCGCATGATTTCATTCGCTCTGAGCTCGTTCCTGAGTATTGGCGGTCGATTGCTAAGTGTTGCTTGACTAGTACTTACATTAGTATGCTCAACTTACCACTCTTCCTATTCCTATGCTCTTTACCTTATGCTCGCACTGGTATACTATTGAGACCGTACGGGTCATATAGACACCCAATGCACGGCAGTTTTGGCCCCCTGTGACCATTTTCCTAGAATCTGAAGGCATTTGGACTGTAGAATCATGAACGCTTTAGTGTAATTACTCTTACGAACTACTCCTCGTATTACCATCAGCATTCATTCGCTCCTAGCCTATTCCTTGTAATTCCTTTTCCTCTTGGAATGTTGCTCTACCTATCTTGCTCCCGCATTCGGTCTCAACCTAGTTGTCCTCAGTTTCATCTAAGATGCCTCTCGCATTCTGGCTTCTGCCGTCATCATCGGTTTACCTGTTTCTCTAAAACCATCGCATCATTCGCTTAACTTTTGTTAAAACGCTTTGTTATATCGGTCTTTTGACCCTGCGCTTGCAGAACCTTCTTCCCACGTAGTAGCTGTAGTCTGAGTCACACCAGCGACGTAATGTATAGAACGCGCTTGCGAATTATGTATACTAAACAAAATTACATAAGTTTGAATGAATCATAGGCACCGGTGAGCGCCACCAGTTTGTGTTATTGCTTCTTGATTCATTGCTGTCTCTGTTTGGCCACCTCTTGTCCGTTGCCCGTTTTTCCCGAGATTCCCACAGGTACATCCGCCAAAACAAGAAGGTTTATCCACTGGGACTGGCCGACCCATCCTCAAAACGCTTGGTCCTTTCTCCAGGAAATGAAAACCCCACACACTGGTCCGAATGGAGCTCATTCCGCCATCCCGGAGGCGCTACCTTCATGGGGTCTAAACAAATGGGTTTAGCTTGCCTCGTACTCAGAGAATAATTTACTCACCTGGAAGAATATATGTACATGGATCCCCCGTTCCACAATCGAAGACAAACAACTCTGGCGTGATTACCTTCACTGCCTCAAACATTCCTATTCGCCAGTCACCTGGAGCTATTCTGATGTCATTTCACGGACAGCGTTGCGCACGTATACGTGGCTATTCCCATGGTCTTCTATGGAATTTTCACTTGGCTACGGAAACAGTTACACTTACTTACATTTGCAGGAATCCCAAATCCAATTTGCGGAGAATGGCGTTTTTACCTATTAAGGACATATTCAGCCACAAGAAACAACTTCACTCACCGACCCCATGACAAGTCCAGGGAGGATAGCTGGACATGGTTTGCGAGCCGAGCATGAATATAATAGAAGAGCCGGCCTCTATTAACAGTGTGTTTACTCACCTGCATCATTATCATTCGACTCTTCGAATCTTGCATCATTGACCAGCTTCAACGACTGCTGCCGTATCAGAACTGAGCCATTCGGCCAACCAACGAAGAATTTTGGCTGTCAACCGACTGCGAATAATAGAATGCAAAATCGGTCTATACGATGCATAACCGACTTGCACTACTGTTCAACGAAAGCTACGGCAGTGTTCCAGGACGTGGTGGGTTTTCGCCTGGCAAGCGTTCTCCCTATAAAAAGCCACAAATGTCCGCTTAACAACACTGCAACGTGGCGGATGTGACTCGCCACAAAATAAAGTCACAGCTAAGCATTTCACACTGACGCAGTCCTCAGCCTTCTACATCGAACCTGTGCAACTAATTCTGCTATGAAGAATGCTTTGTTGGAGCACAGATCATCTCTATCTCGTAATGGTTATTGGTTGCAAAAAGCCTTGTTTAGGCTCCTGTGCTCACGGATCACTACCTGGCGAAATTACCCCCAACTTGTGTTTTGACGGATTTTTGCGCGCCACAGCGCCATAATGTCCCTGGGTCTGACTATTACCTGACAGTATGCTCACTCATACGGACAACATCTTTTCTTTTATAACTTTCATTAAAACGAAATGTTTTAACATTCCACAGAAGCTATGCTTGTATGCATATTTGATCACGCCTTTACAGGTGTGTCTCGTTTTACCGAGAATATACTATTTATTTATTTATTTATTTAATTGCCGTAGCATAAGACTTTAACAATGTTTAACTCCATGCCTGTTTTTGTGGTCTTCTCTCGGTTGTCCCTCAATTCCCTTTTCTCCGAGGTCCGGAACTTCTTGGAGATCTGAGATTGGACTGAGGAACAATTTTCGCCCGAGACGGACTTAACCACCGACCGGGACTTACATGGAGCATGGTTGGGCACCAAAAGGACCCAATACACCGAAATCCTTGTCCAGCATGGAGAACTGGACACATCTTCATACTTCCATACATTGTCCATATGAAGAAACCAGACAGCAGAAAATTTGATCTTTTGCTCACCTGGACACACAACAAGACGAATATTCGCGATGTTCCCCTCCTCAACCGGCCTCATCAATCATGGCGGCCTCGATAAAACTACCTGTCCAACTTACAGAGGAAATTAGGAGCCATTTGTCTGCGAATTACGGAATACGATATCAGTCGTCAAACGGATTTGCCAGTCATACATTAATGTTCAACATGCTTTACGGCAGTGTTGCAGGACGTGGTGGGTTTTCGCCTGGCATGCGTTCTCCCTATAAAAAGCCACAAATGTCTGCTTAACAACACTGCGACGTGGCGGATGTGACTAGCCACTGAATAAAGTCACTGCCCACAAGTACATACCGGCAAGTCGACTAGACTCTCATCTCAACACTTCCCGACCCATGCAAGCATATGTTACGCACCGTCTACGAGCACTGTTACATTGCACTTATAGTGCCTTGACCGTTTCAACTACACACGACTGAACCCGAAGTATCGTCGTGATACACAACTGCCTTTAAACTTTGATCACGCCTGATTCGGTGTGTCTCAAGGAATTTGAGAACAAACTAATTATATATAAGACCAATTTGCTACTGTCACTGTTACAGTTACCATAATATGTCTGTACAGTTGCACATACAAGATCATGCCTCCATGGGCGTGCCTCGCATAGTCGAAAATAAATATTTATTTATTTAACTATTGGGCAACGCGTGTCAAGGCATCTGGGTTGCGTTGCGAAATCTCGTTGACCGATACGGTTCAGGCGGTCTTGGATAAATTTAAGTCTTATCTCTCGGAAACACCTACTCCCTACATCCTAATTGCGAAGAGAAAAGAGACACCAGCGCGGCCGCCCTGGATATCTACCACTGGCAAGTACCTGCTCCAGAAGTGTTTTAGGTGCTGGACCGATCATGAGGCTCCATCAACTAGCATCTATGGTAGGTACCGCCAGGGATATTAATCAGCTGAATTTACTGTGGTGGAAATGTAAACCCTTAGGCTGCTGCAAGTACTGAACCCACCTAAGGCAGCTGCACGTAATCTTCTGTATGCTTTGGCAGTGAAACTAAGTGGACCGCTGAAGATTTTGGTGCAGAAATCATTTGAGAGCTGTACCTTACCTTCCGAATGGACGGAGGCTGTCGGCTGCCCTAGCTCCAAGAATAGCGACAGGAGACCGTCAGTCATTTATAGGCCAATCAGTCTGACTAGCGTCGTAGTCAAACTAAATAAATGAATAAATATTTATTCTCGACTATGCGAGGCACGCCTATGGAGGCACGATCAGATGTATACAACTGTACAAATATTTATTGGCAACAGATACAGTGACAGTAGAAAATTGTTCATATGTCGATGATAGGAACAGTACAATGGTGAAAAAGCGAAACAATAATTCGGCTGTCATGAGATGCGGGACCTCAGCTAATAAAGAAATAAATAAATAATAAATAAATAAATAGTCTATTCTCAGTTTCATAGAGACGCACCAACTCAGGAATGATCAAGGTTTTAAAGCAGATGTGTATCTCGACGGTACATCGGGTTCAATCGTGTGTAGTTGAAACGGTGTCGGTAAGAGTTGATATGTGAGTCTAGTCGACTTGCCAGTATTTACTTGGGGGCAGTGACTTTATTCAGTGGCTAGTCACATCCATCACGTCGCAGTGTTGTTAAACGGACATTTTGTGGCAATTTTATAGGGAGAACGCTTGCCAGACGAAAACCCACCACGTCCTGCAACACTGCCGTAAAGCATTTTGAGCATTACTGTTGAACTGGCAAAGCCGCTTGACGACTGGTTTTACCTTCGGTTTATCGCAGAGTAATGGCTTCTGATTTCCTCTGTTAGTTGGACAGATAATTTGACCGGGGTCGCCATGATTTTTGAGGTCGATGGAGGAAAGCGACTTTGCGATTATTCTTCTTGTTGTATGTCCAGGTGAGCAAAAGTTCAACTTTTCTGCTGTCCAGATTTTTCAGATGTATAATGTATGGGAGTATGAGGATATGTCCAGTTCTCCATACTGGACAAGGGTTATGGTGATTGTAGTTCGGTCCTTTCGGAGTTCTAACATGCTCCATGTAAGTCCTTGTGGGTTGATAAGCTGGTCAGAAAGTCTTTTGAAAGTCATCTGAATAGACTTCATCTACGCACTAGCACACAACTGGGATTCCGGAAGCTGTTTTCGTGTATGACGTAATGGTTGGTTGCTCCGGAAGCTTGGGTCCATGCAGTGGGCAATTGGCACGAGGGGGTAAGCGCAAATAAAAGGTCCTTGCGATCGTTGATAAGACCTTTTCCAACCGCCGGCTTCCGTCTGCGCAGCCTGAGGTGAGCATCGCCATCGTTGTGATACTACTGTTGCTGTTGTGAGGTCAGGATATTTTGCTGTACTTGCTGTTCATTTTCCGTGAACTTCCCTTGGAGCCGATCGAGGCTCTTCTGCTATCGACAACGGAACCCTTGTCCTAGCATTCGGACAAGCGAATCTATTAACCCGCAATGCGTAAGGACCTTTCCCTGTCTTGTCTAACTGATATTGTCCTTAGGATGATTAGATTCACTGCCGGTAGCTTTAGAATTATTTAGCCAGAACATTAGCGGAAAGACTTGTTGGATCGTACTGGCGCTTTAAGGTAAGCAGAAATCCTGAGCGATTTTGGTGAGCACCTGGACGTAATATATAGTGGCCCACGATAAGCAGGGAACCAGTGTAATGCTCGCTAACTATACCACCCTTATGGTAGTGGGTATACCCAGGGTTCACGTCAGGTGAGAGTAAAGCGGGTGTGGACGAGTTTGTACGGAGACGTCATATTCCGTAAATTTACAACATTTTGGAATTCCTAAACATGTGTCAAGCATCCACCCTAACTATTAAAGACGAATAAGCTTACCCAGTTTATATATATATATATATATATATATATATATATATATATAACCGCTATATTGCTTTCCTAAGTGCTGCTTGATGGGGCAGTTTCGTATGTTTCCCAGTACGTGGAACGCTTACGGAGCAGGTATTTCTCAGCATGCTCCCTCCCAGTAGGTTGTGCTAGTGTCATCTGTTTATTAATGAGTGTTTGTGGGGAGCAGACATCTCGGTGATGTAGGCCTTCACGTTCTTTCAGGCTTTTTAAATGGTGTAAGCCACCGTGATACCGTGACGCTTTAGTGTGGGCCCGCCAAACGTTACGGCATGCCTCTGCGTTGGCTTGATGGCACCTAGGGCAAATCAGATTTGTATGCGGACCTGGTCGCTGCCTGCCAAATACACTGAGCACATGAAGAATACCGCTAAGTGATAATGCTTTTAATACCAATACCCAAAGCGTAGGCTTTCGGGGTTAAGTGAACCCGACGTCATTGCTTCCCACTGGCACTCTAATTGCCGTCGCCCTTTAACATTAACCACTGGATCCCGCACACAGGGTCCATTCATTGTACTTTCAGTGATTGGCAGGCGCAGGCAAGGTGGCATTTCTATGATGATTTGGCTTACGGAGCCCAAGTACACACGCACCGCGCAGCACCGTCCTGGTAACCGCTGCCACTACCGCACCTTGCAGCTTCCGGTACGACAATATAAAGCAATAGTGCTTCTCAGCCATAGGCAAGATTGCATTACAATGCTGAGTTTGCTTTCATAGCTCATGTACACATGCACCGCCCTCCACCGTAATGGTTACCGATGCCATCCTACAAATGGACTGCTTTTTGTCACCTCGCTGTCAGGTAGGCCCACTTGCCGACACATGCCATAATACGGCGTAGCTCATTTAACGCTTTCCACTTTCGTCAACCTTTTATATTTCTTAGAGAACGCACCAAAGACCCTTTTCAGGGCCAGCCGATGTCACGTTTTCTTGTCGTCCCACATCGCAAAGAAAACATGAAAAGTCTGCAGGTTCCTTGTGGCGAACCACAAAGCTACAGATTCAGTGGGTGGTTCCGTAATCTTCCGACGATATATGGACCCAATGCTGCATTATGGGATATGATGCAAGTCTGCAAGCAATGCGGACAACATGCTCCTCACTTAAGAACGTAGTATGTTTCCGTTATGCAGTTAATTTTAGCCATGAACTTGCAGCTGTAACCGTATATTTTTGTAAAGCTTGTTTCCCTATTTACCTCCCTTCTGCATGTTGCCTCATTTGCGCACTCATTTCGGCGTGTAAAACAACATGATGCACTATTTTTAGTATTCTCGCTTGGCCGTTACAGAGCGTTTGAAAAGCTCCCCACTTAGACGAGAATATTTGCATGTGGTTTGAGCATCAATATTTTACCATATAAAAACCTAGACACCCTTAACACCGCATTCCGTATATCCGCACCACGTGGTCCTGTCCATCGGTTCCTATTACGCTGACAACCCGTTACTTCCAAAATCCGCAGCAGAAGCACTGAGTAAGGTCACTCTTCCCAGCAGCGCCTTGCTCTAGAAATACATTGCCGCACACTAAAGCGGGACCTAAAAGCGGCCGGATCTTCAGTTACCATCAATGTACAATGAACTTTACGTCTTAGTTATCAAATAAGGTAACACTTGCCGATTTTCATCTTTCTTACCTCACAGCATTCACCACAGTGACTCAGTTGCACTTCCCGAAGCAACATTCTTTAAACATTTTTAAACGATCATAAACACGTTTTCGCCCCAAACTTTATCACAACACAGTTTACCTATCCCCTTTGATACATACGTACAATTGCTTTATACACAGTCCTTTTTCGTGGCGGGAATCAGTAACGTTACCGTTAGGATAATTAACAGGAAAGGGGCTGATGATCGCAATAAGCAACTGCTGCAGTCATCATCCACAAATCTAACATTCTTCTGTTTCCGCAATTGTGTACCACAAAACCTTTTGAAAATGAAACGGCTATATTCCTTACTAGCAACCTAACATACACAGAAGCTTCGAATTTCACTTTTTCATGTATTACTTATCCCACATGCGGTAGCCAGTCCACATTTGCACAAATGTAGACACATGTAGGTATTGCTAACTTATGAACAAACCGTTAAACCGCACAAACTTCATTTATTTATATACATACGTATATATATATATATATGTAATTTTAATTATAACTGCTTATATATACATATGTATAAATGAAGTCTGTAAGGGTTAATGCTTTGTACATAAGTAAGCAATACATACGTGAAGCTATGTTTATGTAAATGTATAATGAGTGCTGCATGTGTTGTGCTACGTGTGAGTGCTACGCGGTAACTCGACGTTTTGGCACGCCATACTGATCGTGATTTTTAGTTGAATTAACGCGAAAAACAGTGTTTAAATAAACACTTGAAACGAAATTTGACTATTGTCAAATTTCTTCTGATCCAAGATATCATGGATCGATTAAAGCGGTTCTGATCAAAGCGTCCTTTGCGCTTAGTGGTAATTTTTCCAGGTTTAACCCCGTTTTACACCCAGATTTTGCCTTTTTTGAGATCTTTTAACTATTACATACGTGTTATAATCACTCTGTTTTCCACTATCGGTCTCGCAATGCACCGAGGCTGTTGTTCCTGATGGCTCGGATTCTGAGGTTATCGCAATTTGTGGCGGCCCAAGCTGCAATATACCAGTAACTGCCGATTCCGGTGATATGCAGTGCGATGTCTGCAACCGATGGTACCATCAGCTTTGTACGGAGCTAAATACAGAGCAGTACGCAGCGCTGGCCTCTAGCGAAAAGTGGCTTTTCCGTTGTGCCAATTACTGCAGCCGCCGGCAAGGCCGCACAGTCTTTCGTACGAGAGACACATCTCTTGATACACGGTTGGGAAATGTAGAGCGTTCGTTATCGATGCTCTCTGACCTTCGCTTTAAGATTGATCTGCTTATGACGACGCTTCCGGTCTCCAACAAAGCCGATTTGATCGCTTACACTGATGATCAATTTGTGGCGCCCATCATTATGTCACCGGTCCAGACGGCTACCGACCACCAAAATGAAGCGGCTTCGGACGTCGTATCTAAACCTACGCTGATCGACGCCGAATTGTTGGTTCAAGGGTCACTTTGAGTTAAGCGAAGAAGAGCCAAGAAACCTCGTAAGCTCTCAGCTAAACAAGAAGTTGTTGTCTCGGCACCGGAAACAAGCCAAGTGTCGTTACTTGGCAAACCGTCTGACGGTCGTGCGAAGGCGAAGATCCCAACACGCACTACTTGTCAGCCGATGTTGCCAGAAATCTTGGTTCTCACCGTGAAGACATATTCTGAATGTTTGCTTGATTCTGCTCAAAGCGAAAAAGCCTCACGGGACCCTGCTCCTGTTATCAAGAAGAAAAAGCAGACCAAATCTGTTATAAAGCCTTCCGGTGAAATCGATGACACTAACAAAAGTAAGACATCGACAATGAAGCGAAATACATACGCTGCCGTTGCTACAACATCGGAGGGGCTAAAGACAGTTCCATCACCAGTAGTAAAGCCACCTGCTTTGAGTGCCGAATCAAAGACCCGTGCGGTAAATAAACCCCGTCTTGGCGATTCTTTCACGGATAGTAGCGTTATATTCCGTAACGCGGCTGAATCTACTGCTGTCCTTCCTGCTGATAGCATGTTGGACCACCTTCAATGGTTTAAAATGTGCGTAACGAAGCTTCTTCCGTCTTGTTTTCCATGCGTTGCTGTCATGGAGCTGATTAGACTGGGGAACGTCCAAGTTATCCTACCAAACCCGCGACCGCGGCTACTTCGTGCGGTACTCCCTACCCCGGTGGAACGCAATGCTCTCATGCGGTTTGCGTTCAAGCTGAAAGGTACAAATATTGGCGTTCATCCGGATCTTCCGCTAGCCGATAGGCTGAAGCTAAGTGAGGCCATCAAGGACCTCAAAAGCAGGCGAGCGACCGGTGAACAGGGTCTTCGGTTAGTGGGTTTTCGGGTGGTCAGCCGGCGGTCCTTTTCCGCCCTACCACTTCCCATTCTGGTAGCGCACGACCAAGGACTGGATCTAACGACTACCTTCAGATAGTGCTAAGTAATGTGCGCAGCCTAAGGAATATGGTGTACGAGTTGGGTCTGCTTGTAGATGGGTCTCATCCCGATATACTCGCATTCACTGAAAGGTGGCTATCTTAGGACATCACGGATGGTGAAGTACGTCTATCTGGCTACGCTTTATTTAGTTGTGATCGCTCCGCTCGCCGGCAGAGAGGCGTCGCTCTTTATGTGAGCTGTAAACTCGACGTTTTGAAGACTTGCTTATTTCAGTCAACAGACAAAAATGTTGAAGCTGTCTGCTGTGATTAGCACCTCCTCGACTCAGGTTACAGTTGTAATTGTGTATAGAAGCCGAGAGCGTATCCAAAGAGGTACTTGACTATATTCGCTCTCAGTCCGCAAACAGGTGTTTGGTGATGGGCGACTTCAACCTTCCGGAGGTTTGCTGGGAAGATCTTTCTTGCAACTCAGCGTCAGACACATTCGGCGCTGATCTACTTGTGCTTACGCTCCAAATACCGTTGCATCAGTTCGTTGACCTTCCCACTAAGTACATGGACGCCCAAGTACTGTCTATCTTTAGCCTTGTGTTTGCTAAGTCACTCGATTTTCTTGGTGACGTTACTTACGGACGTCCACTGGGTTCCAGTGATCATGTTTGTTTGCTCTCCAGTTGTACTATGTCTAGAGGCTACCGGAGTACTGTTGAGTCTCGCCCGAACATATGGCACTCACACTCATTCAATGAGAGCTGAGGCTTCGGGTTTCCATTTTGAGATTTCAAGCGATGATGCTGTCCAGATTGCCTGGGATAAATTTAAGTCCTACTTCGCAGAGGTCTCTGCTCCTTTCATCCCAGTCACAAGGAGAAGGCACGAGCACAGCCTCCCTGGATAGATTCCACTGGCAGGCATCTGCTCACAAAGAGATCAAGATGTTGGCGGACTTACCGAGATGCTCCATCCACCGATATTTATGATAGGTACTGTAAGGCTAGAAATGGGTCTAAGCAACACCTAAGGAATATTTGACTCAATTTCGAGAAAGAGTTAGCAGACGAAGCTTCAGAGAATCCAAAAAGACTCTTCGCTTATGTCAAAAGGCGCTGCGCTTCGAACACGTCAATTCCAGTGTTGATGCGTAATGACGGTACTCATGCTCATACGGACTATGACAAGGCCTGCGTACTTAGTGGAAAATATGCAGCAGCGTTTGTAAGCAAAACCTTTTTGACAGGCGTTGAGCTGGTTCGCAGGATCCAAGAGGGTTCAGGACTATCTGAATTTTGTTGTAGCGGAGACGGAAGTTCGTATGCTGTTACAAGGGCTGAACCCTTCTAAGGCCTCTGGGCCTGATTTAATTCACCCCAAACTGTTGTATGAGTTGGCTGCGGAACTATGTGGACCGCTCGCTATGGTGTTTCAGAAATCGCTTGACAGCTGTGCATTACCTTCAGAATGGAAGGAAGCTGTCATCTGTCCCATCTTCAAACATGGGGACAGGGGTCTGCCTGCAAATTACAGGCCCGTTAGTCTGACGAGTGTAGTAGTCAAACACCTCGAAAAACTGGTTATTCATTGGAGAGCTATCTGAGTAGATTTAATTTACTTAGCAATGCACAGCACGGATTCCGGAAGGGATTTTCGTGTCTGACGAATCTACTGGTGGCTCTCGAAACTTGGGCGGATGCAGTGAATAACGTCCACGTACTGGACGTGCTTTTCGTCGACTTTCCGAAGGCATTTTACAAGGTACCCCATTTGAGGCTCGTGCAAAAGCTGTCCTCCTATGGGGCATCTGGCCGCGCCCTTCATTGGGTGACTGCCTTCTCGGAGGGTAGAGAACATCGTGTACGGGTAGACCGGGGCCTATGATTCAGGTAGTCTGGCCTCATCGGCGTGCCGCAAGGCTCGGTCCTTGGACCGCTGTTGTTCTCTAGCTATGTGAATGAACTATCCGCGGCGCTTGAGGCACCATCGCTGCTATTTGCTAATGACCTAAAGCTGTGGAACATTTTTGATGTTCCTGGGGGTTCCGAAGCTATTCAACCAGCATTGGATAAGCTTTGGGACTGGTCTACTTTATGGTTACTGCCCATAAATCAGGCAAAGTGCTCCGTTCTTCGAATTGGAGGAGGTTGTCTTCCTGCGAAGTACTTGGTCAGTTGGGTCGAACTCCCCCGTGTATCTTACCAGATTGACCTATGCGTCGTACGCTGTTCGGCTTTACACTCCGGCGACAACTGGAAGAAGGCCGCAAGCAGAGGTTTCCGCATGTTGTGGTTAATACGCCGTTCTTTCGGAGTCTTGACGGACGGCATCTTTACCGGACTGTTCTCGGCTTTCGTTCGGCCTCATCTGGAATACTGCGTCCAGGCTTGTCCGCCCTGCCTCGTCCGGGACAAAATGGAGCTAGAGAGGGTTTACGGGTGGGTACTAGGTTAGTCGAGAGATTACGGGGACGGACGTACCCCGAGCGTGTAGTTAATTTCGGAACGCATTCAATGCACTACCGAACGCTTAGAGGAGACCTAATCCTAACCTACCGTATCTTAACTGGGAAGGTTGGTCCAGATTTATCTGAGCTATTCAGTCCCGCTAGACTGTCTGTTCTACGCGGTCACTCCTTGAAGCTGGACAAACCGCGGTACGATCGGAATAGGGCGGAAATCCGGCTGTCACGCAGAGTCATCAAACGCTGGAACATGCTTCCGGAAAGTGTAGTCATGGAATATAAGGTTAAAAGATTTGAGCGGCAACTTGACGCTCTTGGGTGGCAACACGAAACCTTTCCATTTTCCTGAGTAACTCGCATCTTCGTACTTCGATTTTCTTTTCTCTACTTTTCTTCAGGCATTGGTATAATTTTTTTCTTATTTCAAGTGCACTTTCTTATTCTGTACCTTCGATTTCTCTTCATACCCTTTGCATACTTCATGTGACCACCACAGCAGGGACTGCTAGGGCAAGAAACGTGGGCATTAACTGGTTGGTCAGGGTGCGATACGGGCGTTCCGTTTTAGATCCATCAAGAACTGAGCACTTCATCAATTCCTGGCTCAACGATCCACTCAAAATGGAACACTCACAGGATCTGTCTATCGTTCCAGTCCGCATCTGAACTGAACTGAACTGAACACATGGAAAATGATATACGGAGTACTTTTTGGAATGTTAGGTTGCTGGAAAGAAACGTCGCCGTTTTATTTTCAAAAGTTTTGTGATACACAACTGCGGAAGCAGATGAATTTTAGGTTTATTTTTGGTGACTGCAGGTGTTTCTTTTTGTGATACTCATCCCCGCCATTGTCCACCCGTACTATCCCGTGATGTGCATAAACCGTAGTAGAAATCCCGCCATTGACGGCCACGGCTAGATGGTATAAAAGATTATGAACAATTTGTCCTGTGACTACTACGCGGCAACTCGACTTTTTGGCGTGCCATACTGATCGAGCTGTTTAGCTGAAATAACGTGAAAAATAGTGTTTGAATAAGCACTTGAAACGAAATTTGACTATTGGCAAATTTTCTATGGGGAAGGGCTATTTTCTGTATTGCCGGGAAAGGGTCTCGCGTCCATTGTCCTCGGTAACATCAAGATAGTTTGAGTGCCTGTAGAGTATATTCTTAATTTTCGTGGTACTGAAGTGTGGGAAATAGAAGCTAGCGCCATATGGAGTTGCTTCGTAAAAACGGTTATGCTAAATCAAAGTGAAGACTTCAGGTTTAGTTCAAGCTCACGGCATAATCGAAAGCATGCAAATGGTAAATACAAGTGAAGTGTGAACGGCTATTTTATGGAGCAAATAAGTGTTAATGCAATTGTTTCATGCATGTGAAGGTTATGCTTGCAGTAACTTATTTGCGTGGATAAGAGGTATAAATATCTCTTGTCTGATTATTGAATTTTTTGAATTTCTTGAAACCGCAATGAACGAAAGCGAAATTTACAACTAATAAATCTTAACAATTAGCCTATTTTCTATATACTTAAGCTCAAAGCAACCCATAAACATTTGTTTAAATTCAGTTATGAATACATCAGTGGTAGAGCAGCGGACCGGAAATTCGTGGACCGGAGTTCGATTCCCCGTCGAAATGATGGTGTTGCACTGTGAGTACCACGCGGTAACTCGATTTTTTGGCGCGCCATACTGATCAAGATTTTCAGCTGAAATAACGTGGAAAACAGTGTTTGAATCAACACTTGAAACGAAATTTGACTATTGTCAAATTTTCTCTGATCCAAGGTATCTTGGATCGATTAAAGTGGTACTGGCCAAAGCGTCTTTGGCGCTTACTGGTAATTTTCCCGGTTGTTCCCAGTTTTAATCCAGTTTTGCACCCTGTTTTTGCCATTTTATGGTCGTTTTCCTATACATGTTGTAATTCTTCTCTGTTTTCCACACGAACATGGCTGTCTCGTTAAACGCCGAGACGGATGGACCTTTGGGGTGCTCGTTTGATGAGTCTACTGCAGCTTGCGGACAGGTTAACTGTTCAGAGCCAGTAACAGATGCATCTGGTGGTATGCAGTGTGACGTCTGCTGCCGCTGGTATCACGAAAGCTGTACCGGCCTACAAGCTGACCAGTACGAAATGCTATCATCAAGCGCTCACTTTCTTTTCAGCTGTGCTGAATGCTGCGCTCAAAGATCGACGCGCCCTGCTGTCACCGGTGCTAAACTTTCTGCGCTGGCTTCAAGGTTGGCAAATGTTGAGGAGGCGATAGCTTAACTCGCCTCTATTGCGTCGCTCGATACGAAAATGGATTTGATTTTAAAATCCCTGAATATTTCGTTTGGAGACACTGCAATAGACGGCAACATTGCTGACGATCCATCCACTGGTCTGTCGCTCGGGCATAAAGTCGCACATCCTACCGGCCTGTCCAGGTAGCATTGCTGGCTGTCCTCATGAGCCGATCAAAGCGAAGAAAAATAGGGTGCGGAAATACCAAGAGCTTTCTGCTAAACCCAGAGAATTAGTTCCCGCAGCATCGAAAAAGAGTCCGTCTTTGACCGTCGTGAATTCGTCTGACGATTGTGCACCCAAAAACCTTCCGATGATGCGAACTGTCTCGGCCGCCACTGAACCAGCCCGTTCAGCTGAGGTGCTGGTAACTCCTCAATGCGACACAAGGTCAACGGCCCCTGCTCCAGTGAACCAAAGAAGAAGCGGACTAGATCCGCTCGTAAAACTTCGTAGGGGCTTTAAGACTAGTAAGACGCCGGCAATAGAGCGGAAAACCTACGCTACCGTTGCTTCGCCGTCGTTTGTGAAGACAGGGACAGTCCAACCGCCAGTTGTGTCGAATCAAAGACACGTGGGGTAAACACTCCCTGTCGTGCCGACTCTTTCACGGATAGTAGCGTTATATTCCGTAACGTTACTGAATCTGCGGCCGTTCTCCCAAGGGAACGCATTTTCGATGACATCATGTAGTTGAAACTGTGTGTCATCGAGCTGCTTCCACCTGGCTTCCCTGGTGTCACTGTCAGAAAGCTGACCAGATTGGGGAACGTCCCTATCACTACGCCAAATCCGCGACCCCGACAATTTCGTGTGGTCCTTTCTACCCCGGGGGAACGCAATTCATTACTGCGGTTTGCGTTCAAACTTAAGGGTAGTGGTGTCAGCGTTCAGCCAGACCTTCCACTGGCAGATAGACTGAAGTTAAAGGAGGCTATCAAAGACCTCAAAACTAGACGGGCGGCTGGTGAGCAAGGCCTCCGTCTGGTGGGTTTTCAGGTGGTCAGCCGGAAGTTACGTTCCGCCCTCTCAGAGCTCATCCTGATGGCGCTCGACCCAGGGATGGTCGTGCCGACTTCCTTAAGGTAGTACTTAGCAACGTGCGTAGCCTAAGGAACAAGGTGCACGAGTTGGGTCTACTTGTAGACAAATCTCGTCCCAACATACTTGCTTTCACTGAAACGTGGTTGTCTCCGGATATCACGGACGGTGAGGTATATCTGCCTGGCTACGCGCTGCTTAGAACTGATCGCTCCGTTGGTCGCCAGGGCGGAGGCGTTGTACTGTATGTGAGCTGTAGCTTTGACGTGTTGAGGACGTGCACATTCCAGTCGTCGGATCAGACTGTTGAAGCCCTATCAGCTGTTTTGTGCACGTCCTGTACACAGTTTACAGTTGTGATATACAGAAGTCCTGGAAGTTCTTCCAGGGGGATACTTGACTTTATTCGCACTCAGTCTGCGAATAAGTGTTTAGTTCTATGGGATTTCAACCTCCCGGAAGTCTGTTGGGCCGATCTTTCTTGCAATTCGGCATTAGGGGCATTCGGTGCAGACTTCCTTGAGCTGACTCTCCAAGTGCCTTTGTACCAGTTCGTGGACTTCCCCACTAGGTATATGGACAACCAAATACCATTTACTTTATATCCGGTTTTCGCTAAGTTCATCGACTTCATGACCGATGTTTCATACGGTACACCTCTAGGGTCCAGCGATCACGTGTGCATATCTTTTCGATGTGCTCTTTCACGGCACCAAGAGACCGCTGTTGGATTGCTTCCGAATATTTGGCGGGCGGACTTTAGTGCAATGCGAACTAAGGCTTCAGTTCTGAACTGTGTGATCTCTATGGCTGACTCTGTCCACTTAGCCTGGGATAAATTTAAATCATACCTTACGGAGGTTTCCACTCCCCATATTCCACTCATGAGGAAAAGAGGGTTAAGGGCACAGCCTCCATGAATAGATACCACAGGCAAGTACCTACTCAAGCAACGGTCTAGATGCTGGCGAACCTACCAATCAGCTCCATCAGCCAGTACCTATGATAGTTATCGAGAGATTGGAAATAAATGTAAGCAACATCTGAGAACTGTTCGTCTCCAGTACGAGCAGGGTTTAGCGGACTCGGCCGCAGCTAATCCCGAAAAGTTTTTTGCTTACTTTAAAAGACGCAGCGGGGCAAAACTGTCTATACCAGCGTTGTTGCGAGCAGACGGGACCCGTGCGCAAACTTACTATGACAAGGCTTGTATACTGAGTGATCAGTATACTGGGGTCTTTGCTCTGGAGACCTCTTTACCACAGGTTGAATTGGTTTCAAGAGTCCCAGAGGATTCTTGCTTAGCTGAATTTAACATAACGGAGATTCAGGTCTTCGAGCTAGTACAAGGCATTAATCCCTCTAAAGCTTCCGGTTCTGATTCAATTCATTCGAAGCTGTTGCATGAATTGGCCAATGAGTTGAGTGGTCCTCTCACATGCGTATTTTCAGTTACGCTGGACAGCTACATCCTACCTTCGGAATGGAAGGGGGCAATCATCTCTCCGATTTTTAAGGGCGGTGACAGCGCTCTACCCGCGAACTACCGGCCTGTCAGTTTGACAAGCGTAGTAGTCAAGTTGTTTGAAAGCTGGTAAGGGAATCAGTGGGGAACCACCTGAATAGATTCAACCTTCTCAGTGATGCGCAACATGGATTCCGCAAGGGATTTTCATGTCAGACTAATCTCCTTGTAGCTCGTGAAAGCTGGGCCGAAGCGGTCGACAGTGGCCACGCTGCC
>OX104063.1:46303539-46319952 GCA_944474145.2 Dicrocoelium dendriticum
TATGCGGACTCAGATAAGGCTTGTGTACTGGGGAACAGTATGCAGGGACTTTTAAATTTCAGATTCAGATTCAGATGGACTGGAACGATAGGAAAATCCCTTGAGTGTTCCTTCTTGAGCAAATCGTTGAGCCAGGAAATGATAAGGTGTTAGTTCTTGATAGATCTAAAACGAAACACCCGAAACACACCCGGATCAACCAATTACTGCCCACGTTCCCTGCACTAGCAGTCCGCGCTGTGTAGGTTACGTTCAGTAAGAAAGGAGTAGAAAGTAAATGGAAGATAAAGGGGAATGAAAGTCATTCAAATGAAGGATAACACCAAAAAGTGAAGAGAATGACAGAATAAGAACTGAAAGTTTGAAGATGGATATGGTCAGGAGAAGGGAAAGGTTTCGTGTTGCCACCCAAGAGCGTCTAACTGACGCTCGAAACCCTTAACCGTAGGTTCACTGACTACATTTTCTGGAAGCGAGTTCCAGCGCTCGATAACTCTACGCGATAACCGAGTTTCCGCCCTAATCCCGTCAGAACGCGGCTTGTGTAGATTCACGGGATGACCACGAAGACAAGGCAACCTAGCCGGGCTAAATAGCCAGCGCAAGTCCCGCCCAACCTTCCCTGTTAAAATGCGGTAAGTAAGGATTAGGTCTCCTCGAAGCCGTCGGTAGTGCATTGAATACATACCCAAGTTAAGTAGACGCTCGGGGTACGATTGCCCCCGTAACCCCTCGACTAATTTGGTACCTACTCTTAAAACCCTCTCAAGCTCCAGTTTGTCCCGAACAAGGCAGGGCGCGCAAGTCTGGACGCAGTATTCTAGATGAGGCCGACCGAAAGCTGAGAACAGCTTCACAACTATGTCGGCAGTTAAGACCCCGAAAGAACGGCGTATTAACCATAACATTCTGAAACCCCTACTAGCGGCCTTCTTCCAGTTGTCACCAGAATGCAAAGACGAGGAATGAACGACACCTAGGTGAGGCCGCGTTGACTAAAGTTAAAACTGCCCCAAAGTACCTGATGGTTTTTATTTAGCTGAGTTTACTGTGGTGGAAACGCAAGTCCTTAAACTGCTGCAAAAACTGAACCCTTTCAAAGCAGCTGGACCTGATTCCATTCACCCGAGGCTTCTGCATGATTTGGCGGGGGAACTAAGTGGACCGCTGACGATGGTGTTTCAGAAGTCACTTGACAGCTGTACATTACCTTCCGAATGGAAGGAGGCTGTCATCTGTCCTATTTTAAAAAAATGACGACAGGAGTCTGTCAGCCAATTACAGGCCAGTTAGTCTGACTATCGTCGTGGTCAAACTGCTTGAAAAGCTGGTGAGAGATTCGTTAGAAGGTCACCTGAATAGATTTAATCTACTAAGTAGTGCACAGTACGGATTCCGGATCGAATTTGTTGGTTGCTCGTAAAGTTTGGGCCGTGGCAGTGGACAATGGCCACGTAGTGGATGTGCTTTTCGTAGACTTCTCGAAGCATTTGATAAGGTACCCCACTTGAGGCTATCACATAAGCTGAGCTCCTACGGCGTACCTGGCCGCGCCCTTCACTGGGTATCTGCGTTCTTGCAGGGAAGAGAGCAGTGTGTACGTGTGGGTCGCAGCTTAACCTTTAAGCAAGCCGTCCTTAGCGGTGTCCCACAGGGCTCGGTCCTTAGGACCGATGCTGTTCTCCATCTACGTAAACGATCTCCCTGGAGAGCTTGGGGTATCATCCCTATTGTTTGCTGATGACCTTAAGCTATGGAATGTTGTAAATGTTCCTGGGGATTCTGAGGCCATACAGCATGCACTGGACAGACTCTGGGACTGGTCTACTTTGTGGCTACTGCCCATTAATCAGGCTAAGTGTTCCGTCCTTCGTATAGGAGCAACTTTCCCGCCTTCGAGCTACGTACTCGGGGGGTCGAACTCCATCTTGTCTCCAACCAGATAGACCTAAGTGTCGTTCATTCCTCGTCTTTGCATTCTGGTGACAACTGGAAGAAGGCCGCTAGTAGGGGTTTCAGAATGTTATGGTTAATACGCCGTTCTTTCGAGGGTCTTAACTGCCGACATAGTTGTGAAGCTGTTCTCAGCTTTCGGTCGGCCTCATCTAGAATACTGCGTCCAGACTTGCGCGCCCTGCCTTGCTCGGGACAAACTGGAGCTTGAGAGGGTTTTAAGAGTAGGTACCAAATTAGTCGAGGGGTTACGGGGGCAATCGTACCCCGAGCGTCTACTTAACTTGGGTATGTATTCAATGCACTACCGACGGCTTCGAGGAGACCTAAGCCTTACTTACCGCATTTTAACAGGGAAGGTTGAGCCGCACTTGTGCTGGCTATTTAGCCCGGCTAGGTTGCCTTGTCTTCGTGGTCATCCCGTGAATCCACACAAGCCGCGTTCTGACGGGATTAGGGCGGAAACTCGGTTATCGCGTAGAGTTATCGAGCGCTGGAACTCGCTTCCAGAAAATGTAGTCAGTGAACCTACGGTTAAGGGTTTCGAGCGTCAGTTAGACGCTCTTGGGTGGCAACACGAAACCTTTCCCTTCTCCTGACCATATCCATCTTCAAACTTTCAGTTCTTATTCTGTCATTCTCTTCACTTTTTGGTGTTATCCTTCATTTGAATGATTTTCATTCCCCTTTATCTTCCATTTACTTTCTACTCCTTTCTTACTGAACGTAACCTACACAGCGCGGACTGCTAGTGCAGGGAACGTGGGCAGTAATTGGTTGATCCGGGTGTGTTTCGGGTGTTTCGTTTTAGATCTATCAAGAACTAACACCTTATCATTTCCTGGCTCAACGATTTGCTCAAGAAGGAACACTCAAGGTATTTTCCTATCGTTCCAGTCCATCTGAATCTGAATCTGAATTTTTCCTCGAACATCATTTTCATCTACTGTATATCTCTCAGTACCGTAACAAGTTCAAGTTCATTTGGGACTGGAACGATACGATGAATTCCGAAAGTGTTCCTTCTTGCGCTGGTCGTCCACCTAGGAGTTGATAGGGGTGCTCCAACTTCTTGAAAGTTCTAGAAGGAAAACACCCAAATAGCACCCTGGTTCACAAATTTAATGCCCACGTTTCTTACATTAGCTGTCCCAGCTATGTCAGTTACGTGAAGTAAGAGAGGAAGAAATGCGAAGGTAAGAGGGTAGGGGAAATCAGCTAAAATATGAATAATACCAATGGCGAGGAAATGTTTAGAAAATAGCATCAAGGTATGAAGATGGAAATTAGTCAGACAAAAGGAAAGGTTTTCGCTTGGCCACCCAATAGCGTCTAGTTGACGCTCAAACCCCTTAACCGTAGCTTCCTTTACAACAGGTGCTGAAAGCAGGTTCCAGCGATCGATGACTCGACGTGATAACCATGTCTCCGCTCTAACTCGATCGGACCGCGGTTTGTCCAGCTTCATACAATGCTTGCGGAGACCAGATAGTCTAGCAGGACTAAATTGCCAGGACGAATCAGGGCCAACCTTCCCAGTCAAAATACGGTAGGTTAGGAATACGTCCCCTCTAGTCCTTCGATAGTGCATTGAATTCATCCCCAAACTAAGTAGGCGTTCGGGGTACGTTTGTCCTCGTAATCCCTTGACCAACCTAGTACCGACAAGCAACACCCTTTCTGGTGCCGGTTTGTTCCGGTCACGGCATGGTGGACAGGCCTTGACGCAATATTCCAGGTGGGGTCGCACACGCCGAGAAGAGCTTCACAAACACAGCGGTTAGGGTCCCAAAAGAACGACGGATAAACCACAACATCCGGAACCCTTTACTAGCCACCTTCTTCCAGTTTCGCCAGAGTGTCGTGTGGAACAGTGGACAACACCTAGAGCAACCTGATGAGTCACGTGAGGAAGTACAGTCCCATCAAGTACATAGCTTGTGGATGAATCAGACGCTGAGATACACAGCATTGAACACTTTGCCTGGTTTTTGGCAACAACCACAAGACAGATCATTCCCAAAGCCTATCCAGAGCCCGTTGAAGAGCCACGGGACCTCCAGGTGTTTTGTTAAATCGACTGCCAAGGCGACTGCGACCCTTTATAAAACATTGAATCTGCACACAATATTTCGCGTCCGATGCGTGATATATTATTGCAAAACTCATATTTCTGCGTCTGTTGAAACAAATTCTGAGGAACCATTTTACGAAACTTTTTCCGTTTTCAATGGACACAAATCCCGATGGTTTAGTCTAACATTTTAGTATTGTTGCTTGGTTGATTAAAGTCAGGGCATCCTCATGTTTATATCCCTTTGTAAACTTTGCATTTTGATGATAACCCTCTGGTAAATGTGCACTTGATAATTTATTATGCTGAAAATGCACCTTTTTGGGTAAATAAAGCATATATTTTTGCTTGCCTTGACTTGTAGCAATCAATGCCCACGTTCTCTGCAAACACAGTCGTCACAGTCCGACCGGACCCTATCCAACCGGGTGGTAAATGCCTGGAATAGCTTGCCAGAGGTTGTCGTCGATGCGGACGCGGAGGAATGTTTCGAACGACTGTTGGATCGCTACCCTGAGTGCGCAACGATTTTGCTGCCCCCATTCAACCACAGGAGTCCGCTGCAAAGCCTTGTACCGCAATGATCCCAGCAACAGAAACGAGCGGGAAGTGATGGAGCTGACAAAGTTACTACCTTCTGCTCTCTACCAGCCAATGAACCAATGAATAAAGAATGGATGGGATGCAAAAAAGGAGAAATTGCTAGTTTATTTTATCTGCTAATCAGCGAAGTGCGGTAGTAGTCGCAATGTTAGGTAATGTCAAAGAAATGGAGATAAATGTTAAGGGCCCCATTTGAAACGTTGGTACTGCAACTCAAGAGCATGGGACCAAGGTTCAAAGGCGTTCACCTGTGTTACTACAGCCGCATCCTTAAGTATGGCCTTACATGAATCGACAACTCTCTGATAAACGTATTTCAGCCTTAACGAGATCTTACCAGGACTTGTAATCTTTCAGTGAGGTGCTCCAAAGATTTAGCATCCGATTGTGATGAGACAGACAAGACAGATCTAGGCAAACCTAGCCCGTCAGTTTACGATATGCAGGGCGCCTTTGTTGAAGAGAAGACATCAGCACCCTAAGCAGACTATCGGGATAGTGCGAATTCATAACCCGTGAACAAATTTTGTGCCGGTACTCAGTACTCGTTCAGGACAAGCGAGAGGAGCGCAGGATCCAGGGACGAAATAAACATTCCATTAACCAGCCACACGTTTTTGTTACCAGTAATCGAGCAACCCACAGCATTTCGACATGATATTTACTTGTTGTGTCAATACAAGATGTGATAGAAATGACAGAAAAAGAAATATGTGTAAGCAAAACAGCTACTACATTTTCCTATAATTACATGGGCTACTTGCATGTAGTAAGTGGATGAACGAAGATTCACCAGCCTTCAGTGTATAGGGGCAAGCACATTTCGTCCAGCGTCGCTTGAGGTCCTCTGCCGTCTTACATTTCAACATTGCATAACTTTGTTCCAGCTAGGCGCTACAAGGTTTGAGAAAATATTAGCTCTTTTCTTGGGCCTTGATCCCAATATTTTCAGCTTAAGACTTTGGCCCCATATGTGGTCCGAGTTAGCTTGTTCAAAAGATCTGTTTGCTTGAGACCAATGGGACCCCTCATGATCTTGTATGTCGCTATCAAGTCCCAGCACAATCTTCTTCTCCCCAATGAGTACAAACTTAAGTTGGCTAACCCACCCTCATACGGTAACCCCCGCTGGCGTTTTTGCATTCGGGGGACCAGTATTTGCATATTCTCAACACACTTTACGCTTTCCTGCAGGTGCGCCCAGACCTGAGCGCAGTATTTCAAGTTTGGTCTGAGCACTGCTTTATACAGGAGGAGAAGATTCACTGGCTTAGAAAGGTTGGAGCTCTTTTATGACGAAATAACTGCCTTACTTTTTTAGCTGAAAACTTACATTGCACAGAGGGCCGGAAGGTTTTCCTCACAAAGTTGCTAAGAAAACTTGCTTCCATAGCACCTTAAATTATCAGGGACCTAACAGCTGCTTACAATGTAACATATTTGTCACTGTGAGTAAAGGTTTGGAATTTGCTGGTGTTGCAGGGCAGATCGCTTGAGTTTGACCATTTAACAACAGTAGCAAAATCCTTAAGTAGTGGAACCTACTAGACACCGCTAACAAACTTGAACTCATCAGCAAACTTCTACGTGGAGTCTCCTAGTAAAGGGGCCAAGTCTTTCTAAACATAAGAAACTGTAGCAGAGCCAGAATGGTCCCTGGGGGAATCCACTATGTGCAGGTACTGTACTCGAAAAACCATTTCCAACCCTAACAAAAAATGTCCTACCTCAAAAACACGCGGACCGATAATGGAGTGGTTAAGTGTGCAGCCCGTGCCAGGTTATAGTTTCTAGCAGAAAACGGTGGTTTGCCAATTCAATGGCCTTATTGAAGTCTAGGTAACATGTTTCAATCGGATTCAGTCAGCATGACGCTGGGTTATTTCGACAAGTTGTCACAACTGGTTTAGGAGGCATAACCTTTGCTGACAAATACATGCTGTTTCGTTCCGAGCAAGTTATGAGTAGTGGGGTGCTCACAGTTTCTGTCTCTGATGAGGTTTTCCATACACTTCGAAATTACTCTACTCAAGCCAACGAGCCTGTACTTAAACGCCCATTGTTAAGGCTCTTATTTTCCTGGCCACCAAACCTGCATCCATGCAATCATGTAGTATCCTTCCATTACCAAGAGACCTTACGAAGTTCAACAACTGGAGGCTTGACAGTAACGGCAGAGCTTTACAATGGTTGGAGGCACATTAGCAAAGTTGGGGGATTTGTATTGGTTTAAAACATTCAGAGCTGGTTCGACATCCGCTGCGGTTAGTTTGAGTTCTTACCGTTTCTCACGCTTACGCTTTGTGGCTGAGAAGGGATAGAATATCCATTGTCCGCCCGATGAACTACCTGAAAAACACACCGCAACGCTCGTGCGTACCTAGGTCTGCTGTAACCTGAAACCCAACCGCTTTGTTTAAGGTATTGACAAGTTCGAATAAAGACGACTTCGCTTAACCATAGCCGTAGTAGTGTTTCGGATCCGTCTTAACTATATGCGCAAGAAAAAGGTCACATAAGTATTTGGCCAGCCTCTGAAGTTGACAACCCAGTCATCACGTTGTTCGTAGCTCGGCCATTTACGGGATCCGCCGGTCTAACTGAATCATTTCCATAGCGCAGTACGACGTTTCAACTCTCTGTCGGTGCTCCGGCGTCACCAATGGCGCTTGCCTGCGTGGCGTATTCTGCTTAAGGTACCAAACTACTGCATCATTTGCGTGTGCCAACCTTTGGTCATACGTTTCTTTTGGTCCAGTTTGCTTCGGCCTATTCAGGAACCCAAGTAATATTCTTGGCTTTTATCATCAAAAGCACGGTAGTAATTGGGCTTAAATACCGCGTCAGGAGGGGTTCGTTTAATGTATTCGACAACTTAACGGGAAAACCCAGAAGGATCACCCTTTCCGATAATAGTTCATACGATCAATAAATAAATAAGTAAAAAATAAATAAAGTTTTATTCTGGACAAGGCGAGGCACACCTTTACAGGCATGATCATATTTAGCCAACATAGTGTGATCAAATTGTACAAAAGGACATGTTTGGCATAACAGTGTATGTAAGGATATGGGTGTATATGCGTATGTGTTGGGTAAGTTTGGTTGCCCAGGTAAGTTTGTAAGTTTAATTGAATGTCTGCACTGTGGTATGCGAGCGAGGGTGCAGCTGAGTGGAGAGACCTCTGATGACTTTGCAGTTGTCTCTGGTGTGAAGCAAGGCGGGGTCTTAGCTCCTGCCCTGTTTAATATCTATCTTCATGCAATGTTGTCTTGCGCTTTTGATGCGGCTTGTGCTTACAGTGTTCGTGTGGAGCACCGTATTGATGGTGGGTTGCTGAACATCCGTCGTTTCGGTGCGAGAACTCTAGTCTGTGAGACACCTATCCGTATGTTGCTGTTTGCTGACGACTGTGCGTTGTTTTCACACAGCGTGGATGAGTTGCAGCACATGACTAGTGCTCTGGCTTCGACAGAGGCCAACTTCGGGCTCACCATCAACACAAGCAAAACTGTCTGTCTCTTTCAGCCTTCACCGGAGGTGCAATCTTCAATATTGCCGCAAATCAGCATTGGTGCTGAAGTATTGGAAACCACCTCCCGCTTCTGCTACCTTCGGAGTGTGATGTCGACTGATCAGCAGCTACACGTTGAGTTGCGTAATCGCGTGTCGAAGGCGGCAGCAGCATTCGGGAAGCTTGAGTACCGAGTGTGGAACAACCATCAGCTTAGCATTGGCACGAAGCTGATGGTGTACAAATCCATGGTACTGTCCGTTCTTCTATACGGCAGTGAAACGTGGACGATGTACCGGCGGGATGTGCGATATCTCGAGCGGTTCCATCAGCAGTGTCTGCGACGAATTTTGCGGATTGGCGGGGGTGCCAGAGTTGCAGACACGGTAGTGTTGCGCCGAAGTGGGATAAATAAATAAATAAATAAATATTTATTCTCGACTATGCGAGGCACGCCAGTTGAGGCATGATCAGGTATGTACAGCTGTACAGACATTTTATGGGAACTGTAGTGACAGTAGAAAATTGTTCATATGTCCATGCTTGGAACTGTGCGATGGTGAACATGCGAAAGAACGATTTGTTTGGACATAATCGCTCTGCCATATATCGCAGTCATACCTCGAGTAATAATAGATAAAGAATCCTGAGTGATCCATTGAAGATAATTGAAGTGCAAGCTATCCAGTATGATGATTCTAATTGAGCTGCCAGTGTGAAGTTATGGGCTGTGACTTTATTCGGTGGCGAGTCACATTCGCCACGTTGCAGTGTTGTTAAACGGACATTTGTGGCTTTTTATAGGGAGAACGCTTGCCAGGCGAAAACCCACCACGTCCTGAAACACTGCCGCCAATCCATTGAATGGCAAGTTGTAACTGGCTATGTTTCTTGTTGAACATTCTTTTGCTCCGTTATTCGCAGTCAAGTTGCGTCCCATTTTCTGCTGGCTGATGCGGCCATTGCGTGCCTGGGTCCTCTCCTGTTCCAGATCGGTAGGTCAGGAACTAAGCATTCTTTCTGGATATGATGTGTTGATCATCTGCAGAACCACGTGAAGCCTCGAAGAATATACCTTGAAATATGTTGAAGTCTTGGAAGACAGGATAGGTTCCGAAGAAAGAATCGCAGATCCCCCGGGGTATGTAGTGAAATTGATTAGAGATTGTGATAACCACGGCCATTTGAGCGGTCAAAGCGGATTGAAGAGCTTAGAATGACCGATTGTTCAAGCTTTGTCTTGGCAGAAGAATGTGCCTTCCGTAGTCGAAAGTCCTCCAGTCAAGAGATATGTGGAATAGGGATTGTTAGATAAATTGGACTCAGTGGTTCATGCCGCGGAAGAATTGATTGATTTGTCCAGTTAGTAAGTTGTAAAAAAGTTGATAATTTTCCGCTCATGTCCAGGTAGAGGAAATGTGTGCCTTGGATTGTTGTCGAAACGGAGGACAATTCCTTGGGTGCGTGTCGCCGTACCTGTGACAGACTCGGGAGAAAAAGGAAACGAACAGAGACAGCCACACAGACAGAAGAAAGGAATGCATCTGGAATGCAGTCAATCAATTGCGGCGATGCCTAATTTATTGTACCCCTATGCATGTAATTGTTATTTAAATATCGCATATACACGTATATCATAAGTGGCGAAATACGACGAGAATCGAGCGGAACACGGATCAGTAAAGAATGAAAGATTGAAGATGAAGCAGGAGTGTTTGGGGAGGGGTCAGAAAGCAAAAGAGCGTTTAGATGCGACTGGATAAGTCAGCAAGATGTAGCTAGGCAGTCGAATTAAAGTGGGGATAACAGTAGTGAATGTCGCGAGAAAATAAATTTGCGGGACTACAGAGGCTATATAAAAAGCCCGTTAGCATATCAAACGAAGCTCTCAGGCTGAGAGACAGGGTGTGTTGTGACTGCACAGCCTAGAACACGTGCGTCTCTGATTTCTGGAAACAGTCAGAAAATAGGAGACTGGTCAGACCAGGCTAGAGT
The DNA here is from genome assembly GCA_944474145.2 of Dicrocoelium dendriticum. Lineage (NCBI taxonomy): Eukaryota > Metazoa > Platyhelminthes > Trematoda > Plagiorchiida > Dicrocoeliidae > Dicrocoelium > Dicrocoelium dendriticum. Next base: position 46,313,680 of record OX104063.1, read on the forward strand.
GGAGCCAGGCCCGAAGTGTTATCCGTCCAATGGATAAAGGAAGGCAGTCAGAGTGCGAAAATGGAAGAATGTAATCGTAAAGGAGACACTTAAGGGGAAGTGGAAGAGCCTACAAAAATCTCGAGGTGTTGCGAACGGACCTTTGGACCAGTCGATGGTTCAAAAGTATGGGCTCAGTGTTCGGAAAGCAGGAGACCATGGAGATGTATGCAGTGGACGGCATACTTTTATTGAGCCACCTGAGATGGCTCGGTCATGTGAGCCGTATGGATTCGGCGCGGATACCGAAACAACTTTTATACGGTCAGCTGAGTATAGGGAAGCGGCACGTGGGGAAACCATAGTTACGTTACCAGGACATGATTAAAGTGAGCCTCACACGTTCTAACGTTGATTGCAGATCATGGGAATCGAAGGCGGTTGATCGTGGTGCATGGCGCGACCTAATCACGAAGGCAGTTGCTGAAGTGCAGGAGAAAGCCCTCATGCATGCAGAGAAGAAGCGGCAAGTGCGGAAGCGGCAAGCACCAATGAATTGTACTCCCTCGACATCGAGCGCATTGTGCTGTAGAACATGCGCTCGCGAGTGCCTTAGTCAGGCAGGCCTAGTGAGCCATGAGAGAGGTCATTCGGGACCACTGCTGAAGCGCCGACGGGTCCCGCGGTGAACGTAGGCAGTACCGGCGCAGCGTTTGTAGGCACGCTGAATTCGATTTACTAACCGCGTGCTTGCATGCTAAGTCTCTTTATTTCAGGTGGTGGGTTTACATTTTTACCTTAATGCTTTTCTTTCTCTCTTTTCTTTCTCATATAAATATCTCCCTGTACTCTATTCCATTAACTTGCACACATCGCTTCAGCCAATTGTTTCCTTTTGTGGTATTTTTGGATGTACCTGAGCGTTTGTTAGTGATTGAGTATCGCCAGTGCTAAAGGGACGAGTGATATCTGTGGACTTGAAGCGTTTATGAATAAATAAATAAATGCGCATATTTCTAAACTGGCTAGCAGCTGCGCCCATAAGGAATAAGATCAATGTTTACATTAATCCTATGCCCTAGGATCGGGGTAGCTAAAGCGTGTGTATATGTTCCTTGTTAGCAATTGCGACTGAAATCGCTCGCTTAGGAGTGCAACTGATGAGGTTGTACTCGCCCAACTTGCAATGCTTCTGGCTCCTTCAGGCGATATTGAGCTCCTGACTTTGTTTGTTGTGAAAGTTGCGCAGCTCCGTAGTTGTGTATGTTTTCTTTGAAACCAGGATCCAAATGAACACGAACTTCACGATAAATTTTCAGACTATTTCGGTCTGCTCAGTCGTCACATTTATTGGTGAGCACAAGGAACTAGCAGAGCGGCGGAATTATAAGGAAACTGAAAAGTTAAAAATAATTGCTGGAAATGCAAACAAAAATGAACCGTCAGTGTTAAGAGACCTACTAAGGTGGCCTAGTTCACTACCAAAAAATAAATTAACAAAAAACAACCAAAATCGCTTCAACTAAATTTGATCCCTGCCGCTAAAATTCAACGCGAGTAAAGCTCATAACATAAGATCTTTCATATGGACAGAATAATGTGAACAGTAGTGCAAATATAATTTGCTAAAAACAAGTATTCACTGTTGATTACGGTAAAAGTGAAAGCAATGCAATACGTGCAGTAGTTCACGACGGTCTACGAATAACGCCATTCTTTAAGGTTGGCTAAAATAGCTTTCTGCTTTGCAAGGTGATGCCGTAAAAAGAAAAGAAAATGTAGAAGTGGTGAAGCGATCTTAGTTCCAAATAGACACAACTATCTAGAAATGCACTCTGTAGCCCGTAATACCCTGCAAAACCAGGTACGAGGTATGTCGCCAAAAAGCAAACGTTTAAGGCATACTTAATACATATAGGCAACTAAGCAATAATGCTACGCGAAAAGATTAGGAATCAAGGAACGAATGTCATATATGCAAAAAACATTAGGACATCTTATAATTAAACCACGGTCAGGAGGCATCAGTGCATACTTTTCAGTGGATACTGAGGCAGATAAACCATCAGCAATATAGTTTATTAATTTTTAAGTTTATAAGTGGTTGCGAAAATTATATAAAGACTGCTTGAGCTAGGTGCTTGTTGGCGCCTGGGATACTAGTAGGTAATCAATGGCACGCAAGGGACGTGTCAAATACGGCCCAGTATAGAAGTTGGAGGCGACTGAACCCAACGTAGATTACGCAGGCTACAAAACTAGGAAGCGAATCATCCAGCGAGAAACGGTGCAACAAGGTACTCGCTAAGATGATTTGTGAAAACGGATGTTCCGTCAGTAAAACAACTGCAGATGTTGAAGGGTAAATCTACCGTAACAGCAAATGTTGCCAAATACTACAACAGCGTGTTTTCCGGTACATTACAATGGTCTCCACCTAGAAGACTGAAAGATGGAAGCCTTCGATGTAGCTGTTAGCCGGGGTAGAGCGGTAGGGGAGGATGGGTGCGAATAGTGGCATGGGTTTTTACAACGGCTGCCAAGACGGGGTGTGTAGCATAGTTCTCTGGGTCTAGACTTTTGTTATTTATTAGTTTTGTTGATCTTGTGGAACAGAGTGCAGCATCGGTGGGCCGTCGAGGCAGGCTGGTCGGACTGCAACAAAACTGGCTAGTCCAGGAAAAGGCCGACAAGACCTTCCCTTTGCTGCAGATCCGACGGTGCGCTTGTGAGGTTTCACTCCCCACCGCGCTTCAGTCCACGATCCTGTTCACACGAAAAAAATCCAGGCGTTCTCGTCCAACAAAGAAATCCTGGCGTAATCCTCAGCAACGCCTAACCAGACGTTTGAGGACCAACCCGTTCGTGGCTGTCTGCGGCCGAGGGCGACGGACTGTTCTTTGGGTCAAGAACAGGGCCTTGTGTCGGCAGGTGCTTCACACGGAGGTTGGGTTGAGTAGGTTGGCGTGTCACTCAACGGTTGCCACGGCAGTTTTGCGGTTGAGTTTCTGGAAGGTAGAACTCAATGGAGGGGCAACGTTGGTGGAAGAGGCTTGACGCTGGAGGGGAAAGTGGCAGGCAAGATAAAGCAACTACGCTTTTAGGTATTCGAACAGTTTTGGGTTCTTTTGTCGCTTTTGCAAAAACTTTGTGAACAAGATGCACGATTATCACTATAGACGAAAATGGCGTGTTTATGGAAATGGCAAACGTTTAAAACATTTGAAAAACGGACCGGATGTTTGACCCGTCTACCGCGTCAGTCGGTCGCTCGGGGTTGAGGCGGGGTAGATTGAGCATCAAGGAGGACGGAGTGCTTCTGGATATCCGGTGCTCGGGAAGTCACCGCAGGCACGAGTGCTTGTGTGGTGGCATCAGGCTGGATTGCAAGTAGTTCGTCAAAGAAAGCCACTCTGAAGCGGTCGATGGACACCGTTGTTCGGTGACCATTCTGGTCTAATGTAAAATCTTTCGGAGTCCGTTGCTGAACTCCGAAAGAGCCAGTGTAGGGAGGCTGAAGAGGGCGCGGCACTTCCTGGTTGTAGAGAAAGACGTGAGTGCCGGTAGAGGGTCCGCTGTGCAGTTGCACATCTAGTCTGCTCACAGCGCGGAGTCAGGCTAGTGAAGGCATGCGTGGAGCTAGGGAGAACGCAACGTTAGGCGGAGGCAAACCCGACGATGCAGGAGTTTAAACGAATGTTCCTGGAAAGTTTAGCATTTTGCAGCAAATTAGCTCGGCTGGTGCACATTGCAAGCCAGCTTTGATGCTGCCACGAATGCCTAAGATTACGAGCGAAACGTTTTCGCTGCAGCTATGGTCGGAGAAGGCGCAGAAGGAGGCTTTATGCTGTCTATGGAATCGTTCAACTTACCCGTTGGCTGCTGCATGATATGCTGTGATATGAATTGGGCGCCAGTCTAAAATTGCTGCACGTATCGACTTGTGAAAATTAGAAAGGCGTTTCTCGGTCGCTTGTAATAATGGATGGGCATCGGCAGTGCGAGGCCAACTGGTCCGAGGAGGCCCGGATAACATTCTCAACTGCGCAGTCTGTTGCGGGGATGGCATCTGGCCAACTAGTGTAGCGGTCCACACATGTAAGGCTTTATACGAATCCGTGTGAAGGAGGCAATGGAGCTACCAGTTCTACGTATGCGTGCGTGAACCGAGAGTCCGGCGCGTGGAATGAACCAACAAAACTGCGGGTGTGACGATGTATTTTGGAGCGCTGGCATTGAAGGCGGGCGCGAGCCCAAGTACGAACATCTTTGTTTACGCATGACCAAGAAATGTTCGGTGATCGGACACAAAAATGCACGAATACCGGAATGTGCTAGTGAGTGCAGTGTGGCAGAGACTGTGCGTCTGTAGTCCACAGACACGATGGGGCTAGGACAACCAGTGGAAGTGTCACGGTGAGTGGTTCCTTCCGTGGTTTGAAGATTAACTGGTTGCACAGGTTGTACCGTGAAGTGGACTGCAGAGTGCGCTGTATGTCTTCGTCTTGAGCCTGAGCAGATGCCATGGCGGCAAGGTCGACGGTAGGCAAAGACGGGAGAGTGAGGTTAAGGCCTGCGAAAGAGTTTGCGACGGGGTTGTCGACACCTGAGACATGACTTAGGTCAACAATGAACTGCGAGAAAAAGTCTAAGCGTCTTGTTTTCCGTGGAGTATATTTATCACAAGTAGAGTTGCAGGCGAAGATAAGCGGCTTGTGGCTAGTGTAGGCCGTTAACGCGCGCCCTTCGAGGGTATGCCGGTAAGAACGAACGGCTGGGTAAATGGCGAGCCGTTCTTTGCCAAACGTGCTGTAGCGGGCTTCCGCTGGCTGCAGACACTTAGAGACGAACTTGAGTGGTTGCCAACGTGGTTGGAGGACGGCTCCTACCATGACATCTGAGGCAGCGACCGTAATGGAAAGGGAAGAATTCGCTTCGGAATGAGCGAGGAGAGCTATGTTGGAGATAGCATCCGTGAGCTCGGCGAAGGCTGGGTGTGCTGCGTCCGTAAAAGCGAACTTATGTTCATTCCCGCTGAGTAGGTCGGTCAGAGGCCGCATGAGCTGAGCACAGCGCGGAATGAAGCGTCGATAGTAGTTAATCAAACCATAAAACCGACGGAGGTGCTTGAACAAAGTTGGTGCTGGGAAGTCCTTGGTTGCCTGGATCTAATCAGGAAGGCCTTCGATACCAGATGATGAAAGGAGGTAATCTAGGTAGCCTAAAGTTGGTTTGCGGAGTTCGTACTTGGTCAGGTTGATTGTGACGCAGTGTTCTGTCAAGCGTTGGAAGAGAGTACGAAGGTGCTCGAGGTGCTCTTGTTCCGATGAACTGGCTACTAAAATATCACCGTAGGAATAAGCTAACTCTAGGTCACAAGTGACACCGTGGATGAAGCTTTGGAAGGTTGGTGCGGCGTTGCACAGTCCAACTGGCATCCCTAAAATATCAAACAAGCAGAAAGGGGTGGAATGTCATTTGCTTCTACAGGTATCTGGTGATAGGCGCGAACCAGATCTATCTTGCTGAGGATGGTCTTACCTGTGTGGCATGCGTTAATGTCCTGCGTGTGTGGAATGGGTTACCTATTTGAAAAGGTTAGCCGGGTAAGTGCGTGGTAATCACCGCAAGGGTGCCAGTCACCAGATTTCTTGAGGACTATCTGCATGGCGGTCGGAAAGGCGGATTATTCCCAGATCAAGCTTGTGCTCAAACTCCGCCTTAGCTGCATTTAGTTTTTCAAGCAATAGTCAGCGTTGACGGCATGACGCAGGTAGACCATTCCTCCGTATGTAACCGGACGACCAGCTTTACTGCCCTGCCGTGATCCTGTCTCACTGGACTAGTCTGTTTATCTCTGACTGATCCCATGCTGCCGAGCCTTGAACGGTATTGGCTCCGCTGAATTAACTATATTACCCCTACTCTGAGGGACTTATGGACTGGTACCCTCATTATTGTTATAGCCTCTTTCTTATCTGTATTTTACGACCTAGTCCCAAAGCGCCGATTAATCCAATACCGCTTAGTCGGCCTCGTATTCACTGAATTCACTTGGACTTCTGAGACATCACTTCTATTGGTTTGGCTGACCTAATGGTGCTGTTTACACTACTTGGAGAGCATCGTGGGCTTCTCCACTCTTTTCCAATTAACTCTTCTCACCTCGACCCTAACCTATTCTTCTCTCGCTTTCTGTTTTCAATCCCTTTCTTATCGGACGTCCGGCTTTACTGCATTGCCGTGATATTGGCTCACTTGCCTAGTCTGTTTCCCTCAGTTTGCTACTATGCT
>OX104063.1:46320452-46628801 GCA_944474145.2 Dicrocoelium dendriticum
TTTGCTTAGCTGTTTTGCTTATACTTCTTTCTTTTTCTGTCATTTCTATCTCATCTTGTATTGACACAACAAGTAAATATCATGTCGAAATGCTGTGGGTTGCTCGATTACTGGTAACAAAAACGTGTGGCTGGTTAATGGAATGTTTATTTCGTCCCTGGATCCTGCGCTGATCTCGCTTGTCCTGAACGAGTACTGAGTACTGGCACAAAATTTGTTCACGGGTTATGAATTCGCACTATCCCGATAGTCTGCTTAGGTTGCTGATGTCTTCTCTTCAACACAGGTGCCCTGTATATCGTAAACTGACAGGCTAGGTTTGTTTAGATCTGTCTTGTCTGTCTCATCACAATCGGACGCTAAATCTTCGGAACACCTCACTGAAACATTGCAAGTCCTGGTAAGATCTCGTTAAGGCTGAAATACGTTTATCGCAGAGTTGTAGATTCATGTAATGCCATACTTAAGGATACGGCTGTAGTAACACAGGCGAACGCCTCTGAACCTTGGTCACATGTTTTTGAGTTGAAGTACAAACATTTCAAATGGGGCCCTTAACATTTATCTCCATTTCTTTGACATTACCTAACATTGCGACTACTACCGCACTTTGCAGATTAGCAGATAAATTAAACTAGCAATTTTTCCTTTTTTGCATCCCATCCATTCTTTATTCATTGGTTCATTGGTTGTTAGAGAGCAGAAGGTAGTAACTTTGTCAGCTCCAGCAGTTCCCGCTCGTTTCGGTTGCTGGGATCATTGCGGTACAAGGTTTTGCAGCGGGCTTCTGTGGTCGAATGGGGGCAGCAAAATCGTTGCGCACTCAGGGTAGCGATCCAACAGTTATTCGAAACATTCCTCCGCGTCCGCATCGACGACAACCTCTGGCAAGCTATTCCAGGCATTTATTACCCGGTTGGATAGGGTCCGGTCAGACTGCGACGAATTTGGTTGCAGAGAACGTGGCCATTGATTGGTACAAGTCAAGGCAAGTAAAAATATATGTTTTATTTACACGAAAAGGTGCATTTTCAGCATAATAAATTATCAGGTGCACATTTACCAGAGGGTTATCATCAAAATGCAAAGTTTACAAAAGAATATAAACAGGAGGAGGCCCTGACTTAAATCAACCAAGCAACAATACTAAAAAGTTAGACTTAACCTTCGGGATTTGTGTCCATTGAAAACGGAAAAAGTTTCGTAAATTGGTTCCTCAGAATTTCTTTCAACAGACGCAGAAATATGAGTTTTGCAATAATATATCAAGCATCGGACGCGAAATATTGTGTGCAGATTAAATGTTCTATAAAGGGTCGCAGTGGTCTTGGCAGTGGATTTAACTACACACCTGGAGGTCCTGTGGCTATTCAACGGGCTCTGGAGAGGCTCTGGGAATGATCTGTTTTGTGGTTATTGCCCATAAACCAGGCAGTGTTCAGTGCTGCTTATCGGAGCGTCTGATTCATCCACAAGTTATGTATTGATGGGACTGTACTTCCTCACGTGACTCATCAGGTTGATCTAGGTGTCGTCCATTGTTCCACACGACACTCTTGCGACAACTGGAAGAAGGCGGCTAGTAAAGGGTTCGGATGTTGTGGTTTATCCGTCGTTCTTTTGGGACCATAACCGCTAATGTTTTTGTGAAGCTCTTCTCAGCGTGTGCGACCCCACCTAGAATATTGCGTCCAGGCCTGTCCACCATGCCGTGTCCGGAACAAAATGGCACCAGAAAGGGTGTTGCTTGTCGGTACTAGGTTGATCGAGGGATTACGAGGACAAACGTACCCCGAACGCCTACTTAGTTTGGGGATGAATTCAATGCACTATCGAAGGACTAGAGGGGACGTAATCCTAACCTACCGTATTTTGACTGGGAAGGTTGGCCCTGATTCGTCCTGGCAATTTAGTCCTGCTAGATTATCTGGTCTCCTCGGGCATTGTATGAAGCTGGACAAACCGCGGTCCGATCGAGTAAGAGCGGAGACATGGTTATCGCGTCGAGTCATCGAGCGTTGGAATTTGCTTCCAGAACCTGTTGTCTAGGAAGCTACGGTTAAGGGGTTTGAGCGTCAACTAGAGATTCTTGGGTGGCCACACGAAACCTTTCCTTTTTCCTGACTAGTTCCCAGCTTCATACTTCGATTCTATTTTCTAAACCTTTCCTCGCCATTGGCATTATTCACTTTTTTAGCTGATTTCCCCTACTTTCTTACCTTCGCTTTTTCTTCCTCTCTTACTTCACGTAACTGACATAGCTGGGACAGCTAATGTAAGGAGCGTGGGCATTAAATTGGTGAACCAGGGTGCTTTTTGGGTGTTTTCCTTCTAGACCTTTCAAGAAGTCGGAGCACACCAATCAACTCCTGGATGGACGACCAGCTCAAGAAGGAACAATTCCGGGATTCGTCCTATCGTTCCAGTCCCACCTGAACATGAACTTGTTACGATATTGAGATATATACAGTAGATGAAGTAAAAATGATGTTCGGGGAAAAATTCAGATTCAGATGGACTGGAACGATAGGAAAATCCCTTGAGTGTTCCTTCTTGAGCAAATCGTTGAGCCAGGAAATGATAAGGTGTTAGTTCTTGATAGATCTAAAACGAAACAACTGAAACACACCCTGATCAACCAATTACTGCCCACGTTCCCTGCACTAGCAGTCCCCGCTGTGTAGGTTACGTTCAGTAAGAAAGGAGTGGAAAGTAAATGGAAGATAAAGGGGAATGAAAGTCATTAAAATGAAGGATAACACCAAAGAGTGAAGAGAATGACAGAATAAGAACTAAAAAGTTGAAGATGGATATGGTCAGGAGAAGGGAAAGGTTCCGTGTTGCCACCCAAGAGCGTCTAACTGACGCTCGAAACCCTTAACCGTAAGTTCACTGACTACACTTTCTGGAAGCGAGTTCCAGCGCTCGATAATTCTACGCGGTAACCGAGTTTCCGCCCTGATCCCGTCAGAACGCGGCTTGTGTAGCTTCACGGGATGACCGCGAAGACAAGGCAACCTAGCCGGGCTAAATAGCCAACGCAAGTTCGGCCCAACCTTCCCCGTTAAAATGTGGTATGTAAGGATTAGGTCTCCTCGAAGCCGTCGGTAGTGCATTGTATACATACCCAAGCTAAGTAGACGCTCCGCGTTCGGTTGCCCCCGTAACCCCTCGACCAATTTGGTACCTACTCTCAAAACCCTCTCAAGCTCCATTTTGTCCCGAACAAGGCAGGGCGCGCAAGCCTGGACGCAGTATTCCAGATGGGGCCGAACGAAAGCTGAGAACAGCTTCACAAATATGTCGGCAGTTAAGACCTCGAAAGAACGGCGTATTAACCATAACATTCTGAAACCCCTACTAGCGGCCTTCTTTCAGTTGTCACCAGAATGCAAAGAGGAAGAATAGATGGCGCCTGGGTCTACCTAATTGGAGACAAGGGGGAGTTCGACCCCCCGAGTACGTATCTCGAAGGCGGGAAAGTTGCTCCTATACGAAGGACGGAACACAGCCTAATTTATGGGCGGTAGCCACAAAGTAGACCAGTCCCAGAGTCTGTCCAGTGCATGCTGTATGGCCTCAGAAACCCCAGGAACATTTACAACATTCCATAGCTTAAGGTCATCAGCAAACAATAAGGATGGTACCCCAAGCTCTCCAGGGAGATCATTTACTTAGATGGAGAACAGCATCGGTCCGAGGACCGAGCCCTGTGGGACACCGCTAAGGACGGCTTGCTTAAAGCATAAGCTGCGACCCACACGTACACACTGCTCTCTTCTCTGCAAAAACGCAGATACCCAGTGAAGGGCGCGGCCAGATACGCCGTAGGACCTCAGCTTATGTGATAGCCTCAAGTGGGGTACCTTATCAAATGTTTTCGAGAAGTCTGCGAAAAGCACATCCACCACGTGGCCATTGTATACTGCCTCGGCCCAAGCTTCACGAGCAACCAACAAATTCGTCAAACACGAAAATCCATTCCGGAATCCATGTTGTGCACTACTGAGCAGATTAAATCTATTCAGGTGACATTCCAAAGCATCTCTCACCAGCTTTTCAAGCAGTTTGACCACGGCGCTAGTCAGACTAACTGGACTGTAATTGGCTGACAGACTCCTGTCGTCATTTTTGAAGATAGGACAGATGACAGCCTCCTTCCATTCGGAAGGTAATGTACAGCTGTCAAGTAATTTCTGAAACACCATCGTCAGCGGTCCACTTAGTTCCCCCTCCATTTCATGCAGAAGCTTTGGGTGAATTGAATCAGGTCCAGCTGCTTTGGAAGGGTTCAGTTCTTGCAGCAGTTTAAGGACTTGCGTTTCCACCACAGTAAACTCAGCTAAATAAGAACAATCAGGTACTCTGGGGACCAGTTCAACGTTAGTCAACGCGGTCCCACGTACGAAAGCCCCTGCATACTGTTCCCCAATACACAAGCCTTATCTGAGTCCGCATAACGAACGCATAACGACCGATTTAAAGGCGCCTCCGTGAGGTTGCCTGAGATCTAAGTGCTATGTATTTATTTAACCATTTGGGTTTCAATTGATCCCGTGATCTCTGTCTTGGATCGACGACACACTCACGAAAGAACACACAAGGGTTTTTTGCTGTTCGTCCAACTTGAACTTGAGTTACTGCTGAATAACAAATTTTGCACTCGTTAGTTACTTTATATATAGTTTAAAGACGCCAAGGTAGTGACTAGAATTTATGAGATTATGTCCAATTTTCATATATGCATTTACCCTATATACCATGATTGTAATTGGAGTAGTGACCTACGACTGCTGTACTAAAATCACCATCACCTTTGCCGGCTGCTTGGCAATGGCCCTTTCCTGCCTCACCGGTCTGCGAATTTGCCAACCTTCAGTCTCTACAAATGAAACGTTAATTGAAAGGCCACTTGAACATTTAGACGAAACGAACTTGTATTGGTCTAAGAAATTGCAGGTGCTACTTAATCCTTGTCTTTACTTTTAGAGTAAATTGACTCATCTCCAGCATGGACTTAAATGCGGTTCTGTCGAGTTTGCTTTCAACCATGGTACCACAACTCTTGCGTTCAAGTATTCCGGTGGTGCCATTGTTGCTGCTGACTCACGTGCATCATCTGGGTCTTACATAGGTACGTTTGTCTGTTGCTTCAACTTCCTCCAGCTTCTGGGACAACTGAGAAGATTCTGAAGATAAACCAATATCTCCTGGGAACCATGGCTGGTGGAGCGGCTGACTGTGCCTACTGGGAACGCGTTCTATCCAAGCAGTGCAGGTATCAGTCTTTCTTATCTTGGGCATCACTAGGCTTTTCGAGTTGCGCAACAAAGAAAGAATGTCAGTCGCAGCAGCTTCTAAATTGCTCGCGAATATGCTGTTTGAATACAAAGGCGCCGGTCTTAGTGTTGGTACAACTATTGTTGGTTGGGATAAAAAGGGCCCTGGTGTTTACTATGTGGACAATGATGGTCATAGGATGGCGGGTGATCTTTTTTCCGTTGGTTCTGGAAGCATGTACGCTTACGGAGTGCTAGACACACACTATAAATACCACATGAAAGATGAAGATGCATACGAACTTGCTCGCAGAGCTATATTCCACGCTACTCATCGCGATGCAGCTTCCGGGGGGATTATTAACGGTAAGCCTGCTGTTTGTCGTGATGTTTCCTACAGTATACCACATGACAAAGGATGGTTGGAAATTTATCGGCAAATACGACGTTGCTGACCTGTATCACAAGTACATGATTCAGTGATATAACTTTAAAATAAATGTTTTCTACGTGTTTGTTTTTTTGTTTCTCAAATTGATCATCCATTGCAGTCTTTCTTAATGTTTTTCAGGTCTTATGAGTCGGAAATGCCCAATAACTTTCCTTGAGCTTCGGGATTTTTGCCTTAATGTTCGCCTTCGGAAGCTTAGTCTTTTGGCTACATATATTATTTTTGTCGTCTTCATTTGCGAATACCTTATTTACTACATCGCCATTTCTCAGTGCATTTGGCCACGACTTCCGTCCATATCAACATCAAAGCAGAGCGTGAACACTACTATCAAAACGCTTGTCTTGGCTGACCCTCACTTGGTTGGACCATTTAAGGGGCATAATTTGGATCGCCTGAGGAGGTACATGGTCTTTTCATTTCTTTTTATACATATGCAGACTGCTAATCGTAACGCCTCTCTGACGCTGGTCTTAGTTCACACTGTCGTAGCGCAGCCTTTCTGATGCATGCAGTTCACTCACGCAAAATATTTCACATTGTTAATCTCATCACCTGTTTCGCTTGAACCTTTCTTATCTCTGAACCTAAGTCTTCAGCAGTTTGTCTTTGAAGTTCAACTAATTATAGAGAGCAGATGTGGTATCGTTGTCAGCTGTCGATTCCAAATCATGGCGCGTTTGGTGCGTGTCGTTGCGCGACGATATTTTTCAACGGTTCGTTGCATTTTCAATCACGTCAGGAACCTCCCAGCATCAATCGATTAGGAGTGTAGTGAATTTGAATGAGGAATACGAGTTAGAAGATATGAGCACTAGTGATTAGGCTTTATTAAGCAAGCAAGTGAGGCATATAGGCTGGAATGAAATGCGGTAAGGTTATGATAAACGAGTACAAAGTGGTAAATTTAAGGCTGGAGTTGTGCGGATTGGTTGCTCGTTTTCTTTGATATTGCTTACAATAGTGTGAAGGATTAGGTGGACAAATGGGGACCGATTGGAACACCCGAGTGTCACTTGTGTGTTATGGGGTCGTTTAGGAGATCTTTGTGATGGGGGCTAGAAGGGTCACTAGACTGACATAGTCCTGGAGGTGCCAGGTTGCGGAGTGACACATTATCTTTTACCTTGGAATACATTGAATACATGGAAATATTGAGAGCAGGAGGGAGATCACTTGTCAGTTCCATCGGTTCAGAATCATCCTAAGGCGAGTGCTTGCTTTCGGAAAACATTACTCCTTCGCAGATCAGCAGCAGGACCCTGTCATGTGCGTTAGATGGGTGTCTAGCAATAGCTTAAAACTTTCTTCGGTCTGCGAGTCAATGATGTCCTTCGGCAGACTGTTCCACTCATTTACCACTGGAATAGAGGGCAGCTTGTGGACGGGCGCGAAGTGTCCTCGGCTTAAATAATTTCCATTTGTGGCAACATGTCGAGCTGCCCACACTTAGATGAAGGAACTGCTGCAGCTCACTTCCAAGCTCTCCCCTTTGATGCGTCTGGTGTAGAGGGGATCTCCGCGACAGCGGCAATATTCCATGCGGAACAGCTTCCAAGTCTTAAGTCGAAGAGTGTAGGGAAGATCCCGAAGCTCCAATTTAGATTTTGAACCGCGCCTCTGCACCTATATCAGATCATGTTCACGTCTCGTTAGGGGGTAAGCGGCCGGGAAACCATATTCTTTAATCGGGTGGACATGCGAAGCGAACAGGGTTCTAAAGATCTCAGGTGTGATTTTACAGAACGATCTTCGCAAAGCCCAGAGCATTCGGTTGGCTGCCGCGAACTTCTGCGTTCAAGTTCAAGTTCAACTGGGACTAGAACGATAGGATGAATCCCGTAAGTGTTCCTTCTTGAGCGGGTCGTCCATACAGTTGTTAGGGGTGCTCCTATTTCTTGATGGGTCCAAAACGAAAACACCCGAAAAGCACCCTGGTCCACAAATTTAATGCCCACGTTCCTTACATTAGCTGTCCCTGCTATGTCAGTTACTTGAAGTAAGAGGGGAAAAAATCGATTCGATAGCGTAAGGGAAATCAGTTAAAAGAAAAGAATAATACTAATGGTGAGGAAAAGTTTAGAAAATAGAATCGAAGTATGAAGCTTGGAATTAGTCAAGAAAAAGAAAAGGTTTCGTGTTGCCACCCAAGAGCATCTAGTTGACGCTCAAACCCCTTAACCGTAGCTTCCTTGACAACACTTTCTAGAGGCATGTTCCAGCGCTCCATGACTCGACGCGATAACCATGTCTCCGATCTAACTCTATCGGACCGCGGTTTGTCCAGCTTCATACAATGCCCGCGGAGACCAGATAATCTAGCAGGACTAAATTACCAGGACAAATCAGGGCCAGTCTTCCCAGTCAAAATACGGTAGGTTAGGAATACGTCCCCTCTAGTCCTTCGATAGTGCATTGAATTCATCCCCAAACTAAGTAGGCGTTCGGGGTACGTTTGTCCTCGTAATCCCTTGACCAACCTAGTACCGACACGCAACACCCTTTCTGGTGCCATTTTGTTCCGGACAAAGCATTGTGGACAGGCTTTGACGCAATATTCCAGGTGGGGTCGCACACGCCGAGAAGAGCTTCACAAACACAGCGGTTAGGGTCCCAAAAGAACGACGGATAAACCACAACATCCGGAACCCTTTACTAGCCACCTTCCAGTTGTCTCCAGTGTACTGCAAAACAATGGACGACACCTAGATCAACCTGATGAGTCACGTGAGGAAGTACAGTCCCATCAAGTACATAGCTTGTGGAGTAATCAGACGCTCCGATACACAGCACTGAACACCTTGCCCAGTTTATGGGCAGCAACCACAAGACAGACCATTCCCAGATTCTATCCAGAGCCCGTTGAAGAGGCACAGGACCTCCAAGGGTATCAACAATATTCCAGAGCTTTAAGTCATCAGCAAATAAGAGCGATGGTACCTCAAGCAACTCCGGCAACTCATTCACGTAGACTGAGAACAGCAGCGGACCTAGGACAAAGCCTTACGGAACGCTGCTAAGGACAGCTTTTTGGAACGAAAGACTACTTCCTACACGAATACGCTGTTTATGTCCTTCCAGAAAAGCTGACATCCACTGGAGAGCGCGACCAGATGCTCCACACGACCTCAACTTTAGTGAGAGTCGCGAATAGGAGACAGTGTCAAAGACCTTGGCGACGTTAATGAACACCACATCCTCATGTTCAGTGTCCACGGCTTAAGCCCAGCACTCACGAGCTACCAGCAAGTTCGGTTGACACGAAAATCCTTTTCGAAAACCATGTTGCTCGACGATAAGCAGGTTAAATGTTTAACTGGTTCTCCACTATATCTCGTACTAATTTTTCTCGTAACTTAACGACCACGCTAGTCAGGCTGACAGGCTTGTAATTAGCCGGTAGGTCGCTGTTACCGCACTTGAAAACCGGGCAGACAACAATTTCCTTTCATTCGGTAGGCAAGTTACGGCTTTTGAGTGCCTTCCGAAACAAACGAGCCAGCGGTCCACTGAGTTCCAATGCAAATTCAAGCAACAAATTTGGATGGACAGAGTCCGGTCCAGAAGCCTTAGTTGAGTTTACCTCTCTTAGTAGCCGGTGAACTTGAGACTCAGTTACAGGAATTTTATCCAGACAACAGTCCTAAGAGACACCTGAAGCTACCTCTTTTCATGGTGTATTTGTTTCGCAGACGAAGTCGCTTGAGTACTGCTCACCAAGCACGCACGCCTTGACATAGCCGCTATAGGCATGGGTCGTATCTTCTCGAAGCAATGGTGGAATGGGCGAGTTTGCACCACAGCGTCGTTTGAAGTAAGCAAAGACTTTGTTGGGAGTTTTCGAGGCTGTATCAACCAAGCCCTTTTCATACTGAAGCCGGACCAACCTAAGATGTAGCTTGCACTCATTTCGAACTAACCGATACTTGGCAAACGTGCTGTTCGACGGAGCTGTTCGGTACGCTCGCCAGCATCTAGATCGCTTCTTTAGCAGGCCTTCCCGCAGAACCTACCCACGAGGGCTGCGCGCTCGATTCCTTTCTTTTTACCAGTGGGATGCGGGGTGCAGAAATGTAGACGAGGTGAGCCTTAAGTTTTTCCCAGCCTATGTGAACCGTATCGTCTCAGATATCACACAAGCGAGGACCTAGCTTTATCCCGCATCGCGTGGAAGTCCGCGGCCTAAATATTCGGATATTAACTGGTAGTAGCTTGGCAAGGTCTGATAAGGGTACAGTGGAAAGATAAGCAAACGCGTTCGCTAGCGCAAATAGGCGATTCCTATTTAATGTCGTTTGCAAAGTCGAGTGACTTAGCAAAAAAGAGCTAAAACGGACGGCTGCTGATTGCTCAGGTACCTCCATCGCAAGGAGGCTGAACTCCATCGCAATGAGTCTGGGCTCCATCGCAATGAGGCTGGACCATCGCAATGAGGCTGGACCTTACTATGGTGTGATGGTTTGTGTGCCTCTGTGATCCATTGAGCTACACTGGGTGGTGCATTTTCGCACCTTCAGAGCCACTCATACCAGATTGGTCAATGGTTCGAGACCAAACAAGCTCAGCCTCCTGGTCCTCCAGGTTGGGGGTTGGAATAAGGGTGGCACCTTATTCCTTAAAACAGACTCCTTGTAGCCCAATGCCAAAAACGCTGCCTTGCGGACAGGTATTTTAACCAAAGGCTTTGGTTGAGAACCCCAATCGTTCTCCTGCCTAGGCCTGAGCAACTTGACAGAATGGTGCCCACGCAATACTATGAAACTCACTTAAAACAAATTTCTGATGCTCTGACAACCGCAGAAGATAATCAACGGTGCCCTTTATGCTGCATCGAGCAGGGTGGATTTGGGTTTGGATGCTACTGCTCAAGCCTTCCCGTCTTTTCTTCCCCCTCTTGCGCTTTTTCACCCTTATCGTCCCGTTCCAGCTTCACTTTTATCCCCCTGTTTTCAACCCCCATTCTCGGCCCTCCCCCACCTTGCTTCAATAGTTGCTTGTCTTTTATTTTTAACTCACATGTGAACGCGGAGTGTCAATACTGCCCCGTCGACAGGCCCATGTCCAAGCAAGCGTCCCATTCCAGTTCATTGGCTTCCATTTGGAGCCCTCGATCCTCCTTCAGATTGGCATGCCTCATTGTTCACACATTGCTTCAGATCGGTCAACCGGTAGCACCTCCTTAAACATTAGAGACCCTCTCGATCGATAGCTGCTGCTTATCGGAGACCCGCCTGCCAGACTTGAGCTCTGTGCTCACTATGCGATCCCCTTCAGGTGGCACTAGCAGCACTTTCGCCTTGCGTCTATCCGGTGACGATGCAGCTTCGAGCACCGGCCAAGCCGGTGTTGGTATTGCCCTGAGTCCCCGGGCTAAAGCTACTCTGGTTGCTTGGATTCCAATCAGTAGCCGGATGTGTGCGGTCCGATTGGCTGGCTCGTTCAAAGCATCGAAGTCATGTGTGACTAACTGGTGTCTACTCATTATCGCTGCCTATGCACCGACAAACGGTAGCGATGACACAGTAAAAGACGACTTCTATCGTCAAATGAACGAGCTTCTTAGCCACAGAAGAAGCTCGGACACTGTTGCGCTGGCCGGGGATCTGAACGCTCAAGTCGGAAATTTATCCACAGATAAGCTGCATCTGGGCGGCCAACATGGTATAGGTTCCCGTAATGATAACGGTGAGCGGTTACTTCATTTGTGTGCGGATGCTCGCTTATTTTTTGCGAGCACTAATTTCAGACACATCGCCCGCCGAAGGGTGACCTGGCGCCCACCAGCCTCGAACCAGCTATGGACGCAAATCGATCACATTGTGATAAGTTACCGAAGGTGAGGCTGCGTCCAGAACTGTCGCTTGCTTTGGAGCACAGGTGCAGACACCGACCATGTACTTGTATGTGCTGACATTCGGAAGCGGTTTGACGGACGCCCACGACGACATTGGGAGCACATTGCTGCCAACCAACTGGCGAAGCCAACTGTTCTGAATGCCTATCAAAGTACGCTGTCATGCGGGTTGGACAAACGCACACTGGATGCAACTGAAGCTCACGGGTCTCATATACACCAGGCCTTACTAGCAGCAGGAAAATCCTCATGTGGTGTGTCTAATCGCCAACATAGACATTGGGTCTCCTCACAGTCCCTGTAACTTATCTATTCTCGCCGGCCTATTCCGGCTGGAAGCAAACACAATGAAACTCGCAAAGAGCTCCGGGCAGAACTACATGCTAGCCTGAAAAGAGACCGCAAATCCTGGTGGTCTAATCATACAACAGAGATGGAAATGATTGTTGCCCTTGGTAACCATCGTAAGTTATTCCGTCTGATACGGGAAACGGGCAGCAGGAGACCTGGTGTTGGTGAAACTATACGTGACGAAAGTGGACAGCCTATCCACAACTTATCAAAACGCTTGGAGCGTTTGGCTGAGCACTTTGAAAGGCAATTTTATCGGTCGGAATTGTTAGATTTCTCGCCGGCCACTGATCGCGCCACTCCCTGGGCTGTTCCTTTGGATCCACCCTCTCGCTCAGTAGTCGAACGTGAGATCGACCTGTTGAAGTTAAAGAAAGCCGCGGGACCTGATGATCTTCCTCCAACCCTCTTCAAATTCGAGGGACCTGCTCTTATGGATGATGTACACGAATTACTAGTCAAACTATGGGAGCAGGAAACTGTCCCAACCGATTGGAGCCGCTCCGTCATAGTCCCAACTTTCAAGGGATGCTCACGATCGGAATGCGGCAGCCATAGAGGAACCAGTCTGATCTCCATCGCCTCCAAATTGCTTGCCTCTGTCATCCTTCACAGACTGACTGGCACTCGTGAAAGCCAGATTCGTGAAGAGCAAGCTGGATTTTGTCCGGGTCGTGGCTGCATTGACCACATCTTCACCTTGCGTGAGTTGCTGGAGCACCGTCACATATATTGGCGACCCACCGTTGTTGTGTTCCTCGATTTCAAACGTGCATTCGATTCGGTAGATAGACATGCACTATGGGACTGTCTACTCAGGAAAGGTGTCCCGGAGAAATATGTGAATATTATCCGAGCATTATATGCGCGTAGTTCGGGCAGAGTGAGGGCTTACGGCAAGTTGTCGTCGCCCTTTAATATCTCCAGCGGCGTGAGACAAGGATGCCTGCTGTCACCTTTCCTCTTTAACTTCGCTGTTGACGAAGTCATGGAAATTGCGTTCACAGGACACGACTTAGAAGGTGGAGCTACTCCCAGGAGAACGACTTCTTGACTTAGAGTATGCTAATGATATTGTCCTAATCTGTGACAGCTAACAAACGTGTTAAGCGGCACTGGACAGATTAGTACTAGCTGTCCGTCACTTCGGGCTTTGCTTCGCATCCTCGAAGTGCAAAGCGTTCCTCCAAGATTGGTCTGGACCACCCCCTATGCTGACCTTTAGTGGGGATCAGCTAGAAGTCGTTCAAAAATTCAACTACCTGGGAAGTTGTATCAGCGCCCGTGGGATTGAAGATGAGATCACGAACCGTATAGCAAAAGCTCGGGACGCTTTTGCTAACCTTCACCACTTATGGCACCGGCGCGACATCACTCTTGCCCTGAAGGGTAGAGTGTACAACCCAGCTGTAGGTTCGACCCTACTGTACGGTTGCGAAACCTGGCCGCTTAAAGCAGCGGACCTGAAGAGGCTAGTTACGTTCGACGACCGGTACCTTCGCAATTTAGCTCACATCTGGTGGGAACACCGAGTAAGCAGCGAGCTTGTTCGACGCCTTGTTTACGGCACACGGAAAGGAAATGAACCACTCAGCACCGTCATTTCACGCACCAGGCTCCGATGGCTCGGCCACGTGTTGCGCATGGCAGCCCGCTGACTCCAGCGACGTGCGTTGTTTGCGCGCCAGGGGTGTGGATAGAAGAGGAGGGGTGGCCAAACGATGACTTGGTCGAGAGGAATGAAGGCCCTCACTTCGAAGCTGGCCTCGGTCGGAACGTCTGAGCTCCCTGGTTGGGGTCCGAAAGACGATGCACACGTTTGGTTGGACACACTTGCTGATATAGCTAGGAGCCGACCTCAGTGGCGTTCATGCTGTGAGTTTCTTTGTCCCACCCTATTCCTCTTAGCCTCCCCCTAAAACCATGATCTCATTAGTTAGCCTTATATAATTTTGCATAGTAATTTTTTTCTTTTTTTTGATGCACAGTAGCCGGCTGGTAGCTTACCGGAACGATGCCCATCCGTTATCGGTAGCTCAGCCGGCTTGCACCAGTTGCATTTTTTTAATTTTTTCCTATGTATTGCGGCACAGTAGCTGAGGTGTTCCCCACCTCTAGCTAACGTGTATGATGATGATGAATGACCTGGCTTTATACCGCATCGCTTGGAAGTCCGCGGCCCAAATGTTCGGATACCAACTGGTAGTAGCTTGGCAAAGCCTGATAAGGGTACACTGGAAAGACAAGCAAACGTGGTCGCTGGAGCCAAGAGGCGGGTCGTAAGCAATGTTATTTACAAAGTCAAGTGACTTAACAAAAACAAGGTCTAAAATGGACGGCTGCTGATTTCTCATGTACCTAGTGGGGAGGTCTACGAACTGGTGTAGTGGCACCTGCAGCGTTAAGTCCAGCAGTTCTGTACCGAACGATCTCAGAGCCGAACTGTAAGATAGATCATCCCAACAAACCTCTGGGAGGTTGAAGTCTCCAAGCATCAGATATTTACTTGCAGAGTGAGTGTGTATAAACTCAATGATTCCATTGGAGGTGTTCATAGGGCTTCTATACACTAACACGACCGTAACCTGAACTGAGGAAGCGCAAATCAAGACTGCGAGAGCCTCAACAGATTTGTCAAGAGACTGAAAAACGCTGGTCCTCAATACGTCGATGTGATAACTCACATAAAGAGCTACACCAGCCTCTTGACGGCCAATGGAGCGGTCAGCGCGAAACAATGCGTAGCGAGGCAGATATACATCATCCTCGGTGAGTTCCTCAAACAGCTACGTTTTAGTGAAAGCTAGTAAATCTGGACGAGATCTGTCTACGAGCAGACCCACCTCGCACATCTTGTTCCTCAAGCTACGCACGTTACTAAGTACTACTTGGAGGACTTCGGCACGACCAGCCCTGGGTCGTGCGCAAGTAGAATAGGTTCTGGCAGGGCGGAAAAGGACCGCCGGCTGACCACCTGGAAACCCACCAATCGGAGACCTTGCTCGCCAGCTGCACGCCGAGCTTTTAGGTCTCTGATGGCTTCCTATAACTTTAACCTATCCGCTAACGGAAGGTCTGGTTGTACACTAACGTTGCTACCTTTGAACTTGAAGGCAAATCTCAGTAAGGTCCTGCGTTCTTCTGGGGTGGAGAAGACCACGCTAAGCAGACGGGGTCGAGGATTCGGTTGATTAACCGGAACGTTCCCCAACCTGATGAGCTTCCTGACAATAGCGCCAGGGAAACCTGGTGGTAAAAGCCTGGTCACGCAAACTTTAAGCCAACCAAGATCAAGCATGCGCTCGGTGGGAAGAGCGGCAGTTGATTCAGTGACGTTTCTGGAAATCACACTGCTACTGTGTAAGAATCGCCCCGACGAGGTGTATTTAGTTCACATGCTCTACCATCCACGCCACATGGCTGTTTGACAGGAATCGGTGGGACCGAAGGCGACGGCACCTCGTGTCTCACTGAGGAAATTGTAACACCAGGTGGTGTTTCCAACTCAGGCGCTTGTTTCTTGAGCATTTTATCACTTCCAGGTTTGGGGGCGGAGGGATTGCGCGCTTCTCTTGCCTTCTTACGCTTATTTGTTAATGGCACAGGAGCCCGTGACTCACCTTCCATTTGGGGCGGGTCAAGAATATCGTCCGAGGCATCTGTGTCAGTTATCTCCATGTGAACTGGAGCGTCCGGTAGGATGGACGCTTCGTCAACGGATGGACTGTCAGCAGAATGACAGTCCGTTACAGCGTTCACATTCGCAATATTCAGGGATTTCATAATCAAATCCACTTTAGAGTTGAGCTAGACAAGAGAGGGAAGCTCGGCTAACGCCTTCACAACTGTGAATTTGGATGCCAGTGCTTTGAATTCAGCGCAGGTGAAAGCCGGGAGCTTCGATTTCTGAGCGCAACAATCAGCACATCTAAACAGGTTTTAACTGGATGATAGCATATTGTACTGATTCGCTGAGGCCGGTACAACTTTTGTGATACCAGCGGAAGCAAACAGCACACTGCATACCACCAGATGAATCAGTAACTGGCCTTGAACAGGCAGAATTGCTCAAGCTGCATTTGACTCATCAAACGAGGACGCGAGGGGTACATCCGCCTCGGTTTTTAGCGAGATGACCGTGTTTAAGTGGAAAACAGAGCAGAATTTAAAACCACGTATACAACCGTAAAACGACCACAATAAAAAGGCAAAACAGGGTGTAAAACGGGATTAAAAAAGGGAACAACCGCAAAATTACCAGTAAGCGTCAGGGAGACACTTTGGCCAGTACCACATTAACCGATCCAAGGTATCTTGGATCAGAGGAAATTTGACAATAGTCAAATTTCGTCTCAAATGTTTATTCAAACACTGTTTTCCACGTTATTTCAGCTAAAAAAAGTTCGAGTGATGTCTTGAGATTGGGAAGCGAGTTTGGGCATACTGTGGATTGCATTCAAATAGTTCAACCTCATCCACTAAAGGCTCGTATTTTGAGGCTCTCACATCGCAACGTAGAAACACGGGTGCTGGCACACTCAGCCAACTCAGTAGCAAGATTCTTGATGTTGGTTTGCGGTTATAGATGAGTCTCATGCAGAGTGGTGTTTGTAACGTTGCAGGGAAGGGAACAAATATAATGTAGCGCCTCCAGCAATGCACTTTTGGATCTAATGTACTGTATTTCCTGATGACACCATTGTTACGTTCCACCTGCCCATTAACCTACAGGTTATACGATGTTGTCCAGCTCATCGCAGTAGCTTTCTGAGTTACGAAATGACGCACGTCGTGAGACATGAACCACGAATCACGATCAGAATAAATATAAAGTGGCATGCCTAAGACTGCAAACATTTGGCTTAGACAGCTAATCACAGTCGATACGATCATGTCGCTACATGAGAAGGCAAACGGAAAGCGAGAGTATTCGTCAACTACGGTGAACAGTTATTTCTTGCTTGTCCTCGACGGCAATGATCCCTGGAAATCCATGCTTACTCTTCCGAATGGGTGCGTCACCTTAACGAACGTTCTGGACGATTGGTAAAATCGGCGTTTCAGCTCAGCCCAAATGTTACAGCGGACGATCATTGCTTTCACCACAACTGAAAAAGGCAGATTCCCTGAACGAACCAGATGGAACATTCCAATGACTCTGGGAAGGCACAAGGTATCATGTGTTTCTTGAAGTGTTATTGCATATGATTGTGATGAGCTACATGCGCGTGATAAAACGTCCGCAACTTCATTATTGCTTCGGTTGCGGTAAACCAGATCATCAGTACATGAGAGTTCAATGCGCAAGTGATGAATTTTATCCTTTTCGATCTTGCCCTTCTGATTATGGTTAAACATAATGGGACAGAACGCCCATCAGTAATAATGGTGAAGCGGTTACCTATTAAGTAAGGCCGCCATTTGCGGGCCGATCTAACGACAGTATGTGCCTCCCCGACAGCAGAATGACGTCCTTCACTGGCAGACAGCGTTCGTGAGAAGAAAGCAACTGGTTGCCCGTTTTATGTTAATGTGGCATCAATAGCAGCGTATGAGATGCATCCGTTTCAATTACTAATAGTATGGAATCATCAGTTAATATTTTTGCATGCTAGATCATATAGGGGAAGCATCGATTGTTGATCAGCAGGCGGGTTTTGTCGGAGAAATATGTAATAATAATAATAGTAATAATAATAATAATGTGTCAGTCGTACGCCGTAACGGCGTTCCGCTGCCTTGCGACCACCGCCAGTCGCACGCGGGCTGAGTATGCCGCGAGGAGGCCCACCTCTACGTGAAGAAACATGTGATTCCCAGGGAATAATATGCTAAAAGTCCCACAACACCTTGTTAAGATTTTAGGTCATTGGGTACGAGCAGTCATCTAAAAGTTTGAATTCGGTCTGAGTCTGGTCGAATAACCTTATGTGCAACCTCGCACCCCAGTACTCCTAATTTTTCAAGCGTATGCTGTTTTTGGTTACGTTGAATGTTAGGTTGTGGATCCTAACTACTTTCTAAAACTGCTAGACTGCGGTTATGCTCTTCCTCGGCTGCGCCACACACCGTTATATTGTCAATCTAGGCCAATGTCGCGTTCAAATTCTCGTCCGTTATTACTTTGTCGATGATCCTTTAAAATCGAGTGACCCCGTTGTTTACACCAAAATGTATATAACAGGACTGGAAGTGATTTTCGCAGGCTTCAAATGCGGTGAATTTCCTTTCCTTTGTCTGAATGGGAATCTGACGGTATGCGCTCATTGGGTCTAAAGTGCTGTACACCGAGTAATGGGAAAATTTGTCTCTAAGAGCGTCAGTTCTAGGCAGTGGATACGCATCTAGCTGTGTGTACTGGTTGATGGTTTAACTGTAATCTGCAACTCTACGGCGTTTACGCGCCTCGTTCATAGTTACTAAAACTTGAGTTTGTCACGGGGTTACCGATGGTTCGATGACTCCGTCCTTGAGAAGCTTTTGTCTTTCCACACACTAACCTCTTATCCACAGTAGAGTGACGCCTCTTATTTGTGGCGATTGATTTGTAGGTTACGTCATTGTTTCCAAACAAGGAGAGTACCCACATCGGCGGCCAGTAACCCACACAAAGAGAGGAGTGTTGTTCATCAAAGAAGGAATGTGTACAAATTTAAGACGTCTAAATAGATCGTGTCCCACGAGTACATTTGAACAAAGGTTTGAGAATACAGACAGTTTAACGTCTGTGTAATGATTGTCTTTACGCCGCACATTGAGAAGGCAATGATTACTGGTGAAACTTGTGAATGTTAGCCATTGAAATCTTGCAGTAAGAACCCAGGGGTATTCCATTTGAGCTGTTTGACAACCTATGCGGCAATGTAGTGGTTCCATTATCAACCAAAGCTTTTGGTGGAACGTTGTTGATGACGGCTTGGAAGATACCGTTTTGCGCCGCTGCGACCATGTTGGAGGATAGGCAACCATGGAGCACGGAAGCCGTATTTTTGGGTGAGGAACAACGAACCTTCAGGTTATGTCCTTTCCTTCCACAATCGTTGCAAATGGCGTCGCATGCAGGACATTGAGACCAATTATGTCTGTTCAACCTGAAGAAAAAACGCTTGCTATTGGGCACATTGGTGGCGATATTCTTAACTTAGACTATTGGAGCAGTCGACGCTTTCAAAGTTTCATGATGACCTACGGTAGATGTACCATAAGCGTTTTCTGCTTGGTGTAACTGTGACTGACGGCCAGCCATCTCGAGAGATTGGGCTTCTTCAAAAGTGGTCTGTAGATCGAGCGATACATTTTCCAAGAGACCTTGATGTATAGCTTGAGAGTAAAACGCAGTTATGAAAGCATCTCGAATGGCGTCTTCGCGGTTTTTCTCTGCCGTGACCGTGTTGAAGTTCCAATCCTGGGTTCGTAGCCTAAAAGTAGCGAGCTTGTTTTGTAATCTGGCGGCGCGGGTTCGAGCGTGCGTAGGGGCATGGCGACCCTCGCAGTATCCTTAGCCCACGTGCGACCGGTGGTGGTTGCGCGGCAGCGAAGCGTCGGTACTGCGTACCGGCGTACTGCTGATGCCTTTTTTGATGTGTATAGTTCAGAAAGTTTCGGTGGCGAGTTTGTAGGTTGTGCACTCTTTAAGGTAGTCGTATACATCAGGGAACACGTAGTTCGCCAGAATCCTCAACTTACTAAACGGCAATGAGTTGACGGTGTCCAAAATTAGTAAACCTATCAGACCAATGAGTCCACTGTTTCGTCGAGTTCGTGTTACTGGGAATGGCATCGAAACGGTGTTGCCGGAGGATTCAATCCATTGCTTACTGAATGAAACTGTTGGAGCCGAAGCCCCAGAGCAGATTTCGAGCCACGACTCTAAACCTTTTACGACAGAGCGCATTTAAGCTTTGACAGTGGTTGCATAGCTGGTAGGTCATATTCTAGACTCGGACGGACGTATGGGTTGAGCAGATGTCGATAGATATTAGGAATCATACGAGCAAATCAAGTTCCTACCAGTCACTTTCCAGTGGCATTCTTCTTCAATGTGTGCCGGGGTGTTCTCTTCAGCAGACACGATAACCCCGAGATCACTTTCGTGAGTGGTATTCCTGAAGCGAAACCTACCAGCATTGTATGTACGGTACGGATCAATATTACTGATTTCTTGATGCCTTGGTGCTCTCTCTGCTGCATCGAGCAGTGGATGGGGGTGAGGATACTACTTTTCATTCTTTCGTCCTTAACGTCCACTTCCAACTTCACTTTTATCCCCCTTGTTTTCAACCCTTTTTCTTGACCCCCCCATCTTGCTTCAACAGTCATCATCCTCATCAATAGCCGTACATCAGCCATTTGAACTGCTGCTTCGCTGCCATACAACCATGAGGACCTGTGAAATAAAAAATAAGAAGAGGGACTTACCTTAAAACCTTAATGCCCTAAGCAAAAATTCAGGGTCAAGGCGCCTACACCTTGTGTAGACAACATACCGTCACAAACAGCTGGCTATCGTGCAACGATAAGGCGGCATCGGCGAGACAGCTTCCTTGCGGCTTTCACTGCCCGGCGTCATAATCTGCCATTACCCCGCAGATAACTCAGCACCAAACACACTTTAAACAGGCAATCCAATTAGGAGACGGCAGCAGACGCACCACTGGTATCGGTTGCGGGCCTTGTCCTGTAAAGTCTCGAGCCAAGCACAAGGCATGTCACGTGGACTCCAGCCCGAAAGGCGAGACGGACCAACGGCATCCAGTTTGCTCGTCAGCGACTTCATTCCCCGTTGCCAGGTCAACTTCTGTCCACATCGAGCCTTGCGCCACCCTACACCTGGCAGACTAAATCAGGCCCTTCTACGTAAGCGGTGACCAGGCATGCGTAGCATGTGCCCGAGCCAACGCAATTTATTCAGTACTATCTGTTGTTCTAGGGAGCCAGCATGATTATCACTACCTAGTACTCTCTTAGTCACATCATCGTTGCGGACACGCTGGTGCCATCCGACACCAGCAATGCTTCGCAGACAACGATGATCAAAGACTTGAAGGCGCCTCAGATCTTTAGATCGAAGGGGCCAAGTCTCACTACCGTAGAGCAGAACGGCCTTCACTGTGGCCTTGTGTACACGGCCTTTCAGGCGAAAGGAAATTCTCTTCTGTCGCCAAAGATGCCGCAGGTTCAAGAAGGCAGCTCTGACCTTTGCAATGCGTGATGTGACGTCAGTTTCTATGCACCCATCATTGCTGATGCAGCTGCCAAGATAAGTGCATTGATCAACCACCTCGAGTTCCTTGTTAGCAAGCGTCAAGCGGTTATCAAGTTGCTGGTGGTCCTGCAGCAACACTTTGCTCTTTGAAGGTGCAAAGCTCATACCAAATAATGCGACCACTGCAGAGAGGCTATTCAGGGTTGATTGTGCTGCCCCAATATTGTCGAAAAGCAAGACGATATCGTCCGCATAATCTAGATCAACTAACCTTTCACTAGGCAGCACTTCAACGCCTACATCGTGAGATCCCGCAAGGGAACACTCCATGATAGAATTCATGACGAAATTGAACAAAAATTGGGAAATCGAACAACCCTGACGAACGCCACTTGTGGTCGGAAAGCTATCCGATAGGATACCGTAGACCCTGACGCGGCCTGTAGTGTTCGAGTATAGAGCACGAAGGATGTTCACATATTTCATGGGAACACCTTTCCGCGCAAGCATTTCGAACAGAATCGATCGATCGACTGAATCGAACGCATTCTGGAAATCGAGGAACACAGCTATTATCGGTCTGCGGTATGCGTGGCGCTGCTCTAGCACATGCCGCAAAGTGAATATATGGTCTATACAGCCACGTCCAGGGCGGAAACCGACCTGCTCTTCCCTAATCCGAGATTCCCGTCCCGCAGTGACGCGATGAACGATAATCGAGGCCAATAATTTTGTCACAATTGGCATTAGGCTAATACCTCTGTGGTTAGAACAATCTGTGCGACTGCCCTTCTTGTATATTGCCACTATAATCGATTCGCTCCAATTGGCCGGGACACTTCCTTCCAGATACGTTCGAATAGGGAGTTCTAATTTGCAGAGGACGTCACCTCTATTCTTATATAGTGCATATGGGAGGGAATCCGGTCCAGCGGCACGAAAATGATTGAGGGCTGTAATCGCGTTTCGGACCTCAGCCTCGACGGAGGCTCTAAACTAACCGTCCATGGCACGTCCTGCATCACCTGAGTAGGAAGAGGTCCGGGAGCAGGGGTCCAGCTGAACTGATTTTGAAGGTGTTCCGCCCAACGAGCCATACGGCGCTCCTTATTGTGTATCAGCGCACCCGCGCTGTCTCTGATTGTCTCACTGACGCCTAGTTTTCTCGGTCCAGTGGTGCGGATTAGCTGGAAGGGCTTCCGGTAATTGCCTACTGCTTCTGCCTAATCCATTTCTTGAGCCCGACTGGTCCACCAGGCTTCCTTGTCAGCACGTACGCTCTGCTTTAGTTCACGCCTAATAGCACGTCTGGTCACATTGTGTTCATAGCCAGTCTGGACGTGTCTTCTAGATTCCAACGGGTTCACTGACCTCTCGGATATCCAGTGACTGGTGCGGTGACGATTGATAGTGCCACAAGCAGATGCTCCTGCTTTGTGCATGGCGGCCATGATCCTAATCCACTGAAGCTCAGCGTCATTAGGCAAGACTGCGAGAGTTCGGTATACAGTGCTTCTTGATAGGCTTGCCTGACCGAGGACTGAGACAATTTCTCCGTTGCCAATCGTAGGGGACGCTTGGTGCGCCTCCAGGTAAAGTTCATGGAGAAACGACAGCGTACCAAGGCATGACCAGAGTCGGCGTAGGTACTCCAGTACGAGTGGCAATCCAGGATGGAACCACGCCACCTGTAACTTATGGCTATGTGGTCAATTTGGGTCCATCGCTGGCCAGTTGCAGGAGGACGCCAAGTGGCACTTCGGCGCCCACTGTGTCTAAAAGCAGTGCTAGTAAGAAACAACTGGTGCTCCGCACGCAATTGCAACAGACGCTCGCCTTTGTCAGTCCGTTCGGAGTTAAGTCCACAATTATTACCCAGCTGAGCTTCGGAAGAGCTCAGACGCCCTACTTTTGCGTTCATATCCCCTGCAAGTACCATAATATCTGAACTAGTAGCACTGCGTAGTAGGGCGTTCAGTTCGTCATAGAATGTGTGCTTGACAGCCTTAGAACTGCAGTCGGTGGGAGCGTAAAAGGAAATCACAAACAATTAACGTTTTACAGAAGAGTAGTAGGGGGAGTTGAATGGTATAGGTAGAAATTCGTCACATCTAAACTCACTCAAACAGCCGCAACACGCCACACGTTTTGTATTACTTTGTGAATCCACCTTAGCTGATCTTGTCAAACGGGCTGCACATAAACGGCTGTTCACCGGAATCCAATCAACTAACGATGTCCCAGCTTTGGAGCTTAGAATGATACCTTCACCAGCTTGACTCCTGAGTGCTACATCGGCGTCTCCAGATGGGTGCAATCAATAACGAGAGGATAAGCCGGGTGTCGTTAATTCAGTAACCCCGTTAGGGTCAGTGGCTTCTAGTTCTTATTCACATGCAACCTCTGCGCGTCCCTACGATTCCATCGACTAGTGCATGTTCAATCAAGGGAGCAACGTCAGTTCATCATTTCCACTTTAGAGCCCTCGACTCTCGCTAAGGCTGGCATACGCACCTTGTTACAGATTAGCCGATAGGCAGCACTTGTCAGGACGTTGGAGACGCTATCGGTCGAAATCTGCTGTTTATTGGAAACTCGGCTGCAAGATTCAAGCTCACTGCTCACCCTGCGAACTTATACATGTGATGCTGCCGACACTTTCTCATTGCGCTTGTCTGGACATGACACAACTTCGAATGTCAGTCAAGCCGGTATGGGAATTGCTCTGAGTACTTGGACTGTAGCTACTCTGATCGATTGAATCTAACTCAGCAGCCGTATTTGCGCCGTCAGATTGGCTGATTGGGTGAAAGATTCAAAGCCACGCGGAAACAAACGGTACCTGTTAGTCATTGTGCACTGACTCGTTGAAAGATGACTTCTATCACAAACTGAAGGAGATCCTTCGTCAAAACAGAAGTATGGATGCTGTAGTGCTGGTTGATAGCCAACTTGGATATTTGGCGTTTACGCAGTCTCTAGAATTCTTTGATGCTCGCTGAGGCATTCCGGCTGGGAGCGAACACAACAAGACTCGCAAAGACGTTTGAGCGAAACTGCGAGCCAACCTGAAGAGAGACCACGAAACTTAATGGTCTCACCGTGCTTCGGAGATGGAAATGGCTGCTGCCCTTGGCAACCATCGTAAGTTATCTGATACTGGAAACGGGCAGCATGAGATCTGGTGTTGGCGTAACTATATGCGATGAGATTGGACAACCTATTCACACCCTGTCAAAACGTTTGGAGCATTGTGCTAAGCACTATGAAAAGCGCTTTAAGCTACTGGAAGTATTAAACTCGCTACCAGCTAGTGACCGCCTTGCGCCTGTTAAGTCTTATCCCAATTGCTTTTAACTTGCTTTTCCTTTGACTGACACCCGTGAAAGCCAGATTGATGGTGCGCAAGCCAGATTTAGTCCAAGTCGGAGATCTGCTGCCTACGTCTTCACGTTACGTCAGTTGTTGGAACATCGCCATGCCTATCGGCGAACCACTATAGTCGTGTTCCTTGACATCAAAGGTGCCTACGATTCCATGAATCGATGTGCCCTTTGAGACTGTCTTCTCAGGAAAGGTGCCCGAGATATGCGGAAATCTTATCAAAACGATTTACACCCATAGCTCGGTAAGAGTGAAGGCTTATGGCAAACTATCGCCGCTCTTCAATATCTCCTGCAGCGTGAGAAAAAGTTTGCCCGTTGTCACCCTTCCTTTTTAACAACCATTGACTAGGTTATGGAAACTTTATCCATCGTGCACGACTTCGAAAGTGAACCTGCTCCCAGGTGATCGAATTCCTAACAGAGTACTTATTTGCGACAGCTCCTAAACCTGCCAAGCAGCACTGGATGAATTAGCACTAGCTGTCAGTCTTTCCGAACTATATTTGTCATTGTCGAAATGCAAAGTCCTCTAAGATTGGCTGGGACTCACCCCTGCAATGACTCTTAGTGGTGCTTGTAGTATGATTATGCAGTCAGAGACAGACTAGAGAGTGATGAATCATGACCTGGGTAATCGGCCTTTATTCATCTTTGAATGCTGGTTCGTAGCCTTAAGGATCACAAGCCTGCTTTGTATTCTGAGGGCGACCCTCGCAGTATCCTTAGCCCACCTTCGACTGATGGTGGTTGCGCGGCAGCAAAGCGTCAGTGCTGCGTGCCGACCTACTGCTGATGTCTATTTTCATCTGTAACTAGAGACGAGTGCTGAATGTGTAACCGATAGGGGAGTTGTAGTGGCAACGACAATTATGCAAAAAAGAATAATGTCACGTTCTACACCATTGTTTGGAAAGAATCATGTTGTAAACAAAGGTTGCCCTGTGGCTGTAGCGGCATATGAGAGCAGCGTTATTGAATATTTTTTAACTTGTGCGTAGTAACGTTTTACGCGCGAAAAGAGCTAGTTTCCGAGATAATATGGATGCGCACATTGTCGAAGTGCCTCAAGTTCGTTCCTCAGGGATTGATAGATCTCCTATCTCCCTTTCGAAAATCAAGCATATACGTATTGTGGGTTACATTGTACTACAACAGAATTTAACTTTGAGGAACAGACGTCCGTCTTCAACAGAACCGGACCCGATATGATAGTCAGGTAGGAATAGTGAAGCCGGACGAAGACCGAACAACCTCGTGGTGCCAGCTGGGTGGTTCGGGATTATCCCGCTCCAGCGAATGGTTCGGCGGCAGTGTTCTAAGCGTGGTTGGTTTTCGCATTCACAAGCATTCTCCTTACAAAAGCCACATATGTCCGCTTAACAACACTGTGACGTGGCGGATGTGGCTCGCCATCAAATATATTCATTGCCTTTGCCCGTCCCTGAGTGGCATTTTAACTTCAGGGTGTATGGGCCCCTACTCCTTCCCAGGACCTAAAGGCGTATGGACTACTTGTTTGGTCACCCGCTACCAACGGGTTGCGGTGACCTCATATTGCCTTGCTGCCTTGTCGATTAGATCCTTGATTAAAGACTCGGGATAGGGCCCCTCAAGACAACTCTCTACTTCGGGCTTAGCAACCGGGTAGTATCACGCCCACTGATCAATCATGAACAGACCATACTACTGCCTTCACACTTGCTATGTCTACCTACTCTACTGTCCCTACTGCTGTATCTCCACTCAGATCGTCCCACGTCCCATTATATAACTACACTTATGTCTTCCCCGGTCACCACCAACAGCAGCTCACTGGTCGCACCTGACGGAAGTCCGAGTCAAATTCTTAGTGTTCGATGCCTGGCAACCACAATCTTTTCACACTCCACCGAAGCCCCAGCTTTTCTTCGACCTGGTTTTCCATTCAGCCTCGTAGCGTTCAATATTCGCACTCTGATGCAGATCGGGCGGCAAGCATACCTAATCCGCACCTTTGAGACGCTGTCAATAGACATCTGTTGCCTTTCAGAAATTAGACTGCAAGACTCCACCACCATCATCAGAATGGCCTCTTGCAAACCCTGATGTCAAACACAATTTGCGCTTCTCCGGTGACCCAGAGGCTGCCGCTTCTGGTCAGGCTGGTGTTGAGGTTGCTCTGAGTGACAAGGTTGAGTCCGCTCTGCTTGACTGGATCCCAGTTAACGGTCAGCCACGTGCAGTCAGACTACTAGCTTCACCTAAGTTAAGTAAACTTCAAGATTTTATACGTGCTTTATTTGTCGTCTTCGCCTACACTTCAAACTGCAGCCCGGATGCAGTCAAGGGTTGCTTTTACCAACAATTACATGACCTGCGTTCCGCTAAAATGTCTGATGTTGTCATTCTTGCCGGAGATTTAAATGCACTAGTGGGCCGCCTGCCACCAAGTGAGCATGATCTTGGGGGCAGTTTTGACCTCGGTAGCAGTCGATTAGACAATAGAAGCAGACTACTGACTATTTGTTCTGATCATCGCTTGTTTCTTTCTAGCACCAATTTTCGATACTCAGAGTGCCAAACTGCTACCTGGCGCCAGCCTTCTCAAGCGCAATAGTCGTCCCAGCTTGACCACATAGCGATAAGCTACAGATGGCGAGCGTTGCGAAGGAGCTTACAGAAGGGCCGTGAGATCTGGTGGTGTGAACGAGTTAGAGAGATAGAACTTACTAATCTCTGTTAATACCAGCAAATTGTTCCACCTCACCCGAGTCACCGAAGGCTTCCAATCTGGAGTAATCAAAACAATCTGCGAAGAGCATGGTTCCCTAATCACTAACCTTCAACGATGGTTGGAGCAATGGGCCGAACATTTTCGCTCGCAGTTTTCCTGGCCGCGAGCTCCATCTGTTTCCCCTGGGGCGCGCACTGGTGGTGAGTGGACTAAAGCGACTGTTCCTCTCACTCACCAGGAAATCTGGCGGTAACTCTGCTGCATAAAGCGTTATAAGGCACCCGGTCCTGATGGTCTACCTCCTGCTCTTTTTAATGTAGGGAGCTATTCGATGGTTCGAGAACATATCGCTTTGGAAATATTTGGGTGTTGCTTTTCCAGACACTAGAAGAGCATCACCCAAATATTTCCATTCAGGATACGGTCCTCGAGATCGGAATGACCGAGGTTTATCTCAAAGTAAACCGAGGTTTCAATAGAGCTTGCGAGTCGCAACACAACCACAGTGTGCTCCCTACCTTCAGCTTTGAACTCATCGCTTTGTTCTCGGAATTCTGGGAAAAAGAGGGGGCCCCTTTATCCTAGAGTGAGTCGATAGTCGTTCCCATCTTCAAAAAGGGCCTGCGCACAAACTGCCCCAACTACTGGGGCATAATTTAGGTTCCTGTCGTTTGCAGGATTCCTGTGTCCGTCATTCTTCGCAGACTATTCCCAACGACAAGAACAGGTTGGGTCCCGCTCTGGTCGCGGATGCATCGATCAGATTTTTACACTCCACCAGATTCTGGAACCCCGCCACGTGTATCAAAAGTCAACGATTGTTGTGTTCCTGGATATCCCTGCTGCCTTCGATTCTGCCGACAGGGCTGCGTTGTGGCACTATCTGTTGAGGAATGGCATTCCCGGGAAGTTCGTTTCCTTACTGCGTGCTCTGCATAGTCTGACCTCGGGTAGGGTTGGGGCTTATGGCAAGCTTTCGCCTTTCTTTGTTGTCACCAGTGGAGTTCGCCAAGGATGCGCTATCTCTCCATTCCTCTTCAGTTCTGCCATTGAGGATGTCCTTAATAATGCTCTAGAAGACTTGTGGAACGCTGGTGTTGTGCTTCTCCCAGGTAGTCGGTGGCTGATTTGAATTACGCTGATTATATCGTCTTGTTGGGCGACGGCCCGCAGGCCGTCCAATTTGTACTTAACCGTCTAACGATTAAAGCGTCGACGTTTGCCTTGTACTTTTCACCATCCAAGTGCAAAGCGCTTTTTCAAAACTGGCCTACATCCCTACCTGCACTCACCACCGATGGTGAGACGCTGGAAGTTGGACAGAGCTTTGTCTACCTGAGAAGCTGCATCACTGCTGGTGGGGCTGTTGGAAATGAGATTTCGATGCGCATCTCAAGAGCTCGTCTCGCCTTCTCTAGGCTGAGGCATTTATGACGCCGCCATGACATCTGTCTCTCCATCAAAGGGCGGGTTTATTGTGCGACTGTCCGCGCTGTACTGTTGTACGGTTGCGAGACTTGGCCTGCTCGTACCGATGATCTGCGTCGACTGCCTGTCTTCGGAAAACGTTGCTTGCGGTCCATCGCCCGTGTATGGTGGCTGCACCACGTATCCAATGCTGAACTCACACGGCATTTCTTAGATGGAGGCAGTCACTCTCTCGAGGTGCTTGTCTCATTGCGCCAACTGCGAAGGCTTTGACACGTATTGCGTATGCCCGTTCAAGGTCTTCCGCGTCGTGCCTTGTTCGCGGTCGCTGGACAGGGTTGGCGGAGGCAGTGTGGTGGACAGCCTACAACTTGGAGAAACAGGATGGAAAAGCTGACAAAACAGCTGGCCTCCGTTGGTTCTTCTCGACTCTGGTTGGGGTCCCAAAGATGCTGACTGCCGCTGGTTGGAAACCTTGGAAGTCATGGCATAAAACCGAACTCATTGGCGGTCATGTCTATCTGCTTGTTGCGGTGACTCCCTTCCCTCGTCCAATACAAAACTCTAAAACGGAGTGGGAAATGGACAAAAAATTGTGTTTTCTTTCTTTTGCTCTCATCCTGTTTTCCTATTCTTCCACTATTTTGGTGGCACAATATCTGTACACAGATTGTGATCAATATATATATATATATATATATATATATATATGTATATATATATATGAAAATGTGTCAGCTGTACGCCGTAACGTCGCTTCGCTGCAGTGCGACCACAACCAGTCGTGGTGGTGATCGCACTGCAGCCACAGGACGCCTGCGCCTACCGAGGGACCATGGGTGGCTTGCGCTGTACCATCCACAGTTCCATACACACACCCCATATCCGGTGTAAACCCGAAGGAAGACCGAAAGGCATGTGAATGAGAGCCACGTTTCATCAACGGAGCCGGTCCACACTCCTTCAACAAGCAGAACTGAAGCATTCCGACCTAATTGAGAAATCATGCGCACCACACGTAAACATATCGGTGGCTGGACCGTAGCCCGTTCCACACAAGATGGAACCACTCTTTGAGCCTAGCACCGTCACGAGGACAGTGCACCCCGTCCCCACCAACAACGACGAACTGTCTCCTGGAGCAAGTATGGACGAGGTAGTGGGTAACAGACAGGTTGGCACCTTGTCAACATTCACATCAGGCGCAGCCACACCGGGGAGCTCAAGCAACATCTACTTCTGAAATGCAAGACTACTCATCACGCAGGCAAACGTACCACATACGCCGCCTTATTGGCCAGGGTTAGTAAATCGGATGAGAGCGTACTCATGGTGCTTCTATTCCTCGTCCAATAGTGCCTTCTGCACCTGAGTAACCGCCCTTTATAGTAGTTCACGGAATTCGTATCAGACACAATTTGCCCTGGATTCGCAACACCTGTAATCTACATGAGTTTGTCCTAAACTCACCTTCTTCATGTTCTGGTAAGGTTATTTTCGGTTTGCCCGAGTGCCGTTTCCCTGCAATAGTTGGCCGTACAAAGCGGTATGAGTATAATCGTCGAATCCATTCGGTATACATATATACATGCATTGGGGTCATCCGTGTCGAATGGTAGTTCGAATACAACTTTTATACATGCGTTTATGCAAACTTAAGTGTGGTCTGTCACAAACTGGATAGAGACTCATTAGAACTCATGATCAATGGTAAGACAAACGTGTAGGGGTTTCGTTTGGAGGTCAGGCTAACGACCACTTTCCCAGGCATGAGAATAAGTACCCAATACGAACTGGCCGAACAACCTCCTCGTGGTGCCAGCTGGGTGGTTCGGGTTTACCCCCTTCCAGCAAATAGTTCGGCGGCAGTGTTCCAGGACGTGGTGGGTTTTCGCCTTGCAAGCGTTCTCCCTATAAAAAGCCACAAAAGTCTGTTTAACAACACTGTGACGTGGCGGTTGTGACTCGCCACTAACTAAGGTCACCCATTGCTTATCCAGACAATCGCTTCAAGTCCACAGATATCAAGCATCCATTTAGCACTGGCGACACCTTCAAACACATTCAAGCAAAACGACGAGAAACATTTACTAATCTCATAAACAAATCTAAACACGCCTACATGCAAACGTACATACGTTCATACATAAACATATGCAACAATCCCATTGTTCCATTGCACATTAACTGATCACATTTTGTACTCTTAACATGACCATGCCTGCGCAGGCGTGCCTCGCTTAGTCGAGAATACACAATTTATTTATTTATTTATTTGTTAATGTTTTCTCCAACATCTAGACGT
This sequence comes from Dicrocoelium dendriticum, assembly GCA_944474145.2. Taxonomy (NCBI): domain Eukaryota; kingdom Metazoa; phylum Platyhelminthes; class Trematoda; order Plagiorchiida; family Dicrocoeliidae; genus Dicrocoelium; species Dicrocoelium dendriticum. The sequence goes on from OX104063.1 coordinate 46,351,425, forward strand.
GACAGCCTTAACTTATGGGCATCCATATTTGTAGGAACCCGATATAGCAATAATGAAGCAACTGCTAGGTAGAAGGATCAATAAACTGCTGTTACAGTAAAATAGTCTACACTTAGGTGTTGCTGTCTACATGTACCGTCTGTTTTATGTAACGAATGGGGGAAATCGCACAGCATGCGAATGCGATAGAGTGTCCACTTCTGGCTCTCCTTGTCGCCCATCGGTCCGGCCATCTGGTGCCCGAGGTACGTGCACATTCTCGAAGAACGATTGACGCGCAACCTTTGATATTGACAGGTGACATCAAGTAAGTCCCGCTGCCCACTGTCAAACACGCGACTTTCCAAATAGTGTTCTGATTGTTTTGCAAATGTCCAAGTATTCAAGCTTTTTTACGTACCGATGTGTACTCTGCTGTGACCATAAGCTATTTGATAACGATCTACATCGTACGTCTCCGGGTGTATCCATTTGGTGCTCATAAAGCCATTGTCACTATGCTCCGATTCCTTTCCGATGTTATATACTAATTCACTGACGTACCATTCCCATTGGGTTTAACAGTTTACTTCGTCTATCCAACAGATTGGCTATGTGCAATGCAACTTCTGGTAGGCGTCTCTGCGCTTCCGCATTCCACCCGCTTAGTACGTGCGTTTTCATAAGCCCCGGTAAATTCAGTATGGCTGATGAACAACTAGAAATATAACTATGCTCACTCTAATCAGTAACTTGCGGAGTGGAACATGAACTGGCGACATCGTGATAATCGCTAGTCGCTTACTTGTCGGGATTGTTCACTTGCCACAGATTTTCCAGGGAAATTTCTCTTCGAATGCATAGCCTAAAGTGGTCACACAAGGGACAATCGTTGAGCATTGTGTTCAAAATGTCCAACTTTACACCATATGCGTACTGTAAGCGGCCAAACGCTGATAACATTTTGAATCAAGCGTAACCATCGAACTGGAGACATTCTCAATAATTTGCCACCCAAGCATTGATCCGTATCAACCACACAACTCGCTCGGAAACTCCGCGCGCACGTCAGATACAAATGAGCTCATGGATGGACTGAGCCATTATTAGATGTGGCTCATCCGTTCTAGGCAAGTGCAATAAAGAGACTACGTTGCATCAACTCAGTAGTTAATCATTCTAGAATGAAACTGTACCCAAGCGCGACTTACATGCGGGATATAGAATAAGGAAGAACACAACGAAAATGACGGTGATGGAGTAAGCAACTTTTCAAGTTAGTAGCGAAATGGTTCGATTAAGTTTATTCTTATTCATAAGCTCAGCTTAGTTAAAGTCTGCGGTGAGAGAACGAACGGGATTTATAGCTATGCTCACGTTAACAAAGAAGTAGAATCACAGTGGAACAGTGATGACTAATCGTTGGTGTGTGCTGTGAATGCCATCTCCTATATTATTAACTGCAGGCTATTCGTATCGGAAGGTAAACCAGAGCCGGTCCGGTCGTCTCGTGTCCGAGGTGAGTGAGAATCAACCGGGATGTAGAACAACCAGGCAGTCCATCTTGTGCTAACTTTTTCTTTCCCCCTGGTCATTCGTTCTGACCGCTAGCATATCTTGATCAATTCATCACTGCCTAGAATGTTACCTGCGCCCAAGAATTTCGATTTAGATGTCACATCGTGTTGCCGCTGTTCCGGAATCAACCTTGGTGACTTGTCTGAATCTCAGTGCGTTTACCTGAAGGCGGCAGCAGTACAATGGGGCGTATAGAGGCACTTGAGATGGGATACATTGATCCCATATTGCAACCCGCAATACGTCAGGTGTCACACGAGAAGAAATGTAATACTACCCATCGGTCAAGTGGGAAGGTAGCGAGACCCGAACAGATGTTAGCGGGACTGGTAATTTAGGCGAGCCCCAGTTAGACATCAGTCTGTCTGGACGGTTAGTTTAGAGCCTCCGTCGAGGCCGAGGTCCGAAACGCGATTACAGCCCTCAATCGTTTTCGTGCCGCTGGACCGGATTCCCTCTCATATGCACTATATAAGAATAGAGGTGAAGTCCTCTGCAAATCAGAACTCCCTATTCGAACGTATCTGGAAGGAAGTGTCCCGGCCAATTGGAGCGAATCGATTATAGTGGCAATATACAAGAAGGGCAGTCGCACAGACTGTTCTAACCACAAGGGTATTAGCCTAACGCCAATTGTGACAAAATTATTGGCCTCGATTATCGTTCATCGCCTCACTGTGGAACGGTAATCCCAGATTAGGGAAGAGCAGGCCGGTTTCCGCCCTGGACGTGGCTGTATAGACCATATATTCACTTTGCGGCAGGTGCTAGAGCAGCGCCACGCATACCGCAGACCGATAATAGCTGTGTTCCTCGATTTCCAGAATGCGTTCGATTCAGTCGATCGATCGATTCTGTTCGAAATGCTTGCGCGGTAAGGTGTTCCCATGAAATATGTGAACATCCTTCGTGCTCTATACTCGAACACTACAGGCCGCGTCAGGGTCTACGGTATCCTATCGGATAGCTTTCCGACCACAAGTGGCGTTCGTCAGGGTTGTTCGATTTCCCAATTTTTGTTCAATTTCGTCATGAATTCTATCATGGAGTGTTCCCTTGCGGGATCTCACGATGTAGGCGTTGAAGTGCTGCCTGGTGAAAGGTTAGTTGATCTAGATTATGCGGACGATATCGTCTTGCTTTTCGACAATGTTGGGGCAGCACAATCAACCCTGAATAGCCTCCCTGTAGTGGTCCCATTATTTGGTATGCGCTTTGCACCTTCAAAGTGCAAAGTGTTGCTGCAGGACCACCAGCAACTTGATAACCGCTTGACGCTTGCTAACAAGGAACTCGAGGTGGTTGATCAATTCACTTATCTTGGCAGCTGCATCAGCAACGATGGGTGCATAGAAACTGACGTCAGCTCACGCATTGCAAAGGTCAGAGCTGCCTTCTTGAACCTGTGGCATCTTTGGCGACAGAAGAGAATTTCCTTTCGTCTGAAAGGCCGTGTACACAAGGCCACAGTGAAGGCCGTTCTGCTCTACGGTAGTGAGACTTGGCCCCTTCGGTCTAAAGATCTGAGGCGCCTTCAAGTCTTTGATCATCGTTGTCTGCGAAGCATTGCTGGTGTCGGATGGCACCAGCGTGTCCGCAACGATGATGTGACTAAGAGAGTACTAGGTAGTGATAATCATGCTGGCTCCCTAGAACAACAGATAGTACTGAATAAGTTGCGTTGGCTCGGGCACGTGCTACGTATGCCTGGTCACCGCTTACGTAGAAGGGCCTGATTTAGTCTGCCAGGTGTAGGGTGGCGCAAGGCTCGAGGTGGACAGAAGTTGACCTGGCAACGGGAAATGAAGTCACTGACGAGCAAACTGGATGCCGTTGGTCCGTCTCGCCTTTCGGGCTGGAGTCCACGTGACACGCCTTGTGCTTGGCTCGAGACTTTACAGGACAAGGCCCGCAACCGATACCAGTGGTGCGTCTGCTGCCGTCTCCTAATTGGATTGCCTGTTTGAAGTGTGTTTGGTGCTGAGTTATCTGCGGGGTAATGGCAGATTATGACGCCGGGCAGTGAAAGCCGCAAGGAAGCTGTCTCGCCGATGCCGCCTTATCTTTGCACGATAGCCAGTTGTTTGTGACGGTATGTTGTCTACAGGCGCCTTGGTCCTGAAGGTTTGCTTAGGGCATTAAGATTTTCAGGTAAGCCATTCTTCTCTCCGTCTTATTATTCTTTATTCCATAGGTCCTCCTGGTTGTATGGCAGCGAAGCAGCAGTTAAAATGGCTGATGTACTGTTGTTTTTGTTATTGTGGTTTTCTAACCCTCTAGTGCATCAGCCGTCGCGCAGTTGTACTGGACAAAGAGTCGCCTTATCTGCTGCTTACATCGAGGTGGATAAGCGAAAACATGCTACCGCTTATGCCTGCCTTTTTTCTTCATCCCTTGAACATACTCTCCCCGTCTCCATTTCTACTTACCCACTACTTCGTTAAATCCACTCCTTCGCCTCGCGTACTATTGCGCGCTACCACAGATGTATGCCTCCGCGCGAAGCGCTCAACATGGGGCAGTGGTCAGGGCGCATACTGCTTAGCCGGAATACAGGTGATTGTCCCAGGCGACGCACTGCAGTGATCACGATGGAACTTGCGCGCACCGGTATCGATATTGTTACACTCGACAAGCCTCGGCTCGCTGTCCGGTGCAAGCTGCATGAGGCTGGTGCTAGTTATACTTTCTGGTATATATATATATGCAACGGTCTACGAATAGACATAAAGGCATACGAAACCATGGGATTCAAAAGAAGGTACAGAAATAGTTAAAGAAAACACAACACAACAATGTCCATGCTTTCGTCAATGTGGACATACTACCCGGTTGTCAAAGCCGGGGAACGCCACCTTAGTACCACGTGAATATGGGGTCGGCAATGCATCATCCGATCGCCTCAATGGCCAGTTGGTGGCAGAGCCGACTAGCATCAGCCCCGGACTAATAACTATCTGTTTGCATGTTGGAAGAGGTAAGTTTGCCACCTTTATAAGCATGTATGATCCCACTAAATATTATCATGCTGACAAGAGGTATCCGATTTTTGCTCAGCTATCCTCCGTGACCCGGCCTGTGCTGAGGAGCGACCGACTATTTCTGCTGGGTGATTTCAACGCCCGCCTTGGGAGTGTTGCTCCGGTGGGGACAGACTTAATCGGTCCGTATGGTATTGGCGCAGCCAATCGGAACGGGGACCGGTCGCTTGCACTGTACCCCACTCACGGCCTGACGATCACGAAAACATAGTTTGAACTGGGTGTGAGTGTGATAGCTACTAGGATGCACCCACGGCATGGTCTTGTTCACCTGCTCGACTATGTCATCATGCGCCAGCGTGACATGCTTGAAGTGCGCATGACACGTGTACTGCGTGGAGTTGAGTGTGGCACTGACCACAACTTGGTGCGGGCCAAACTGTACATAACTTTTCGTAAATCTATATATCGCACTCCGGCCTTGAATCGGCGTAAATTTAACATTCTGTCCCTCGGTACTGTGGAGAAATGTACGTAGCTGGAGAAGGCGATGGCTGCATGGCTGGGTGATGTGGAATGTATAACCACAGTTTGCGACCTGTGACACCGTATTCGCGACCAGGTGACAGCGGCTGTTATTGGGTAAGTGGTTGTCCGAGTAACTTTATAGTTTAATTGTATGTCTGCACAGTGGTATGTGTGCGAAAGTGCAGCTGAGTGGAGGGACCTCGGATGACTTTACAGTTGTTTCTGGTGTGAGGCAAGGCCGTGTCTTAGCTCCTGTCCTCTTTAACATATATCCTCATACAGTCGATGGTACTGTCCGTTTTATTCTGATGCGAAACATGGACGCTGTACCAGTTTGACGTTAGATGTCTGGTGCGGTTTCATCAACAGTGTCTGCTTCTTATTCTGAACACCGGTTTGTGCGACAGTACTGCGGACACGGAAGTGGTTAGCCGCATTGGCATGTCCGCAGTTGACTGCATACTTCTGCTGCGGCACCTGTGCTGGCTGGGGCATATCAGCCGAATAAATTCGTTGCAGATACCCAAGCAGCTGCTATACGGACAACTTAGTGCAGGGAAGCATCATGCAGGCAAACCGAGGTTGCGTCACCTTTACATGATCAATGTGAGTTTTTCGCGAACTATTGTTGATATTAAGTGTTGGGAATCCAAGGCATTTGATCGATGCGAATGCGTGAGCTGATCGAGTGGGCGGTAACCCAGGTGCAGGAGAAGACACTATTGCATGCGGAGGAGAAACGCGGAGTACGGAAGCGACTGGCTCTGATGGATTATAGACGATCGACCTCGAATACATTGTGCTATAGCACATGCGGCTGCAAGTGCCTGAGGCAACCGGGTCTGGTAAGCCACCAATGGGTCCACGTGGGGCGACGTTGAAGGGATTATGAGCCAACTGAATGGCTAGGCATACTCAGCGCAGCGATTGATTGGTGCGCTGCGTCCGCTTCAATTCGACTTACTAACCCAGAACAATAAGGCGGTTGATGTGGTACGTTTGCGGCATCAGCGTTTCAGTTAGTCTGTACGTGTGCCGGTGTGTCGCTTTTTTGCACATTAGGTGTTGGTTGTTTATTGATATCCCCGGTGTGACTGCGCTTGATATTAATGTTGACAAGGTGTCTACTTGTCTATTACCCACCACCTCGATTACTGGCTCCAGGAGACTGTATCGTTGCTGAGAGGACGGGGTGCGCGGTCCTTGTGGCCGTGCTAAGCTCAGAGTGGTTCCATCCAGTATGGAGCGGACTACGTCCCAGTCACCGCCTTGTGTACGTCTGCTACGCATGATTCCCAACTTAGATAGACAGGAATGCTGTTGCTCTGCATGTTGAAGTAGTGTGGGCCTGCTCCGTTGATGAAAGGTGGCTCCTGTCTACAAGCCTCCCGATCTCATTCTTTCTGGTTTACACTGGATATGGGATGTGTGGGTGGAGCTGTAGGTGCTGCAGCGCAAGCTACCTATGGGCCCTCTGTAGGGGCAGGCGTTCTATGGCTGCCCTTTGAAGACCGCAGTGACAGCCGAATCTGGAACCGGATGCTGCCAGCCATAGAGCGGTGCTGCTTGTATTTGCGATAGTGTTCTATCGGATTGTCAGTGTGAAATGGTCAATTAAAATCTTCAAGGTGAATGAATGGCCTCCACCGAGTAAGATCATCTTGGCAGGCCAGGAGTAATGATTTCATTTAGGGGCGAGTCACATCCGCCACGTCTCAGTGTTGTTAGACAGACATTTATGGCTTTTTACATCGAAAACGCCAGCATGGCGGAAACTCGCCACATCCTGGGACACTGCCACCGAACCATTTTCTGGGACGTTTTTTACTCGAACCACCCAACCTGCGCCACGAAAACGTTGTTCCTATGTTTTATCCTTTTATATTGCTTCACATTGGCTGAAGTGTGTTTCTCACCTTCAACTAACGTTTAATGATGATGCTGATGTTGAGACATCATATTCATTGGATTTGCCAAGTGTCGCGCATGTCAGCACACCGATTCCTGCGACTTGCCTTGTTTGCGCGACCGGGGCATAGATGGAATACGAGGAAGTGAAGCGAAGTGATGATTTAGTGAAGAGTAATGAAAGCCGTCACTTCAAATTTGGCATCAATTGTTGCTTCCCGACTGCGAAACTCCTGTCCCAAGGATGGCGAACAAGTTTGTTTAGATGCACTAGTTGACATGGTGAAAAACCGACCTCAGTGATCTTCGTGTTGTGCGATTCTTTATCTTTCTTTTTCATTAGCTTCTGCTTCCAATCAAGATATCACTCAAGTTGCATAATATTATCTTACTCGTTTTTTGGTTTTTATTTTGTAAATAGCATTATCTCTCTTTTCACTTATCATTTTGTATTGCGGCACAATAGCTGAGGTGTTTCTTAGCTTTAGCTAGCGTGCAATGTATTGTAATGTTACAACGACTTAGAAAACAATACGTTTATCCGATTACCGGCAGTTGCCGCATGACAGACCAGTCATGCAGATGGTCTAAAGCCCCTCGCATTATGTCAGCGTCTTCAACGATGGATACTATTGACCATAGCTTGAGATTAACCGCATAAATCAAGCAGTCTGAAGTGCAGTCGGGAGACGATTACGTACAGTTTGAAAATTTTTCTTCCAAACACTCATCCTTGGGAACACCACTAGTCATTAGCTAATAAGCAGAGGAGATTTCGTTCATTTTCACGCGCATTGTGCTATTTCTCTGAAAGTCGGCAATCCAAGTGGGGACATATCCTGCGATACCAATTCCCTGAAGTTAGAACAGCAGGCGTTCGTGTAGAACTTTATCAATGGCCTTATTGTAGTCGATCGGTAGCCGAGTGCACATCTGACTTGCACTCATACGGTCACCGATTCGAATCCGCATGGGAGAGGGTATCCTTGCGTTATACTCAGTCCACGCGCGACTGGTGATAGTCGCACGGCAGCGAAGCGGCGTTGCAGCGTACGACAGGCGTTTTTTTAATTTTATTACTAAAGTTAACGGCTTCTAGGGCATCTATATCTTCTGCTCATTTTCTCTGGCGATATTACAAGAGCGTGCTTTCCGAAACCCATGCTCCCATAGTGTAGCTGGAGGCTCCGTTTGACCATTCGTCTCATTGTCTTGCAGGCGATTCATGTCAGGCATATTAACTGGTAGTTCGCGGGGTCTTAGTTTTTTACCCCTTGTATTTGGGCATGGTGGTACTTACTTTCCAGTCCAGAGGTAAGCGGCCTACTTCCAAGGAATGCCGAACTATTTGGTAGATGCAACTGGTGATGTACTCAGCTTTTGTGCTGGGGATTGTGCAATGCAATCTGCTAGGATCTGGCTAGGAATTCTGGTCCAGTTCGAGAAGTAGCCTTTTAACTACCTCAGGGTTGATTTCCACTTGCTTCAGAGTGGAGTAATTGACAGGAAAACAGTTGCTGAGCAGCGGAGGCTCCACTGAGTAGACTGGAGGATACTGCAAAGCCATACAACGTGGGGATGTCACTGCCCCTTTTGGCATTTCTCTTTAGATACACAAAATATTTACCTTGGCATATCTGGAATTCCATGACCAGACCGTGTTCATACTGTTGTCCTTTGTCACGTTTTGTCAAATTGCATAAGTTTTTGACAAGCTCGTACTTCAAATAGCTTTATGTCACCAATGTGGTCTTGAAGTAGTCTCGCAGTTTTCATCGTGCTTTCTTTATGGATCTTTTTTCTTTTTCATACCGAGGGAACCATTTGGATGGAGGCCTGCTTCTATAGCTTGGAACGAATTGTTCAATGAGCGGTATCATCTTAGATCGTAAATGTTCCTATGTGTCATCAAGATCCAAGGAATGCGGGATACTCAATCCAGGGTGGTTGCAGCTGTTTTTAAGCTGAGAGACAACGCGCCAGAAATCACGACAGAGTGTCCCTTGCTCGTGGATTGTGAGGCGTGATGTCAACTGGAAGGAAACTGTACTGTGATCATACTTCCCAATCTTTTGATTGCTCGTTAGATCAAAGATGTCAGCTATAGCCAAAGTGAGAACGAGGTCTGGCATTTGGTGTTTGACCCGGGAGCATACGCGTTGGTGTCAAGGCATACTGAGTCAAGTTGCGTTCGAGGACCGTATCTAGCAGCTTCAAATGAGTCCGGATAGGCGTTATTTTGAAGGTCCTAAATGGTGCTGTGGGTGTTGGAATCACTCATAAGCAGACAGTTTGTGCCTCTGATGTGTGTTCGCATGAGGTGCAATATGCGTGAGCCAGATCCTGCTGGTGCTCTGTAGACCACTCCAACCATCAGCGTATTGACAGCGGTTATGAATTCGACACCAGCGCACTTCTGACATATCATTGTTGTCACTTTGATGTAGGTCTTCGTTGAGGACTACTCCACCTCAAATCTCCCACCAAAGCGATCAAATCAAGATATTTGATATCCTAGGACATGAACATCCGAGTCCGAAATCTCTGATGACAGCAACGTCTCAGTGAACGTCATTAGGCCCGTTTGCTGTTCAGAGATAGAGTGGAATCTCATCTAGCTTGTTTCTGAGACCACCTGCGCTCGCAAGTACTGATCGTGATCCGTTCTTTGTTTGAGACTCAGGTAGAGGAAGAATTGGCCTCCATCGCAATACGCGAAAATTCACGATGTGACAATCGATTTCTGCATTCGCTCGGCGGGTTCACTGATCGGTGACAGCTTGCCTCATTTTGACTCGGTCTTCTGGGAAGAGATCTTTCAAAAAGTGGGTATCACCCTCGTTGCTTGGGCTTGTCTGAGTATGCGCTAACATCCTTTCTCATCCTGACGGACGATTTTCGCAGACCGAACATTTGAACGGGCCATTTTGTTTTCTGTCAAGTCGGAAACGCGATTGATCTCATGCTCATCCCCATCGAGCGGTGTGGAGACTATTCGTTTAAAGAAGGCTTGATCATCGCGTATCCTCAGCCGGATTCTCTTTGTCGGATTCGTAAATGTTTGTTATGATCAGGCAGCGATTGTAAAGAGGGAGTTTGTTTCCTTTCGGTGGCGCTGGTTTTTGAGGAAATGTCATTTACTCCCATTGCATTACTCTCTTTAATACGAGCCTTAGATTTGTATTAGTGTTGTTTAATCTCATCTTGGGCCGTGATTTCATCTTCTTTGTGGCTGCTGGGGTTATCCTAACTATTGCTGTGATGATGGCGCCCGCCAATGCGGCATACGCCTTGGGCTTATCCTTCAACCCATTTTTGTTCTCACTGGGTCGTGGCGTTTCTGCCAACGTAGTGAAGGATGCACGGCTTCGGTTGCCTCCGGGTGTAGAACACGCAGACGCGGGTAGGTACGCTAATGGAAAAGTGTCTCGTCTTCAGATTTGGACACGGCCTGAGTTGGAACAGTATGTAGTCTGAAAAGATGCAGGTTCTTCAGGAGACCTTCGTCGTTGGCTAAGGATCACAGTGAAAGCTAATGTTTTGGGAAGTTGCGCGTTGGAAACATTGGAAAAGGTCGAGACCCATGTTACTGACTACGTGCATGCATTAATCGCAGAGTGCGCACTGGACGGCGTTTGAGCGCACTTATAGAGTTTATCAGAGAAAAAATTTGACAACAGCTTCATTTTGTTGTGCGTGCTCATCAAACACCGTATTTTCCCGCTATTTCAGCTGATTGTTTCACGCTGTTATAACTCCATAGTTATAAGGCCGGGCACATGCACCTGATTGGTGACCCAGGGAGAGGTTGCGCAACTTCTTCGATGGCATTTTCATCACTTTACCTTATAGATACTATAGCTTATTGCATTTGTATATTTTTAATAGACGCGCTTGTAATTTCAGAAAACTTGGTAAACGACCGGTTAATGTATTTATAATGATACATTATCATTATCATCATGTATCATTATAAATACATTAACCGGTCGTTTACCAAGTTTTCTGAAATGATGACTCCCCGATCGGTTCCAAATATATTCCAAAATATTGAGACGCTCTTGTGTTTCTGGAGGCGGATACCAACTTACAGAGTAGATATTCAGGTGTGGGTACAATTCATCCTAATTTTTTGACTGAAATTATCCTTTGGGAACATTTAACGCCCATTCGATTTGCAATTATAATTACTTTTAAATTGCTTTGTTAGCATTTTTCTTACAGGCTATTATAGCATGGCTTTGTTCCTTAGGATACAACTTATTTTGTTGTCCGCGTAAGCGTTTGTTTCGATTAAGGATATTGTTATTCACATGCACATGATTTTCCACTTCCGATGGCCCGACCTACACTGAAGCTGCCCGTATCTCAACTTCCGTGACTATACTCTTATAGTTTCTTTCACCATACCATAACTGGTTAGCTTTTATGCATCTGTAATCATTCTGTGTTCGGAAGCCGCGGCTCGCAAAATGAAGTTTTTTGATTTACTCAACTGTGTTCATTGCGGTACAATAGCGGAGGTGTTTCACTACCTCTAGCTGACATGTATAATGATGATGTTCATTGCCCGCAGAAATGCATAATCAGGCAGCTGACACCGTTACTCGTTTTATTCCTCCAATCAGCACCATGCTTGTTATTTTTTAAACTAATTCCTTTGCCCTTTATAACCAAATATCTACTTACCTGTTTGCGTTATCTCACTTATTAACTGAAAACGTTGCTTATGTCTCGTCCTTTGAAAAACTTTTCGGTAAAAGAGTAGCATCAATAGCACACCGGACCTTGTAGCCACGCTTCGTAACTAAGCAACTACTAGGAATATCAGTAGGGCTGTAGTTACTGTGCTATCCACCGCATCCACTTGGACTTGAACCCGTAATCTATTGTTACAAACTAGATGCTCTGCCCATAAGGAACGGATGGATATTTCCACCTGACGGATTGTTAAACTGGCTAGTGGCGGCCGCTCGGTGAATTGCGTTCTTCTCCGGAAACACTACCTATTGCTGAGATGAGGCAGCGTCCCGTTCCTTATAAACCTATATATCCACAATCTTTCATTCTTATAACTACTATTCCCAACTTCTGCTCGTACGCAACTGGATTTCAGTTGACGTTCCACCTCCAATCGCACATTCGCTATCTTTTGGCATCATACACGTTACTTAGAAGCGGAAAAACTTCACACATTGTTCCGTAATGCAAACTAGTTAATTGGTGGTAGCAGATTGAGAGGAAAAGGAGAACAGCAGTACATGTACAGCAAGAGTCATTTTGAAACAATCGAATGATTGAATTGCGACGCGCAACTTCAATGCAGACTACAATTCCCGTTGAAGTGAACCTTGATCCATTCGATCAATGGGGCCGTAACTGATGCAGCTACTAGATATATACGTTGAGACTGAGATCACGGTTAGACGAGGAAGTTAACATGGAGGGAGGGACAAAGAAACTCGTAACACAAACGCCACTGAGGCCGGCTTTTCGTCATGTCAACCATACCTCCGAACAAACGTGTTTCTCTTCTCTTGGATGCCTACAATGTTATCGGAAGGTCCTAACCGAAGCCAGCTTTAGAACGAGGACCTTCTTTCCTTTTGACTGAAGTCATGAGTCGGCCTCCCGTCTTCTTCCCCTCAGATCCCGATCGCACAAACTACGCTATACAACTGGGAGAATACAATTTAACGCATTTTTCAAGAATTGTCTACGCTAACTACAGCGACAATGGCTGCACGATCATAATGACACGTACACGCCTCAATTATCTATCCTCCACCGCTTTGTTGTGAAAGGAGTAATCTGCAAGGCCTTGGGTCATGCAGGTTTTTGTTACGGCCGGAACTCTATAAACCCAATATTTGGTCCAACTAGTGTTTAAGACCATACGTCAGGATAAAGCATTTTATTTCGTTTTGCTCCCATCATTTCGTAATATTCATGAGTAAGTATCCATTTAGCCCTGGATTGTTATAGACCTTAACCCTCTTGAGTCGTATCTTTTAGTTCGTTCCTACCCTACAGATCAGGCACCTCATCAACATTTCTACACATAAGTTTACATTCCTGTAGCTATTGTTTCTTTGCGGGAAGCTTATGCACCTAGTCTTGCTAACTGTCCTGTAAGGATATGTTTAGGAATACCTCAGGCCTCTGCTACCGTTCATAGCTAACGTGGCTGATCGGTTGGTGACAGATGCTCCGGAGTACTAATACTCGCTGTTATTGCTATTAAACTACTACTGCTGCTACTACTACTACCTTTTTCATTTTACTGACCAGAAGGTTCTCAGTATGCAGATCTGACCAAGAGCTTAGGAAATGCACATTCATCGGCAGGTCGACGAATGTAAAAACGTAATTCATGTGTTTTCTTAAGATACTATCAGGGTTAGGGCTAACTTAAACCTGGTAGAACCCATGATCCAGATAATTCGAAACTTGGTGGCATTACTCATATGTGTATGAACTTTAAAAACTGTGCGCCATTAAGTGAACAAACAGCATGTTCCAAGTCAACTGGGCGATTGACTGCAGTTGATCATGCACAGATTCTGTCTAGAGATGACTTCCGCATCCCGATCCCCATACTGCTGCTATTCATGCTTTAACCTTGGTTTTACGGCGTATTCTTATATCTTCATTAGAGACTGGGAACTGCGACAAACTTTCCAAGCTGCCGTCTATCTCTTGGCCCCGGAAGTAGTGTTTATCCTTGGTGATATCTTTGACGAAGGTCTGTGGATAAATGACGATGAACTGGATTCTGAACTCATTCGCTACAGGCGAATATTCCATCATGATCCGTCTGTTACGATCCTCAAAAACATTGTTGGAAACCATGATATTGGATTCCACTACGCGTAAGTAATATTATAACGACTCGCAACCCCGACTCATCCAACAGCATAGTGTTCTTTATTAAGTTGATTAAAGACGCCTTCTATCTATACAATTCTTTTGCTGTTCCATGTTTGCTTGCAGTTAATTCTTGTAAGTGGCCATGGCTTGGTCATGTCCACCACTTGTGCAGACGAATGTTCAATTTCCTTTTCTCATCTAGTTTTCTAGTTTATCCCTAAGAAGAAGTCGATCCAACAGAATTTTTCTGTGTTCCTAAATATTCTAACACAGTGCCTTCATATGCACTCAAGTCAGGGTTGGGAAGAGCAACACCCGAATATATCCATTCAGGATACGGTCCTTGAGATCGGAATGACCGAGGTTTACCTCAAAGTGAGCCGAGGTCTCAATAGAGGTTGCGAGTCGCAACCCAGCCACACAGCGTGCTTCCAAATTCAACTTGAAGCACTCAAGTTGTTTAACCTGGAACCGCGATACAAATATCGCATAGAATTGCCGAACATCGCTGATTCTTCGGCTAAGATCATAGCGCTTGTGGCCTTTGAGTTGTAACCCACATATCGCCGTTTTGAATTTTCTTAAGTGCGAATTACTTCGCGGCATACCAACCTGCGTACAAGCGCTAGGGGTTGTGATCAGTGGATCTACTACACGAAGTTCCGGCTTATTACTATTAATTAATACCTGCATACCGATGCTTTGTCTGTATTATTTGGACTTTTATACACTTGTGTCCTGCCTGCGTAACATGACGTCTTACTCGGCTGAATAGAATGACTCGTCGAAATAATGATTACCGTATTTGCATTAGTTCCGAAGTCCGATATTACTGAACAGTTGAGAGAGATCGTGTGCCGCTTTCTGGCTATTCCTATTTCCCATCCATCCAAGTTACTCTTATAGTGATCAATTACTGTTGGAAAGCCTGCGTCCAAAATAGTTGCTTTATTTGGTTCACGACCGTGTAATTCGATCACGCACTTGTATTTGCCGAACTCCGCGTTCGTACGGCAAACACCGGCAATGATGCTTTGAGCGCATAAACATTTGCTTACTGGCGAAACCAGATGTTCTTTATGTTGTGTTTCCGATGAAAGTACGGATAACTGATGCAGCCACCTTCCAAATCAGAAGACAAAAGCCTCTGGCGGAACTTGTGTGGAGCACTCGGGAGACGGAATGTGCAGCCAAAATATTGGGTCGAAACAAATCGATCATGAGAGAAAAGACCTAATTGAAAATTCCTGAATATAGCAACTACCAGATACGCAAACGCTTGTTTGTTGCCTGTAGTAGTGTGCTTACTGGAGGGCTTCAAGGTAGATCATTCTGATTGGTACACCTCAAGGTAAAACGATGCGGTTGACTTACTTCCATTGGTTAGCCAATCGGCTACAGGCGGCCTACAAATAATCTCCGGGCTGCTCCCGTTAGAGAGAGAGATTTAGCTTCGATGACTGCTATGGTCAGGCTCCTGTAGCACATTATGCGTAACATTGTTCTGGCATTCTGTTTTGGTAAGCTCTCGCTTAACGCAGCGTGTTCACCGGACGTATAATCAACAGATACGTCTTCAGTTGGCAAATCTAATTGTCAAACTGAACAGTAGCTCTCTACACAATCCTTTTAACTTCCGGATGCTGACTGACACATGCCGTCTGTTTGGGAACACAGCGTGACTCGCAATGATCCCAGGGTTAATCTGCGTTCTAGCCTGAAGAAGGACTACGAAGCCTGGCGGTCAGCATGCATCGGAGATGGAAACAGCCGCTGACCTTGATGATCATCCGGAGTTTTTTCATCTGCTACGGAAACGGGTACTGGATACCCGGCGTTAGCGAGACTAGGAGACGAGAAGATACAGCCTATTCACAGCCTATCAAAAGATTTAGAGCGTTGGGCTGAGCAATTTGAAAGCTATGTGTACTGCCTGAATTGACAGCTTTTTCGGCAGTCACTGACCGCTTGCCGGGTTAAACTACGGGCAAATGTTGCAACCGAAATAATGACAAAACTGCACACGTCGCTAATGGAGACACTGCGTCCTGTGTGCAGTGTAGACCATTGTCCGTACTCGGGTAAATGCAACAACATATTCACAGTGAACCCAAGGATTAAGGGTGCGAGCTAGGGAATACACCACGTAGTGAATGTGAACGGCAGTAGTATTATTTACGTATCCATGTGCGTCGAAGATATCTTCAGAGTGGGTAGTTTATAGCGTTCTGATGATCGCATGGTTGCAGTCTGAAAACCCTAATTGTGAGAAATTTGCCGTCGCAACGAGACTGGACCTTAACATGGTGCGACGGTTTGCGTACCTCAATGACCCATTGAGCTATACTGGGTAATGCCTCCGAGCATTTTGAGAGCTACTCCTACCAGGTTGGTCAATGGTGAGAGGTCAGACAAACTCAGTCTCCTGGTCCTCCAGGTTGGGGGTTTGAAATGGGATGGCGTCCATTTCTGTAAAACTAAATCACTGCCACCCCGCTGCCTTGCGGACAGGCTTTTGAGCCAAAGGCTTTGGATGAGGACCCTAATCGTTCTCCTGTCTAGGTCTGGGCGCCCTGGCATTATCCCAGCCCACATACAACCATGACATTTTCTTCAAACATAAACTTCATCCTGCATCGGCCGTCGCGCAGATTATCAAGGGTCACCTTATCTGCTGCATACAGCAGGGCGGATAAGCGAAAGCATGCTACTGCTGGCGCCTCCCTTCTTTCTTTTTTGATCTTTTTCTCTTACTCCCATCCCGGCCCCTATTACTAACCTTCCTTCTATAATTCCCAGCTTAATTGACAGCAACCGAAGTGCTACTGGAGTAGTACCGTCTACAGCCACCATCCCACAGCACCTATCGGCAAAAATCCCTTATAAGGCCACGCTGTCCTGTTTCCATGGCGACATTCAACGTCCGCACTCTAAGACAAACAGGTCAGCAGGCTGCACTCGCCCGCACCTTGGATACACTGGGTGTTGATGTGTGTTGTGTGTCCGAAACTAGGATTAATGACCCTAACGGGGTTATTGAATTAACTGCACCCGGCTTATCCTCTCGTTATTGGTTGCACGCATCCGGAGACGCCGATGCGGCACTCACGGGTCAAGCTGGTGTAGGTATCATTCTCAGCTGCAAGGCTGAGTCATCGTTGGTTGATTGGATTCCGGTGAACAGCCATTTGTGTGCAGCCCGTTTGACAACATCAGCGAAGGTGAATTCGCGAAGTAAAACAAAACGCTGTTTGTTTGTGATTTCTGCTTATGCTCCCACTGACTGCAGTTCTAATGCAGTCAAGGACACTTTCTATCACGAACTGAACGCGCTACTACGCAGTGCTACTAGTTCAGATATTATAGTACTTGCAGGGGATATGAACGCACAAGTAGGGCGTCTGAGCTCTTCAGAAGCTCAGCTGGGTGGTAATTGTGGACTTAACTCCGAACGGACTGACAACGGCGAGCGTCTGCTGCAACTGTGTGCGGAGCACCAGTTGTTTCTTACTAGCACTGCATTTAGACACAGTGGGCGCCGAAGTGCCACTTGGCGTCCTCCTGCAACTGGCCAGTGATGGACCCAAATTGACCACATAGCCATAAGTTACAGGTGGCGTGGTTCCATCCTGGATTGCCGCTCGTACTGGAGTACCTGTGTCGACTCTGGTCATGCCTTGGTGCGCTATCGTTTCTCCATGAACTTTACCGGAAGGCGCACAAAGCGTCTCCCCCGATTGGCAACGGAGAAATTGTCTCAGCCCTCTGTCAGGCAAGCCTATCAAGAAGCACTGCATAGCGAACTCTCGCTGTCTTGTCCCAATGACACTGAGCTTCAGTGGAATAGGACCTCGGCCACTATGCACGACGCAGGAGCATCTGTTTGTGGCACCATCAATCGTCACCGCACCAGTCACTGGATATCCGAGATATCCGTGAACCTGTTGGAAGCTAGAAGACACCTCCCGGCTGGTTCTGAACACAATGTGACCAGACGGGCTATTAGGCGTGAACTAAAGCGGAGCTTACGTGCTGACAAGGAAGCCTGGTGGACCAGTCGGGCGCAAGAAATGGAGGAGGCAGGAGCAGTAGGCAATTACCGCAAGCTCTTCCAGCTAATCGGAACCACTGGTCCCAGAAAACCAGGCGTCAGTGAGACAATCAGAGACAGCGCGGGTGCGCTGATACACAATAAGCAGCGCCGTATGGATCGTTGGGCTGAACACTTTCAAGATCAGTTCAGCTGGCCCCCTGCTCCCGGACCTCTTCCTACTCAGGTGATGCAGGACGTGCCATGGACGGTTAGTTTAGAGCCTCCGTCGGAGGCCGAGGTCCGAAACGCGATCACAGCCCTTAATCGCTTTCGTGCCGCTCGCCCGGATTCTCTCCCACCTGCACTATGTAAGGATGGAGGTGAGGTCCTCTGCAGGGCACTGACCTCCCTCTTCGAACGTGTCTGGAACGAAGAGAGTGTGGCAGTTAATTGGAGCGAATCGATTATAGTGGCAATATACACGAAGGGCAGTCGCACAGACTGTGCGAACCACAGGGGTATTAGCCTAACGCCAACTGTGACAAAATTACTGGCCTCGATTATCATTCGTCGCCTCACTGCAGAACGGGAATCTCGGATTAAGGAGATCAGGCCGGTTTTCGCCCAGGACTTGGCTGTATAGACCATATATTCACTTTGCGGCAGGTGCTAGAGCAGCGCCACGCATACCGCAGACCGACAATAGCTGTGTTCCTCGATTTCCAGAATGCGTTCGATTCAGTTGATCGATCGATTCTGTTCGAATTACTTGCGCGGAAAGGTGTTCCCACGAAATATGTGAACATCCTTCGTGCTCTATACTCGAACACTAGAGGTCGCGTCAGGGTCTATGGTGCCCTATCGGATAGCTTTCCGACCACAAGTGGCGTTCGTCAGGGTTGTCTGATTTCCCCATTTTTGTTCAATTTCGTCGTGAATTCTGTCATGGAGTGTTCTCTTGCGGGATCTCACGATGTAGGCGTTGAAGTGCTGCCTGGTGAAAGGTTAGTTGATCTGGATTATGCGGACGATATCGTCTTGCTTTCCGACAATGTTGGGGCAGCACAGTCACCCCTGAATACCCTATCCAGAGTGGTTCCATTCTTTGGTATGCACTTCGCACCTTCAAAGTGCAAAGTGTTGCTGCAGACCACCAGCCACTTGATTACCCCTTGACGCTTGCTAACGAGGAACTCGAGGTGGTTGATCAACTCACTTATCTTGGCAGCTGCATCAGCAATGATGGGTGCATAGCAACTGACCTCAGCTCACGCATTGCAAAGGCCAGAGCTGCCTTCTTGAACCTGCGTCATCTTTGACGACAGAAGGGAGTTTCTCTCCGTCTGAAAGGCCGTGTATACAAGGCCACAGTGAGGTCCGTTCTGCTGTATGGTAGTGAGACTTGGCCCCTTCGGTCTAAAGATCTGAGGCGCCTTGAAGTCTTTGATCATCGTTGTTTGCGAAGCATTGCTGGTGTTGGATGGCACCAGCGTGTCCGCAACGATGATGTGACTAAGAGAGTACTAGGTAGTGATAATCATGCTAGCTCCCTAGAACAACAGATAGTACTGAATAAGTTGCGTTGGCTCGGGCACATGCTACGTATGCCTGGTCACCGCTTACCTAGGAGGGCCTGATTTAGTCTGCCAGGTGTATGGTGGCGCAAGGCTCGATGTGGACAGAAGTTGACTTGGCAACGGGAAATGAAGTCACTGACGAGCAAGCTGGGTGCCGTTGGTCCATCTCGCCTTCCGGGTTGGAGTCCACGTGACTCACCTTGTGCTTGGCTCGAGACTTTACAGGACATGGCTCGCAGTAGACACCAGTGGCGCATCTGCTGCCGTCTCCTAATCGGTTGTCTGTTTAAAGTGTGTTTGGTGCTGAGTTATCTGCGGGGTAATGGCTGATAATGACGCGTGGCAGTGAAGGCCGCAAGGAAGCTGTCTCGCCGATGCCGCCTTATTTTTGCACGATAGCCAGTTGTTTGTGACGGTATGTTGTCTGCACAAGGTGTAGGCGCCTTGACCCTGAATGTTTGCTTAGGGCATTAAGGTTTTCAGGTAAGTCCCCCTTTCTCTCCCTGTTCTTATTTTATTTCATAGGTCCTCATGGTTGTATGGCAGCGAAGCATTAGTTCAAATGGCTGATGTACTGCTGTTGATGATGATGATGATGATGCGGTTTCGATAGCTACATTTCCTGAGCTGAGATAGATGGTAGTGATGACTTTAATATTTCAGTTGTCTGTATCTGACGTTCTGTCAGTACCACGTTTAACAACGTAGAATCATTTCTACGCTAACTACACCCCCATTTGCCTACGCACGCTACTGGGTCGATCGAAGGATCATCCGAACAATTAAGACAGTTTCCAAGTCGTACTGGACAGCTATTCAGACCCTTCTGGCACGCAAATTTAAATTGGGCTTACTGTAGGAACGGTTGCTTTTAAATCTCAAGTACAGCTTCCGAATGTTTGCTTAGGGCATTAAGGTTTTCAGTTAAGTCCCCCTTCTCTCCCTCTTATTCTTTATTTCATAGGTCCTCATGGTTGTATGGCAGCGAAGCATCAGTTAAAATGGCTGATGTACTGCTGTTGATGATGATGATGATGACAGCTTCCGAACCGGCTGATGTGGATTCCGAATCTGACAGACGAACTTCCAATCGGGTAACAAATTAACGCGCCAGTGCACTCAAATACAGCGGACAAACATCTCACAGAGACGGTATCCACTAGACACGCGATTCAGTCGCTCAGCTTCAATGACGACATCTTGTCTGGCAATGGACGTGTTTGCGAACTCGCATCTATCAGTTCCTCTCACTCTTGGAAAAGCCTGACATGACGTGCGCAGTAATTTCTTATTCACTACTATTTAACTATCCACGTTGATATCCCCTACTGTGATATATCTGACGGTTGCTTCACCCGGCAAGCTCACTTGGTCCTACAAAGCGCTTTCCAAACATCCTAGTTTTCAGAACAATGAAACTGTACCTACATTATCTCAGGCTGATCATGAAAGAGTACGGCGCAGCGAATACCAGCACGAAAAAGACCATAAGTTGAATATATCACTCGGGCATTGCTCACTGGAAGCCGGTCCCGTGTCACTCCCTTGCGCTAGACATCAGATATCGCTTCAATCCCCGTACGAACACACAAACTTACATATGTGCTAACATATTTTGAAAACACTGGGAATACTCACACGCCTCTACGCGCTGTCAGTAACGTGCTATACAACCAGCTACGTAAAAGATAGACCGGCAACGTGATCAAAATATGTCATTTTTTCCAGACATTTAGTAAAATGTACACGCATATGTCGAATAGCATTACGACATCCCACAACGCTGATAACCTTGGTGGCTGCTTTGGCAATGCGTTCAAGGAACTGCAGCCTCCATTCCATCTGCGTCATGAGTTTCTGGGGATCCCCGGCCAGAAGTCCCTCGTAGTGCACTCTCATCTCATTCTTCACTCTGGCCTTCACCACCTGCCAAACATTCTCGATCGGATTGAGGAATGGAGAGTATGGGCTCAATCTCAGTATGGTTACTCCATCGTATCCATCTACTGACGACAGTTCTTCCAGTCGTGTGACATGGTGCATTATCACATACCACGACAACCTGCCGGAGCTCCATCTCCCGTTTCAGGTTGTCTAAATAGCTTCGCAGCCATTCGAGATATAGGGAGACCTGTGAATGAGCCTCTCCGAGTTGTCATCGACACTCCCTTCCATCCTGAGTGCACCGATTAAATGCAAATTGTGCCCTCTGCTGTTGGCAACTTTGCAACAGGCCCTCACTCCTCTGGACGTCCGACCACGAATGCGTTTGCAGTAAACATTGAAGTTCGCTTCGTGAATCCAAATGAAGAACTTGCCATCGCTCTCAAGTTGGAGAAACTGCTGAACGAATTCCCTGCGTATCCCTTTGTTTCGCTCATTGTTCATTCTCTCGGGAACCTGATAGATGCTCTTCATAGTTATCAATAGACCATCTAAGTGCCGTGCGATTGTTGACTTCGAAATGTCCCTGCCCATTTCTGCTCGTACTCGCATTTCCCGTAGCGTAAGAGTTGAGTCCCTTGCGATCCAATCCAGGATGTCATTTACGTCTTCCTCCGCTTACGACTGCGCGCCTGCGTAGTACTCGGCTCCTGATCAAGAGAACGACAAATCCAGGAGTAGGCTGTTTGATATTTGACTTTGTTCACAGTTGCCACAAGCTGCCAGTCATCACCGTTGACGAAAACGCCCAAAACTCGGTCACGAATGTCTGATGAGATACTCTGTTGAACGCGAGAAGGCATGCCGTCGACGTTAGGATCATAGACATAGTTTCGGTCGTGCAGTTATGTTCCAACTGTTCATTGCTCTCAGACCAATTGTGATCCATCGTTTCGGACGTGAGGGGGGCGCATACAAGCCCGTTGCACCGTCGAAGTGCATTCCTCTAAGGTTCATTCACAAGTCTCACCCAGTCATCGGGCAGCGCGCTCACCTCCCCAGACTAACGCACCGAACCTTGGCATCCGGCCAATGAGAACACACTTAAGGTCAGAGGATTGGCTCTGAGCGGCTGGCCAATCGCACAGGGTTTTGCAACATTTTGCTCTTTTGCAAAATTTTGGACCTTTTATGCAACTTTGCATGAAATGCTATAGTCTGTTCGTGTTGTCAACGGACTTCCAAGCGCAAGGTGAGAGTACTCCTATTTCTTTCACGGAAGGTGTGCGATGTTGCAGTTGGTCGTCATCGCCTTTCCCCAGGTTTGGATGGGTTGACCGGAAGCCGGACTTTTGCATGCCACATGAATAGACGGTTTAGGTCTTCTTGAAGTAAGCCGCAGTCGTCGGATGTGCTTATCACTCTCTACATCTTCAGATCGACTGCAAACGGGGCACACAGTGACCGAAGAAGCTTAGTTAGGTCTTTGAAATAAATCAGGAACAATGTAGGCCCCCGCACCGTGCCTTTAGGTACCCCGGTGGTCGAAGGATACCAGTCGGTTAAGTGTCTATTTGCCCTCCACTTTCGTCCAACGGGGAAATCCTGGATCCGTTAGTGTAGAGATCCACCAACACCACACCAGTCAAGTCATGTCAAGATGAGCGTTAAACACCCGTGTGGGAGCATTTTCAGCTTGGGGAGGAGGACCTCCATTTTCACCTTGTCGAACGCTTTGCTGACATCGATGTAGATCACGTCGACGTTGTGCAGTTATCCGATCCATTGAGTCAGACTACTTCGTGGTTGGTCAAAAAGCTGTTTCTGTGCTTAGGTTACGTTTTACACGTTCTATATCCGAGCATCTGAATTTGCGTGTTCATCTACGAGGATTTATTCTACGTCTCTCTACAGGTTAACGTTCGCAGTGTCTTGCTGCATCACGGTTGGTTGTGTGATTTTTCGGGTAAGCATGAAGCCAGCCCGTGATGTGTATCACGATGCAGTTAATGAGCTCCTACCCAGGGGCAAATAGGTTTGGCTGGATCATGCGTACGACACAGACCTGGCAAGCACGAGGGCACGCAGTCAACCACACCCATACTGCGAAGTGGTCTCATCCTTGAGCATTCACTTTGTGCCTTCAATGTGCAAGTTGTTGCAGAGATGTCAACCACTTTCTTGAGCCCACGTAATTAGAGATGCTTGAATAAATAGCCAGCTGGGCAATTGCGTTAGCATCGATAGACATGTGACCACTGAGCGCATTACACGTATTAGAAAAGCTCACTTTGCTTCCCTGAAACCGCAACACCCACGCATCAAAACTGGAGTTGCCTGTCTCCATAATGTGCATAAATAGATGGTTTTAATGATGGCCATTTTGACAAAGGGATTCGCCCGCATCGATCTGACGCCCTCAGGCGCCTCGACACTGTTGATTCTTGTTGGTTGTGTCGGAAGCCATAAAAGTAACAGCAACGGTGATCTGCGTAGGCAAGGACTAGTGCCGGTGGTCCTGTTTGTTCGACTGATCAACAGATAATGCTGTACAAGTTGCAGCGATTTGGGTACATGGTACTTATAACTACCCATCATCTACCTAGGGGCATCACTTCCTGTTTTAAAATAAATAAATAGTATTCTCAGTCTGAGATGCGAAAATGTATCCTGTCCATTACAGTGTGTATCATTGATCCCTCTCGTATTCCGAGTTGGGGGCCGTGCGTACCTCTTGTACTTTCTCGTAAATTTACGGTTCATTGTTCGTAACCAACACGGTTGACGTGTTAGGTGTTGTCCACTGGCCCGAATGCCTGTTTGACATCTCTGTTGTTCTGTGACTGTATACTCCTTGAACTTCTGTATTTGTTTGCGTGAATTCATGTACTTTAAGTCAATGTTCTTTCATTAGGCAGCTTCCTTTTATAACGGCTTTGATTGTTGCCCAATCAACCGTTTTTTCTCAGCCGTTTTCACTCAATTGGTTCTTCTCTGCTTGTTCTACAGCATTCATCCATACTTTGATTACCGTTTTCGTCGAAAACTTACACCAGCAGCCAACAGCTCCGCAGTCCGTTTGTGGACACACGCCGGCGTTCACTTCGTTTTAGCCAATAGTATGGCTTTTGAAGGCGATGAGTGCAATCTTTGTTCGGAGGCGGAATACGACGTATATGCGATAGGTCAATATCTTTCATGTGCACCCATGGCCCGTTCCGCCAAATGTGACCCGAGAGTGGATTATTCGCACCCACCTTATCAATTGGATATGGATAGTGATCGTAAGTATACAAAATGTACCAAGGACACAATTCTTTTTCGCTGTGTAGACTTCAGCCTCACGTGATTCCACTTTCGGCACCTTTTACATCGCTCGCGTAAAATGTTGTTGTATCTCTGCAGCGTTTGGAGCGAACATCCCTCATGATGTCTACTCAGGTTACAATTCATTGCTCGAAGTGACCGAGGAAAATTGTGGCGCATACTTGGTTCTCATTTGGCACTCCTGTCGCAAATGAATACTTCGGAACACAGCGAATCCGTCCCCTGTTTGAGGAGTTTTGTCTACGAGAGAGGGCTAACTTGGCAATCACAAGGGTATCGGGTTCAAGTCCTAGCCTTGCTGATACCTTTGATTTGTCATGAGTAAGAATGGCATGGAGAAAACGATTTCACCATTCTCCATGCGACTCGATTGGAGAGCACCTATCTTTCTTAAGCCGTTCTCGTTCGTAACTACAGCCTGATAGAACACGGAAGGACCTGTGCATTGCTCGTATGATGTCACCTACAAGCCTGAGGCTGTTAGATTATTGGGCTTTATCCATTTTCACTATGTAGCTCATGAAAAGGGTGGTTCTCTGGTTGTTAGAATGATTCTCTCACTTATGTATGGATTGTTATCGGTCGACCAAATGTCATTCGCTCAGGAGCATCATCGCGTGCACTCGATTGCCGTACTGCTTCAGTTGACTGTTCCTGCATTGCTACTTGACACATTACGCACTGATGATGTCACCTCGATTGGTGGCGAAACGTCTCCAGTCAAAATTTCAACCGCCAACCCCAGCTGCCAGTGTTCAGTCATACATTTTTGTTATGTAAGCTGCGACTTATTAGACGGGTGAATAGGCCTATCTGCGGATTACTCTTAGCCTACTTTTTTGCGTGTTAGTAGTTGGTTATATTTCCATTCAACTATGACTATAATTTGCACTTTTGTTATTGCCGAAGTATTCCTATGTGCGCGCCTGCAAGCTATTTTGTTACGTTGCAATAGAAGTAGGAGTCTCATTAATATTGAAATGTCATCGGACTTTTTACGCCTTTTTCAATTATTTCCTCAGGCAAGCGACCGACGGTTTATACACGACCCATTTTGTTGCAACATTTTCCACTTTTTCGCCCAAACGAACTCGCTTGTCCTGCCACACCACTGGATGCTATGCCTGCCCACCTCCGGCGTGTGGCGTACAGGCCGAAATGGGATTGTTTATCTGAAAAAGCAAGCCAACAGGTACTCTCATTTGTTCTTCATCCACGTCGAACATAGCCGATTATTTCAATCTTTACTTTTCATTGACCATCACCTAGCACTATCCGTTCTCAATAGTAGTCTACTTTTTTATCGCTCATTTTCCATACTTATTTGCATTCGCTTCGGCGAGACTGTACTGTTTACATACCTCTCGGACCCATTGAGTTAAACCGGGTATCATCTTTTGGGTCTTTACGATACCGCTCTAACCGATTTGGTCACCAGTGACAGATTGGACAAGCTCGTCGCTCCGCTCACCGTAGTTGGCGATCGTAAATAGGCCCGTGCTCACCTATGTGAAAATGACTCAAACTGACAACTATTACCGTATTTTGGCTACTTCGATGTCAGCTTTTCGCCCAGAACTATGGTTGTTTTATTGCATTCTGAGGAGCAACTCGCAACTGCATCATAGACCGCCCCGAAGAGAATCTGTGCTTAATTAAAGCTGCGCCTGAAACCTACAGGTTATCTACTAGTGCTAGAGGACTCGGACGGACGACACCTAACCTCCAGCACCGAGCCTGCGTCCGCGTTGGCGGCGCACTTCGCTTCCCCATTCGTAAATGACCAAGTCTGCAGAGAGTTCCACTCGTATCGCGCAATGGTCCGAATTGTAGTGTTAAAGAGGCGCATCAACTACTCGTTAACCTTGAAAGAACCAAATCTTCTAAAAATCTCGGACTCTACCCACCGATTCTCAAGCCCCTGTCGGCCATCATCTTCCCTGTCTTGACTGACCTGTTTAACAAGTCAGGTCGCTGTCCAAAGGTTCTTTGATGAGCGACTGGAAATACTCAGTAGTAAAGCCGATTGTGATAGGTGGTGATCGCAGCAGATTGCGCTGCTACATACGAATTTGTCTGACACCTATTTTGGCCAAGGTTGCCGTGGATGGGGTGAAAAGAGCTCTACTACAACTACTCCAGTCAAAAGATCTACTGACACTACACATCATGGCTTTATGCTAGGCCGCTCATGGATTTCCTACCTGCTGGTGACGAGGCATAAATGGTTGCAGGTAGTGAACCAAGGGAACTCTGCTAACGTCGTCTACATCAACTTCATTAAAGCGTTCGACTAAACCATGAGGTCCTTCATCATGGGCTGAGAATACGTAGTATTGGCGGATCACTACACCAGTGGAGCCGCGAGTTTCTCCTTGGACGAAAGTGCATTGAATGAATCATAAGGAAGCAGATTCTGAGTGAACAATTCTTTTCGGATACTCTCATTAGACTCACAGTTTACATGATGACGGTTACGTGGTACATTTGCTGGATAGGGTTTCGTATTGCTTAAACTATATATAATTCCAACGGAAAAACGCGTCCATAACATCACGCGATCACTGAAGGTGGCAGATTATGTACAGGGACAAATCACTTTCATAAACAAAGAGTTACCGGGGCATAAATCAAAAGCGCGTGAAACCGAAGTTTTAGGCCACGGTAGAAGTAAAGTACGCACAACCTGTCTTTGTATGCACAATTCTAGCTTGAAGTGGCGGATGTAGATAGCTTCCGCAATACATAGTGGATGCTTCTGGAATTCGCGCGGGAAACCATCAGGGATAGAGTAGATGACACAGAAGTCACTTGAAGAGTTATGGTTTGGGAGGCATCACTAATGATAAGCCAAAAGGACGTGATATATTACATAGTGTATAGCAATTCCTTGCTGACACGTTTCGACGCACAGTAAAACGAGGAGTGTCGTAAAACATGAGGCGCCATGGCGAGAAGAAAACATTTTTTTGACCGCTGTTATGCGGTTGACTAACAACACATAATAAACCAAAACGAAGTGCGGTTCTCCGGTTGCAACATCGAGGATTTTTGACGTATTTAGAGCGGTTGCCATAAACGATGCCCTTACATTCATCACTTACGTGGAAGCCAGATAATTGGCTTCATCCCATTCCGGATGTACCTGTCAGTGCACCTACAGAGAGACCATGATTGGTGTGTGCTGCTCCAATGCATATCCAGCGTAAACCCGATCAAAGAAACCGGGAGGCATGCGGATGACAGCCACGTTTCATCAACGGAGCCGGCCCACACTACTTTAATATGTACGGCAGCAGTTTCCCTATATTTTTTAGTTAGGAAACATGCGTACTAAGCATACCTAAGGTGGTGGTTGCGCCCTCATCCTCTTCACACTCGATGGGACCACTGTTTGAGCCTAGCATGCTCATGAGGGTCGTGCATCCTGTACCCCAGTAGCGATTTCCATTCTCCTGGAGCCAGTAATCGAATTGTTGTGTTGGACAGGATAGGAACATTGTCAACATTCACGTAAAGCGCAGTCGCACCGGGGATATCAAACAACCAATACCTAATGTAGAATGAAAATAAACACGCAAAAAGTGACACTGCATATGCAACAACGACGGTTGAGTTGGAGTCAACCTACGGCACACCACAGAGCAATTCACCCATCGATACATACGGTGTGTAAACTTGATTCGAACGGACACAGGTGTGCAAAACCGAAACAGCAGTGCCGCACTACCCGGCTACTGCGGTAATATTGTGGTGGCGCTTCGACAGCCGTAACTGGCCTGAGCAAGGAGCGTGCAGTAGGTGCTTAGTGTTATCCCAGCTAACGACAAAAGGGTTATTGGCATCGGTCTTGTAGACTGAAAGTTACCCTCCAACAACCTACCATAGCAAAATAGACATTGCTTACAAATAGGACTTGCAAATATATGACGTTTTGAGAAGAGAGCCTTGAAATACTATGCCACCTAAAGACTACTCGCTGCTGCGTAGGAATCCCGACTGAACAGTATTGATCGCTGTTGCTGGAAACAAGTGTGCTTATACTGCCCAATTTGTTTCAGGCGGGACCATAAGCGTTCATTCCAACGTATTCACTGATGTGGCAATATTCCATTAGCACGGAACTGAGAAGCTACATTTCTAGGCAATATTTAATCCTCGCGGATACTGAGCATCATGTATTTGCAAAGCGCGAAGCTCATTAGCTCGAAAAAATGAATGACAAATCGTGGGAATGGAGAGCGTGCTTAGGAAATACTGCGTGATAAGACAAGGTACCTTCTGTGGCTTCTAACTTGTATTCTCTGTTTCCAAACGTTGCTGATCCGAAATAATTATTTCAGGATTAGAAGATGCTGAGGCAAACACTACTACCTTATACCGGTCCGATTTAAACTGTTTTCTGTTATGTGATGTGCCACCGTGTCATAGAAAATTCGGATTTGAATTTGTCATACGGAACACGCGAATCGTTGTCTCGTGTTGCCTACTTGATGAATGGAAAATCGCTCTCCACTACGAAGCATAGTCAAGTCAGACCGCGGATAGAAACGGTGTTGATAGCACCTAAGGAAAATGTTTACCTCGAGCTGACATTTTAGGATAACACGGCTTCACCGAGGGCAACCAAGCGCTTACTCTCCGCCATTCATAGAACCTACTGCGCTGCAGATGCTGTGGTGATCAACAGAACCCGGAAATTGTCACTACTTTCAGTAAAGGAAGTGGGACCCATCAACGCCAAATCCCACTGTACTCACCAATTTGGTTATACCTGCGGCGTCAGCTAGCTAGGCAAGAATGGGTGTTTTGAAGTCCAGAGTGAAGGAACACCTGGTCAAGTGCGTTCAACGTGAGGTCAGCCATCCCTCGCCCAATATTTCGTGTGCACGCAAACCGCCAGCATCATCGATAAAGTCATGTTTTATTGACCCGTTATCGGAGTAACCCCGGCTCCGCATTTCAGAGACTACGTCATCCCAATCCGCGCTTCTTGCTGTTCATCGAGGCCGTGACTACAAGCCAGCTAAGACCAGCCCTGTGTGTGCAGAAACAGTCAGTTGCTGACTTACGGATACCCCGGTCTTGGGGGTTGGTATCACCCTTCGAAAGGTATAAGACCATTTCTAATTATTGTTTTGTTACTGATGAGACAATACGAAATACGCGCACTTACCATTGATCGTCTTTTCTTTATGTTATTCAATCTATTGAAGGGAACCAACTGTTTAAAAAACAAATAGTTTATTTCTCCGGGTGGCGAGAGACTGAGATGGCATAGGGACAGAGCAATGCAGACATGAATGAGTTTCTGGAGGCCGGTCACAAAGCAATTGTATTGTCTCACTGATGCAAACCGAAATTTGGCGTAATATCTGAACCGATCGTGTTCATCCATTCACACGGCTTACACTGTGCAGCGAAATTTAGCAACACGTCATGCCCTAGTTACCTCGCTCGCACGTGTTCATCGGGCCACGTAAGGACAGGCTCTCAGGGCTTGTTGCAAGTGTTCATTCTTTGATGCACGTGGCCACTAGCTCTTTTCACTACTTAGTCCCTGCTTCAGTCGAGCGGTGGATCAGATGTCTGTAGCCACCGTGACAGTGCAGTCCACCGTTGCTGACCCCGCACGTACATCCGGTCTGTGGCTTGCATTCATGACCTGTCGGCCGGTTCGATCAATCCGCCACACCTTCGATAGGTGCATTGAGGTCGTAGACCTTAGAATGTCCTGCTTTGAGCGTATAGGATGTAGGTGAAAAAACCCGAACTATAGTGGAGAACGCCTGCATTTTGTCCAGGTTGTTAGGAAAACCGTTTAAACGAACGTGTAAGATGACCACCCAATAGGAGAGTGGTTTTCCAATCATTAAGTAGGCAACACGAGACAACGATTCCCGTGTTCCGTGTGCCAAATGCAAATCCGAATTTTCTATCACACAATGGCACATCTGATATCATAAAGCACTTTAAATGGGATCGTTATAACGTAGCAGTGTTTGCGGCAGCATCTTCTACCCCTGAAATAATTATTTCCGATCAGCAACGTTTGATCCACAGAATCCAAGTCAGCAGCCACAGAAGGTACCTTGTTTTATCACGCTGTATTTCCTAAGCATGCTTTTCACTCCATGAATTGCATCAGAAAGTTGGTAGAGAATTTGTTTGAGCCGAAGTTTGCTTGGACTCACTAAGTGTTAGGCAATAATAATAATGGTAATAATGATAATAATAATAATTCTAGTAGTACTCAAAATACTAACTAATATCTTGTTCCCATTGGCCAGAGCTAAACTTCAATAACAACTGAAGAAGGTAAAATTCTTGTCATTCTTCACATACGCCTCAATTCACAAGGAAGTGAGATGTTTTCTGCCGTCACTGCGTATTGTCCTTATTAGACCTGCTTTCACTTACTGATGGCACTTCGGGCGCCATTTGTAAATTTATAAAGAATGTGTTTTAACAAAATAATATAACTAGCAAATTGTGGGATTTTGTCCTGACAACACCAACACAAATTTCGTTGGCGTTCAGAGAAGAGGACCAATGTATTTGCGAATTTGAAATGTGGGACCTAGTTGCATGGCTCACTTTATCCACAACACATTGTAAACGGCAGCTGACTTTCGTCCTCTTGATGTTGTGGCGACAATATATTCCTACTTTTACGATTACAGTTCGTGTTAAACAACTAGAGCAACTCTGTGGCTCTACAATGGTGGAATACCAACGCATTCTAGACTACAGGAAAAAACCAGATGGCTTTCACTTATGACAGCAGTGGAGAAGGTATTTTCAGCGTTACGGCCCGATTTTTGTCTCGACAGATGTGTCCTACGTTGTCATAATATTTTTTTGAAACCATACTCTGAACTGTGGCCCCTCTTTATACACAATATCTGCCATTTTATACGCTACTGTACTGTTGAGCAACAAAACAGTATTATAAAGTCAAGTCAAATTGAGCTTCATCCACCCGTATGGGTGCATTTTCAGCATTTTTATACCAACACTGCGGATTCTTAGACAACAAATCATCATTGAGAAACAATAATTACAAGCGCGAAACGAAAATTGATACCTTCATTTGAGCATGCGGTCGCGAAAGCGGAGTTTCACTTCTGTTGTCTCGATTAATAAGCGTGATAGGAAAGGCAGTACAGACTTTCGATACGACGAGGCACGAGAATATAAAAATGTAAACTTTGTCCTCTTTTTTCACTAACTGAGATGACCCAGCACCTGTTGCACACCCGTTGCTCAGGCCAGTCACGCCTGCGCAAGCGCCACCACAATAGTATCGCAGCAGCCGGGTCATGCGGAACTGCTGTTTCGGTTTGGCACACCTGTCTCCGTCCCAACCAGCCCTACAAACCGTATGTATCGATGGGTGAATTGCTCTGTGGCGTGCCGTCCGCGCATGATACAGCGTTTTCATGATGGACGAGACTGGCAAGTACACATGTACCCAGATGCATGCATACCGGTCGTTCACACCCATGTGACAGGGTGAGACATATTGATCTAGACCGACATCTATTATTGGACAGTTGACAATGTAGTGCGTTGTACCTCACACCCGAAGGAGCGACCCTTTGTCCCGCATTAACAGAATATGAATATATATATATATATATATATATATATATATATATATAAACCCGAAGGAATAAGACGGGGAGGCATGTGGATGGGAACCACGTTTCATCAACGGAGCCGGCCCACACTCCTTCACAGGCAAACACAAGCACGCTGTATTTGGGGAATCAACCGCACACAAGGCGGTGGCTGGACCGTAGTCCACTCCACACTGAGTGCATGGAACCGCTCTTTGAGCCTAGCACGGCCACAAGAACCGTGCACCCCGTCCCCTCCAGCAACGACCAACTGTCTCCTGGAGCCAGTATGAACGATGTAGTGGGTAACAGACAGGTAGGCACATTGGCAACATACACATCAAGCGCAACCATACCAAAGATATCAAACAACAGCCATTCACTTTAAACGACAAGCTGAAATTAAATAAATCCAATAATGCATACAGCTACGGTGGCATAACTCTTCGCTAAATTACCATATGGAGTAAGTTGGTTAGCAACAAATCCGAGATAAGTAAGAAATGTCCACAAGTTACTCAAAATGCTACAAACGCAACAAAATTACCGAAGATAAGCGCAATTAGTGTAAGCAACGTGGCCAGTTAATAGAACATTATTCAGGGAGGCAGAACAAACCAAATAAAGCGGAATGAAATTTATCCAGCTGAAAAAGACCTAGTTTAAGTGTAAGTTGGTTTAGCCCAACTGCGGTGAAGAAGCATCAAGAATGCAACATCAGCCTCAGCATGGGGCATATATATATATATATATATATATATATATATATATATATATACAAATATATATACCATTTTCACTTTAAATTGGACATTTTTCGAACCACTTTGGACATTTTGCAAACCACATTGGACATTTTGCAAAGCACTTTGGATAATTTGCAAAACATATTGGACATTTTGCAAACCACATTGGACACGTTGCAACTCGCCAATTTGTTGATAAGAAACGAGCAGTAAGACTGCTGAATGATGTTCAGAATATACATTGTGATGACGCTAATACACCGGCATTGTGTAAGCAGCGGGCTACACTGTAAAACATTTGCTTGATCGTGAGCAGCGACCGAAGTTCTGAACTACGCTCCCCTCTCCCCATTGACATTCGCCTAGTTGGTGTGCAGTGCCCATACGCATCAACCTGTGTGTGTGTGTGTGTGTGACAATTGGAAAATCGGACGTCCGAATCGTAATTGTGTATCAATCATTTTGTGAGTGGATTGCGATGCGCAATCTCAATGTGCACCGTTATTCTCATTTGAGGGAACCTTGTCCGATTCGGTCAATGGGACCATGTCGGATGAAGCAGGTAGGCGTTGTCCCAGCTTCGCCCGTCTCTCTATTAGCTTTCGCAACTGCCACGTTATTGTATCAGCGTAGGCTGTAATGACCCCCAGCAAAACCAGTCTAGATCTATAGCCTATTGTTGCAACATATCAACTACTGAGGAGTGGGCCGATTAAACGATGTTCAGGCCACATTGTGGTCACGATAATGTAACCGAACTGCGTACGTAGCGGGTGATTGTGTAAGCCCTTCTCTTGACATGAGTGCCGTTCGCCTCGGTCAAAATCGGTGACCTATTTTCTCCTACACCCCCCCCCCCCATAGGAATTCGTGTGTTTTGTCTGGGTGTGTGGACCGACCTATGCAGCGGTACCACTATTGAAGCGGAGCATACGATAATGGTTCCACTCAACACAACTTGGCTTTATTAGCTCCGTGCCGCACGAAACGACCAAAATGAGTGACGAACAACAGGAGAGCTGGTGTCTGACGCGACGGCACTGCAGGCGAACATCATTTGCGCAAAGAGAAATTCTCACAAAACTTGTGCTGGTCGACGGCAAAACTACTCGGGAAGCCGCTGAAGTCGCCGATGTTAAAGCGAGTACGGCAAGGAACATCATTAATGCCTACAAGCGAGAAGGCTCAAATACACAGCGCACCTGCGGTGGAAACAATAGGGAGAAGCTGACTCCCAAGGTATTGCAGCGCGTCGAAGAAGCGGTTGAACGGCACTCTGAGGACACGTTGGTGCAGCTGCAGATGCGCCTGAGAGAGAATGGGATAAACCTATCAGTATCATCTGTCTTCAACGCCCTCAGAAGACTAAAGATGCCTCTCAAAAAGTGTCATTACGAGCTCGACCAAGTCAACAGTGCCACGACAATTGCTAGCCGACAGGCGTACGCTCTCGAGTTCTCGGCACATGCACCTTCTAACAAGGAGAAATGCATCTTCATAGATGAGAGTGGTTTCAACCTTCATCTGAGGCGAACTCAGGCTCGCTCAAGAAGAGGGACGCGCGCGAACGTCGTGTTACCCACAGTCAGAGGTCGCATGGTAACCCTGATTGTTGTAATGAATAACCAAGGCGTCATCCATTCAAAGATCATTAACGATGGCACCTGCAATGGTGCGAAGTTCTCAGCGTTCGTCGAGGAACTGGTGGCGCGTATAAGCTGCATAGTGGAGATGAACGGCGGGTGGCTGATCATGGACAATGCCAGGATTCATGTGCCTGATGAGCTAAGGAGGATCCTTGGTTCGTCTTATCACCTGCAGTTCTTGCCGCCCTACTCGTACATGCTAAACCCGGTTTGCAAAATGTCCAATGTGGTTTGCAAAATGTCCAATTTAAAGGGAAAATGGTATATATATATATATATATATATATATATATATGGTTGTTGGCATCCGGTTTCGGATTTGTCTGTCACTGTGGCCAGCCACAGGACGCCTGCGACTACAGAGGGACCATGGGTGGCTTACGCTGCACCACCCACAGTTCCAACCACACACTCCATTTCCAGTGTAAACCCTAAGGAATAAGGCGGGGAGGCATGCGGATGGGAGCCACGTTTCATCAACGGAGCCGGCTCACACTCCTTCACAGGCAAACACAAGCACGCTGTATTTGGGGAATCAAGGGCACACAAGGCGGTGGCTGGACCGTAGTCCGCTCCACACTGAATGCATGGAACCACTCTTCGAGCCTAGCACGACCACAAGAACCGTGCACCCCGTCCCCTCCGGCAACGACCAACTGTCTCCTGGAGCCAGATGGACGAGGTAGTGGGTAATAGACAGGTAGGCACCTTGTCAACATGCACATCAAGCGCAGCCACAACTGGGATTTCAAACAACAGCGAATCATTCGAAATGCGGATATCGAATAAAGTAAACGAATATGACGACACAAATACTCGCTAAATGAGCATATGGAAGAAATTGCTTAAATGTGATTAAGTGATAAGTACAAGATGTCCGAAAGTTATATAAAAAATAACACGCGATATATATATATATATATATATATATATATATATATATATATATGCCCCATGCTGTGGCTGATGTTGCACTCTTTATGCTTCTTCACCGCAGTTGAGCTAAACCAACTTACACTTAACTAGGTCCTTTTAAGCTGGATAAATTTCATTCCACTTTGTTTGGTTTGTTCTGCCTACCTGAATAACTGTATTAACTGACCACGTTGCTTACGCTGATTGCGCTTATCTTCGGCAACTTTGTTGTGTTTGTAACATTTTAAAATAACTTGTGGACTCTTTTTACTTATCGCGGACTCGTTACTAGCCAACTTACTTCGTATGGTAATTTAGCGAAAAGTAATGCCACCGTATCTGTATGCATTATTGCATTTATTTTAATTCATCTTTTCGTTTCAAATGATTGGCTGTTGCTTGATATCCCCGGTGTGGCTGCGCTTGATGCGCATATGGACAAGGTGCCCACCAGTCTATTACCCACTAGTTCGTCCATACTGGCTCCAGGAGACAGTTGGTTATTGCTGGAGGGGACGGGGTGCACGATTCTTCTGGCCGTGTTAGGATCAAAGAGTGGTTCCATGCACTCAGTGTGGAGCGGACTACGGTCCAGCCACCGCCTCGTGTACGTTTGATTCTCCAAATACAGCGTGCTTGTGTTTGCCTGTGAAGGTGTGTGAGCCGGCTCCGTTGATGAAACGTGGTTCCCATCCACATGCCTCCCGGTCTTATTCCTTCGGGTTTACACTGGAAATGGGGTGTGTGGTTGGAACTGTAGGTGGTGCAGCGTAAGCCACCCATGGTCCCTCTGTAGTCGTAGGCGTTCTGTGGCTGGCCACAGTGAGAGACAAATCCGAAACCGGATGCTGCCAACCATATGTGCCCCATACTGAGGCCGATCTTGCATTCATAGTGCCTCCACTTGCAAATAGAAAATGCCATATGAACGCACGGACCGGTTTGCGTCATGCGGAGCCACTCATCCCTGTGCAGACGCTAAAACCTGAGGAGTAAATGTGATTCGCCGAAGCGAGTGCATTTCATTTAAGGCTTCAAAGCACCTTCTCACCGCAATCCTGTGGTGTGTTTGATTACAGTCCACAACTGACAAATACCCATCTGGAAATGTTTCCCTAGAGAGCATGATAAAGGTTAGTTTGGCTTCCCCTACATGCCCTACGTTTCCGCATTGATCATCCTTGCACAGTAAGCAAGCTGTGTTGATGTGACGGGTTAAGCATTCTAGCAAACGGCCACACATTACCCTTGCCTGTCAAGTCTGCACAGCTCAATTTTCTTTTTTTGTGCCCTTATCAAAGTTCTTTTCCACGGGCTCTCCAAATACAAACAACGACAGGCGGTGGCATATAATTGCTTGCCACAACCGTGTTAGAGTGGTAACTGTTTGTCAAGCTCTCACCTGATTGTTCTACAACGTGCCAAGTGAAGCAGGTATGCGACGCGACCACGCACCAAATTACTGGAAATCCGTGATGTTCCCCCGAATGGAGAACTGGCTATTTCTAGCAGAGTATAAAGTGGACTGACCCGTCATCATAATAAAGTAATGACAACAGTCGCTTAGAACAGGCAGTATACCGCCAACTGAATGTTTTACAGATCGGCCAAATGAACAGCATGTTCATACTTCTTACTGACTTGCTGAACCATTTGTTCGAAGGGCTGCTGCGTCCCGTGGTTCAGACACTGTGTGCTCCAAAAAGCGAATCCGCCACTCGCTTATATTCAGTACACTTTCAGGATCTCCCAGGAGCATCTCAGAGTACCGTCCCCTCCTTGCCGGTTTTACATGAGTCTTTATTATTCTCCAGATGCTCTCGATGGGATTGAGAGCTGGAGAATATGGCGCAAGGCGTAGAAGTCTCCCAGAGCGGTACAGTTCCTCTAGGAAAACGTGCTCCAGGTGCGTGTGACAGAACGCCTTGTCACAAATCAAAAGATTCCTTTCCACAAACCCTGCTCCATTGGTACCAAGCACTTGTCGCAGCGCACCTTTGTTTACTGTAACTTCCACTCAGAACCGAACACGCTATCAAGCCGTTGTTTGTCATGGCGCTGACAAGACGAACATTCGGTCCCCGGCTGTTCACCACTGTGCACTGCGCTTGACTACCACGTCGTGAGCGGCCGCCTTTGCGGGAGCAAAAGAAGTTGAAATTAGTCTCATCAATTCACACCGGTTGCCTTCCTTCCAACTCGTGATCCATGAGCTTCAGAACGAATGACCTGCGTCGCTTTTTGTTCTCCAGCGTGTTCATGGACTCCGGAATGGTATGCATTTTCTTCATTGTTATCAGTTTACCATCCAAGTGTCATGAGACGGTGCTGGTACTTACTTAAATTTCGAACTCCGTTTTCAACAGCAATCGAAGGAGTTCAAAGGTAACGGTAGGCTCCGCAGAAACCCACTCCACCAGAGAGTCGATGTGGCTTTTTCCCAGTGCTCTGCGACGGACTCCCCCGTGCTGCCACAGCGGTTCCGTCGATTCCTTCGCCCGTACCCAGTTGCGACACGTTTTCACACTCACATTCAGTGTGCAAGCGATCTGCTTCCATTCGTCTCCTTCCTTGTACGCTTCAGTATGATATTCTTCACCTCCATCGAGTGCCGAACATACAAGCCAACCATTGCGTTAAGGTGAACTGCACGTTGATAATCACACGGCACACTTATTTGGCTGTGGCTCGTTATACCAACCCAATCGTCGTTCAAATCTCTAATTTCGTTCTAATTGCTTTGAATCGCTTTCTTGGACAGAAACGCAGGACCACATGGTGCATCGACCACCAACACTGTACCTAGTAGGAGCTGAAGCCTCTCACCTTCACCCCTATGACAGTGCGTCTGAGGTCCTATTTACTGAAGGCGCCGAGCTATACACGCACACCTGCACACCAGCACAAGTGAGCGGTGCACGCAATCCTCAAAGTAATTGAGTAAAGGCTGCACTTGTATGCCCCTCAGCGCAACTCCTTTGCCCTTCAGATTAATTCTGTTGCCAAAGCGGACAACTTGGCTTTAACGATTAATCGGACATTATTCTTATTACCTAAATGCCTTTGGATGGAGATTGGTGGGGCTCTGTTGATGCAAGTATGATATTTCCTATGTTAATTTACCATTCCTTTATTGAGGTCCATTCTTGAGTGAGCGCGAACTGCTCTCTTAGATAGTTCCCATTTTGGATTTGCCGAAATTCTTACACTGTCACATCTAAGCCTGTTATGCTTCATGTTACTAGACTGTCACCGACTTCCCCTCTCTACTATCGACGGCTATAGGTTTTTACGTATTAGCTTGATTAAAGTGGCATCAGCAGTACGCTGTTACACAATACGGCTGCCACGCAACCACCCTCAGTGGTGCGTGCACTAGGGATACTGCTTGGGTCGCCCGGATCACGTACACAGGCTCGAACCCGCGACCTCTGGATTACAAAGCAAGCGTGTGATCTTTTCGGCCACCGGCCGGCACACGAATCGGGTGCCCGACGTACACCTTGCGCGCAGTAAACGCAAAGCGGGTCTGTATTGTACACAGTGCCAAATGCGGTCGCCACTTTAGTTATCCTTTGTCCAACATTCTAGCTACCCGACTTATTAGCTTGGTATTTCATTTGTCATCGTAGGTAAACTGACGTTCGCTAATGCTATCACTTGTTTGTTTTTCTTCTCACTTTTACAATTTAAACGACGATCGTCAACTTCCACGCTATCTCTACTGCTTTTATTGAATTTCCAACTACTTTCACGCATTGCGAAACAGTGTGTCATTTTTCGCACATGTACGTAGCTTGTGACATTTTTGTTACTTCGTATCCGATGCATTCACCATCTCGCGCTTCGCTATAATTTTTATTCGTAAAAACATGTAATGTGTCCCTTCGATCAATTACATTCCTTCCTCTTTTCAGCTTCTTAGGCAGCTGAGACCACGTTTGGTGCTGTCCGGACATTCTCACTACTCTTGTCTCTTGCACCATAAAATAATCAACGATCATTCAGAGGAGCTCATTCCTGAGATTACTGTTGCCAGCTTCACTTGGCGGAATGTTCAAACTCCAAGTTTTACTTTAGTGAGTCTTTTGAACAAATGTACTCTTGTTTGGATCAGACTTAGTAAAGTCTGGTTTTTTCTTCCAGCTTATCCTACGTTCGTACATCTTTCTTAACTGGCAGCTGGTAACATAACACTTACTTTTGGTTTTCCTCAGTTTTTCCATCTGTCCTATATTTTGATACTTGTTTCAATTCACTAGCCGTCAGCAAACGTTTTGTGCGTGGAATTATTCTCATTTTCTTGATCGTTTTCCAACCTGTTACAGATAAGAATCGTTGCGAATGCAATACAAGGTAACCATGTGGCACACTTTCGAACATAGTTTGCACGCGTTCTAACCGTTTGAAATCGATTTAGTGGCACCTCGAGATATTTTTAGTTTGACGGAATATTCTTTCTATATCATTTCCAATTTTCAGAGTTTTAATAGACGAGAATTTGACACTCGAACTATATTTATGGCGCAGGATTCAGTGCGATTTGCATAGCCATTCTCCTTTGCTATCGAAGTCATTGGCGTAGTGGAAGCACAATTGATCTGATCACTAAATTAATCGGTTTATTTTAAATGAAACCAGTCACGCGTCGGACGCGTACTTGGTTTCATTTAAGTTTATCCGATCAATTGTACCGCACTGCTATTTTCCCTATGTGTTTGTACAGATCTGATGGGGGATCACTGGCCTCATGTTCTTGCTATGTTGGAAGTCATTGCGAGATGGTTTGAGTCCTGCCGAAGTCACAGAGAAATGAAAATCTCGTACAGCTGATTCAGTTTTCAAATCCTTGTGCCGATTCACACCGGTGCCTGTACCGGTCTGCAGAGTAGGCTACAGGGACCCCTTAGTGCTGCTCTGGTCGTAAAACCACATTGGTCTCTTCCTTTGGAGTCTAAAGCCGATGGTTATTTGCTAGCATACATCTGCCTCGTAGTCCATAAGTCACTGGTTCGGATCTGCGTGGGTGTGGGTGAGCTTGAAATATGCCTTCGACTGATGGTGGTCGCGTGGCTTCAAAGCGTCTAGGTGGATTGCTCATCCCTCTTGAACGGTCTACGGAAGAATGCTGATGAAGTGTTCACATTAGTAACGACTGTCATCATTTATATCCCCATGCATCTATAGTGCTACTGAGTTCAGTTTCTTCAATCATCATTCTACTCAAGCACAACGGTGGGAAAACAAAGAGTCGGACATGCTATCTTATCATTGATATGGCAGCACTTCATACAGAAAGGTTAACAATCCCGGTCAGTTGCGCGTTAGTTTCTTCACACATTTTCATCATATAGTCCGTTGACCTCCCTACCACTTCACTTCACGCATGTGAACATGCGGTCGACTGTCTTTCGAAGTACATGGCTTATTCTGGGTAAATGTTTCGAGTATTAAGAGTGGTCCAATGTGGCACCATATGACATGCGTCTGAACTATTCACTCGAAGCTCTCACTGGATCTGACTAACGTTACGCAAGGACCTGTTTTCAGGTCTCATCACTCTACTACTATCGGCAGTGTGCAGTGGTTGTTCTTGTCCTGAAAACATTAATGGAAGCACTGCAGCGTTCTGCACCTGGCTCTTGACCGATTTGCTAAACTCCCGGCTTCTATATGCGAGAGGCTTTAAGAAACCACACAGTTAGTCCTTTCTTCGGGGATAAGGCAAGTGGGCCGATCGACCTATTCTACTTGTCATTCTGTCATTGCGATAACCGGTGTCATATCGTCCCAACACGAGGCAACGTATTTCAATTTGATTGCAATAAGCTCATGCTGTAGCCTGCCACTTTACCTTTCTGCCTGTTTAGCAGCTGCTGCATAGTACCTGCAACTGACGGAAGGCTAGATCGACTGTGTGTCTTAAGTACACCAATTGGTCTACCGAAAGGTTTCCACTCCGTGGAAGCCCGGTAGCCCAACGTTATTCATAGTCGCTTTCATCATATTGTCAAGAGATTGCAAGATATCATAAGTCCTGACCTAACCTACCTGTTGTAAAACTCTGACCACCATCTCATGAAAACCCAATTTTACTGCGCACTCTTCAGCTACTGATCATGGTCCCAGTACCAGGTAAAAAGCATCTTTTAAGAAAATAACTTTCAGTTGAATTGTGCTAGACCGAACAGCTCTTCTGGTTACATCATTCATTTTAGGTACACTTAGCGTTCCGTCGCAACGACACTTGACCTTAACCTGGTGCGACGGTTTGCGTGTTTGAGCTAAAGACTTTAGTTGAAGACCATAATCGTCCTCCTATCTGGGTCTGGGCATCCCAACAGCATCTCAGCCCCACATACAACCATAACAATTTCCTCAAACGTTAACTACATCCTGTATCAGTCGTCGCGTAGATTATTAACGGTCGCCTTATCTGCTACATACAGCAGGGTGGATAAGTGAAAGCATACTACTGATATCACTTCACTACTTTCTTTTCCATCAGTTTCTCTTATTCTCCCAATCCTATCCTTCCTTCTATAATTCCCAGCTACATTGACAGCAGCCGTAATGCCATTGGAGTCGAAACAACTGCAGCTACCTATAAGCAGCACCCACTGGGCGCCTATATGCAACAGTCCTTTATGAGGCTACGCCGTTCGGTTTCGTTGGCGGCGCACAACGTTCGCACTCTAAGACAAATAGGTCAATAGGTTGCACTCGTTGGACCCACTAGGTATTGCTATGTCTTGCGTATCCGAAACTAGAATCAATGTACCTCACGGAGTTGTTGAATCAACTGCGCCGGGCTTATCCCCTCGCTATTGGTTGCAAGCCTCCGGATACGCCGATGCAGCACTCACGGGGCAAGCTGTGGTGGGTATCATTCTCAGCTCCAAAGCGGAGTCCTCGTTGGTTGATTGGATTCTGGTGAACAGCCGTTTGTGTGGAGCCCGTTTGACGACATCAACTAAGGTTGATTCACGAAGTAGTACAGTACGCTGTTTGTTTGTGGTTTCCGCCTATGCTCACACCGACTGCAGTTCTGCTGCTGCCACGAACTGAACACGATACCACGCACTTCTACCAGTTCATATATCATAGTATTTGCAGTAGATATGAATGCGCAAGTAGGTCGCCTGGGCTCTTCAGCAGCTCAGCTAGGTGATAATTATGGGCTTACCTGCGAAGGGACTGACAACGGTGAGCGTCTGTTGCAACTGTGTGCGCAGCACCAGCTGTTTCTTAGCTTTGCCGTCTTTAGACACAGTGGACTTCGAAGCGTCACTTGGCATCCCTCTGTAGCTGACCAGCGATGGACCGAAATTGATCACATTGCCATAAGTTACATATTTTGTGCTTCCATCCTGAATTACAGCTTGTGAATTAAAGCGGAGCCTGGTGGAGCAATATGGCCCCAGAGATGAAAGGGGCGCGCAGTGTGCAATTATCGCAAGCTGTTCTGGCTCATCCACACCAATGGTCCCAGGAAACCAGGCGTCAGTGAGACAATCGGAGACAGCCGGGCGCACTGATTTACTATAAAGAGCGCCGTACGGCTCGTTAGGCGGAGCACTTTCAATATCATTTCAGTTGGCCCCCTGCTTCCGTACCTTTTCCTACTCAGCTGATGCAGGCTGAGCCATGAACGGGTAGTTTAATTGCTCCATCAGAGCCTGAGTTTCGAATCTCGATCACGGCGCTCAATCATTTTCGTGCTGCTTTTCCGGATTCGCTCGCACTCGCACTATCTAAGGACGGCGGTGCGATCCTAAGCAAATTGCTGACGTCCCTCTTCTTACATGCCTGGAAGAAAGGGACCATCCCGGCTAGCTAGTGTGAATT
The DNA here is from genome assembly GCA_944474145.2 of Dicrocoelium dendriticum. Taxonomy (NCBI): domain Eukaryota; kingdom Metazoa; phylum Platyhelminthes; class Trematoda; order Plagiorchiida; family Dicrocoeliidae; genus Dicrocoelium; species Dicrocoelium dendriticum. The sequence continues at coordinate 46,394,867 of OX104063.1, forward strand.
GATCAATATGGTACTATAGATGTCTGATATCTACACCTGTGATATTTGCTCACTTGAAACAGTCCAAGGATCCCGTTGTGCTCAAAGCACTTAACCAGTATGTTAAACTTTACACATGGCTTGCGGTAGCGAGAGCATCGGTACGGTTCTTTGATAATTGTGTTTTACGTCGCGAATATCCTAATCAATTTTGGAAAGTACTCCGACGAAGTCGGATTAATCCGACTAATGTGGCTTTGAAACGACACATGTTGAACGAGCGTGACACCATTACTTCGAGACTTGATAATCTGGAGCGTAATTGGTGCGCGTATTCCGTCATGTTGGACAAACTGGACACAGATGAACGCAAACGATTCGAGACGTTTGTTCAACAAATAATTACAAAACAAGAGGAAAAACGTCTAGCGTCATTACAGCGACCAGTTGGCATCACTAATGCAAGCATTTTGTTTCCACCCGACCCGGAGAAGTACGTTCACACTTTTTCCTCGTTGCACCTGGATAAGACACTGTTAGAGGTGCTTTCACTTGGTCCGAAGTTCTGCTGTCCCCGTAGTTATTCAGGACAACTAGAATTAGAGGTTCAGTTCAAACATATGTATGCTCAAGTGTCTAGACTTGCGCTTTCGTCAGCATTAGCGTCCGAGCGTTTTAATTATCCTGACTAATACATGTTATCAGTATCTGAAGCACAAACCCAAACTCTGATATTTGGTGTAGAAATACCATTTAAACGCTCTCAAAGCACTCAAACAAAACGAGAATGTGCTACTCTAGACCGGATAAAGGAGTAGGGATCGTTCTGATGGAGAAAGCTGATTCTATTAAGGTAATCCTCAACGGCCGCGCAGAGTTTCTTAAAATGGAAAATTGGAGGGACAAAACAGCGGCAATAGAAAATACAGTTACTAGTCTTCTGCGGCACCTGAAACAAGAAAACTCGATTGACTCTACCACCTTCGAACAACTTCGACTCATGGGGGCGGTGATTCCGAGACTTTACGGCCTACTAAAGGTACATAAAGAGGGGCTTCCACTTAGACCCATATTGGACATGTGCAACTCACCTTACCACTTAACAACCAAGTGGCTAGCCAATCTTTTAGAACCAGTGAGAACATTCCTATCCATGTATAGTCTCCTTGATACCTTCAGCTTCTTAGACTCTATAAGACATCTTAACCTAACCGGAAGAAAGATGTTTTCGTTGGACGTCGTGTCGCTCTTCACGAATGTTCCTTTAGAAGAGACAATAGACTATTTATGCGACACCATTCGATCACATTTGTTGAACGTTGACCTTTCGAACAATCGGTTGAAACACCTACTGATGCTGTGTACTAGTAACATAAAATTTCAGTTTAATGGGGTAATATACAGACAAAAGACAAAGTAGCGGTGGGCTCACCACTAGGACCGTTGCTGACAGATGTATTCATGAGCAAATTAGAAAACAACTGCCTGAGCGGAGTCATTAGCGCATTGCCCTATAACAGTCGATATATGGATGATATATTGTATGTGACAGACAGTCAGTGCAGCACGGAGCAAATTTTATCCCTTTTTAATTCAACGCACGACAACGCTATGTTTACCCTGGAATCTGAACGTCATGGTACCATGTTTTCCCTAGACGTCCAAACTAGCAGATCAAATGGGTCAATCCAACGCGGGGTGCACAGAAAAGCCAGGTGGAATGGATAATACATACATTTTGCCAGCTTTGTCCCACCAAGCCAGAAGCGGAACTTGATTAGATGTTTAACCGAAACGGCCTGAAGGATATGTATTGAGGACACGCTTCCAGACGAGCTGCATTTCTTAGCTGGCTTTTTTAAGAGAAATGGCTATCCCTAAAAGTTTGTTCGGAGAAATATGAAGTGCCAAGAATCGAGGGCTAAAACCGATTCGGTCGAAAAGAAATTAGTTTATCTGTCGTTGCCGTTCCAAGGGGATGGAATAGCACAGACAACGTCTGGAAGGCTATCCGACGCCATAAACCGTACCTACTAAGCGGCAAGTTTACGGATATTTTTACTTCAACACCAACCGTAAGGCTTCAACTCAAGGACAAACTTTCTCGGCCAAGTTCTTCTTTATGTGTATACTCCTTTACTTGTTCATGTCGAGCAAGTTATATCGCATGGACAACCAGTAGACTGTCTAAGAGAATCCGTGAGCATTGCCCGACTTGGCTGTGTGCAGGTTGAACTAAAACAGTGACAAGCGCCGTATTTGCACATCTAGTTGATTTTACCCACCAGCTCGATAGGTACCAATATTTTCCTCCAAATTGTCGCTTACCTGCATACTACACACAAGCGGTAACATGTCGCTTATTAGCAACAGCCGAAGCGATTGCCATCCGCCTACGGAACCCAGACCTATGTGCGCAAAAACAATTCGTTCAGATTCTCTCTCTTCCTTGGCCCCATACTATAGAAAAAGGTTCGTAGCATCGACTATGCTAACCAAAGGGGTATTGTCTTAACGCCAGTCGTGACAACATTACTTTCCTCAATACTCGTTCGTCACCTCACTGCGAAACAGGGAATCGCGGATTAGAGAAGAGCAGGCAGGTTTCCGCCCCGTTCTGGACTATTGTGACCATATACTCACTCTTCGGCAGCTGCTAGAGTAGCACCACGCACACCGCATACCGACAATAGATGTGTTCCTCTACTTGGAGAGTGCGTTCGTTTCAGTCGATCGATGCATTCTGTTCGAAATACTTGCATGGAAAAGTAGTCTCAAGAAATATGTGAACATTTTGGGTGCAGCCCGCGATCATACCCCGCTGAAAACACCGGTTCTTGTCCCATCCCCGAACTTATTCAGCGTTGCGCCCGCTTAGTGCTTTCATTTATGACCGGCTGGGAATATGGGGTCTTGCAGCGGTTTAGAAAAGCTATACTGGAACACTACAGGCCGCGTCAGGGTCTACGGTGACCTGTTGGATATATTTCCGACAACACGTGGTGTTCGTCAGAGTTGTCCAATTTCCCCACTCTTATTCAATTTTTTTGTACCCTATTATAGAGTGTTCCGTTGTGGAACCTCACGTTAAAGGCTTTAATGTGTTGCATGGTGGAAAACTAGTTGATGTTGATTGTGCGGACGACGTCGTCGTGCTTTTTAACGATGTTGGGGTGACGCAATCAACCCTGAATAGTCTCTTGAGTGGTCCCATTATCTGGTATGCTCTTCTCACCTTCAAACTTCAACATGTTGCTGCAGGACCGCCAGGCACTTTATGACCCCTTGACTCTTCATAGCGCGGAACTCGAGGTAGTTGACTAATTCACTTACCCACAAATTCCAGCTTGCTTTTCACGAGTCTGACTTTTACTATGCTCATCGAGAAATTTAGAGTTGATGAAGATCGCACTGATTCCTATATGTTATCTGCATTCCGAACCTGAGGCCTTTGAAGTTCCGAACTGTTACGGAACGCTCCAGTCTGTTGGGACAGGTTGCTGCTCCGCAATGTCACTAACACATTGTGCAAATCGTCCAGGAAATAGGTCTCCCGAATTCGAAGATGGGTACTTTGTCTACTTCTGAAACCTTATTCAACCTCAGCAGTTCGATCATACATTTAATTTCTGCGTGAAAGAGTGGATCCAAAGGGACCTCCCAAAGAACAGGACGATTAGTGGCAGCTCTGGCCTTTGAATTGCTCAGTTCAACTCTTTAAGCCTTTAGACATTTGGCTGATGGGATGCCCACTCTCGGTCCATTTAGTCCAGATGGAAACAAGTCTCCAGATGACCGTTTCCCTTATCTGATAGTATAACCTCTGATGGTTACCAAGTGCAGAGGCCGTTTCCATTTCCATTACGCGGTGGGGCCTTTTTCAGGCTAGCACGCATTTCTTGTCATGGAGTCATCGCGAGCCTCATTGTTTTCTCTTCAAGCCGAAATGTGCCAGTCAGCATCCGCAAGGTTCAGAGACGACGTAGAGAACCAATGTTTAGGTTTGCAATTAGGTTTACAACATGAACACATGTGTGCTGTAATTGAGGTCTGGCGAACATGACCAGTGACTTCCAATGACTTCTCCTAGCGCCCAACTAAACCGCATCCTATTATAGTTTGATATGCATATAGAACCACTGTATTCACCAATTGGGGGGGGGGGGTTGCCATGTGCTCGCAGCGTCGTTGCTGGTGTCCTCCAAAACGCACCGGCAACTCGAAACATATAGGTTCATAGTGCTTCAAATGGATCGGCAGTTTTGCTAGCCCTCTCTCTTACAATAACTGATCGCGATTTTATCTACTTGCATTCATGACTGGTGAGCTCATTCTTACCCTTCTGCGGATGCTGTGTCAGAAGTTAGTGCTCATGAGAAATAAACGAGTATCATGGCATAGGTGTAACAACTGCTTACCGTTATCACTACAGGAGGCTACGACTTATTGGTCACCCAGGTGCAACTCATCAGTAGACTATTTTCAAACTTGAGACTTTTGATCACTAGCCAACTCTACAGTACCCTTGTTTATTCTGTAACAAGGGAGCTCGTTCACTTAGTATTCATCTCACATTTAAACAGAGATACTGTTTGTGGTTACGTATGTAACCGTGACAAATAAGCACGTGTTATCGTTGCGCGACCAGGAAGTTTTGAACGAGGCAGCTAGTCGCATGGTGCACATCCGACTACTAAGTGTAATCCAATCGTTCGAAGAAGCTTCAACCTGGGGAACTCGAGCAATTTCCCCACCCGCTTGCCAGGCGTTTGAATGTGCATTGTCTCCGAATAGACGCAATGAGAAAGTACCACCAGTGTGTCATGCAAGCAATTGAACAGTGAGTGTTGCGCTCGAGTCTTGTTGGCGGGTTTCTGATAAGCAGCAGATATCGATCGAACCGGTCTGCACTCCTGAGTTAAGTGATGCCTGTTGACCAATCTGTAACCAAATGCTCACATTGAAGCATTACAATCTTATGGAGGATCTAGGGCTCCAGGTAGCAGCGTACGAAATGTGGTTGCCCGTTTTCCGCTTGGTTGAACATTGACTTGTCGACTGGACCGGAGCTGCGCCCTGCGGTTGCGTATGAATGGAAACTAGAAGACAAACGTCTTTCGCTGCAAGGTGATGTGGCGTCAAGAATTGGAGTATTGAGGAGAGATAAAATAATATTTAAGTTGGAATAGGACAGGATGAAAAAGCGTAAAAGGGTGAATAAGAAGACGGGAAAAAGTTAGCAATGACATTCCCACCACCTTCCACCACCCTCGTTGCATCAGACTTGATTATTTTCTGTGGCGGTCAATGCATCACGCGATCTTTTGTGGAAGAGTTAATTATATTGCGTGATCATGATACTGTCTGGTCACCAAAACCTAGATAGAAGTACGATTATGGTTCTCAACCAATGCCTTTGGTTCAAAAGCCCGACCGCAACGCATTTGGAGTTTTACAGTGGGCTACATGTAGTCCTTTTGGTGGAGTAATAAGCCAATCTGAAGGGCGAAACACTTAGTCTGCCCTCTAACCATGGACCAATCTGGTATGATTGGCTCAGTGGATCGTTGAAACGCGCAAATCATCGCATCGTGTTAACGTCCAGTCTCGCCGCGATGGCGCTACTAGGGTCACTTATCCTTATTCCATCATCCAGTGTTTGTAACATTTGTTCGCCTTTTATACTACTACTTTGTGGAACACTGAAGCCGTGACGAACTCACCCATTACCAAATCAGCTGTTAGGAGCCTCATTAGCGCTTGCAGTCATGAATGAAATCGTCAATTCCATTGGCTGGGAGGAGAAAACCTCTCACATGTTGTGCCGCGGTGCATTCCGTTTAGATGGTAATATAAAGGAACGACAAACAAACAACATGGCGAAATAATCTTTAATGCCATGCGTCAAGACTGAGCTAGCGATAGTTTGAGGGACAAAGAAACTTACGACACAAATGCCATTGATGCAGGCTGGTCGTCATGTAAGTGTATCCGGCCACTCGTGTTCGTCGCCTGTCAGACCCAGACCTGGGAGTTGAGTGGCATTGTCCGAGGCCAACTTCGAAGCGACAGCTTTCATTCATCTCTGTAAGTTATCGGCCGTTCTCCCCTCCTTCCATCTACACCCCGGTTGTGCGGATAGCGCATGACTCAGGAACCGGTGCACTGAGATGCGTAATACATAGCCAGACTATCAGATCCTGTTGCGTGCAATACCGGAGCTGGAACCGTTGTGATCATTTGTTCGATAGCTTATTTACGAGATAGACCAATGACATTTCGTTCCAAAATGCACATCTCTCATACTATCCTGAGGTTGGCACCCATCGCTTTTAACTACGGTCCGCCATTTTTGGACAGAACAACAGAATACAACTTGCATCATTCCGATACATGGTTCCTAGCTGCGTCGCCTTGTTTGGTCGTAATCCGTATTTTCCGCTTGTTTATATTCGCGCACGGCCGTCCTTTCCAAACTGTTTATCTTTGTATTATCATTGCTACTCCAGTGCTTCATTTTAAGCGCTCGGATCATTCACGAACTCGATGTGGCTCCACCCATGCCACTGCATTATTACTCTCATTAATGGATCCATTCATTATCGGCCGTTTGCTCTTGTTGACATGAAATGCGATGTTTTCTTTTGAGCGTTGTTTTCCCTGGAAGTGACGTCACTGACGACAAACTGGGCGTTACTCGTCCGCCTCTGTTTCGAGACAAGAGTCCCCGCTACCCGTCTTGTTCTTGCCCCCCGCCCCGGACTTTGCAGAATGATTTGCAGTCTCGAACCTTTGTTATTGTCTTCTAATTGGACTATCTGTTTAAATGGTGTCTCGTACTGCATTGTCTGTGTTTTAAACCTGCTTATGATGCTTTACATTAAATGTCTTAGTTTTAGTGTCTCGCCGATGCCACCTTGTTTTCGCATGATAACCAGCTGTTTGTGACAATGCGTTATTGACAAGGTGTAATCACCTTTATGTTTATTGTCTGCTTGGGGCATCTAGTTTTTATACTAAGTCCTCTCACTTTCTCATCCTTTTGGTCACTGTGCTTGTACAACATGGAATCATTAGTTCGAATTTATGATTTATTGCTGTTGCTGATTTAATTTCCTCTCTCCAGTTGACCTGCTCGCAATTTCCTCCCGCGCTTTACAACTCGACTTTATGCAAACGTCTTGAGTTCTACTTTTCCTCAGTCGACAATATATTTCATGGCACTTTCGGCTAATGATTGCTAGTTTTGATTGGCTAACAACCCACTGGCGCTTGTTAAAGTAGTCTGTACTACCTTGCACCTTCACACATATATGATATTACACCCGCCATCTTACAAATGAAGCTCGTTTAATTTACAACTATTTTTCCCTCCTCGTTTACTTCTCCCTCACCACAGCTCACAGTGTCCCCTACAGAACATGCCACGGTTACTTGCTTTTTACCCAAGCAGTCCACTATTTTTATACTTTATATTTCAAGTGTATTGTGCTTTATCTTCTACTGTGTAAGGAACTCTTTAAGAAAAGCGCTTTTCAGCTTCATCTGGCGATTTCTCTGCTGACGATTTCTGCTTACCTATATTTTCTTTACTGCTTTTTCTTTTTTTCACTAACACCACGTTCAACCTGTAGTTTTCGCGACCTATCCCATGCCAATATATCTGTTTTCGTAGTTCTGCTTTTTATTGTGTGTTTCCTTCCGAAGATTGGGTTACTGGGCTTTCGTTCGCCGCGATGGTTTGTGCAATACCGCTGTTTATGAACCAATCTCCCGTCCACACTTGATTGTCTCTGTGATATTCATAACCGTGATGGCTTGCCTGCTTTTGACACGTCCATCACGAGCTGACAAGAAGTTCCTGACTTATCGATCTCCTCCCTTTATCTCTTCCTATTCAAATGTCTGCGTTTTCGTTGCAACGGACCAGTTCGTTTTCGGTACGTCATCGCCATTTCAAGCGCATGCGATCTGCTAGCAAATATGGTACAATGAACCTCTCCATGTGCGTGACCTGCAGTAACGCATATCCATGCAGTTGGTGTTAGATTGCTGTACGTGCAGATGGACCTGGTTGGATCAACATCCTTTAAGATTGTCAACACGAGCGCAGTAACAGGTTATTAACATCACTTGAAGATTACGGTCTTTGCTCAGTTTGAAGAAAGTGGTCGAGCGCTTAGATCGGATTCAGTGTTTCTCGCTAGCTGCGCGTGGTTCACAGTACCTTACCTAGTTGTCAGCTGCTTTAGTCAGAACCGCATGCAGTCGGTAGATTGGCGCATAGATTCGTGTAAGAACCGCTGATACTGTGTGTCAGAGACATATCGTCCTCCGAAGTAGCCACATGTCCGCTGTTCCTTCAGTTCAATTTCCCACACAGTATTAGCATAGAACCATATTCTTTCCTCGATGAAATCACAGCTGAATTCATACCTGATTGTACACGCGGTCCAGTGCTCATGGCCGCCACATTTTCATTTTTTAAACTCAGATGACCACTTTGTTTGCTTTCGCATCTCATACCTCTTCACAGCAATGCTTAAGCCCACGTAATTCCGTTTGCTTACACACAATGACTTTCAGGCTGTAACCCACTGCTCATGATTATACATCTTTACACCTTTTTTGCTATGTTTCTTTGTATCTGTATAGTGTTTCCTTGCTCGATTCACATTCCTCTCTTGTTTTTTATTATGACGATACTTATCGTGGCAGCCAAATCCTCTCCAATCCGACACTTCAGTGATGATTGCCCAACTGGATTGTATCCAGTTCTCTGGGGGCGTCACCGGTATCGCAAACATTTTTGTCCGCGGCGCTTTGATTATTCTTGCTCCCACTCATTGTTACACACGCGAGTTTTCTTTCTTCTATCACTCTCATTGGTGTTTTTTTTACCTTGAACGGGTGACATTTCTTCTACTTTTCTGCATTTTATTCGCTTTGTTTCCCTGAATATTTGCTTACGCTTCCCTTGTTGATCGACATCTCTGATCAACGCATCAGCAGCAACTTGAATGTTGCCAACGTTCGCCACTTGTTCTTTAGGCTGAAGATTATTTTACCTAATTAAGTCACCTCCTAAAATTAAGTCTCTCCCGATCTTATTACCTGTTAGTTTTTTCCCTTCTTACTGGCGCAAATCACTCGATCCAAGTTACTCGCTGACTTTTCAAGTGAACTGCTCTCGATTCACGTTCGTCGGGACAATGCCTTAGGAAACCAATCTGGTCAGCGATCACCAACAGCTTAGGTTCAGTTTAAGTGACTCAATAATCAGCGTCGTTGTGTTTTTTCTCTGGTTTTCCGACAAGCAACATGTCATCTGCTTTGCAGACTCCACGTTCTGCTCTCCTCTGACACACAAGCTTCACTGATTTATCCTTAGGGCTATAGCTAACCCCCGCATTGAGGGATCGGCAGCCCCACGTGTAATCAAACCGCTGTTCCCCGTTTGAATTAATGCGAATTGGTGTTTGGCAGACGGTGCCTTAGTCGCAGTGTGGATACAATGTATTGCCGGTATTAAAATGCTCCCTCCTGAAACCTGAACCTTTTACTCTTAACAGTCAGTCCACATCGAAACCTACTAATTTTCCTGTCACATGCCTTTCCTGTTTTTAAGAACTTTAATTTCTCTACCGGTTGTACCATCTTCGATTATTAGATGGTGATTCTGTGGGCGTGAATTTTCTCTTGCGGTCCCCATTGAAAAACGTTGGCTTTCATCGTTGCTTACCGCTCCACGGTACCGAATCGCATTTAGCTTGCCTGGCGTTGTTTGTCATTCGTGTGTTTCACTCATTTATCTCCCTGCATTTTTTCTATGCGACATGAATTAGTTGACCTTCGAACCATAGGCTGCTGGCATGCTATCTGTTGTTCCCACAGTTCTGAGCATCATTTCATTTTCGTGCCACCTTTTAACTTTGCTGCTCGGTCTTTCTGTAGCTTCTCCTTTAATTGCCCTTAACATAAGCAATGCTCACACCCGCCGCTTTACATCGATTCATCCCGCATTCTTTTTTATTTGCTTGATGCACATAGGAAACAGTTTCCAGTTCTCTCGTAGCGATTATGCTTCGTTTGTTCGAAAAATATACGTCGATTTTGCGATTTCAGCTTCTGCATGTACCCAACTTTGCCTCGCTTCAATGGCTTCCAGCTCTGACGATGTACAAGGCTCGTCTCGCTTGATTGGCCCGTCTTTAGAGGCTGATGATGTCTGCCCTGTTGGAGGCATCGGGCCTGCTCTACCCCTGGATGTTTTCAAATCAAAAATTATGCAAGAGAACAAGACCTGGGATGACACTGAGGATTCACGTGCTGAGAACTTGGCCACTATCGGTCCTTTGGTTCCTGGACAGGAGTTACAGGAAGAATTCCGACACCTCAAATCAGGACCTGTGAGCATTTATTTGTTCGCGAAGCCCATATTACTCCTTGTGCACGGTTAAGTATTTTGACTATTTAACGCTTTATTGGTATTCAACTTACAGTATGAACCGTTGACCGTTTTCTACCTGCGAACTGATGTGCGTGAAATAGTGTTTCACCTTCTCTTGTTTCTGTGTATACTCCTGTGTTCATATATTCCCAGTCGGTTTAATCTATAGAACACTGGTGATATGTCGCACGCAATCATTTTACTTAACAGATGCCACCATCTTACTTGACTAGATGGCTTGAGTCGCTGCCTAATGAGTAGAGGGACATGGGCCTTAGCCCACCAACAACCAGAGCAGACTGTCACTTCTGGCGAGTCTCAAGTAGACGGAACTGTCGTCCATTGTTCTTCTGGATACGGCAATGTCAGAGCGCAGCTGTGTGGAACCCATTTGTTTACGTTATCATCCCTCGATCACAGGCGGTGTGTACCATAATGCTCTACACAGTGGTATTCCTAGGCGATCTACCACGCGGTGGTTCAAACCTCTGGCTTTCAACATCTGCGCTTTGGCAGTATCACAGTCCGCATGCGACTATTTGCGGTTTCATGATGGCGAAATATTATCCTAGTGTGCTGGTGCACAGCCATGCTTCAATCTGAGTGCAGCAGTTCGCCTTGCTCTGCATACCCGCAGAGCTCTTACTGAACGTCCTTCTCATTACAGTCTATATGTCCAGGGTTTTAGAATCAGACAAACGCAACACTTTGAGCGCTGTATCATTATTCATCCGCTTTTTTAGTCCTAGACTCTCCGCTACCTTGCATCTAGGCATGGAACTACCTGCTAATCTCCTACCTGAGCTTGGACTGTTTGATACTATCCTTTCCCGCAATATAGCATCTGCTTCGAATTACTTCTTTTTGTTCTCTTGCTTCTAAATGTCACATAAGCATGCCCCATCTACCTCATCAAGCTACGGTAGGGCACTACTTCTCTACCATTCTGTACTTCTCTTGTCCCACCTGTCCGTTTTACACTGGTTATTCCAACGTTTATGCCCACTGTCACGCGACGATGATGATGATGGCTGTCAGGTGAACCGACATTCGCTCATTTCATCTATTCTTCACCCTTAAGATTGACACTTGCTGTGCGTCAGAAGCTCGCATCCCATGTAACTGCGCCACTAAACAGCAAGAAACGAAAGCTTGTAGATACATGCATTTCATATTGTGTTGTTAGTACCTTTACCGATAGCCGATAAATAATTACATATCTGTGGGTGTGACCTAAAAAACTTCAGTTGCAACGAGCATGGCGAAAGTTCAACCCGTATGTCTATGACAGCCTACGGTTGCTAAGTGAGTCTTTTTGAACACAACTTATTAGACAGCGAAACGGAAGAACCTGTGATTAGGGTGATCCTGCAAACTGTTTAACGCTGGTCTTTGCTTTAGCCAGTAGGCCGGCGGTTACTTTCCCATTGAACGAGCTTGTCTCATAATCTTGCAGCTCGGGTTCGAATCCGCGTAGGGGTGGGCGTCCTTAAAGTATACTCAGCCTGCATGCGACTGGTGGTGGTCGCACGGCTGCGAAGCGCTATTACGGCGTACAGCAGACACATTATTATTATTATTTATTATTATTATTATTATTATTATTTGAAAAGCACAATTAGAAGATGAAGCTCGGCAGATGCATGCATTTCGTATCGTCTCATCAGTGCCGATAACGATAACCGGTAATTTTATGTAAGAGTTTGTGGGTACAGACATACATACAAACGAAGAAGAGAAAAAAGGGGGTGTCTTTGTTCTACAACCAGGGCAGCCTGAGGCTGACCGATAATTGTTTTTGCACACAAAGCTCTGGCTTAATCCGATTAATGGCAATAGCCTCGGCAAACCGGAGGAGCCGGGAATTAGTATGGCGAAGTAGGATTCGAAACGCCTTGTTGACCTCAATTCGGTGACCCGATGTCAATAAGTGTCTGCCGATCGAAGATGCTGGCGGCGTGCGTACACATGAGGTCAACAAGGCGTTTCGAATCCTGCTTCGCCATACTAATTCCCGGCTCCTCCGGTTTGCCGAGGCTATTGCCATTAATCGGATTAAGCCAGAGCTTTGTGTGCAAAAACAATTATCGGTCAGCCTCAGGCTGCCCTGGTTGTAGAACAAAGACACCCCCTTTTTTCTCTTCTTCGTTTGTATGTATGTCGTACCCACAAACTCTTACATAAAATTACCGGTTATCGTTATCGGCACTGATGAGACGATACGAAATGCATGCATCTGCCGAGCTTCATCTTCTAATTGTGCTTTTCAAGTTACTTAAGGAAACTGTTTTAATTATTATTATTATTATTATTATTATTATTATTATTATTCCCATTGAACCCAACGTTTCCCGTGTTCCTTTATTCGGGAAGTCGGGGACCTATCGGTTCTGCCTATGTAACAGTGTAACAGTTATTATAATCAGTGGTAGTTTGCCGCGATCGGCTGAACTTCCTTCTTTGGGAGTACCGGTACATTTCGACGGTAAATCAGGTATCGTTGTAACTTTGCTGCGCAGCAGAGGTCAAACTCATGCTTACTTTCAAGATGGTAAAGTTAACCTCGATAAGTAACTAGATATGGACCTATTTCTTGCACGGGACTATCGTAGTTAGGTTGTAGAGGTGACATAAGTTTTTTCAAGATTCATTCTCTCCGATTGTTATAGATACAGTTGTGCCGATCGTGTCGTTATCCTATCAGATATATAACGTAAGCTGCACAGTCAGATCTCCGCAAACGCTTTGTTTGTGCTGATCCTGCCCATTTATTTTGTAGCTAAGGATGGCTTTCTGTATTTTCCATGTTTCAGTCTACGTTTCCGTTGCCTTTGACATTGCAACCATTATAGACAAGGCCCGTTTTTTGCCATTAACCGATTAGATATAAGACAATTCGCCCACACCTTTGCCATTAACTGGGGCAATAATGTTCATACTAAAAACGTATCAAGACCATATTACCTGTCAGGCATGTTTTTAGCTCATTCCTGTCCCACTGAGTTTAGCAGTCGGTATTTTCTTCTGCACACAGCCTCGATTAGCGACATTACCAACCAGCGTGGACATTCATCTAGCTTTTTCCTGCGTGGCACGGTGAATCAAACTGCTTCCCGCTCTGATAGACTGTACACTGTGTTTGGCAACGAATCTGCGATAAGTGCGAAATTCCCACATGTTACGCAAAAAATGATACAAATGCTATTAAGTTAACGAAGATAACCACAATTAGCGTACGCAACGTGGCCAGTTAATAAAAGATTATTCAGGTAGGCAGAACAAACCAAGTAAAGTGAAATGAAATTTATCCAGCGTAAAAAGACGAAGTTTAAGTACAACTTGGTTTATCCCAACTGCGGTGGGGAAGCATCATGAATGCAACACCAGCCTCAGCATGGAGCACACGTACATACATGGTTCGCGGCATCCGATTTTATATTTGGCTGTCACTGGCCAGCCACAGGACCCCTGGGCCCACAGAGGGACCATGCGTGGCTTGCACTGCACCACCCACAGCTCCAACCGCTCACCCCATATCCAGTGTAAACCCGAAGGAATAAGACCGGGAGGCACGTGGATGTGATCCGCGTTTCATCAACGGAGCCGTCCCACGCTCCTTCACAGGCAAACACAAGCACACTGCATTTGGAAAATCAGGCGCACACAAGGTGGTGGCTGAACCGTAGTCCGCTCCACACTGAGTGCATGGAACCACTCTTTGAGCAGAGCACGGGCACAACGACCGTGCACCCCGTCCCCTCCAGCAATGCTTAACTGTCTCCTGGAGCCAGTATGGACGATGTAGTGATTAATAGACAGGTAGGCACCTTGTCAACATGCACATCAAGCGCAGCCAGACTGGGGATATCGAGCAACAGCCAATCACTTGAAATGACATTATCAGATAAGATGTATCTGTCAAAGCATACGGCTATGCACGCATATGTCTTCCATAAATTAGCATATGAAGTAACTTGGTTAGTAACGAATCCGCAACAAGTGCAAAATTCCCACAAGTTATGCAAAAATTGCTACAAACGCAATAAATATAACTAAAATGATCACAATTAGCGTACACAACGTGGCCAGTTAATAAAACATTATTCAGGTAGCAGAACAAACGGAATATAGTGGAATGCTATCTATGCAGCATAAACAGACTTAGATTAAGTGTAAGTTGGTTTAGCCCAACTGCGGTGAAGAAGCATGGAACCAGTATGGACGAGGTAGTGGGTAATGGACAGGTAGGCACCTTGTCAACTTGCACATTAAGCGCAGACACACCTGGGATGTCAAACAACAGCCAATCTTTCGAAATGCCGATATCACTTAAAATATACCGGATAACGTAAACGTGTATGACGGCGTAACTACTCACTAAATCAGTATATGGAGTAAATTGGTTGTTGGCGAATCCACGATAAGTACAAAATGTCCAAAACTTATTTTAAAAATACCACGTGATAAAAGTTACGCAAGTGTGCCACACTTGAGCGATGTGTACAAGTTAGGAGAAAATTATCAGGTAGACAGAACAAACCAAATAATATGTAATGAATTTTATCCACATTAAAAAGACCTAGTTTAAGTGTAAGTTGGTTTAGCCCAACTGCGGTGAAGAAGCATCATGAATGCACTATCAGCCTCAGCATATACATACATATGCATATATATATATATATATATATATATATATATATATATCTGTGTGTGACGTGACACCGCTGCGCAAGTTTACTACAATTTCGGATTTATACTATTATTTTAACTGCTTCGAATCTGCGCCTTGATATATTTTTGCACTTCTGGTGAACTTTTTCTTCTCTATTTATCCCTGCCATTTTAGTGACTCTGGATATTACACGTTGACCTTCATGACATTCGATGTATACTTTTGGAGCCGGGCTTGCTTGCTTCTCATATTGGCTGTGGATTTGTGTACTCTGCCTATTTTCATTACGGTTTGCACTCTCGTTCTTGACCTAACTGTATTTTCAAGTAGAACTAAGGTACTCCGATTACTGCTTCCTTATCCGAGGCAGGAAAGTTTTCGACACCACAGTTGTTTTCGCAGTCTCTCTGGGCGTGTGCGCATACACATCCTGAAAGGGATCCTCTACGACTTGCTGCGGTTGCTGTATCGGTAAACACCCTCTCCTTAGTCTCCATCCACCGTCTCACTTTCTAATGAATTCATTTTGCTTACATTCCAGCATGATTGATTTCTTTGTAACGTTTCCTGTGTCACGTAAGTTGCGAACTATTGGCGGCAACCAAAGTGGTTATACTGCTTTCTTCTTTGGAGCGGGGTCAGCGCACTTTGTGCGATAATCATCGAGGCAGTACCCTCATTTCCATTGCATCCAAACTCCACATGGGTATCATTCGCCGACGACTTACTATTCTGCGTGAGAACCGATTCACTGAAAGTCAGGCTGGCTTCCGCCCTGGTCGTGGTTGCATCGATCACATATTTACTCTTCACCACGTTTTAGGACACTGACATGCATACAGACGACCGACAATGGTGGTTTTCCTTGGCTTGAAAGTTGCATTCGACTGTTGACCTCGCAAGCTTTTGGCATTGCTTATCCTTGAAGGGCGTGCCGGCTAGATTCCTTTCCATTCTTAAGTCTTCCATGATTTCCGAGACCATGTAAGGGTCTACGGGAATCTGTCTTCCGAATTCCCCAAGACAAGTAGGGTTTCGTCAGGTTTGTACTATATTTACTTTCCTCGTCAAATTTGTGATCGAAATAACCATGAGTGACTTCCTTCTTTCAAACCCTCCCGGAGTTCTGTCCGTCGACCGACTGGCAAACGTGGAGTATGCGGATGGCAACTCACCTTTGATCTGACGCAGTGGCTAGACTGCTGGGTAGCGGTGCACGCTTCGGTATGTGCTTTTACACTGCTACAGAAGTATATCGACATACCTCGGAATCTGGCTATCACCGAACATCCACTTGAATCGGATGATCGATTCACTTAGCTTGCTAGCTGTCAATTCTGGTGGTCGCATCACTGATGTAGTTATTTCGCGTATCAGGAGTGCTCATTTGACTTTACAGAGGCTCAGCTATCTATGAAGACGACGGGATAGCAGACTGTCAGTGAAAGGTAAGATGTATAACGCTGCGGTAAGGCCGGTGTTACTACATGGATCAGTGACCTAGGCCGTTCGCGGCAGACATTAAACGTTTGTTCGTGTTTGACTATCGGTGCTTGCGGAGTATTACACGTCTGGTGGGAACACCGGGTGAGCAATACTGAGGTCCGCCAGTTTGCTTTTGGCAAAAGCCTTCTGGTACCTCATTGAAGTGTTTACTGAAACTTAATCGTTTACCTTGGCTAGAACGTGTCTTCCCTATGCCGTTTACCGGCTTTCTCGTCGTGCATTATACGCCGTGGCTGCACCAGGCTGGGTGAAGCCGCGAGGTGGCCAGTCCGTGACGTGGCATACTGGCATGAAGAAATTGACCGAGAGATTTTATTAGGCTGGTGCGCGGCGTCTTCGTGGATGGGGACCTCGTGGTGGTCCACGCCTATGGTTTGAAACCGTATCAGACATGGCACAATCACTGGCGTACCTACATTCGGTTTCTTGCATCTGTCTGTTAATTTTCGTTCTATTCTAATTAGCCTAATGCATTTCCTGCTTGCTTCCATTTTTACATTCTATTTGCCTTTAACCCCACTATTTTGCTGTTGTTACTTATTGTTAATACTGCCATGTGAGTGCTGGCAGCTGGATCCACCGCACTTCGCTGTTCGGATCATAGTTGATCACTTGCATTGAACTGATGGGAGTGGCACATGTGATGAAGCTGTTTAGACTGACGTACCAACTACCAACAAACACCACTGATCTCGGGTCTACTGTTTTTCCTGACGTTATGGTACGATGCTTAGCTTGCGCCGCAGTACGTTACTCTGACACGATAAAAGTTGCTCAGCCTCCCCTTATCCGAGTCAGTGGCATTACACATACGAATGAAGGGCTGTGCCGCACATCAGTTGGTGTCCCAACTGCCCCGATTGGTTGCATCGACCGTTGCTCCGGTTCGATTGCGCAACAGCGTGGTCGCTCTTAGGGTTTGACGCTTAACTGATGGAAATCGCACTTTTGATGAATTCCATATGGATGCATTACCGGTGTTCTGGCGCTACTAACCTGATTACAAATGTTTTTGTAGTTATCGAGTGTTTCCATTTATGTTTGCATAGAAAATGTCTTCTTTCACTCCTCACGTGATGACATGGACCTCCGTCCCAACTCGGAATTTCAAGGGCCCTATTCCAATTCATTTACTGTTACCTCTTTCCGCTTTGTGAGCCCGCATCTTTTTAACGGTGAATGTTATTCAAGCTCAAACATTAATTCTCTTCTGGCTTCCATCTATTTCCTGCCGCCATTTCAACTTTGGTATACGCATGTGTCTTCTCGCTTTCGCATATCATAAATTCCTTGTATATCTGCGCTCATCGGTTCATTTTCAGCTGACTATTGCTCGTTTGTTTTCATTGGTTTCATGCGTTTGTGCAGAAAGAGTAAGCTTTGCTTTCCGGTGGTTCTGCCTCGGGGTCTTACGGCAAGGTCTTACGGTAGGCTCCAAGTGTTGTAGATTGCGACTCGGTAGTGGTGTGGGGCACAGATATCCAGCGTCTTGATTGTGGGGATTTGGATAAGAGGAGTGCTGCGATCTAGTGTGTCGAAAGTAGTTACCCTAACAGCTAGCTTAGCGAATGGCCCAAGTCTTTCAACATGAATGACTAACGAGGCAAGAGACAAGCATCTAGGCGTTATTTGAAGACTTCTGTTATGTGCCGAGACAACAGTTTCAGGCAGAGACAACGGTTTCAGTTTGTCCTTAACCTTTGTGATACGTTTGTTTTGACGTCTCAGCCAGGACCACCAATTGACCTCTTCCGATCGCCCCGTAACCCCAGTGCATAAGTATATGGGTCATATAAATCCGCTGGTAGTTACATTCTGATGAAGTATGACTGTGTAGATTTCATCCTGATTTCCAGACTGGATTAATTTTTAGTGGGCAGTGTTTTCAGATTTACTATGCGATACTGCGCTCCACTTAAAGTTACCACCTCGTAGTTCCATGCTTCCCTACCTGATCTTGCCACTCAATATCTGAATGTGTTCTTGGTCTATGTTCTGATGTGCTTTTACAACTCCTACCTGAAACTGTGTTTTATGCCTCCTGCTTATGGTATTCATTCCTTCGGTTTACTTATGTCTGAAGGCAAGCGAGCATCGTCTTCTAGGTCACAGAGACCTACCTGATTTATCCTTTTCGTCTCCCCACTAATTGTCTTCCCCTCAGACGAATCGAAATGATCCGGGCGAATTGGATAAAGTTAAACTCAAACGAGATGCTTGGATGACGGAGCTATTGCCCATATCCCGTGAAGCTGGGGCTTTGAAAGCAAGGAAGTTTGAGCAAAGGATCGCGTCGGCTTCTGGTGCTTGCGATAGCTCGTGGTTCAAGGTACCAGGTTCTGTTGATTCCGGCCCGAGTTGTGCTGAAACAGTAGAGGTAAATGCTCCGTGTATACATAGTTCGATGCGATATTTTGTCCTCATTTTTGAACTCGACGACGCACTTGTACCCGTTGGAGGTAACTAGTTGTCACTCTCTGCCAAGAACCGTACTACTTTGCGGTTTTTGCGTGGCTTTTTTATATCAAGCTAATTTGGTGCGACCACACTTCTCCCAAGTCCCTTGATCGTGTGATATTAACAATGCGTAAACACCTCGACCCTGAATGTTCGCTTAGAGCGTTTAAACACTACTTTAGTCCCCTTCTATTCTATTGTTATCCCTCACTTTCTGTTCCATTGTGCTTGTACCAACGCGAAGCATCAGTTTAGGTTACTGATGTACTCTTGTTGTTGTTGTTGTTGTTGCTGATGCTGCCGTTGTTGTTAAGCTCCAGTTGCCTAGAAAGAGCAGGAAACACTATCTCATCTTGCAGACTTGGGGTGCACAACTCACCAATAGGTTCAGTGTCAATGTGTAGACCAAAGCCATACCAGTTAGGAAGTGCAAGTATTAATTATCCATTCGTTTCTTACTACCAACGCCCAGTGGAAGCACAGCAGATGTCCCTCGAACCGTACAACTTCCTTGGATTTTCATGTAGCTACCGACTATGTTCTTCTGATTACTCAACCTGTCAATCATGCCCCTCGGTGCGGCCATGAAATAAATTGACGAAGAACATGACCAATATTTACCTAATTTTAGTTTCACACTGACTTGTACTAACATGAGTGAAGTCTCCAGACCGGTCCTGTATGACATACCGCGTTGGTTCGCCAGCTCTCGGTTTCTTTGTTCACATACTTTTACTTCAATCAGACAGTTGAGACGTTTCGGCCCTTTGCTTTCCATTTTGCTTTGTCTTTCTTTACTGTTTAATCTTATTATCCTGGCAACTTAATCTTTAGCGACCTGATTCTCCCCACTGTGGAGCCGAGAGCACAGCTAATCATTCGACACGAATCGAACTTGCGACTAATTCCGCCTTTTTTCCACTATTTTATAGAAGCAAACTGCGGTGACGTCATGGGAACGCGAAGCCGATCGGGAATATGACAAAAGAATGGACGAAATGCTATGCAAAACTCAAGTAAGCTTACATTTTATGTGCCAGGCGACTACTGACATGGTAGACAAGTACGGGTCGAGCGAGCCTTTTAGACCTTCACAAAAAGAAGTCAGTCAAAGAAAATAAAAAAGAGTCTAAAAAGGAGAGACGAAAGAAGCACAAGTCCAAGGTGAGTGTCTTTGGTATCCCACCATTACGGTTTGACAGCACAAGAAGCACAAGTCAGACACCATGATCTCTCGTTCACCTGAAAAGCCCACGAGGCGGCCGTTCGATCGTGACAGAGACTTGAAGGGCCATCTAATGGATCCTGCTGCTCGTCAGGCACTGATCCATCACTCAAAACAGCTTTCCAGTCGATTTGGACATGGGTCCAGACACTTCCTGTAACGCCATGCGTATGTACATGTCTCTTTTAATTACATGATACCCGCTCATTCGTATCTTCTTTTTTATACCTTGTCTATAACCTATCCATGGTGTGTACATTCTGGTCTCTTCGTTCACATCAATCCTGCGTGCACCTCACCTCTATTGCGGATCTTTTACCATTTTATGCCAACGCCTTCGGTATTTCTTTCTCTGTGCACAGATGACGCGTCTTTTCGGATTCATTGTTGCGCCAGGCATTATGAGATTTCCCAAATCACACTTTGCTTTAACTCCTGTCGGCTTTCTCATTTTAGCCAGTGAATCCAATTATACTCCGCACCGGTACAGAAACATTCTTTATTGTCTATGTAACTGTGCCAACTGAGTCTTCTCCTTTGCTATCTGCTCTGTCTCTATGTATTCCGTTTTTGTGACTGTAGCTTTCGCACGTACAACCACACTTGGGCAACAGCATTTTCTATGTACCACCTAGTTACTTTGGCGCTTGAAGGCTATCTCACCTCACTCTTCCCATGTTATGTGGCCTTTATCAGGGAAACGCTATCATCTCAACACTTACTGCCCTCGGGTACGTCGGTCCTGGCACTAGGTGCTCTTGATCCCTTTCGACAGGTGTTTGATTTCGGCTCCACCTCCAATCAGTACTTGGGTTTACCTTGGCGTGTGCAAAAACTAATGCGGCCATCGTTCGTATATTGCACGCTATGAATAGCGCGAATCACATTTATCATGGTTAGTCATTATTTCTTCGTGAGCACACTAGCCAAAGTGTCCAACTGGTATTCGACATTTTCAGCCCGTTCACAATCCATCCGATTCAACTTAGCAGCAAAGTACACGCATGTTTTCATTGCCAATATATCGGTGGTCTCCTCGCATTGGATTTCGTTTGATATTCTTTGTCAACCACTCTTATAGCTCGAATTGGAATTCCTCATGTTTTTTCCACATTCCATCGTCGAAAGGTCGATTTGCCCCCTTTTATGTTCCCCACTTTCTGTATACAAATCCTTCTCTCTTTCATGTGACCCATTTAAAAGTTTCGTCACGTATTTGGTTATTGATAATGAATTGCTTCTACATCCAAACTCTGTTATCCCTGGGGAGCGAAGCGGCGGTTCATTTTCATTTTCTGCGACTAAAGACAAGCCCATTTCCTACCGTCGTTTTCCACGTTTGTCTTATCTTGTCCGTGGCCCCGGGGTACTCTCTCATCATGTGTCTTCATGGATTAGTTGTTGGTCTCGTTTCAGCGTTACGGGTCTATCCGTGCATAAGCGTTTGCCGAAGTTGCACCTCGTTCTTTTTAAGCCTGCGGTAGCGGTAGCTAATTAGTTGTAGGGACTGAACAAAAAGATATTGAATCGCCGATCAGTCAGATATCATCAATGTCTGTTAAGCACTTTTGGGGGAGGTTAGTACACCGACAAATGCTTATCACACGCAGGATCACGAGGAAATGTACGTGACTTAGAAGATCGCGATGATGGTCCACTCGAATATGGTTCGCGAGCATTGCTAGACAGAAGGGAAAGCCATTTGCGAATTGCATCAATGATGGACCAACAAGGGGTTGTTCATTTCACTCCTATCATTCTGTACAGTGCCCTGCATTTTGCCATTTTGGTTCTCGCCGGTGGCTTTCAGCGTACATTTCACCAAACCTAGACTCAGTTGAGTGTTTCCATTTACGAGTCGCCAATACACCACACTTAACCCCTTCGTACACAAGTGAGAACTTTGACTCAAAACATTATTATCTTGTTAGTGATGTACTAGATTTCTTAACATACTGAAGGAAAAGTTTCGGTCGTTTATTGTCAATTATAAACATGAGGGTGTGTGTACATTAGTACACACTATTTGAAAATAAACTTTTGTGCGTGTGTACACATTGTCTACGAAGCGGTTTGTCACCAGTATGAACAACTGTAGAACAATGTTGACTCAATGTGGGGTTTTATGCTTGTTGATGCTACTTTCTCATCACTTCTATTTGTGCGACCATGGTGTTGAGTTCCAGTTCATCCCGTTGCATTTTCTCAAGGATGTTTCATTTATCTTTCCAGCGGATACCGTTATCTATTGGCTGATCCATTTTCGGACGCCATGTCTTCTCTCTGATTGGGGTCCGTCATTTCAGTATGCTTCATTATAAGCTTGCTGACAGCTTCGGATGTTCGGCGACTTTCGGTTCTCCGTGTATTTGCAATGACATCCTGTTGGAGCAGCTGATTTCCACAATTCATTCTTCAGGCCTCTGGTCCAAGTTCTCTAACTTTGTTTCCGTTCTCGAGAATTCTTCTGGCCTATCAAAAGACGATTTCTGTCGTCCAGTTCCCCAATCCCATTCAGCTATTATCATGTTGCGCTCATTTTTCGATTTGTGCATTCAGCTCAACACCACAATTGCTGAAACTCTGTGCACCATCTGTGAGGTCTTCAGCCTCGATGAGTTGCATACTGCTAGCCCGGAACTACAGGACGAAATCCACTCCATTGTCTCTTCCATCGTAATCCCGCCTCATACCCGAGACCAAGTTGATCTGCTGCTCTACGTCTATCTATGCCTTGAACTTGAGGCAGCTGAGTTGGAATGCGATCAATACAATGTGTTCTCTTCTGTACTAACCGTGGAGCAGTGTGAAGCGAAGCAACGTTTGCTGCACTTAGGTCGTCAGTTAAATCTACCAAGACAGCCATTCACTCTCTCTCCATGTTGCAAGCAACTATTTGTCCCTTATGCCAAGACGGCTTTGACTCATCGTATCAAACTACTCTGTGCTCAGAGCTACTCTGAACACTTTCTGGATCCGTTGCTTAAATATAAGAATGCGATCATGAAAAAGTTCTGGTTGCTCAACGTGTTCTCTGGCGAATCGAAGCATGAGCAACGGATACTGGCCAGTCAGTTACCAGACGAATTGGTTTATCAGTTGTTCTATGAAGTCCGAAAGCCGGATCTGTTTTCACTCATCATTGAATTTCCGGACTCAATGGCTGCTCTTCAAGATTTGGGCAAGTGCTTGGATCACGTCTCGTTTCGTCACGATCTCATCACCCATCTCACAGAATGCGTATGTACACTCAATTCCCTTATCGAGTTACAAGGTAGTAGAGTTCCTTTTCTATCCACCATCGGTAATTTTTGAGACAGGAACCCGTGTCCCTGTACTCACATAAACTGCCTCCTAACCCACCCACTTTGTTGACGAACGTGTTCAGTCAGGTTTTGCCACTTGACTGTGATCTCAGCGCTGAAAAGCGGTGGATCCAGTTGCCGTGATTTGTGATTTCAACTACAGAACTAAACGATAGTAATGTAGATGCAGAACTGCAGGGATTCGACTAAAGTTAATTCGTGTAATCATCCAGTAAAGGCGTTAACTTGCAAACAACCGACGATGTCGGTTTTTCTTGGCTTCGACTCCGATGACCACGTTAACTTGTGGCCCTGCCTATCCATGAATAGCGTGCCACCTAAATTCCTTTCCATTATGCAATCTCTCTACCGTGACTTCCGAGGCCATGTGAGGGTCTACGGGAAACTGTCTCCTGAGTTCCCCACAACAAGTGGGGTTCGCCAGTGTTGTTCCATATTTACTTTCCTCCTCAAGTTTGTGATCGAAATGGTCATGAACGCCTCTGTTCTTTCGGACGCTACTGGAGTGGAAATTCTACTAGGTGACTGACTGACAACTGGAGTATGCGGACGACATAGCTCTCCTTGGGTCTGACGCAGTGGCTATGCGTAGTGCTGCACGCTTCGGTATGTGCTTTGCACCTTCAAAGTCTTGAGTGCTGTTGCGAGACTAGACCGATACGCCATCGGTTCTAGCTATCAGCGAACAACCTCTAGAATGTTTGGTTCGATTCACTTGCCTTAGTAGCTCTGTTACCTTTGGTGGTCGCATCACTGAGGTTATTTCGCGTATCAGGAAGGCACGTTTGGCTTTGCAGTGACTCAACTATCTATGGAGACGGCCGGATATCAGCCTGTCTGTGGAAGGTAGGGTGTATAATGCTGTGGTAAAGCCGATGTTACTGTATTGATCCGTTCACAGTGAAAACATTAAATGATTGGCTGTTTTTGATCCCCGATGCTTATATCTTGTGAAAACAACGGGTGAGCGAGGCTGATGTCCAACAGTCGGTTTTTGGTAGGGAATTCTTTGGTGCCTCACTGCCGTGTTTGCTTAAACTTGATTGCTTACGTTGGTTAGGCTATGCCATTCATGTGCCCTTTATCCGGCTTCGGTAGCGTGCGTCATATGCTGTCGCTGCACTAAGTTGGGCGAACCCTCGAGCTGGACAGTGCTTTACGTAGCACAAAGGCGTGAAGAAACTTATTCACGTGTTGCATATCGTCTTCGTTGATGAGGCCTTGTTGTGTCGGACTCTGCTAAAGTAGCGAGTAAGCCAATCCCTACCATCACGTGAACCAGAAGTGGATTAACTTTCACTGTACAATCTGCGCTGGTAATCGTTCGATCGCTCATGTGCGTTGATTTCAAATCTACACTAGTCTATTGAACGATATCTTTCCATTGTGTTAATCTGACCTTTGGGTATAAGCTGGCTTTAATCTTGGACTCAGCTTACCGGGTCTTCGGTGCAGATGATCGGGTGACCACGATTCACGCGCTCCATTGGCATGCGCTCGCGAAACTGTACCCTCATAGCAGGCCTCATGATGGTCCACATCGGTGGTTAAAGACTATCTTACATGGCACAGTGGTGTCCCCTGCATTCGGTTTCTTACGTGTAGCAGTTAATTTTCCATCCCGATTATCCTTGCGCACTTCTACTCTTACTTTCCTTTCTCAATTTTATGTTTGTGTTTAATCACATTTTTACCGTTGTTTGTTGTTGTCATGGCGTTGTGAGTCGTGGCGACTGGACCCACCACCCTTCCGTGCCAGGACTATGCTTATAAAACTGTACTGAAAGTAGTTAACGGTGAAACGCCAATGACTGCGGAACTGTGACATGTCAGGCAGTCTCTAACCGCTGATTTGACTAATCCCGAGTTCTACTAGGAAAGCACCACGCATCAGCCATGCGTAGACTGAGTTTTCTCGAATCCTCCCGTCGGCCACCCCGGGGTTCAGTTTGCTGGGTACCTTGTCGAAAACGATGCATGACTTGTAAATCACTGATTTTCCAATGAAAATGATGGTCTGCTGCTGTTGCTGGACACTAATTGGTGGACATCCCCGCTACTCACTCGGTAATTCGATCAAGCTCCGCAGTCGTCGATGGCCAAATACAATTAGTCTTGACCTCTTAGGTGTTTGGTGGCCGTCTCTTATGTGTGTATTAGTGCTGGTCACTATGAAGCGGGATACATTCAACGTTTTACTCATAAGCAGCAACCGCTTCCTTAGATGCTTACAGCTCTGTATTGCCATACGAGATTTACCAATGTATTTTGAAGCCTGTTGGGCTTTTTTAAGCAACAGATGCGGTACATCTGCTTACATACGCACGTCATCGAGCAATCTTCTTCGCGGTTTACACTGGCCCACAGTATAATCAACATTAACTGTCGTCTGTCGCGCTTTAAAAAGGGACTTTGACTATATGAAAATGGTCAACTCATCGCTAGTTCCGGCTGTAATCTATTCCTTGCTTTATCTTGAGTCAAGCACCGGATCAGCCGCGTTTACCACACACAAGCGAGACGCAGCAGCGTTCAGTGACTTTATTTCCTGTTACCGGGCTAACCATTCCCCCCACCACACGGGCATTACTTCGCTGGAAATGACCGTTAGCTCTTTAAACTTAAGGGGTCAGGAATTTTCCACAGAACAGCTTTCACTGTGCTTCGACAGTTATAATCTTTGAGTGCATGGTAACCCTCCTCTGTCGCGAGGCGCTTCGCATTTATGAATACTTTAGCTTGTGCAATGTGTGAGCTGATTACAGCAGCCATACGGATGTCTGCGCAAATGTAGTCACCGAAATAAATAGATCATTCAACTGTTTCAACTTTCCCCTCGTTTCGGATCAGAGGTCCAGCAAGTGGGTGGCGATCCTGCGATCACACTGGACTCACAAGGCGTATGCGAAAGAATATAACTAGCCCATGCAGTTTACACCCGCTCTGACTGTTTCATTTCTCTATTGTCAAACATAAAGATGATACCATCAGTGTTATTTGGAGCAATCAGTTTTCTCTACTAGAGGACTTCTGTACATGCGCCAGGAGGCTAATGATTCACCATGATGAAGCCCACCAGAACAAAAGGTAGTGCGGAAACAGGACAAGTATAACGAGCGCCACTTACCGGGACAGCGTCTGATAATTTGGGATAGGCTATAATACGACTCGATACTTTATAGTAAGAAATACTTAATATGTTCAGTTTCCATGGGACACCCTTCCGAGCAAACATGCCGAATATCGCGGAGCGAGTGACTGTTTAGAGAAGTTCTGTATCTGGCCTGTGATATGTGCGATGCTACTGTATCACATGCCCTGGTGTGCAGCTGTGTAGCGTAACAACGCTGCGGTCTAAAACCTACCTGTTCTTTATTCCTCCCGGACTGATGTTTCTCAGCAAGGACGGATGGTAAGGAAGGTCTGTAACTTTGCGGTTTCCTGCCTCTGTTGCTAGCACTTTTTGTACGTTGCCACCATGATTGATGTGTCCCTATTGGCTTGAACAGTTTCTTTTCCCTATATCAATTTGAACGGGTAGTTCCTTGATTTACAAAGATTCTGATATCTATACTTAAATTCTGAGGTCACGCGAGTCTGAGCCGACAACACAAAAACACCTAGGAACTGTGACTGCATTTGAAGCTCGATTAACTGATCATGGTTCGGACTGCATAACCTGAGCGGCACACGGCTCGAAACCGGAAACTACATTTTTCCTTGTGTTTCTCTGATGATCAAGCCAGGCATGTCCATTGTTAGCCGTTGTGACGCAGCTGAGGTCACCGATTGTCTTACTGACGCATGGGTTCCTGAAGCCGTTTGTGTTGCTTAGTTGGAAGAGTTTGCTTGGAGTCACCCAATACTCTTCTACCTCGATTTTCTGAGACCTCTTAACCACTTTTAGTTACCCGCTTGCATGGATCCTTTTTCACTCGCTCCCCACAGCCCATTCAATCGCATTGTGCTCATTGTTGCCAGCTTTCCCTCCACTGCTTTCCGGCAACCTAGTCGACGTGTCGAGTATTCAGTTTCCAGTGCCGTGGCGACTGATAATGTCGATAACAGAAGGTCCCCACCACGCGTGTCGGCATAAATCCCACTTTTCCGCTTGTTTAGAGAGAGCTTACGATATCGTAAGATGCATGGCGTTCGCGGATATATCACCGTCTGTAATTCGGGGCTGCTCCTCAATTACCATGCTTCATCGAACATCAACAGCGAACTGAGACAATATCTTCCAAAGCGAATGGCATTTATACATAAACTCGCACCACCTGAACCCTTTATCGTTGTAGTCCATATGGGTCCATCAGCGACCAATTGCCGTGGACGCCGGTGGAAGGAAGGCTGTAATATTAGTACAATTGTTCAAAGTTGCATTTGGTGTACCCGCTGTGTGGTTGGATTGCGACTCGCAATCTCCATTCAGACCTCGGTCCTTTTTGAAGTAGACCTCGATCATTACAATCACAAGGACCGTAACCGAATTGGTAGTTCGGTGTTGCTCCTCCCAACCCTGACACCCCATAACCGGTTTCGTCCTTATTTGGACTCATCAGATGGAGATAGCCTGAGCTGGGGTGGACCTCGAGGCCTTGTGTTTAAAGGTTGACACCTTGACCACTATGGCTCTGAGATCCGCCAGCAACGCTTGGCACAGCGGTAAAGAATTCCAGGTGGCATTTGGTGTGCCCGCTGTGTAGTTGGATTGCGACTCGCAGTCTCTACTCAGACCTCGGTCCTTTTTGAATTAGACCTCAGTCATTACAATCACAAGGACCGTAACTGAATTGGTAGTTCGCTGTTACTCCTCCCAACCCTAACACCCCATAACCGGTTGCGTCCTCCTTTTGATTCATCAGATGGAGATAGTCTTAGCTGGGGTAGACCTCGAGGCGTAGTGTTCAAAGGTTGACGCCTTGACCACTATGCCTGCTAGGTCCGCGAGCAACGCTTGGCACAGCGGTAAAGAGTTCCAAGTGGCGTTTGGTGTACCCGCTGTGTGGTTGGATTGCGACTCGCAATCTCTATTCAGACCTCGGTCATTACGATCACAAGGACCGGGTTGGGAGGAGCAACACCAAACCAGTAATACAATTGTGCATAATTGTGGTAAACGCTCACCCCAGTATGTGTTCTGTAAATGTAGCCTAAATTTAAAACTGTTATAATGCGTTTGATTGGGCGTCAGAACTAAAACTTCAACACATAGGACAGTGTATTGACGAAACGCCTAGGCAAGACAATCGACAATATAGGGTGAGAATGTCAGCGAGGCCGCTACGCATGACGGCGATCTCATGCACATGAACCATAATAGAGTACCGGGTGGGAGTGAAGTTCACGGTCAGAGGTGTCGGACGACGTTTTACCTTTTAAGCGCCGTATCGCCTGGCGCAACATCTTCCCTTTTAAAAACGCGTTGTTATCCGAACTCGTAGGTATGGAGTGCAGGGTCCACCCGTAAACGTCGGAGCGGTTGTATTGTCCACCTGGCAGTTATCAATAATACACGTTAGCCGCGGGTGAGAAACACACCTCAGCTAATGTGCTGCAACATAAAAAGTAAGACATTAAACAAGGTAGACTTAAAAGCTACAAAGGAAATAACAATGCTAATATCGCATTTTGATTGTTCTTGGAGGGGGAAGCTAAAGGGAAGGGGGGTACAAAGAGACTCACAACATAAATGCCACTGAGGTCGACTCTTCGCCATGTCAGCTAGTGTATCCAATCAAACGTGTTCATCTTCCTTCGGTCCCCATCCATGCAGTTGGGAAACACCAACCAACTTCGAAGTGAGGGACTTCATTCCTCTCGACCAACTCATCGCTTGGCCTCCATCTTCGTCCATCCACACCCTGGGCGCGCAAACAACGCATGTCGTTGGAGTCGATGGGCTTGCATGCGCAACACGTGGCCCTTATGCCTGTCCACTTAATGGGCCAAGTTTCGCGACCGTACAGTAGGGTTGTACGGACAGCTGCATTGTAAACTCTGCCTTTCAGTGCGTGAGTGATGTCACGCCGGCGTCACAGATGACGGAGTTTAGCAAAAGCGTTTTGCTATCCGGTTCGTGATCTCATCTGTTCCACTGGCTCTGATGTAGCTACTTGAATTTCACGACGACTTCTGAATTATCACTTCCAGTTGTCAGTGCGGGAGTGGCTCCTTGCCCATCTTGTAGAAGAACTTTGCATTTCAATGGTACATAATAGCCCGAAACGGCTTACAGCCAGTGCTAATTTATCCAGTGCAGCTTGATACTTTCGGTGGCTGTCACAGATAAGCGCAATGTCGTCGGCATACCCCATATCAAGAACTCCTTCACCCTCTACAACTTCTAAGTCGTGCCTGGCGAACGCCGTTTTCATGATTTCGTCAATGGCGAAGTTAAAGAGGAAAGGTGACAGCGGGCAACCTTGTCTCATACCGCAGGAGAAATCGAAGAGCGGCGATAGCTTGCCCTAAACCCTCACTCTGCTCTAGCTACGCGCATGTAACGCTCGGATAATGTTTACATATTTCTCGGGCACATCTTTCCTGAGTAGACAGTCTCAAAGGGCACATCGGATCAAAGGCCCCTTTGATATCTACTAACACGACTACGATGGGTCGAAAATAAACATAGTGGTGCTCCAACAACTGACGCAAAGTAAAAATGTGATCGATGCAGCCCCGATTTCGACGAAACCTGGCTTTCTCCTCGCAAACCTGGCTTTCACAAGTACCAGTCAGTCTATGAAGCACGAAA
This sequence comes from Dicrocoelium dendriticum, assembly GCA_944474145.2. Taxonomy (NCBI): domain Eukaryota; kingdom Metazoa; phylum Platyhelminthes; class Trematoda; order Plagiorchiida; family Dicrocoeliidae; genus Dicrocoelium; species Dicrocoelium dendriticum. Next base: position 46,425,239 of record OX104063.1, read on the forward strand.
GACGCAAGCACCTTAGAGACGATGTAGATAAGACTGATTCCTCTGACTGCCGCATTCGGTACGGGAGCCTCCCTTGAAAATTGGGACTATGACGGAGCGCCTACAGTCTGTCGGGACAGTCTCCTGCTCCCATAGATTCACTTACAAGTTATGTAAATCGTCCAGAAGAGCAGTTCCCTCAAATTTGGACATGGGTGGATCAAGTCTATCTGCCCCGATGGCTTTGCTCAATTTCAGCCGTCTGATCTCACATTCGATTTCTGCGCGCCAGGGCTCATCAAAAGGAACGGCCCAGAGAGTATGGCGCTTCATAGGCCGATGGAGAAATTGGCAACTCTGACTGATTAAACTGCTTCTCAAAGTGTTCGGCCCAACACTCCAAGCGCTTTGACATGCTGTGGATCATCTGTCCACTTTCATCGCGTATGATCTAGCTAACAGCAGATCTGCTTCACGTTTCTCTGATCAAACAGAATAACTTCCGATGGTTACCATGGTCAGCAGCTATTTCCATCGGAGGCACGATGAGACCACCAGGCTTCGCGGTCTCTCTTCAGGCTAGCACGTAGTTTCCCCTGAGAGCTTTGCGATTCTCCTTATATTCGCTTCCAGTCGAAATATGTCGGCGAGCATCCATAGGTTTCAGTTTCTATGTAGATACCCGATGTCCAGGTTGGAAATTTGATTTACCACATGGACATCCTTGCTGCTACTACAGTCAGGTGGATATGCGACCAATGGTCTACAACTGTGTTCAATGGGCGTTGGCTCTGCTCAGATGCCTGTGTACTTTGATACGCTTTCAAAACATGTGGCTTCGCTAGCAGGCAAATATGCATGCGTTCACAGCGCCGTTTCGGATGTCCACCGAAACGTACCCGGAGGTCGATGCAAACCAGTGCGTAATCAGTCCACGCTGGTGCTCCAAATCCAGCGACAGTTTTGGACGCATCCTCTCCAGCGGTAACTGATCGCCATGTAATCGATTTGCGTCCATGGCTGATCCGAGGCTGGTGGGCGCCATGTCACCCTCCGCCGGGTTCTGTGTCAGAAGTTACTGCTTCCGCATGAAAGAGACGAGCATCTTTACACAAGTGTAGCAATCGCTCACCGTCATCATTACAAGAGCCAACATTTTGTTGGCAACCCAGATTAAGAACATCAGTGGACAGCTTTCCGACTTGGACGTTCAAATCACTAGCAAGTACCATAGTATCCGTACGTTTTCTGTGACGGAGGAGTGCGTTTAATTAGTGATGGTAGTTATCTTTCACCAAGTCCTCGCTACCATTTGTGTTCGCATAGGCAACAATAACAACCAAGCACCGTTTGTTCCCACGCAAGTTCGATGCTTTGAACGAGCCAGCCAATCTGACAGCACATCCGGCTGTTCATTGGACTCAACCGATCAAGACAGATTCAGCCGGGGAGCTAAGAGTCTCCACCTTTCTGGCCAGCATTTGAAGACGCTTCATCTCCGAACAAACGCAGTGAGAATGTACTGCCAGTGTCGCACGTTTGGGATCGGAGGGTAATCACAGAACTCGACTCTTGCGGACAAGTTTCTGACAAGCAGCATACATCGATTGATTGGGTCTCCAGGTCCGAGCAAGTGCTGCATTTTGATCAGCTTGCAACAGAGTGCACACATCGAGGCATTCCAGTCTTTGAGAGTACCGAGGGCCCCCCACATAGAAGCAGATGAACTGACGTTATCGAACGGCAACTCGGAAGTGGAAGGGATTGTGTGTTCGTCGTCGTTTGCGTGACTGATTAACATGCCAACCGAAAGACACCCGTACAGCACTGTGTCTTTCCTTTTTCTTACCATTGTAGGTTGCCGGATTTAGTAGTGCGGCTTTGTATGCAACGCGCACACCGGCTCCCCTGGTAGAAAACTTCACGCCTGACGCGAGTGGCCGTTACGTAACATTCGGGCGTATTGCATCAATTTGAAGACGTATCTTATGCCCGTACATGGCTTCCGCTGGGGATTTGCCGCCTAGTGCAGCGGGTTTAGGCGATAACTTAACAGGAACAGCCTCATGTTCTCCTCTGTCGGCCCTTTTCCCCGCAGTTTAGAAGTGAACACTTGATGGTATCCGCGAATCTGCTCGCCCGTTAGACTGGGGATGCCCCGGAGAGGACCGGCAGCGCTTGATGCCATTACGCTGACAGAAAGCACCAAATTCATCGGATTTTTGTACCGTTATCGGAAAGCAAGGTCTTCGGTGAACCGAACAGTGCAAGTGACTGTTGTAGTTTTCGTACTGTGGCTGCTGTCGTGGTTGTGTTCATCAGATATACTTCCTTCCACCTGGCCTTGCGAAACCAACGTGAACTCTCTACCAAGTCTTGGAGACTGGTATCCAGGGTTAGATGATTTTGCTTTGAAGTTTCGCTGCTGAGGTACTATTGGTACGTGTAGCGACACAATCCTAGATAGCGTTGTCAATAAAAGGCCAGTATATGTCACTTATGGATAGAGCTTGCATCCATGACATTCCAAGGTGGTGTGGGTGCAAATATCCTAATACCCTTGCATGCAGAGACTTAGGAACAACCACGCGTTTACCGAACATAACACAATCATCGACCAGTGTCATCTAGTCACGTCGATAATAAAATTGGTGAAAGTTTGTGCAGTAATCCGGCTTGGCCATTTTGGGTATAAGAACGAATAACCTTTCGCAAAAGAGAGTCGACTTTGGTGTGCTCCTGAATATCCAGATTAGTGATCGGAAGAGCTTCAGTTGAACTACACAGTAGCAGTTTCACGTCCGATTCAAGCGCAGCTGACATGATCACTTGGTATTCTTCTGTGTTCAGCTGTTTTGCTTTATAGCGAGACAACGCATTAGCGTAGCTGAAATCTGCCGTAGGCATATGAGCTATTGTAAAATAATATCCGAGCAACATTGTCGCCCTACGTCGGAGGCGATTCGCCGTGTACACCGGTATACCCTTCTTTGAACCGAAAATGGCTAATGCTTTATGGTCAGTCTCTTTTACTGGTTCTCTACCCGACAACGTCCGAAGAAACTTTGACAGCTAAAGTTGGAGCTAATGCTTTTTTCGATCTGTGCGTAGGCAACTGATCTTATGGTGCTAGAATCGAACGGCTGACGGAGAACCGCTCTTACACCGTAACTAGAGGCATCTATGGATCCAATGTTATCTGCTTTTGGGTCATAATATGCAGCACAAGAGGTTTCTTCATAACTCTAAACGCTTCCTCACATTGGGATGACAATAAACCAATGACGATTTCCCCCATCAACCCATTCATTGGCCCGCGAACACGATGCATGTCGGAAATAAATGCACTGTAATAACTCACCATGCCCAGTAGCGATTGCAGATTAGATATATCGTGTGGTGCAGGTAATTCATTTATGACCCGCAATTTTCAATATCGGGTCTTCGCCTGTCACGGTCGACACTAAAACCAAGGTACTTCAATCGAGGCATAAACAGTTAAACATTTATCTGCTCTCAGATTCAAACCGTATTCTCGTAGGCGTACGGCGCCCTCTGCGTTATTTTCCGCATTGCGTTGTATCGACCTACCGATAGTCGACCATGTCGGGCTGCAGATGATGGTAATTTGAGATGCGGTATCCAGTTGTGGATGCACTGAGTGACCATTGGTGGTGACGATGATGAGCTTACGAAGTGAAAAATTCCTTCCTGTGCACTTGCATAAGCCACATTAAGAACCCATTTGATTCCGCGTTGCTGAGACGGTTTCGACCGGTTCCCACGATAAAGACATCGTGTGCTCAATCGACAATGTGTTTCTTTGTGGTGTTTCTTGTGGCAGATTGTGCACTGGTGAACGGGCAGTTTTAGGCAAAATGCCAATCACCACAATTCCATCAAACACGTGCTGTTTCTGTCGTGCAGTGTTGTAGACATCCATCCGTACTCGGGTAGAAATTTATATCAACCGTCGCCATCTCTGAATTTAGTTGTCTCGACTGCAACGTTTATGAGTCACCTTTTGGAGTTGACCAGAAGCTGACACTGCAGTGGTCAACTCTAGAGATGAGTCCAATTTGGATAACAGATTTGTTCTGATTTGTGCGTAAACTGAAAAAGTTAAGCCGGATACCAAAATGAGTTACTTGCACTGATCGTCTGTAGATTGTTTGAGCTTGAAGCGTTCACATTAATGGTACGCTCTATCTACGTAATACACATAATCCTCAATTTGATTTCTAATCAATTTCAAACATTGAAAATCTATTTTGCCAATTGATAAAAGCATCGTCAGTCTCCTGGAAATTGCAGTCGCGGGAGTGTTTCGGTAGAATGGAATTACGATACTGGTTGTGTTCATCTGCGCTTTTCTCCCGTAACAACACCCAAACTTTGGCCGCATCGTCAAACGTGATCGCGTCATCCAGAAAAATCTCTTCATACAGCTTGTACCAGGTTTCGAAAGTGATGCCGTTCTCTGCCTCACATTGGAAGTCTTGCATTCTGTTTGCCAACGCTGCAGCTGAAATCGACTCGGTCTTCACTTTGATTGGTGTTCGCTTTTTGGTTGAAAGTTTCTCTGTGAGTGCTTTTAACAACAATGTCAGTCGTTCTTGTTGAAGCACAGCCCACTGTTGCTGCTGAGATGTGTCAGACAGGCCGCTTCGCATGATCGGCGATCTCATACACATGAACCACAGTAGAGCAGTTTGTGAGAGTGAAGTTCACGGTCAGAGGTGTGGGATGACGTACTTTTAAGGCATCGGATCGCTTGGTGGAACATTTATCTATCTTTCTGAAGTGTTCACATATCCATATCACCTGTGACTGAAACTAAAGCTGGTCTCTTATCACTGCTTTGTAGCGAGCTTGCTTTCCAATAACAGGGTCTTTGGCAGCATTGGGATCACAGTCTGTATGTAGCGATTTAAGACCGACAGCGTTTGTCGTCTGTGTGTGTGCATTGTCAAGTAGGCAACTCAAGAACAGCTATTCACATGTGTCGAATCGAATACTGAACATTATGTGCGCAAGTAGAAATTTAAGTGTGTACTACTATTTCGTAATATAATCAAACATCTCCTAAATAGTATCTGCCAACTGTTTGCACTCTAATCGTTCTTCAACTCTGTGACATTTCAAAAATATCTCACTGGGCCCATAAATGTTAGTTGGCGTTTCCAGTATGCAATATTTTTCTGAATCGAATGGTAATAAAATTTAAATCCAACAACATTTTAAACTGCTGCACAGATTTGGCCTCCATAACGTCCTGGAAGACTGTTCCAAACATTCACAACTCACCTTTCGAAGCACATGAGATGGGGAGCTCCCTTTATATCCGGCAACACAAGCCTGTGTCGGTGTCTGCTTGCGCTGCAAGATGTTCACAACTGGAGCAGCGGTTGATCACGATAAGATCGACTCGCATCCAACGATAGGACAACGGGTAGTGTTCTAGTTTCTCGCACCGGTATTCCTGCTGTAATCCTCGAAAATTCGAAATGTACCTGATGGTCGCGCATTGGACCCGTTCGATCTTTTGTGCCTCACGTCGGGTAAATGGACAGTAGGCGGGCGAGCCGTACTTTAGCATTGGTCGCCACAACAAGACTGAACCTTAAGGTGGTGCGACGGTTTGCGTGTTTGAGCTAAAGACTTTAGTTTAGGACTATAATCGTCCTCCTATCTGGGTCTGGGCATCGCAGCAGCATCTCAGTCCCACATACAACCATAACAATTTCCTCAAACGTTAACTACATCCTGCATCAGTCGTCTCGCAGATTATTAACGGTCGCCTTATCTGCTGCATACAGCAGTTTCTCTTATTCTCCAAACCCCAATCCTAACCTTCCTTCTATAATTCCCAGCTACATTGACAGCAGTCGTAATGCCATTGGAGTCGAACCAACTGCAGCTACCTATACGCAGCACCCACTGGGCGCCTGTATGCAACAGTTCTTTATGAGGCTACGCCGTCCGGTTTCGTTGGCGGCGCACAACGTTCGCACTCTAAGACAAATAGGTCAATAGGTTGCACTCGTTGGATTCACTAGGTATTGCTGTGTGTTGCGTATCCGAAACTAGAATCAATGTACCTCACGGAGTTGTTGAATCAACTGCGCCGGGCTTATCCCCTCGCTATTGGTTGCAAGCCTCCGGATACGCCGATGCAGCACTCACGGGTCAAGCTGTGGTAGGTATCATTCTCAGCTCCAAGGCGGAGTCATCGTTGGTTGATTGGATTCCGGTGAACAGCCGTTTGTGTGGAGCCCGTTTGACGACATCAACTAAGGTTGATTCACGAAGTATTACAGTACGCTGTTTGTTTGTGGTTTCCGCTTATGCTCACACCGTCTGCAGTTCTGCTGCTGCCACGAACTGAACACGATACCACGCACTGCTACCAGTTCATATATCATAGTATTTACAGTAGATATGAATGCGCAAGTAGGTCGCCTGGCCTCTTCAGCAGCTCAGCTAGGTGATAATTATGGGCTTACCTGCGAAGGGACTGACAAAGGTGAGCGTCTGTTGCAACTGTGTTTGCGCAGCACCAGGTGTTTTTTTAACTATGCCGTCTTTAGACACAGTGGGCGTCGAAGCGCCACTTGGTATTCCTCTGTAGCTGACCACCGATGGACCGAAGTTGATCACATTGCCATAAGTTACATGTGTTTTGGTTCCACCTTGGATTTCTGTTTTTTCTGGAGTACTTGCGTCAACTTTGATTATGCCTGGGTACGCTGTCGTTTTGCCATGACCCACATCGGGAGGCGTAATAAACGCCTCAATTTGACCAGACGAACTATTAGGCGCGAACTAATCTGGAGTCTTCGTGCTGTCAAGCAATCCTGGTGGACCAGTTAGGCTCACGAAAAGGAGGAGGCTGGAACAGTAGGGAACTATTGCAAGCTCTTCCAGCTGATCCGCGCCAGTGGTCCCAGGAAACCAGGCGTCAGTGAGACAATCAGGAGCAAAGCAGGTGCTCTGCTTCACGATCAGCAGCGCCGTATCTCTCGTTGGGCGGAACACTTAGTTCTTCTGCTTCCGGATGTCTTCCTTCTCGGGTGTTGCAGGACGGGCCATGGACGGTAAGTTTAGAGGCTTCATCGGAGGCTGAGATCCGAAATGCGACAGCAACCCCCCAACAGTTTTCGTGCTACTGGCCCAGATTCCCTCCCATCTGCACTATTTATGGATGGAGTTGAGGTCCTCTGTAAAGCACTGACCTCTGTCCGACTGATAAGGGAAACAGGCAGCAGAAGGCATGGTCTAGTGGAAAATCTTTGTGACGATTGTGGACAGTCCATCCACAGCTTGTCAAAATGCCTGGAGCGTTGAGTTGAAAAGTACCTTTATCGACCGGCCAGTGATCGCCCTGCTAACTAGGCTGTCCCTTTGGATCCGCCCTCTCGCTCAGAAGTCGAACGCGAGATTGGACTGCTGCACTTGAATATAGCCGCGGGACCAACTGATCTTCATCTAGCTATCTTCAAATACTGGGACCCTGTTTTTGTGGATGAGTTACACAAGTTACTAATGAAACTGGGTGCATGAAACTGTCCCATTTGACTGGAGCCGCTCCATCATAGCCCCAATTTTCAAGGGCATTTCACGATCCGAATGCGGCAGCCATAGAAAAATCAGTTTGATCCCCATCACCTCCAAGCTGCTTGCTTCTGTCATTCTTCACAAACTGACTGGCACTCGTGAAAGCCAGTTACGTAAGGAACAAATCGGGTTTTGTTAAGGTCGGAACTGCATCGACCACATCTACACTTTGCGTCAATTGTTGGATCACCATCACATAAACTGGCGGCCCACCGTAGTCGTGTTCCTCGGCATCAAAAGTGCCTTTGATTCGGTTTGCGGGTGTGCTCTTTGCCTCTGTCTACATAGGAAAGGTGTGCCCGAGAAATATGTAAATATTATCTGAGCGTTTTACGCGCGTAGTTTGGGCAATTTGAGGGCTTACGGCAAGCTGTCGTCGCTCTTCAACATCTCCAGCGGTGTGGTGCCAAGCATACTCACTGTCTCCTTTCCTCTTCAACTTCGCCATTGACGAAGTCCTACAAACTGAGTTCACAAGACACGACTTAAAAGATGAACTACTTCTTGATTGGGAGTATGCAGACGACATTGCCGTAATCTGTGACAGCTCACAAACGTGCCAATCTCCACTGGACAGAACAGCACTGGTTGTCAGTCTTTCCAGGCTATGCTATTAACTCTCGAATTGCAACAGTTTCCTCCAAAATTGACATAGACCGCCACCTGCGCTGACCATTGTGGGGAGCAGCTAGAAGTCGTACGAAAATTCAACTACCTAAACACTCGTCTCAACGCTTGTGAAATGGCAGATGAGGTTAACAACCGCGTAGCAAACACTCGAGGTGCTTTGTTAACCTTCGCCACCTATGGCGCCGAGGCGACATAACCCTTTTCCTGAAGGATACAGTGTACAATGCAGCCTTACGTTCGACCCTACCGTATGATTCTAAAAATTGTCCCATTAGATCGGCACACAAAGAGGCTAGTTCCGTTCGACCACCGGTGTCTTCACAGTTTCGCTCGTGTCAGTTAGGAACACCGTGGTCTGAGCTGCTCAAAGTAGCCCGTTTTGCATGGAAAATAACTACCGTTTGCTTGTGTATACATCGTACAAATGGGTATCTTGTCTGGTCTTAAAGGTCAATAGATCTACCAAGACCAGTGTCCTCAGGAATGTTGTATCCTTTCTATTAAAGTCACCAGCAATAATACTGATAGAACAATCTGATTTAGGCAGTAGCACCAAAGTAATTTGGTCTTCATAAAGCTTCGACTCGGACGCAGATGTGTCAAGAGCAATGCAGGCTTTTCCAGCAGTGACTGTTTGAAGGCCACTTAAGGACTTCGGTTTGCATTCATTTGAACGGTAGCTTATAGAAGTCGTGGAATATGCGAGTAATACGGTTGCTGAATAGCGTCACACCGCGAAAATGATGCATTACAGGGTGGTCAAACCTGATGGGAAAATGACCATGGAGTTGAGAAACCCCTATTTTCCACATCCGTGTGCAACCATCATTTTGTAACAGGATGATACCTGAATTTATGACCATATGCGATGAAGCACGGAGTTAAGACAGTAACGCGTAACGTTTGCAAATGGTTGAGGAAGTACGACACGATGGACCTTGAGACATCCTTAAAAAATTGTATCAAAGATATACATAAAATCCGCAGTTGATAGTGCAAAATAATGTTCTAGCGAGAACGGAAGCAGCGGAAATTAAAGGCACCGTATGCAAAAAACATGGCCCACATAAGAACGTTCATGTAATTTCAACAAATGGATCGAGGATTCGCTATCAGACACCAACTGACGGGCGGCAGTGTCACTCACACAGCGATAGCACCAGACGTGAACGCCGATTCGCAAGCACCGGCAGATGAAAACGAACAAATGTTTGCGTTCTGTTAGGGAAGTCCGTCATTGATGAGTGACCTTACAAACTGTCACCAGTGGTGTGTTTTTGGTTCACAAAGTAACCGAACATGGAAAATAGCACGAAGATGGTGGATCGAATAACAGAGCAGATAGGTTTAATTGAAGCAACGAGAGCTGTGCGTTGTAACAGCATTTAGGCCTCAGATCCGGAGGCGCACAAACAAGGATGAAGGATCTAACAAGAATAGATCAGGATAATCCTGACAACCGACAACGACGCGTTGACCTGGTATCTGGAGTGGTCAGGGATAAGGGCATGTGGATTGAGCTTATCATTTAAGGCGTACTAAGCGAGCCCGGTAGGTAGATATTGCAATCTGTCGACGGGAAGGGATGGAAACCAAAGATTAATTTTACATTTGCAGTAGCGCTTTAGGTGACATAGGTAACGAAGAACCGATTTCGAAGATTGCCGCAGGGCGCAAAGGACGACCTAAGTGTTGGCAGAATTGATTGGACGACTTCCGTGAGAGTAAAAGTAACTGATGGAATTAAAAAATCAGTGGCGAGATTGGGTGAAGTGGATGGCAAGCTGAAAGACTTTCCCGTGGTGACGCTGGGTGGTTCGGGTTTATCCCGTACCAGCAAAGAGTTCAGTGACAGTGTTCCAAGAATGGTGGGTTTTTGCCAAGCATGCGTCCTCTCTATAAAAAACCCACAAATTTCTGCTTAACGTCGCTACGACGTGGCGGTTGTGACTTGCCACAAAGTAAAGTGATAAGCATATCCAATCAACGGACATGTAGCATCCTTTCTCGCATTGGTGACGCGATCAAAAAGGCAAGAATGCAGCTGCCACTGGCCTAATTTTCGTTCGTTAACTTACCGTTTAATAGGAATCCCAGATGAGGTAGGACCGAGCACGTTTCCGTCCTGGACGGGACTGTATATATCAACTATTCACTTCGCGACGGGAGCTGGAACAACGTCATACTGGCGACAGCTATGTTCCTCGATTACAGAGGCGCGTTCGATTCAGCCAGTCGCCCCATCCGCTTCGACATACTTGTTCGAAATGATGTTCCTCTCAACTGCCCTGTATTCGAACATCAAAGGCCGCCTCAAAGTCTGTGGTTAATTGTCTGACGCCTTTTCGACGACAAGTGGCGCACGCCAAATTTGCCTCATTTCCCCATTTTTGTTCAGCTTTGTCTCGCATTCCATCATGTGGTATGTTTCCTTGTGAGGTGTCACCATGTCAACATTTAAATGCCCCCCGGTGGAAAATTGATGGACCTGAATTATGCGGATGACATCGTGTTACCGTTTGACATTCGCGGAACTGCTCAGTCAACTTTGAATAATCTCTAGAGTGGTCCCATCGTTTGGCATACGCTTTTCACCATCAAAGTGCGAAATATTGTTTAACGAACACCAGTCAGTTGATGGCCCTTTGGCGCTTTTCGGCATGCAACTAGGTCTTCACCAATTCATCCATCTCGGCGGCTGCGTTAACAGCGGTAGGTGTATAGTTCACATGTGGCGAAAGCTAAGATCGCCTTCTTAAGCCCAACATCTGTGGTGTCAGGAGTAGGCTTTCCTTGGTCTGAAAGCTGTGTGTGCAATGCCCCGGTGTAAGTTGACCTTTATGAAAGGGAGGCTTGGACGATTCGTTCTGAGGGTCCGAAACACCTTATCTTCAACCAACGTTGCCTGCGAAGCATTGCTGGTGTCGGATAGCAACAGTTTGTCCTCAACAGCGATGTGCGTAGACGAGTACAAGCGGAGATAGTAAGATTAACTCTTTAAAACAGCAAATAATGTTGGATAGGTCACCTTGGTTTGGGTTCGTGCTAGTTATACCCGGTCACCATTTACGGTATAGAGGATTGTTTTTCTTACGGACTGTTGAATAAAGTAGGGCTCAAAGTGGACAGTTTTTGACTTGGGAGAGGGAAATAAAGTCACTTATGACCATAACGGGTGCAGTTGTCCCGTTTCGCCTGCTAGGTTGAAGTCCACTTAGCCCGAGACGTTACAAGACATTACTTGCAATCAACGCCAATGGCGCTTTTGCTGTCGTCTCGTAGTCTGAAAGCCTGTTTCACCTGTGTCTGACGTCGAGTAATCTGCGATGTGGTGGCTGATTATGCACGGGCTAATGAAAACCACAAGGAAGCTGTTGCGCCGATGCCGCTCTATCCTTGCAGGGTAGCCAACTGTTTGTGACAGGATGTTGTTGTCAACGTGGCGGTGTCTTAGTGCTGACTAGGACGTTTAGATTTTTCACTAGGTCCCCGCTCTTCTCCTCTTATTGGTCCTTATTCCTTGGATCATTGTGGTTATACGACAGCGAAGCGTTGGCGTAAATGGCTGATGTACTGCTGCTGTTGATGATGATGGATACTTCAAAATTTTACCGTTGATGCGAATGATTTAAGGTACTGGTCATTGCTTACTTCCAATATTTTGCGATTTTCGTTAGAAGTCGCTTTGAGTCTCGAGACGAATTATTTTGCTTCAATTAATTTTATCTCTCCATAGATTAGACGAAGACTTCTTCATCCTGGAGTACACACGGAGCAAATACTAGTTGCGTATGGCTATCTGGTACGTGCGTTGCGGTTGATTGACAAATCATCCCTTGTTCAAGACGTCGTTTGTCGCCCGGTCTCGAAGTGTCTACGACAGCGGGATGACGCTGTCCATTGTATTATGGACAAGCTGTTATATACCCCTGAACAAGAAATCGATGGCGAGGCTCACGCGAATCCTGAGGATCCATCCGCGACTTCAACTGAACTCTACTCTGAGCTGTTGTCGCGCAAGCCCCTCGAAGTTGCATCAGTTGATGGAACCGAGGATAGTGACGCTGAGTTTGTCTTTGAAGGTTTGTTTTCGGTCATATCAATTCTGTCCATTACGCGTCGTTTGCCAATCTTTATTCAAACCTACGTAACCATACTTTAAAGCTTTTCAAAGATGGATTGGCCTGCACGGTAACTACCATATTTGTCTCCACCACCTGCGTAGTAATTGTTTCAGAGGGATGCTAACACAGAATCACAGAGATAAACATCTTCAGCTTACTGTTTGGGGGTTCTAAGCAGTCACTATCGTTACTTTTCGACTTATCTCACCATTCACACTGTCTCAACTCAATTGCCTTAACTCAGTCGTGCTCGTATCGGCATCGCGGATATGATAATAAATCAGTAAATCAATATATTATTCTTGACAATGCGGCACGCCTATAGAAGCATGATCATAATAAGAGGGCAACGAGTGATGTGGAACTGTATAAAAATTCATGCTTGCCATAACAGCGAATCTATATATGTAAGCGGTACAATTGACTTGATGGGGACAATGCGACGATTGGCGCATTGGTGTCGGAGAAGAATGCGGCGTTTGCTGCACATTTGGTAGACCCCAGTAACTTGGGGAAGAAGAATCAGTTTCGCAGACTTCGACGGCGACTGTCTCGAGAACTCTGTCGCATAAAAAATGCGTGGTGGACGGTTAAGGCAAAGCAGATGGAATGCTACGCTGTGCGTCGCCAACACAAGGAATTCTTTGACTCCTTGGAGGCGATGTATGGACCGAGGTTGGAGCCGCTGAGGACGTTCAAACGCTGCCTGCACACAGACTGTTTATATAATGCAGATTTGACGAAATTGCTTTGATCGTCTCTTGCACAACCGTTCAGAGATTGACTTCCCTGCATTCAACGGCATGAAACAGCACCAGGTCAAGATTAGTCTGGCAGACACGCCGACACTGGATGAGACGCAGAGAGCACTTACTCAGCTGCAATACGTTAAGTGTTCCGGTGCCGACGGGATCCCGCCTGAAGTATTGAAACACGGCAGACCTGCGTTGGTGACTGCGCTGCACCACTTGGTGCAACGCGTGTGGATTGAGGAGCAGGAGGTGCCTCCTGAGCTGAAGGATGCTCCTGGATAACCATTGTACAAGGGCAAAGCGAGCGAGCAATGTGCCACGAACTATCGTGGTATCAACTTGCTTAGTTGTGTGGGCAAGGTGGTTGCCCGAATCCTACTCAGCCGCCTCGTCAGTCAGGTTGTGGAACCGAAGGTGGCGGAAAAGCAACGTGGATACCTATCGGGTCACAGCACTGTAGATCTGGTGTTTGCGGCTCGTCAGTTGCAGGAGGAGTGCAGCGAACGACACCAGCCGTCGTACTCGCTGTTAGTTGATTTCACCAAAGCATTTGATACGGTGAACCGCGTGGCATTGTGGCTGGTGTTGGGTAAGTTTGGTATTCCGAGTAAATTTGCAATCTTGTTTGAATGTCTGCACGGTGGTATGCGGGCGAGGGTGCAGCTGTATGGCGCGACCTCGGATGACTTTGCGGTTGCCTCTGGTGTGAAGCAAGGCTGTGTCTTAGCTCCTGCCCTGTTTAATATTTATCTTCGTACTATCCTGTGCTTTTGATGCGGCTTGTGCTAGCGGTGTTCGTGTGGAGCACCGTATTGATGATGGGTTGCTGAACATCCGTCGTTTCAGTGCGAGAACCCTAGTCTGCCTGACAGCTATCGGTAGATTGCTATTTGCTGACGACTGTGCGTTGTGTACACACAGCGCGGATGAGTTGCAGCACATGACTGGTGCTCTCGCTTCGACAGCGGCCAAATTCGGGCTAACCATCAACACAAGCAAAACTGTCTGTCTACCGCTTTTGCTACTTTGGGCGTGTGGTGCCGACTGACCGGCAGATACACAGTGAGCCGGGTATCGAAGGCAGCGGCGGCATTCGGGAAGCTAGAGTACCGAGTGTAAAAGAACTATCAGCACGAAGTTGATGGTGTACAAATCCATGGTGCTCTCCGTTCTTCTATATGGCAGCAGAACATGGACGATGTACCGGAGAAATGTGCTATACCGAAAGGTTTCATGAACAGTGTCTGTGACGGGTTCTGCGCATCGGATGCTGCGGCAGAGTTGCGGAAGCGGAGGTGTTGCGCCGAAGTGGAATGTATGCAGTGGACTGCAGGCTATTGCTGAGACACTTGAGGTGGCTCGGTCATGTGTGGCTTATGGATTCCATGCGGATACCGAAGTAGCTTTTATATGGTCAGCTGAGTATTGGGAACGGCATGTGGGGAAATCGGTATTTAGCTAGCAGGACATGATCAAGGTGAGTCTACCACGTTCTAATGTTGATTTCAAGTTTTGGGAATCGAAAGCGGTTGAGCGGCGTGCATGGCGCGATCTGATTACGAAGGCCGTTTCCGAGATGCAAGAGAAAGCTGTTTTGCTTGCAGAGGAAAAGCGACAGTCACCTATGGGGTGTACTCCAACGACGTCGAGCCTATGGTGCTGTAGCACATGCAGTCGTAAGGGCCTGAATCATGCAGTTCTAGTGAACTACGAGCGAGACCACTCGGGACCAGCGTCGAAACGACGACGGTACTGCTGAGAGCGTAGGCGGGACCGGCGCAGCGTTTGTAGGTACGCTACATTCGAATAAAATACCGCGTGCTTCCGTGCTGAGTCACTTTATTTCAGTTTCCTATCTTTTTAGTACTTATTTTCTTAGTTCCTTTGAGTGCCTGCCTAAATAAACTAAAAAATTACCAATGTCGCTTGAACGAATTGTGCTTTACTTAGTTTTTCCTCCATTTTGCATATGTTTCTTGATCTGTTTATCTGCCTTCTTCAGTTTATCACAACTATGTTGGTAATCCATTTAAATCATGTGCTAATTTAGCAGCATATCCGTATGGTGTTTTAGACCTATCTTATTGATTATCACATTTCATGTGATTGGCTGTTGTTTGACATCCCCGATGTGGTTGCGCTTGATGTGTATGTTGACAAGGTACCTTTCTGTCTGTTACCCACCACCTCTTCTATACTGGCTCTAGGAGCCAGTTGGTCGTTGTTGGTGGGGATTGGGTACACGGTCCTCGTGGCCGTACTAGGCTCGGAGAGGGGTTCAATCCACATGATTTGTGTGTGGAGCGGATAACGGTCCAGCTACCGCCTAGTGTGCGTTTGATTCTCCAACTACAGCGTGCTTGTGTTTGCCTGTGAAGGAGTGTGGGCCGGCTCCGTTGATGAAACGCGGCTCCCATCTCAATGTCTCGCGGTCTTATTCCTTCGGGTTTACATTGGATATGGGGTTTGTGGATGGTGCAGTGCATACCACCCATGGTCCCTCCGTAGGCGCAGTCGTCCTATGGAGGCCACAGTGACAGATCAATCCGGAACCGGATGCCGCCAACCTTGTGTGTAGCTGTGTTGCTTGCGTTTCTATATGTGCCGCTGCATTTTTGCCTTTTTGATCGCGTCACCAATGCGAGAAAGGATGCCTTATGTCCGTTGACTGGATATGCGTATCCGGATAAGCAAGGGGCCGTGACTTTAGTTTGTGGCAAGTCACAACCGCCACGTCGTAGTGTTGTTAAGCAGAAATTTGTGGTTTTTTATAGAGAAGACGCGTGCTTGGCGAAAACCCATCACGTCTTGGAACACTGCCGCTGAACTGTTTGCTGGTACGGGGTAAACCCGAACCACCCAGCGTCACGGGAAAGTCTTTCAGCTTGCCATCCACTTCACCCAATCTCGCCACTGATTTTTTAATTCCATCAGTTACTTTTACTCTCACGGAAGTCGTCCAATCAATTCTGCCAACACTTAGGTCGTCCTTTGCGCCTTGCGGCAATCTTCGAAATCGGTTCTTCGTTACCTACGTCACCTAAAGCGCTACTGCAAATGTAAAATTAATCTTTGGTTTCCATACCTTCCCGTCGACAGATTGCAATATCTACCTACCGGGCTCGCTTATTACGCCTTAAATGATAAGCTCAATCTAGAAATCTACATGCCCTTATCCCTGACCACTCCAGATACCAGGTCAACGCGTCGTTGTCGATTGTCAGGATTATCCTGATCTATTCTTGTTAGATCCTTCATCCTTGTTTGTGCGCCTCCGGATCTGAGGCCTAAATGCTGTTACAACGCACAGCTCTCGTTGCTTCAATTAAACCTATCTGCTCTGTTATTCGATCCACCATCTTCGTGCTGTTTTCCATGTTCGGTTACTTTTGTGAACCAAAAACACACCACTGGTGACAGTTTGTAAGGTCACTCATCAATGACGGACTTCCCTAACAGAACGCAAACATTTGTTCGTTTTCATCTGCCGGTGCTTGCGAATCGGCGTTCACGTCTGGTGCTATCGCCGTGTGAGTGACACTGCCGCCCGTCAGTTGGTGTCTGATAGCGAATCCTCGATCCATTTGTTGAAATTACATGATCTATCTTAAGTAAGCCATGTTTTTTGCATACGGTGCCTTTAATTTCCGCTGCTGCCGTTCTCGCTAGAACATTATTTTGCACTATCAACTGCGGATTTTATGTATATCTTTGATACAATTTTTTAAGGATGTCTCAAGGTCCATCGTGTCGTACTTCCTCAACCATTTGAAAACGTTACGCGTTACTGTCTTAAATCCGTGCTTCATCGAATATGGTCATAAATTCAGGTATCATCCTGTTACAAAATGATGGTTGCACACGGATGTGGGAAATGGGGTTTCTCAACTCCATGGTCATTTTCCCATCAGGTCTGACTACCCTGTAAAGCCTCATTTTCGTGGTGTGACGCAATTCGGCAACCGTATTATTCGCATATTCCACGACTTCTATAAGCTGCCATTCAAATGAATGCAAACCGAAGTCCTTAAGTGGCCTTCAAACAGTCACTGCTGGAAAAGCCTGCATTTCTCTTGACACATCTGCGTCCGAGTTGAAGCTTTATGAAGACCAAATTACTTTGGTGCCACTGTCTAAATCAGATTGTTCTATCAGTATTATTGCTGGTGACTTTAATAGAAAGGATACAACATTCCTGAGGACACTGGTCTTGGTAGATCTATTGACCTTTAAGACCAGACAAGATACCCATTTGTACGATGTATACACAAGCAAACGGTAGTTATTTTCCATGCAAAACGGGCTACTTTGAGCAGCTCAGATCACTACGTTCTGAGATTGTGTGTAATCATGATCTTCGTCATTGTGCATGTTAGCTAGAGGTGGGCAACTGAACCACTGTGCCGCAATGCGTAGGAAAAAACGAGAAAGAAAGCGCAACATTTGCACGCCGGCTGTGTGACCAGTTATGGATGGACCTCGTTCCCGAGGGCTGACAGCCGGCTAGCCTGCCGCAAAAAAGTTACCTTTTGCCTTGTAATTGAGATCGGGGTTGGATGGAGAGGCTTATAACACAAGCGCCGCTGAGGTCGGTTCATCGTTTTTCGTACCCCAACCAGTGAGTGAGAGGCTCCAACGGAGACCAACTTCGAACAAAGGGCCTTCATTTCTCTTGACACAGTCATCGCTTGACCACCACTTTTCCCCCGGTGCGCAAACAACGCTGGAGTGCTGGCATACCAACACGTGTCTTAGCCATCAGAGCCTGGTGCGGGAAATAACCGTGCTGAGCAGCTCACTTCCCCTTCCTGGGCCATAAACAAGGCGTCGAACACGCTCATTGCTCACACGGTGTTCCCACCAGATATGAACCAAACTGCGAAGGCACCGGTGGTCGTTTCCCGTATCAGACGGAATAACTTTCAATGGTTACCAAGCGCAGTGACCACTTTCATTTCTGACATACGATGAGACCACCAAGATTCGCAATCTCTCTTCAGACTTACACCGAGTTTTGCCTTCAGGTCTCTGCGAGTGTCATGGTGTTCGCTTACAACCGCAATGTGCTGGCGAGCATCGATAATTTCCAGAGACTACGATGAGACCCAATATCCAGTTTGGCTTTTGGACTTACCAGGTGAGGATTTACCTGCTGCTGTTAAGGTCTGGTGAACATGCCATCAGTGACCTACAACTGTTTTCAGTGAGCGCCTGCTCAACCCGAATGCCAGCGTACTTTGTTACGCATCAGAAAATCTGGCTTCGTTACTTGGCTGGTGTATATTTGCTCACGGGTTTGTCGTGGGCGTCCGCCAAAACGCACCCGCAGATCAGCGCATACAAGTGCATGGTCAGCGTCCACGCATGCACTACAAATCGAGCTACACTTGGACGCCACCTTTCCGGCTATAACTGATCGCGATGTGATCAATTTGCGTCCAGGGCTGGTCTAAGGCTGGTGCGCGCCATGTTGCCCTACGGCGGGTGCTGTGTCGGAAGTTAGTGTTCGCAAGAAATAAGCGCGCATCTCCACACAAATGAAGTAATCACTCCCTTATCATTACGGGAGCCTACACCATGTTTGCCACCCAGATGAAGCCCATCAGTGGCTAATTTTCTAACTTGAGCGTTCAGAACCCAGCACTACAGTGTCCGTGCTTCTTCTGTAACCAAGTAGCTGGTTCATTTGGTAATAGCAGTCGTCTTTTACCGACACATCGCTGCAGTTTGTGGGGGCATAGGCAGCGATGACAGACGGACACAGCGCGACTTCGAAGTTTTGAACAAGCCTGCCAGTCGGACTGTACATATCCGGTTACTGATTGCGATCCAGTCAATCAGAGCAGCTTCGGTCCAGTGACCAAGGGCAATACCAACACCGGCTTGTCCGGCACTCGAAGCGGAATCGTCTCCGCATAGGTGCAGTCAGAAAGCACTGCTAATGCCACCTGATCGGGATCGCAAAACGAGCACAGAGCTCGAGTCTTGCAGATGGGCTTGCCATAGGCAGCAGTTATCGATCGAGAGGGCCTCTAATGTTCGTGCAGGTGCTGCTTGTTGGCCGATCTGTAAGAATCTGCGTACCTTGAGGCTTGTCAATTTGAGGGAGGATCGAGGGCTCTAAATAGAAGCCAATGAACGGGGTTAGGCGTCTTCGTTGAACATGGGCTTGAAGACAGGGCAGAAGTGACGCTCTACGTGTGCATGTGAGTTGAAACTGGAAGATAAACGCCTATCAAAACATGGTGGAGGAGGGCCAAAAATTGGGAGAGGATTGAAAACTGTGGGTATAGAAGTGAACTTGGTATTGGACGCTAAGGGTGAAGTGCGTAAGAGGGAGAATAAGTAGACTAGAGCACATGAACAGTAGCATCCACCTTGTTCGATGCGACCGCCGAAACATTAAGAGATTGTTTGAAGGAAAAGTCACAGTTTAGTGTTGCGTGCGCAGCATAGTGCCAAGTTGCCCAGTCCTAGACAGGAGAATGGTTAAGGTTCTCACCAAAAGCGTTTGGTTAAAATACCTGACCATTACTCAGTGAGGTCTTTGCATTGATCTACAAGGAGTCCGTTTAGAGGAATAAGGAGCCACGCTGACTTCGACCCGCAACGGGGAGGATCAGGAGACTGAGTTTGTATGGCCTCTAACCATTGACTAATCTGGTATAAGTGGCTCTGAAGTTGCAAAAAAGCACCACCCTGCATAGCTCAATGAATCGCTGAGGCACCCAAATCATCGCACCATTGTAGGGACCAAACATATAGGGTAGATCCAACTTTTTCACTCTGACTAGACGCCCTTATAGGATTATCAAACGGCGAATTCGCTCCTTCGAAAATATCACAACGCTTCATATGTTTTCTTTAACTGCTTTTTCGGTCTTCAGCGACTAGGATCTGTCACTTCAATTTGACCATCTTACAGACTACATCTGATTTTGATTTAGCATGTGTTGCCCTGTTGAAACGATATATCTAATGGCGGATAGATTTTCAACACCGCTGTCAAAGCGACTTCGAAGGGTGAAATAATGGGCTTACCAATGCAGCATGGCTACTCGTGTCAGGAGCCTAGCCTTAGCATTTACATCTGAGATAAAATGGCTAATCCACTTATACGTCGAAGCGGTTCTACGCATCCATAACTGTCATGATCTGTGTGGGCTTTTGACTCGGCTCTGTAGTAAGGGCGTCTGCAGCCAGAGCGATGAGGCGGATGTGGAAAAACTGTAATCTGAGCTTACTTCCATCTCACCAAGCTCACCCCGCTTGCCTTCCTTCATTAGCTCGTCGATCAAAACAACCTTCGCAAAGAACTCAAAAGACTAAAGTGAAACAAAGTTCTCTTTCCATTAGCTTTGAAAGTGTGTGCTGATCCTTTCTCACTACCTTTAACATATCTCTTTAACAAGTGCCTCCTGGATCCTGGACATTTGGAGATCAGCTAGTACCCAAAAATGGATCACAAAATTATCGCCCAATCGCATGTACATCTGTGCTTCTAAATGGTTTCGAAAGACTCTTAATTCCGCGTATTTTAACAGCCACTCCTGAGGAGTATATCTACCAGTTTGCGAATAGATCCCAACGCCCTATATTGATTGCAGTGACATATCTTGTTCGTTCTATAGCCTCTGCATTAGATCAAAAATGTAAATCCGTGCGGCTTCTCTTCCTGGATTATTCGAATACCTTTGAGAGCCATGACAAGTAAATGTTGCTGCACATGTTATCTGGAAATGGAGTTCATCCTAGTATGTGTAATCTGTTGCGTGACTATTTTACACGTCGTACTCACTTCACCAAGTTAAACGATACGCAATCCTCTGTCCTCCTTGCTGCCTGTGGTGTTCTATGGGGAGCGATCCTATCACCTCTATTTTCATTATTTATTGAATGTCACTTTATACAAACCACGTCTATATGATGCTACAATGCTGATGATGGGCTAAGACATGTGCTATTCAGCATCCGCATCATTTCAACGTGGGTTGGAAGATCTGGTGGAATGGTCTTCATCGATATCCATTAAACTTAATGCTTCTAAATACAGTAGTGTAATATTTTCTTTGAACTAAACTTTCATGCGCAGATCATTCACGGTCACATATCACGACGTCTTTTTGTCCCATAACCTTTCTTGGTGCACGCATGTCTGTGAAACTTCTCAAAAAGTCAGAAAACTTTCTTTTTATTTCCTCAGACTTAAGATGCTTTCAGTACCTTGTATTTTTATATTCCAGTTTGTGACCTCTTGCATTATTCCCCATTGGCTATACTGCTCCCCTTTCATCTTCCCTGGACTGCTTCAGAAAGACTACATTTTATTGGTACAGTCGATAAAGCACATTTCTAGATGCAAGAGCTTGTCCAGAGATTCTTTAGCTGATATTGTCATTTCTAGACATATTGATGCCTGCAAAGATTTTTCTTCTAAGGTACTATTTAATTGATTTCATCCACTTTATAATGCTCTTTCAAAGATGCTTTCTTTCTTTTCAACGCGTTTTAAATTCAAGATTTTATTCTACACATCATCGTATCGCAATACTGTTTTGTCTTGTCTATCACGTTTGCTTATTGCCCCAGTGAAAGTCATAAGCATACTGCGCGAGCGGTTGTTGGAGTGACCGTTGTGCATATTTTCCATTTTCTGTCCAATTATATATGTTGATATCACCAAGTTTGTCCGCAATAGTAGTGTAAATGCTAAAACTGAACCCATTAGGGTTCATACAGCTTATTTTGACCTACCATTGATGGATCTTGCTAGGGGATTCCCTCAGGTGCTTCATCGATGATGTCACATAAAGGAATTGACCGAATTGCTTTGTCGTCTGTGCATGGTACCTTTCTGGTAGGTAGCTTTGGGAGTAGCACCACTACTGGTTATATATCGTTTCCCATATGGTTCAGTGAAGTCAGCGGCTCTCTTGCTGGCGGCCATTAACTCTTTAATCTGACGACCATGTCTTTTTTACTCTGTCTTCCGCTGCCCAATTTATGGGCAAGTCTTTCTAGGCGTCCTCCATCTGTTATTCCTATAGTTTATTGCGGCACTAGTTTTAGCGATCGACTACACTACGTTTCAGTGCTCATTTCTTAGTAGATAATGTTCATACCGTTAGTTGTATTGCAGAATGACTAGCAGAGTCTACCTGCACGCGAGCGTTATATATCTCTCTATTGGTAGGTCGGTCATTCACATCGTGAGCGTGTCTTCTCATTTTCTTGTTCGCCACACCATCATGTAATCGTCTCGGTTTTCCGCTTCTCTTTACCTCGTGCTATCTTATTACGCAACCTA
This sequence comes from Dicrocoelium dendriticum, assembly GCA_944474145.2. Lineage (NCBI taxonomy): Eukaryota > Metazoa > Platyhelminthes > Trematoda > Plagiorchiida > Dicrocoeliidae > Dicrocoelium > Dicrocoelium dendriticum. The sequence continues at coordinate 46,447,648 of OX104063.1, forward strand.
GCTGTCAACACCACTAGTCAATTGCTTGCGTTTGGGCCATTATGTCAATGTGAGGCAAAATCGCTATACCCCTACTATCTTCTGGATAGATCCACTACTCCCTTGCATTTTGCTTCGTATTTAGTGAGCTGGCTTTGGATTTAATCCCAATCAGTAATATTGCTCGAGCGATTAAACCGTCGTGGTTTCCTTTGTCGATTGAAACATTACGTTAGAATTTATGGTCTGTGCTATCCAATAACTCAGTGGTTTTCAGAGTTGACGGTAGCCGCACGATTATGGTCCGCATATGACAGACAGTATATAAACTTTGACTCCTATGCATTTCCCAGATCCTGCGTACGACGAAGATGTGTCAACTGTTGGGCGTACAACTGGTCACAGTGGCTCCAACGAAGGTTGGGGCAGTAATTGGCAACCTGACCCAGTGGAGGCGATGTACCAGGGTGGACTTTGGCGACGACGTTTGGACCTATTGAGCATGCTCGTCAGCATCTACGGCAGTAAAAAAGCGTTTTTGGTGGAATACAAACAGCTACTTAGTCAGCGTTTGTTGCGCCAGCGTAGTTTTCATACCGCCCGAGAATTGCGCAATTTAGAACTGCTGAAATTGCGATTTGGAGAACAAAATTTGGTCGAATGTGAAGTGAGTTCTACTTGCGATACATCCATTTACTGATTTGCACATCAGTCGACGCTTACCGGCTGAGGTAGTTGCCATCTTAATATTTTAATTTTAGCCTTCATGTTGATATGTAGGAATTGGTAACATACGGGCATGAGTTAACTGAGTTATTTCCAAAAATGTCTATTGGATTGCAGTTATGCGAGGATTGACACTTTTTCTAGTGTCCACATTGACGTTCAATGTTTTTGGCCAACAAGGCTAGTTGGCTGTAGAGTGTTATACTTAGAATTTCTCAGATGGAACGCGAAATTCGCTTGGATTGCAGCTCAAAATTCAGCCCACCTCATTACTGCTCATCATTTTCAAGGAAGCTACCATTCCCTCACAGCTACGCATTAACCATTATTAAATGCTGCTAGCATAGAGACTGTCATCGCAGAGTCTACGAATTCGGCCACCATTATCGATACGGAAGCCGCACCCCAGACATCGTTTGTTCTCCGATAACCGGCCCACACAATGCTATCGTTCTACACGTGAACCAGGTATGAAAAACTATTCACCTATTGTGCCGCAATGCGAAAAATAAGCACAACTATTTGGAGGGTCATTGTGATGTACACGTTGTCTGATTGGATTGTGACGCGCAATGTCAATGTAGCCCGTGGCTCGCATTAGAGTGAACTTTGGTCATTGCAATCACTAGGACCGTAGCTGATGAAGCAGAAGGAAATTGGGTATTGCCCGTTCGAAAACACTGCACAATCACTACACGTTTCGATGTTATTCGATGTCATTAGGTAAAGCTAGCATGCCTCGAACCTGGGACCATTGGCATGTTAGTTGCGACCTCTACCTCTTTAGCCATCGGGTCACGATGGGCAACGCTTGGCCCAACGGCTAATGACTGATTGGAAGGTCATTTTTACTGTATCTCAACGATGAGATTTTGTTTTGATGGGAAAGCTAATCGAGAAAAGAAGAGACAAAGAATCTTGTAAAACAAACTCCAATGAGGTCGGCTCCTGAGCATGTCAACAAGTGTCTCCAACAAAACGTGTTCCTCGTCTTTCGGACCCCAACCCGGGAGTCGAGAAAATCCAATCGCAGCCAATTTCTAGTCGAGTGCTTTCATTCTTGGTCGCCATAATTTGGAAATGGCTGAGGGATGCCCATCTAGTCCTGTGGTCTTTTTCAGTTTCTATAGTCTGATCTCAAGTTCGACCGGGTGAAAACGCTGATCTAAAAGGAAGACCCAAAATGCCAGACCACCACTTGCGGCATCGTGTCTGGTAGTTCAAGCCGGCTGAATTGCTTTTTAAAATGCTCATCCCTACACTGCAGGCGTTTTGACAGATTGTGGACAGGCTGTCCTCTTTACTCGCATATAGCTTCACTCACACATGGAGTAACTTCCGACAGTTTACAACAGTAGCAGCCTTACTTATTCACGATGAGGTCGCGGTCTCTCACCCGAGTAGCATATAATTTTTCTCTGTGATGTTTGCGTGCCTTTTCCTGTCCGCCGCAAACCGGAATGCGTCAACGAGCATCGAGAAGTTTTAGAGACTGCGTATACACCCATTGTTCAGGTTAGCAATCAGATTTACGGCATGAAGACAGACGTGCTGCTAATAAGGTCTGATGAAAATGCGACTGGGGATCTTCAACGGTGTTCAGTAGGTGTATGCAGTCAGGATGTTAGCGTACTTTGTTACGCACTCAAAACATGTGGGTTCACCAGTTTGCATGTGTCTGCGCTCACAGCATTGTCGCTGGCGTCCACCGAAGTGCACTCAGGGATCAGCACATTCAACTGCATTTTCAGAGTCCACACTTTGAGCGTCAATTTTGAATGCAGTCTGTTCAACGACAGCTGTTCACATCGTGATTAGCTTGCGTCCATGGCTAGTGGTTGCTGTACCGGATGTTGGTGTTCACGAGAACTAGACGAGCAGTCGCACGCGGTTATCTTTACGGGGGATTACGCCATGTTGGCTACCCAGATGAACACTTTTTAAGTCAGGTCACATGTAATATGATAACCACATGGATTCGTTCGGTCTGATTTCTTCCATTTTATCGCGTCATTCGTCGGCACACTTATTTTTTCTTTCCTTTTGATCTACTAATTTTCTGTTCAATTCAATTCAAGAAAGAGATTTATGTCCCTCCCCCAAAGTGCGAATATTCAGATGTTACACACTTACAGACACTCGATGTTGGCCTGTGCACCACGCATCAACTCATGGCTTTGGACACCTTTCTCTCCCATTTCTTGTCTTCCCTTTTCCTAAAGGTTATGCTAAAAGATATTCGCGACTCAAAACGTGTCGCCGCATTAGTTTCTGAATCCATGCAACGGACGCCAACCAGGTCGTCTAACGTCTTATTACCGACGAAATCGGAGTCTTCGCAGGCTCGTGGGCGAGCAGGTGATCCACCAACGAATGAAAACACGGAGCATCCAGTCGCCACCTTCCCTCTATCGGCTTATATTTTGTCTGCTCATTACTGGCCTGAATTGCTGAATGATCGATTTAAATTGCCGGAAGGGCTCCGGACCACTTTTGATGCTTACGAACGGTGAGCGATTACCTAATTTACCTCCAACTCTGGTACGTTTTCTCCTGGCTTCTAGGCGTCTTGTTGGTTGGCCGATCACCATTCCATGGGTATGCTAACATTGTACAGATATTGATCCGTTTACTGGTCTCCTGCCCTTCTTTTTTCCTCTCTTTCATTTTCCTCTACCTGGACTGATTGCGCTGTGCAATTTACTCTCGTCCGCTTTTAATATACCATATGTTTCACTGAGCGTTTTAAATCTTATCAGATCACTGGATACCATGTTTTTGATAATGCCTTTGCATACTTAGCCCTTTATCTTGGTTTTCCATCTGCATGACTTACTCTCCCCGTTGTCTTTCATTCTCTTGGGTATATCCTTGCGAGTTATCAAAAATCGGAAGTAAGCACCTTTTCGTGTCGTCTAGCTTCACTGTTACACTCCACAACTGATTTCGGACTTACTGAATCCTCATTGAGGGGTGGGTTACTATTGAGGATGAGGTGTGAACAGGTGAATCGCTGTCTGCCAACCGAGCGCCCCGAACGCTCGATCTACTCACATATGCAGTGGTTGGGAAACGACCGGATCAGAGTAGTTCATCGGATGGTGGCATGCCTCAGATTTGTAGAGACTCGAGAATCGACTTCCGTCTAGGTGCTAATAGGACTCACTTTAGTTGTGTATGCAAGCCTACGATAAATATCACTCCCGCTTGTTGCATACAACCTCTTTTTTCTGCAATGTGAAGAGCGAGGCGATGGAATTTTCTGACTTTGCTCATTGTGTATATGAGCCATCTTTGTGTTCTCCCTCCTCACTTGCACACACGCTATTCCTACTTTTTCTGATGTACTTTGGGTGAGTCTTGGAGGTGCCTTCGAAATTGTTGTAACAGATGTCGAGTGCGCAATAATACTAGGCCATTGCAACGGATGGCCTAAGACCGAATATTGTTATTTATGCATCACAAAGTTGCCGCCGGTGAACGCATTATTGCGCGCAGTCGCAGTCCTTACTGCAAACCAATCCTTAGATTGTACGACGTCCCTACTGAAGCGTGGCTGTTTGACCAATTAACCGTATTATGCGGCCCTACTTAAATTGGCATGCATCTTTTGTCCTTTTTGATCAGTTCTTTCCAGAAGTTTAAAGGCAACCGCACACTACAGTGGATGCACAAGCTGGGTCTAGTGAATATCGAATTGGAACTGGGTGACCGTAAAGTGCAGATGGATGTCACTCCATTACAGGCTTCTATCGGTTACCTGTTCACTACTAGACGGACATGGAGTCTGCGAGATTTGGCACAGGTTAGTACTTTGGCTGTTGGTCAGTAGCTGTGCTGTTTGGTTAACCCAGCTATTCAGTGATCAATAGTCCGCATCTTGCATGTTTATCGACATGCTAATTTGATCAACTTTTACCCAGTTTATTAGTACCAATTGGTGATGTTTATCCTTACTAAATTCTCTGACCCATGTGTGATAGGGTGTACTTGATCAAGCCCTTTACCTTAGACGGATCTACCAAATAGTTCACCACTGGCGCCCATAGGTTGGAGAATAGTATTCATGTGGTCGCTACGGAAACCCAAAAGTTTCGCGTTGGAGATAGCAAAACGCTGTCTAATTGATGACAATATACTTGGTAAGAGAACGGAACTCACCGCAAAACAAATAGTCAAGCGGATGGAATTGCGCCTTAGTACGCCGTATTTCACGTTCCAATCGTGACTGTTCATTCAGGAACAGGGTATCTCCATGGAATCACTAGTGTCCCCCCGTATTGACAAATCTGTACATGGAAGACTTCAAGAGGAGGGCGCTGATGAACCTCAGTATTTTGCCTAAACTCGGTGAAGCTTTGCAGATGCTACTTTTATGATTATAAAGCGGCGTAGGAAAGAGAGACTACCAAGATGTTCGAGCCGTGTGGAAGAAAACAGACTTCGCTATGAAATCTTACGGTGGTACACTGCCAGTCTTTGATTGCCTAGTTCACAGGAACGATAGATATCAAAAAACGATATATCACGAACATTGAGTACTCCATTACTTCCCAGGTCATCCAAAGCACGTCTGTTCTTCGATCGCATCGCCTCTGTCTCACAAGGATCAGACTCTGTACACAATGGAATAATACAGGGAATGAAACCATCGACACGGTAATACATAGCGGATATCCGGGGTGATTTATGAGAAGTCAGTTTCAGGGCTTCAAGTCCATATTCACGATGTCCACTATAAAGAGCGTCTGAAGCAGTCAGGTGGGTGCTATACAAACTGTGGCTTTTTTGAAGGGTCATGCGCTCCATTCAGCGCTGGTGTGTCTGAAAACTCCACTAACTGGTTTCACAGACTATGCAAAAATGTACATAGGTTAAACCACCTTGAAAGCTGCGCACAAAGATACAGCTGCAGTTTCCTAACTGGCGGAACCGTTGCCTTTTCACTGCAATATCGCTCTTCCTTTACCTGTTGCGGATTTATCAGGTTTATTAAGTGCTTTCGACATTTTCTTCGGTTAGGGTAATACAACATCACTGATGTTGTACTCCGCTGATATTTTGCTAATGGACATTGAGGTACTGCACGCACAACGCGAAAGTACCAGAAGGCGTTTTTGTAGCTTGAGGAATCTTCCTCCATATCGACAAACTGGGCTTCGACACTGTACGGATTCCAGACCGTTTGTTTGAGTGACGTTTTCCACCTGAACACTTGCATGTTTAATGCTGTTATTCTAGGATATTTGCAGTGAATTTTGTAAGATTCCGAGAACGCACCCAATGGGGTAGATACAACTTACATTAACTTAAAAAGAAGAAGCGTTTGTCACGTTCGCGGAGCGAATATGTCGAGCCATATTCAGTTTGTCTTTAAGGTAATAGCAAAAATTACACATGTACGAAAAAAGTTCAAGGCTGCATTTATTATTTTATAATGAGGCCGCGGGCCGGACTTTGGACATCCCCGGATTCCACCAATTACTGCATTAACGGAATAGACAGGATGGAACTTGCAAATTCGTGGCGCTTTGTCTTAACCTAGCCAGTCTTAAAAGATTCGGCCGACGGGCTCGAATTGAAGCGCGAACGCGAATCTTTCATCACTAATGTCAGCAACAACAAAAACAAGAATGCATTGTAATGCGGATCGCCCGTAAAACCCCATTTTTGTCGTGCCATTTGAATGACTCTTCGGCTTTTTGAGCTGTAACGGTAGTTATCCACTTGATCGTATCTATTCTCCCCATTATCATCCTAATTGGTTACAAAATCTATGCCAGTTGTGCACAGGTTCAGCTGTCCTGAGGTCGCTCTTGCGTCAAGAGTGGACTGTTGCCAATTTAAAAAAAAATTATAAAAAAGTTGATTTGTATTCAAATCTAAAAAACTGTTCGCTTTCCGCTTGCCAGTCCTCCCAGGCAGGGTTAGAGTTCAATTCAGCAAGATGAACTGACATGAATTCAGGTTCTCATGCATGTAACACAACGAAGGAACTTTACGGCACATTCATATTCTGATAATGTGGAAATTATTGAGTATCCTGAGGGGGTTTCCATATTACTGTGAAGACGCTTTGAACATCCCGGGCTATTATCTGTACAGTATGACGCAGTGCTATTATCAAATGCGTATACAAGCAGCCTGATGGACAGCACGGTCAAATTTGCTTTACTGATTGCGCAAATTATTATTCATTCTGCAGCTCCTTCCCTCCTTCTGATACACTTACTACCGTTCCGCCAATCCATTTCTTTTTTTCGGTCACAGGATCTAGAAACCCAAGTTTCCACCGTCCGTCAAGCCTTGCACATTTTTGTTCAGTCCGGATTCATACATCAATGTCCTACACCTGAAGCTTCCTCCGATGTTCGCGCGGAACTGTTTGAAGTGTGTGATGCAAGTTCAGGTTATAACAGTCGAGGGGCTATGTATGATCTGGAATCGAGCGCAGATAAAACAGATCGATCGTGTCAACTACCATCCAGTGAGAGGTATTTCTCGAATCAGGACTCTGAAATGGATGCTGTGGTGTCCAGTGTCCGGGAGAGAAGAGAGAAAGAATTGCAGGTAAGCTGCTTTTCTCCTCACTGATAGTCTGCAATGTGATTATTCATGGTAACCCAAGGGACCGTTCGTAGTGCATTGTGTAGGGGCAAATATTGTTCCAGGCCATTATAGGGACTTGAGAACTACACGTGAAAGCCATGTGCTCATCCATTGGTTTGAAACCAACCCAATGGAACACATGCCCCGAGTTGCAAGAGGAACATAAACCTAAACCTGAAAACCATCTACATCCTACGGAACGCAAGCAGCCAAATGGCCGCGATACGTTCGGGTTTTCTTCTCCAATTCTACCTTCAGCGTGTTCTTTTGAATCGTCTGCCCGGTACGTTGGTCGATGACCTGGAGGGAGGTTTACTACGTGGTGCTCACCGTAGTTCATTTTCCAGCCGTTTCGATCTGTTTTGAAAATAATAATACAATCGACGTTGGTCGTTCCACTGTAAGTGAGGGAAACCATAAAATGGGAAATGATGGTCGGAGAGAAAAAAGTCCCGCCAATGACCACGACTTCTAGCCATGTCTAACAGCGTTTCGAACCAGAGGTTCTCGTGGGTTTTGAATCATCTTCCCGGTGGTCGGAAGCACCTTATCGATATAACTGCAGGTGCCAATAGTTAAAAAACTTTAGTATGAAATTCATGTACATTTCCATTGCTTTTCAAGTATTGGAGACGATGAAAATGTGTCAACACTAACGTCGCCCCAGGGGCAAACGAAATCGTCTGCACTTTCCACCGAGTGGTTCGGACTGTGAAAGAAATACAGAGTAATTGGACAAGCGCTGTAGCTTCGCGCATGCGCCGTGGTTGGGGAACTCTGTGATTGGTTGGGGTGGTGGGGCGTTAACCTTGCGTTACACCCAGTCCCGGTTGTCAACAAGCAGTTGGAACGTGCGAATCCTGGAAGTAGTGAATCCTTGTATGAGTGGCGTGTCGTGAAAAAACGGAATGTTCCACCGAACAGCATTAGACAATTCTATAATGCGTCAAGCGCTGAAAATCCAAGAAAGATACTTTGGAAATGTTTAAGACCACATATGTCAAAGCGTTTTTGAGTCGATCGATGTGTCTAAGAAGTATAAGGCCTTCAAGGAAGGGTAAGATGTTATGGACGAGAGAAGTATAAGTCGACTTTCCACCCCCAAAACAAAGGAAAATATGAATCGTGTCTGTTAGGAAGAGGACCTAACGAATGGATCGGTGAACTCTAAACGGATCAAACTCCAGTCCTTTTCCAGAAATCAAGGAGGATAATCGCATTGGTTAACCAAAAGATTGTTCCTGCATAATGTAATACTACTATTGGTAAGTAAAGAATGGAAGGGAACAGACGAAATTCAAGAAGGTCGCTACGAACAAATAACTACCTGGACTCTGCGCTGTGTAACCATCTCGTGTCTGGCGACTATTACACGGTATCTCTGATCTTGCATTTTTGACCGGCCAATCGGGGCGCGCAAGTTTTATCGGACAACCAATCAGAGCGGCCCGGGGCAGCCTCGGTGATCATGTAAAATGGCGACGGGGAAATTTTAATGGGAGAACACGGAAAAATGACGTTTTCAGTGGAGCGGCTTACTGCAATACTACAACATCAAGAGAAGCAATTTGAAGCAACTTTTAGCAGCAACGTTAACACAAGATTGCCGCACGATTTAATTCCGGAAATTTTTCTCTGCATATTTTCAAGTGCGTACTACTGACGTATGAATTTTTGGCATCATGAAAGGAATGCAGTTAAAATAGCAAATTCACCAAACTGAGCACACACACATTCATGTCACCTTGTCGTCTGCTACTGGCTCACTACCACGGCAGAGCTAGGGTCACATATGCATCTTTCTGCCCACTTAGTTGGGTCAAGTTGTTGGATGGCCAAAGCCACAGCATATCCTAAAGTTAGGGTGTTTATTGATGCGTAGATACCACGGGACGCACGTACAGGTTCTGCACACTAATCAGCCAGCAGGTGACCTGCGATTGATGAAGCTGGTTCTTGGTATGGAACTTTATTTCGCTTCATTGGCTGTGCATTCGAAGTGGTGGACGTGGCCATCAGTGCAACGTGTTTACTCACCCTCACTCTCAATTGTCGTTCTATCATGCCCACGTATTCGGCCTTGCATATACATGTAAATTGGTATTGGATGTGTGAACCGCTGGGCAGTGACAGCGGGTGGTTAACCGATGAAGTAAGGATACAATACGTTGCGTAGATTAGTACTGGTTCTAGCGCATGGTATACGCGCGCCACTGCAGATTTCAATCAGCGCTGAAGAAAACCTGGCATACATCGTCGCCCTTGATTGGCAGTTTCAGGGGTTACTTTCATTTTGGGTACCGTGGGCACACTTTCTTCCGTTTCCTCTGCACTAAACTGAGCGATGAAAGACGGTGGGTACCCATTCTCTATGAGGGTGCTGGTTATCAGCCGCACCTCTTGTTCCAGCGTGGCGGCAGTACATATTTTTCGAGCCCTGATGAATAAGGTCTTCACCAGACCTTATTTCTACAGCTTAGGGACAAAGCTGTAGAAGTTCAAGCACTGTCTCTTCCACGTTGATTTGCGTTAAGTTGATCTGCGTATTAAACCTTCACTTCTACGCTCCATTAAGATGTCAATAAACGGCAGCGTATCATGCCGTTCGCGCTCCGTTGTCACGTTATTTTGGTGCAAGTCATTCAACTTAGTAACCAGTTGGGCCAAGTGATACTCGCTGTCACAGATTAACAAAATGTCGTCCATATATTTACGGAACAAGAGAGAAAATATCCGCAAGTGTTTCAGCATGTTCTGGGGCTGTGCACGAAAACCAAAGCTCGTTTATCCCTATGGCCAGACCTAAAGCCAGTCTTCCGACCGAAGCGACCGGTTCTATATGCAGTGGCTTCAATCGTCGACCAAGCACTTGTTAGACTACAGTCATCAGCTGGAGCTATCAAACTGACCAACTACTCTTCATGGGTGGGCATCCTCCATTGTGACTGTTATGAAACCAAAAGGAAAGATCTGTATGTGTGCAGATTATTCTACAGGTCTGAATGCTGCTTTAATATATCACAATTACCCTCTACACCTTCTTGTAGACCTTTTGCACGTCTGAACTGTGGCAAATGTTTTGCCAAACTGGACTTGTTTGACGCATATCTTCAGATAGAAATGTGGAAGTAATCGCGGAAGCTGTTAACGATTACCACTCACAGGGGACTGTTAAAGTACACACGTCTACCATTTGGCGTCAAGTCGACCCCGGTAATCTCTCAACAGATCATAGATACGGTGCTACAGGGAATACCATATGCCGCTGCATACTTGGACGATGTCATTATCATGGGACCTAACCAGGAAGAACTACACCAACGAACAGAACAAAGGTGTGTGGATTCCGTGTGAGAATGGGCAAGTGTGAGCTTCTCATGACCTCCACTAAATGCCTCGGCTTTATCACTTACCAAAGTGAACGACGACCTGACCAGGGCGATCAAAGGCATGCCCCTACCTAAAGACGTAGTGACATTGAGATCTTTCCTCGATATGGTGAGTTACTACAGTACCTACCTACCTACCGTCCATGCACGACCTATGCGGACTACTAAACTGATTGCTGATGAAGGATGCTCCGTGGGTCTGGACCACCGAATGTCAGGTACCTTTCTGCCAGATCAAGACTTCATTAAGTTCAGAACTGATCCAAAACTGCCAGTTGTCGTGGCATCGGATGCATCCAGCTACGGAGGTGGAGCAATCATCTCCCACACTTTCCCATATGGGTGTGAGAAGCCAGCCGCTCATGCCGCTCGCTCGCTGACTGCAACAGAGGGAAATTACAGCCAAATTGGGAGAAAGCTCTCGCTATTATGTTTGCAGTGAAGCATTTCCACAAAATGCTATATGGCAGTCTATTTACCTTGCTAACGGATCACAAGCCGCTCCTTGCTATATTCGGCTCGAAGAAAGTAATTCCAGTATATAGAGCCAAGCGTCTTCAAAAATGGTTTACAACATTGCTGGGGTATGACTTCAACATCAAATGCCGATCGACAAGCGAAATTTATATGGCCGTTGCGCTATCATGACTTTTGGATGAGCAGCATCAGCCAGAAGACACAGATAATGTGCCATCAGAACTATGACGAAATAAAGGGGAAAACGAACTACATGTGAAGAAAACGATTTTTTCGGTTTTGCACACGCCGTTTCGCGATTTTTTGTGTTTTGGAATTTTATCTTCGATGAGACCTTAACCAATAGATAACGCGGTTTGACAGCAGTGTCTCCACTGATGCCTGTTGCGCGCTATTAGCCCCCAACATTTCTAACCACGTGCATTCCGAATCGCGTGATCCCCATCCCGGAAGGCGGACCAGTCCGACGGATGCTAAAGTTTAGGTTGCATTCTTCATACTCCTACACCTCATTCGACAGAAGAAGTGATGCCCTAACCACTTCTGGACGAGTACAAACTGCCAACGAGAGAGGCTGGTCAGCACACCAACTTCTCCTGCACCTGATAGCCGACCCAGAAGGTGGACAGATCGTTGCCGGGTTGCTGTCACGCCGTTCCAGATCAACCCCAGGCTGAAACCAAATAGCAGTGGACTTCAAACGGGGAGGTGTTATGAGGAGCACCGCTTAACTAATAGATCAGTGAACCCTAATCGGATCGAACTCCAGCAATTTTCCAGAAATCAAGGAGGATAATCGCATTGGTTAACCAAAAGAGAATGGAAGAGAACAGAGAAGGTTCAAGGAGGTCGCTACAAACAAATATATACCTGGACTCTGCGCTGTGTAACCATCTCGTGTCTGGCGGCCATTACACTGTATCTTTGATCTTGCATTTTTGATCGGCCAATCGGGGCGCGCAAGTTTTATCGGACAGCCAATCAGAGTGGCTCGGGGCGACCTCAATGACCATAACAGTGCGCGTGACAGTTTGAGCAGTGATCGACGAAAGAGTGTGCGACTAATCGCGGAGAAGCTATACATGCCGAAAACCAAGTTTACGAAATTTTGACGCAAGAATTCGGCATCCTAGGGAACTTGTCAATTATCCGCTTTTTTACCTGTGATATACCATTGTTCCGCTTGCCAACACATCTAGGCGACTGTAATTATAGACGTGACTTTCTTATATTATTCCGCATATCCCCTTTCTCTGCAGGTTTTTTGGTCTTACATCGTGGCGATGCTCACCAATCTCGGGGGTCTCACCTTGAGTCGCATCCACTCCATGCTACGCATGTTTGCTATGGGATCCACCTCCGGGCTGGATTGCACCCGAGAAGAGCTGAAACAGTTTTTGGATAAAAAGCTACACCAGTCCGAATTGGCCTTCGATGGAGAGACGTATACGTTATTCAAACCAGATAGTTAACCCAATAGCATCTGATGTACATATACTGCTATAATAAACATTCTGCTATTCACCTGAATTAAAGTGTGTTGTCGAATTTCTATCCCTTTCGCAAACACGTCCTATCCATCATCAGACTACAACTGAGTTCTAAACAGGAAATCCGCTACAAATTTACAGATATATTTTTGAAAAGTATCCTTTTTTCTTTAGCGATCACATGCTTTGCGCACAATGGATGCACCAGTATGGGTAGAAATGTCCCATCGCTGGTCTTTTCTCTCGTCTATTTGTCCGGACACGAAGAATCCATTAATGCAACCGTTCCGAGCACAATTTCACGCTCGGCATAGGGCTTATTACCCTTACAGTTCGTCACGAGGTACCAACGCACCTGACTAAAGTGTGGTAGCACCCTTCATTGGGTTGACTACCGCCAGTCTACGCTTGCAATGCTAGTGTACGTTTACCGACTTCAATTCCTTTTGCCTCGTGCGGCGTATCAGGTTATTCGGTGTAAATCAATCCAGGGTTCATCAGTATGCCACCAGGGTTCTAACGATGCGCAATATCCCGTCACTGTGTCGATAAGATCCCAGTATTTTGCATCGATTATCCGATTTCATGCGACTGTAAGCCTTTCTTCACGGGTCGGGATCCTGTGGATGCGTCCAGACTCACGTAAGATAGGGTTCTCAAATTCGGAGTGCAGGGTTTACAAGTAAAGCGAACCGAAATTCAATGAGATTTTCTGTATTCCTTGTGCTCTTGGAGGCTTATCCTGAACCCCTCCTTGCTCTACACTGAAGGGTCTTGAGTAAACCAGCCGCGTATTGTTCCTTCGGGTGCATGGTGGTGACTGCTCGTAAACGAGTCGCATCACGTCCTCTGATTTTGTGCAACAAGACAACGAAGTAAATGTACACCGAAGACCGTGACGTATTTATCTCATCTGATGAGCAGTGGGGATGTTAATAAATAAATAATTTATTCTCGTCATTGCGAGGCATACCATCAAGGGCATGGTCATGGTAATATAGACATGTGTGATCGGCAATTGCACAAATTATTACATTTTGACCAATAGCATAGGAATTTATGTGTGTGTTGACATGTAGAAGTATATTTAAGTGTGTATTTGGAAGTAGACATGTTGTGTGAGTATGAAAATTTGCCTCTGCGGTTTTGTTCGCTAGGTTCGCCATCAAAGAGGGGAGTCAAAGGAACGCTTCGAATTGGATGACGTTCGTAACCCTCCGTCGCAGTCCCCTCACGGTCACATAGATACCCACATATCTGGAGAAGCACCAGATAGCTGCTTCGACCTCCTGGGTCTCGTCATCTGACGGTTACGCTGCAGATATGGAGGCGAGTCTGAAAGAATTGTGATATTGCTACCTGTCTTGACGTCAAAGTGGTGGGTGTTCTACGGAGTTCGTTCATAATAATTAAAGTGCTATGCCGATGTGAATGAAGGCACAGTCCAGATTGGATGTAATTTTTAATGTAGTTCGTCACAGTCCTCTCTGTCACACAGGTCCCCACGTCTGGAAAAACACTAGGTAGCTTTTTCGGCCTTCTAGGTCTTGTCAGTGGTGCGCATTCCTCTATCCCCTGCTGGGTTCCGACCCCATGACTTCAGGATTCCCGTAGCTTGTGCCACTAAGCCATGGGTGATGGCGGCGGACCTGCATGACCGAGAGTTGACTAAGATATAGCGCAGTTCATTCCCCACTGTCATGCCAGTTACGAACTGCGCAAAGGACAGTGGTTGGCCCCAGAAGCTACGAATTTCCCTATAGCGACTGTGTACGATGCAGTACTTGGAAGATACACGGACGGAATCGTAATTACTAATGAGTAGTGGGGATCGGGTGTAATTTTTGATGTAATTGGTCGTAGTTCTCTTTCAATCACACAGGTTCCCACTAACGAGACCCAGAAGGTCGAACCAATTGTCTAATGCTTTTCCAGACGTGTGGGAACTTGTGTGATTGATGGAGGACTGCGACCAACTACAAAAATGACACCCAATCCCCACTACTCATTATTATCTACAAAGTCGTCCGTGTAGCTTCGAAGTGCTGCGTCGTACACAGTCGCTATACGGAAAGTTATAGCTCCTGGGGCCAACCAATCATATGCGCAGTTCGTAACTGGCGTGGCAGTGGAGAATTAACCGCGCTATATCTTAGTCAACTGTCAGCCATGGCTTAGCGCCACAAGCTGCTGACATCTGGAAGTCATGGGGTCGGAACCCGCCAGGGGTCCGAGGAACGCGCACCATTGAGGAGAACCAAAAGGTCAAAAAAAGCTGTCTAGTGTTCTTCCAGACTTGTGGGAACCTGTGTGACTGAGAGAGGACTGTGACGAACTACATCAAAAATTACACCCAATGTGGACTTTGCCTTCATTCACATCAGCGTAGCACTTTACTTATTATGAACGAACTCCGGAGAACGCTATCATCAGGCCCACCATTTTGACGCCAACACAGGTAGCAATATAGCATTTCTTTTGGACTCGCCTCCATATATGCAGTGTAACCGGCAGATGACGAGACCCAGGTCGAAGCAGCTATCTGGTGCTTTTCAAGACGTGTTGGGACCTGTGCGACTGACAAAAATGCGACGAAATACACCAAAAATCACATCTCAGATTGTTGAGAGTGCTTCCATAAATGTCCAGTCGGGACCTTATAGCTCGATGTGTGTTGTCTAGGTAGCGAAACGTGCGCAAACCAAACAGGTATTAGAGTAATTATTTGCCCTGGTACGTAGATCGAAATCAAGGCTATGCGACGCTTCCAGTCGCTTCGGCCGATATCTGTCCAACTCGCGCATTTATCCTACGGGAGCCCTAGTGTCATGATTCGAACCGACCACACCCTTTTATGGACTAACGGTTGATGCAATCGCAGAGCAATTTAACAATACGTGAGCAGTCGATAGTCTGCTCTTGTCTAGAATGGTAACTTATCAACTGTTAGTGTATCAGCAAGATAAGAGGATAGAGCGGATGAGCCACGTACGGTTAGTTTACTGACACCGAGCTGATCGCGCGTTGGAATGCTCGCTTACTTGTTACGCGGTAGTCCTGGTTTTTCGCCTCTCACTAGACAGCTTTAATCTCATTGGACGTTTTCACATATATGCACTAAGCGGATCATGTGTACGCCAACTTCGGCTCAACGCGAGACTAAACCTAAGCCGTTTTGCGATTGTAGGGTGTGCTTGGAACAACCGGTTGAGTGTTAAGAGACGCATTAGCAAAGAAATCGTTTATTGCCAGCGATACTACTCAACTATCAAAAGATACGTTATATACGGCATTCGGAATATATCACGTGGCAGCAGCACAGTAGCGTTCTGCCACATCAGTCCAGTTGATAATATTCCATATGGCCTTTACGTATTCTGCCCGGGCGTTTTTGTATTGCAGATAATAAGCGTGCTCCCAGACGTCAATGCCAAGCAGAGGTTTTAATCCTGGAAAATGGAAACAGCGACTGATAGGAAATTCTAGATGGGTAAAGTAAGGCTATCAGAAAATAGTTTTCATAGTCTTTCCACAATTTTTTGGAGTAGTGATTACCAGATAAGCTGCATTATCACTGTGGTGACATTCAGGTGGCCTCTGACAAGAACAACATTAGAGAGACCAATCCGCTGCGGTCAAAATGACTGCATTACATTATTTGTTTATTCCAACTTTCAGTTCCGATTTTCTAAATTACATATGTTGTAATGTGCAAAAATATTTGTAACTGAAAATATTGTAAACATTAGATTTTTCAGTTGAAAATAATTAGACTTAATTATCCAGATTTATACTGGAAACAGGTGGTAACACTCGAAATTTGTTCACATGAGCCACAAACCATTTTTTCACTTACGGAGCATTTGTTCTGCGACTTGCTGCCTCTACACCTACCAGTCTGACACTGCCGATGTTTACTTGTCTCACGACTTTTCGACTGGGCTGAGATGTTCGACGTAGGTCTAGCTGCCACGCGCTTCTTCCCATGCATAGGTCCACAGTTCTCCCGCTAGATCCGTCAAATATGACCGGCGGGATAATTTATTTCGAGACACGATCATAAATTGTCCAGGAATTAATACGTGCCAAATCTAGCCCGTTGAAGAATAATTGGACTAGCCATCCTCCAGATGATGACTTGGCAGTGGGTGCTTTTACCATCAGTCTGAGTATATTTACCCCATATCTCATTCCATAATCTTGAATGAAAGAACCACTGAGCAATGAACCGAAAGCCAACACATTTTATTCCTTTTGCACTGGTCAGTGTGTGCTTACTAATATTCTTCATAATAACTGAACAGAACAACTTTACTGCTTTGCTTCAAACTTGCTGGCGATTCCCTTCTATTATCGCAAATAGTTTCCATCATACTTGTATTTTTCTTGGTGATTAATACTCCCAACGCTGCAGATGTGAAGATGTTGTCACATGTGACATTGTAGCCATTTCAGAGGAAAGGTGACATAACGCTCAATACAACGCTCTCTGGAACACTTTTTCCAAGAGGCCTAGATTCGTCCTGTCCAAGGTACTGAAATCCATTTACGAGCTATTTACTATCTACATCTGGTAGAATCCAAAACTTGATATCAAACATATCAGGTTTGTTGGCTATGTACTGAAGAAATCGACAGCGGGTTTCGGTGGGAGACAGTTGCTCGTCGACGGTGAGGTTCTGCGCTGAAACACAGCACTTGAGAGTTGCGAATAACTGCACTCCAGAATGCAGATATAGCAAACTTGTCAGTCCGCAGTCTTTCATCTCTGATAGTTCTCATATCAAAACGAACAAACCGCATTGGCGGGTTTCGGTGTGGCTCTCTCCCATCCCTGCACACCACGACCAACGGTTTCGTCCTGGTTTGGAAGTTAATATCTGGGTTTTGGAGCACCCGCCATGTGTCTTTGTTCGCAAACGTAATCTCAATTGTGGCTTCGGTTGACTTTGAAGTCAGCCTCTGTCAATACGATCACGGACCGTCAACCAAGCGGAGGGTTTCGGTGTGGGTCTCTCTCATTCTTGCACTCCAAGATCGACGGTTTCGTCCTGGTTTGGACTCATCAAGTAAAGATAACCGAAATGGAATGAACTGAATTATTTCCTTGAACCTGTTCTTGTCTATTGTTCCACTGAAATCAGACGATCTGTATTTATCACATCACAGCACTTTTAATGGCATATACTTCAAACTTATATAGCCCCTGGTGTAAAGTAGCACTATTAAAGCACGCAACTCAGGAACACTGACAACTGGCACTTGAAACTCTCCTGGACTCAGTTTCAGTACATTTTCGAATAAGTTTCAGGACCTGAAACGTAACTATGATGTCAAAAGCATTCGACAGCTTTGTTAGTGTAGATAGTTGGTTCTAGTCTTGCCTTGTAAACATTCTGTGCCGCCATCCTACCAACAGTGGTTGTTTTTTGGAGCTCTATCGGGGTGCACGATGTACCATCTTTTGATAGAACTTCTCTGGAAGATGCAGAAACGGCGGATACACTTTAATGGATTTCACCGTCAGCATTGACCTCACTAGAAGTCTCACTGTCAAAACTCCTACTATCAGAGATGCTTTGATCTGTGGACTCCTGGATAGTGAAATAATCATCATCATCAACATCACATTCAATGTCGTCTCCAGACGTTATAATCGACAGTTGTAAAATCTCGTAAAACTTTAACAACTGTCCTCCCCCTACGAACCATTGTGAATAAAGGTGACGTGTGAATAAGAAGGCAAAACTAAATTAAAAGAACGCGGTCGTAGTGAATGCCTAAGGGCGCGTTCCAGGTAGCAAGAATAGAATAGAACACTATAACGGATATCAAAGCGATATTGCAGTCATCTAAATACTAAAAGTCATGAAATACCTTCCAAAATTCTTTAAGAGTGTAGAAATTATCCCCATATAACAACACTGAGCGGTCAAAATGAGCGCTCCGGGCGTTCTGCTGTTACAAGACTCAACTTGATGGGAATGAACCAATCCAATTCAATAAACGGGGAAAGAAAAAGCGTGATTCAACAATGCATGTATGTGATTAGCAAGCGTGGCCAGAAATGGGTTCAATGTGACCCAACTGATTGGCGTTTCTTCGCAAAGGAGCTGCAACGATGCAGTTAGGTTTCAAGTACCCAAGAGATACGGTCTCGGTTGCTTGCACTGACGATGGTAACGAGAAAAACGGCAAGCAAAACGGAGAGATCAAAGAGGTGGAACGGTGAAATGACATTTCGTAATGGCGGAAAAGAACCACACTTTGAGAGAATACACCGAATTCAGTTGTTTCGCACATTTTCCTGAGTTGTTTACTTACAATGTGTGGAATGACTAACTTACATACAAAGGAAATCAACGTGTAACATAAGTAGTGAAAGACAAGGTTGTCGAAGATCACTGGACTCATGTGCACCCGACTGGAGGAAAACGATCAGTTATTTCATCACGGTAGAACAATGTTGGTCACAAGCTCTGTCCGTTTGCATAGACTGTTTCAGTCGCCATATCACCAAAGCTTCGGTAAACTGAAGTAGGGATTTCTATGTTAATTTGTTTAGACGGTCCGCGTGTGTTTCGGCACGCAGGACATCCGAGTATGTGACGAGCACTCGAGTTGGTGTTGCAGCGATGTTAAGGGAAATGTACTTCGCGATCTTTGTAGACGGCCTTCTTCTAGTTGGGTCAACATACTTATTACCCTAAGTACAGTAAAAGATGTACATACATGGAGCAGCAACCTGAGACTCCGGTCTGTCCACGATTTGCATAGCAAACTTCCGACTTCGTACGTGATTAGTAGTAGTAGTGGTAGTCGCAGAACCATTGAAGTTTTGGCATCAGCAGCTTTTGACTCATTCCGTGAACACACTGTATCAGACCACGCTGCCCTGTTTGCCTGGCGGTGTTCAACGTTCACAACGAATGACAGATAGGCCAGCAGACTGTACTTGCACGCGCATTGCAGACAACGAGAGTTAAGGTGTACTGCATGCCGGAAATAGGGTCGATGACCCTCACGTGTTTGTTGAATTAACTGCGACCGCCTTATCCTCTCGCTATTGGTTGTACGCAGACGGCGATGATGGTGCAGCTAAAGTGGACATCGTTCTCGGCTCCAAGGATGAGTCAGCGCTGGTTGATTCGGTTCCCATGTGCAGCCGTCCGTGTGCAACTCATTTGACAAAATAGACCAAGGTTAGAGCACGAAGCACCGCTAGACTGCTTACATATTATTGCCGCTTATAACCGCTACCATGAACGCCTACCGCCACAAACATAACAAGCTGCAACGTAGGCTGTAGGCAATTATCCCAGACTATTCTAACGACCCGCAACATTTCAAAGAATTGATGCATCAGTTAGGCAATGAACTATATCACAGCGAAACCAAGTAACAGTAAAGAATGCTGTCCGTCTCGTTGGACGGACACTAACTGGATCAATACAGTTGGCATTTACCATGTCAACAACACGATCACGACGTCGGCGAGATAGCTTCCTTGCGACTTTCACCGTCCAGCTTCATGCTGAGGTCGATGTGCTTCTCCATCGCAGTTGGGATAGCTTGACTTACTCTTAGTCTACAATACACTGGATCTCACTGGATCCATTTTATTTAATTTGCTCGATTATGTTAACCCTCCGCATATTTCTTGTTTATTTTGTGCATTTTTTCTGTCATTTTCGGTGTTAGTCGGTTGATATCCTCTAATTTATAGTTATACTAACTTATACTTACATAGATCAGACTTAATAAACTTTATTTGCTCTGTTCCCTTGTAGCTCAGCAAATTTACTCTAATTTGCGTGCCTATTTTTCACATCGTGTGTCCGTTGATAAGACGCTTACCTGTCGATAAACTGTAACTTCGATCATACTAGCTCGAGAAAACCGTTGGTCTTCCTTGAGTAGACGGAGTGCATCGTCCTCGTGGCCTTGCTAAATAGTGCTTCCATTCGGTGTGGAGCGCACTATGACCCACCAATTGCCTTGTGTACTTGTGGCATGCATGATTCCACACATAGGAATGCTGCTACCGTGCATATTGCAGTAGTGTGGGCCGGCTCCGTTGATGAAAAGTGGCTCCCAGCCACATGCCTCCCGGTCTTATTCCTTCGGGTTTACACTGGATATGAGGTGTGTGTGTGTGTGTGGTGCCGCGGAATCCATCCATGGTGTCTTTGTAGGCGCAGAAGTTCTGTGGCTGTCATACGGAGGCCGAAGAGACAAGAAAATCCGGAACCGGATGCCGCCAACCACATATGTTGAACACCTGACCAACGGTACAGTCGGTGGAGTGCCACAACATATGGATAAGTATAAAGCGGCGACAATTAAGAGGGAGGAAAAAAGTAGTTATGGGAGTAGTGCCTCATAACATGTTCACCACTATGCACGGCTTCCTGCCGTGTCCAAGTGGGGCTCCAGTCATGTGCGCTCGTGTTCCTTGCGCCCGCAGCCAGGGAGCCGAGAGCGCCCGACCACGGCTAACTGAGGTAAGCGCCTCCATACTTTGGATCCAAGTCATTCGGTGGCCACCTTTTCTCCGTTCCCATTCGAATGCCTGAAATAAGGGTGCATGACGAGGTAAACGCTCAGTGCAGATGTGAGGCACGTGCACAATCCACTGGTCTGTGCAGCGAAATTTTGTAGCTCCGCAGAAGGTAAAGTCTGTCCAAGCTGAAATTGTGATGTTGCCATCGTACAGCAGCAACGCTCAGACATCCTATAAGCATCATGGGCACGAACAGGTCAAGTATCGCAATCGTAGAGTAGGACCGTTCTCATTTCGGTATTGTATACTCAGCCCTTCGGAGAGAGAATTAGATCGCGTCGACGTGAGATTGCGGAGATTAGCAGTTCGGTTCAGCTCAGCTCAGCTGAACAGCGGTGGATCCTGTTGCCACGGATCACATCGCAAGAATAAAAATAACAACGGCAAAATTATGAAGTTGGATGTAAACAAAATGTAAAGAAGGAGGTGCGTTGGACTAATCAGAATAGAACGAAAAGTAACAACCAGATGCAAGAGCGCCACCAACTGAGTGATTGAGCCATGTCTGGTACGGCCTTTAACCACTGGTGCGGACAATCCCAAGGTCCGCATCCACGAATACAGCATGCACCAGCCTGACTAAGTCTCTTAGTCAATTTCTTCATATTTCTATTCCACGTCATGGACTGGCCACCTCGTGGTTTCACCCAAATTGGTGCAACAACGGCGTATAATACACGCAGAAAAAGCCGGTAAACGGGCATCCGGAGGATATGGACCAGCTAAGATAAGCGATTAACATTCAATAAACACTTCAGTGAGGCACCAGAAGGCTTCTTGCCAGAATCTGACTGACGGACCTCAATATTGCTCACCCGGGGTTCCCGTCAGACGTGAGCAGTACTCCGCATGCACCGGTAGTCAAACACCGCCAAGCGTTTAATGTCTTCGCCGCGAACCGGCTAGGTCTCTGATCCATACAGTAAGACCGGTTTTATCGCGGCGTTATACAACCTACCTTCAAATAATAAGCTGATATCCCACCGTCTCCATGAATTGTTGAGTCTCTGATACGAGAAATAATTTCCTCAATGATGTGACCACCAGTGGTGACACAACTACCAAGGTAAGTGAACCGATACACCACTACTAGTGGCTGTTCGATGATAGCTAGAATCAGAAGTGTGTCGGTTCAGTCCTGTGCGTTGAAGATGCAAAGCACATGCCGACTGTGCAGCGCTAAGCGTCAGTGTATCCAGCAGTGTTTGCACAGCCACTGCGTCAGAACTAAGGGGAGCTATATCGTCCGCATACTCCAGGTTTGTCAGCTGGCAGAACTTCCAGCCCGGTACAGTGTGAAAGAACCGAATCACTCAAGCTCATTTTGATCATAAAGTTGAAGAGGAAAGGAGATATAGGACAACCTGGGCGAGCCCAAATTGTCGTGCGGAACTCAGGAAAGTTTCACGTAGACCCTTACACGGCTTTGGGAGTCAGGGTATAGAGACAGCATAATGGGAAGGAATTTAACTGGCAGCCATTTCATGGACAGTGCCACAAGCAGACGCGTTCCACAGAGTCGAAGGCGGGTTTCAAGGCAAGGAAAACCGTCATAGTCGGTCGTATGTATGTGTCACTGCTCAAACGCTTAAGGAAGTAAATATGTGGTCGATACAACCACGACCAGGGAGGAACCCAGCCTAGCTTTCAGTAATTCGGATCTCATGGGGACCAGTAAGTCATTGGAGAATGATAACCGCGAGAAGTTTGGAGGCAACAGAAACGAGGTTAATGCATCGGTGAGATTCACACAAAGTACACTGACCCATCTGGAAGATAGGCAAGACAGCTAGCAGTCACCAGTCTGAAGGCACCTCCTCAGTGTTCCAAATGGTATTTAAAGAGAACCAAGTCCAGTCAACAGAGTAATCTCTATATCTCAGCAAAGATAAAAGAAGGTCGTCGGTTGCAGGAGCCTTGTTTTATTTCAACACGAAAAGCTCATGTCGAATCTCTTCCGAAGTGGGAGGTGGGACATCTACTTTCGACGTCGGCTCGAGTAATTCGACAAACGGTAGTATCGCAGCAGGCCTGCTGAACTACCCTTCAAGATGTCCAGCCCAACGGGCTAGTCGACGGAGCTAAAAATGGAGCGACTGCCCATCTTTCCCGTATACTGTCTCTCTAAATGATGATTTACACGAGTTACTAGTGAAATGGTGGGAGCAGGAAACTGTCTCAACCGACTCAAGCCGCTCTGTCATAGTCCCAATTTTCAAGGGAGGCTCAGGATCGGAATGCGGCAACCATAGAGGAATCAGTCTGAACTCCATCGCCTCCAAATTGCTTGCCTCTGTCATCCTTCACAGACTGACTGGCACTCGTGAAAGCCAGATTCGCGAAGAGCAAGCCGGATTTCGTCGAGGTCGTGGCTGCATTGACAACACCTTCACTTTGCCTCGGTTTTTGGAGCACCATCACATATATTGGTGGCCCATCGTTGTCATCTTTCTTTATATCAAAGGTGCATTCGATTCGGTGGATAGACATGCACTTTGGGACTGTCAACCCAGGAAAGGTGTACCTATGAAATATGTAAATATTATCCGAGCATTATATGCGCGTAGCTCGGGCAGAGTGGGGGCTTACGGCAAGTTGTCGTCGCCCTTTAATATCTCCAGCGGTGTGAGACAAGGATGCCCGCTGTCACCTTTCCTCTTCAACGTCGCTATTGACGAATTCATGGAAATTGCGTTCACAGGACACGATTTAGAAGGTGTGGATCTGCTCCCAGAAGAACGACTTCTTGACTTGGAGTATGCTGACGATATTACCTTAATCTGTGACATCTCCCAGACGTGCCAAGCGGCACTGGACAGATTAGTACTGGCTGTCCGTCACTTCGGGCTTTGCTTCGCACCCTCGAAGTGCAAAGCGTTCCTCCAAGATTGGTCTGGACCCCCTCTTTCGCTGACCCTTGGCGGGGATCAGCTAGAAGTCGTTCGAAAATTCAACTACCTGGGAAGTTGTATCAGCGCCCGTGGGATTGAAGATGAGATCACGAACCGTATAGCAAAAGCTCGAGGCGCCTTTGCTAACGTTCGCCACCTATGGCGGCGGCGCGACATCACTCTCGCCCTGAAGGGTAGACTGTATAACGCAGCAGTATGTTCGACCCTACTGTGCGATTGTGAAACCTGGCCCCTTAGATCAGCGGACATAAAGAGGCTAATTACCTTCGACCATCGGTGCCTTCGTAATTTAGCTCACATCTGGTGGGAACACCGAGTTAGCAACGAGCGTGTTCGACGCCTAGTTTACGGCACAGGAAAAGGAAATGAACCGCTCAGCACCGTTATTTCACGCACCAGGCTCCGATGGCTCGGCCACGTGTTACGCATGCCAGCCCACCGACTCCCGCGACGTGCGTTGTTTGCGCGCCGCGAGTGTGGATGGAAGGAGGGGTGACCAAGCGATGACTTGATCGAGAGGAATGAAGGCCCTCACTTTGAAGCTGGCCTCGGTTGGAGCGTCTCGGCTCTCTGGTTGGGGTCAAAAGACGATGAACACGTTTGGCTGGATACACTTGCTGAGATGGCTAGGAGCCGACCTCAGTGGCGTTCGTGCTGTGAGCTTGTTTGCCCCATCCCATTCCTCTTAGCCTCCCCCTCCAACCACGATCTCACGATTTAGCCTTATATAATTTTGCATAGTAATTTTTTTGACGCACAGTAGCCGGCTGGTAGCTTATCGGAACGATGCCCATCCGTTACCGATAGCTCAGCCGGCTTGCACCAGTTGAATTTTTTTTCTATGTATTGCGGCACAGTAGCCGAGGTGTTTCCCACCTCTAGCTAACGTGTATAATGATAATGATGACTAAATGATAGCTATTCCCATCTCACCGATCCTTGTCACCCACCAACGTTTTCGGTCAGTTCGAAAAATTCTTGTCAAACATCGTTTAGCGTTTTAAAGAAATGCTAAAAATCAGGGCCCACTGGAACCAATTTTTGTGTTTCAATCAAATTTATCAACGCCTCAGAGATCAATTCACAATTTCGATGTCTCAAGTTGGGAGCACAGCAGAGGTCAAAAGCATTTTTTATGGCGCACTTAAGGCGGTTCCAATCAGCGTTAGGCTCACCAACATCATTCATCACTGACAATTGGTGGGCCAGTTGGTCATGATATAGTTGGACTGCGCACTAAGTTCAAGTTACAAGTAAGAAGGTTAGAAAATAGGCGCTTCTTTGAAGCGGGAAAAGTAAGCGCCAGGCATGCCCAAACCAGAGCATGGTCAAAATCCAGGCACGTGCTCTAAATTGACCGAGTGTTGGACTGATGTGCGCCAACTATTGATGATGGCAGTATGATCAACTTGGTCCAGGTCATTGAGGAATTTGGTGGGTGCCAGGTGACTGGCTAGCCGAATTACCTCCTCGTGGTACCAGCTAGGTGTTTCGAGTGTAACCCGTTCCAGCAAATAGTTTGGGGGCAGTGTTCTAGGAGGTGGTGGGTTTTCGACTACGTCCTTCCTATAAAAGACACAAATGTCCGTTTATCAACACTGCAACGTGGCGGCCGTGACTAGCCACGAACTAAAGTCACTGCTACGTGAATATCCGGATAATCCTATCCAACTTACGAACATCAACCATTTATTCTCACATTGCCGACGCTATCAAACAGTCAAGGATGCAGCGGCACACTTACAAACACTAACTACACAGCTACACGCATACGCAATTATATAAGCGTACATACCCCTACACAAACATTCACTGTTACCGCAAACACGTTGTACTTTGTACGTGTTTGATCACGCTTTGTTATCTTAATATGATCATGCCTGTAAAGGCGTGCTTTGTTTTGTCAAGAGAAAAAGAAAAGAAAATCAGTGCCGCTTACATAAACATTGTGATCAGCACAAATCAATGTCAGTTCGTCGTGCATCGACTCAGAAACGGCCTTCCAGATGTTGTTCAGAGTCTGAAAAACGATTCACTTCGGCATTTATGTCACCAGCAACAATCAAGATGTCAGTATTTCTCGCCATGCGAAGAAAAGATGAGAGCTGTCGATAGAAATCGTCTTGGATACCCTCTGAATTATATTCCACAGGGGCATAAACTGAGGCGATGGTAAGCCGGAGGTTGACAAAAGCAACCTGGGCCTTAAGGAAGCGCAAAGAGACCTCATCTGTCAAACCGTTAGCGTTGATGCAGCTTCCGAGCTTGACGAATTTATTTGCCACTTCCATAAACTGACCTGGAAGTGTAAGTGTGGGAGTAGCTCCTAGCCAATCCCGTAAAAAGACCTTACACATCGAAGGAGTGAAGGTTATTCCACATTAGAAAACAAACATATCCAATGTAAACAACACCTTTTGGGCGATCTGTGAGGATTAGCAAATTACAGTAACGTTGTCTGCATCGTCCAAATCGCGAAGTCGATCCCCGGAAGCAGTTGTCGCCGATGGATTCGCAGTTCCCCAGGATGTCGTTTATAAAGAAAATGAACAGGAAAGGCAATGCTGAGCAGCCCTGTCTCACGCCACTGGTGATACTACAAGGGGTCCGAATTCGGCCGTACACTAGCAATCAGACAGGGGCTCGAGAATATGTGGCTTGAAGAATGTTAACATACTTTTCGTGCACTCCACTTCTCAGCAGACAACTCCGGAGAGCAGCTCGATCAAATGTGTCAAACGCGGCACGAATGTCTAAGAGGAAAACGACCGTTCGTTGACCGAACGTTTGACGACGCTTGCGTATTTGGCGGAGCGTAAAGGTGTGATGGATACAGATCCCGTCAGATCTGAAGCCGGCTTTCTTTGTGCGTACCAGGCTGAGCTTCTTTAAGAGCAGAACAGCAAGCAATTTGAATGTAACACAGATGAGACGGATCTCTATGGTTAGCGCAGTCTCTCCGGGCATCCTTTTGAAGACGGGCACGATATCCACTGATTTCGATCAGATGAGATTGCCTCAGTGATCCAAATCCTTTGGAGGAGTGCTTATCTCTGAACAAC
Source organism: Dicrocoelium dendriticum (assembly GCA_944474145.2). Lineage (NCBI taxonomy): Eukaryota > Metazoa > Platyhelminthes > Trematoda > Plagiorchiida > Dicrocoeliidae > Dicrocoelium > Dicrocoelium dendriticum. The sequence continues at coordinate 46,474,855 of OX104063.1, forward strand.
TGATGGACTTCCATCTTAGAAAAGAGCTGGGACAGGGGTTTTGTAGCGTATTTCGAGGTGAGATTTATGAGGAACAACCTCAGATGGTGGTGATGAAGCGACTACATACCAGGCAGCATTTTCGAATCCTGAGTTAATACTCACCGGTACTGCTGGACAGTTTAACTGCTGTTCGAAATGCTCGGCCCAACACACAAGTCGACGCTGTTGACAGTGGATTGGTTCACTATTGGTTTCGCACAAAACCTCGCTTACCGTCGGCCTTTTGCCGCCAGTGGATTGGATCCAGAGGAAATTCCCTGAGGTGACCGCTTGCTCCTTCTCATTGACCTGCTGCATCCACGAGAAATTACGATCCTTCCGAAGGAGCTGTTTGAGTACAATGTTGGTAGCCAACACCTGCGAAAATTGTTTGGCGGGCTTCGAGGAGCTGGAGAGAAATTGCAAAGATCCATTAATTGACAGAACTACTGGTGAAACCACAGAGCAGAATCGCAGACCTGTGCATGCGGCTGCGGATGTATGCCCAGTGTGTTTAACTTCTAAGTATGAGGCGCTCTTAAAGATTGAGGTCAATGGGTCCTGAAAGCCGCTGAGGAGGGTGGAGCGGGAAGCCTAGCCATGTCAATGCAGTTCCGGCGACGCTATTGGGAGCCAGCAAAAACGTAGGGAGATCTTGGCACACGAGTGAGTGATCCGAAGTGAAGTAGGTACTCCAGATTGACTTGTAATCCTGTATACAGCCTCACCAGCGACAAATGATGGCGATGTGGTCAATTCGTGTCCACGGCTGGCCATATGATTGGGGTCTCCGGGTGGCGCGTTTGCGCCTGTATCGCCGAAAGCTAGCACTTGTGAGGAAGAAGCCGTGACTGGCGAAAATCTGAAGTAGGCGATAACCGTTGTTCGTGCTGCGAATACCATGGCTATGTTGACCGCCGAGTTCACTTTCATAAACGTTAAGTCCGCCAAACTGCGTTTTCCGGAGGTCGGAGAGCTGACGGTAAAATTCACCTTTAACTGACTCCGGACTGCAGTCGGTGCGAGCGTAGGCTGCTGAAACGACAAAGCAAAGTCTGCCGGCGCCGCGGTCACAAGTCGGACCGCGCAGTCCATTGTTGACAAGAATCCAGTATAATAGTACGGCCTCAGCACTCATGCTCCACTCAATCCCAACGCCGGTAAAACAACCGGCTTCAGTCGTTGAGTCTCCAGAGGAGCGCAATGTGAAAAGGTCAGCGGAACTCGCAGACAGTGAGGCCAGTGTAGTGTCGTGCTACGGTCTGGTAATCGGGTCTCAGTGAAGCAAAAGGCATAAGTGATAGTAGTCTCTAGCGTGCGGGCAAGGGTTACCACTTATCCGATCTGTATCAGCGTCCAGACTGAATTTCGAACGGGGCGGTACAAAAGTTTTGTCAATACTAATTGGAGGCGCACGTCGGATTTGAATTACTAATCCGTGTGATGACAGCATTCGTTCAAAGCGGCATGGTGTCGTGGACTCGGGGAGTTGGAAGTATAAAAGTGTGGAAGAGTTGTACAAACGATAGATGCGATAAAATGCGGTTTAGCATGTACGCTCGCCAGCATCTCGGACAGGGGTATCCCTGCAAGATAGCAGAGGGTCGTTGAGACGTTGGACAGCATGGAGCTCTGCCCATTCCTCCAGTAGCACACGATTCTGATCCATGGAAAATAGTGGTGGCCTGAATCTAAAGTGTGATATGATGGGGTATCTGCCATTCGAAGCTTGAGAAGCGCTTCTTGCTGACACATGAAATCGATCGTTAAGTATGATAGAAAGAGTGGTTTGTGTGTACCACGATATGCGACAAGAAAGCGCTATTCGTACGATTACCATATGCATTAATTTCATTTAAGTTATTTGATATAGCACCAAGTTGAGCCACTGAGTACTCGTACAAGCTGCCTTAACATTCCAAGTGAGGATAGACATACGAGTGACAATTAGTAAATTTGATCTTGGCACTGAAAATGAAAAAAATTCTGGTTGGTGAAGTTCGGTTGACATTTTATTTAATCAGATCAACAACTGGTACTGAGTCCAGACTGAGTTCTAACGAAATCAAAACAGTTAGTCGACAGTTGCTGCGCTAAGGGAATGATCTTGATCAAATAGATATGTGTAATTAAAAAACACAAACCGTGGACTGCCTCCAATGGGTCTTGATTAGCACAAATCGCCAATTCCAGACGCTTCGACGCCAGGTTGTAACCAAGCCATCCCCATCCGGAGCCTTGAATACCAACAGAGAGAGCGGATAGCCTGGCCTTGAACTGCTCGAAAGAGCCAAATTCGGCATTGATCGCATTTGCCAAACGTCCACTCGGCACGCCTCCTCCGTTGGGGCTGAGGTTTTTCCAAAATATGCTGTGATTTATATGCCCACCTCCATTGAACCTTAGGGCACCCTGTAATGTACGAAAAAATGATGTGAAAAAGTTTAATGTTCATCGCCAAAAATGGTTGCAATTGGGTCGGATCTTTTAATTAGAACGGCTGTTTGGTGCCCGCGACCGACATCCATCGGGTAACGTTGGTATCAAAAAAGTATCAGCAGTAAGTCGTTACGCAGTACCGACGCTTCGCTGCTGCGTAACCACCAACAGTCACGCGTGGACTACAGATACTACGAGGGTCGCTTGGTCCCCTACACAGGCCCGAGTCCGTGCCTTTGGATTACAAGAGGCATGTGACCCTTTAGGCTACGGGCCAGCGGGTAACGTTGATGAGCTACTCTGATCCAGGGATATCGTTAAGTGTTCATTGAGATAGGTTCTAATGTTCGCTGATGATTGGGCCACTAGTTGTCGATAGCTGACAAGGTGACTACTAAATGTTTTCTGACTATAGTGGTTAGAATATACAAAACGGGATAACAAGGACATAATAAAAAATGCAAAACCGAACAGGGTATTGAGCCTATGTGATCAGAACGCTATCCATAAAAGACACGACAATAGATAAAGTACGGTAATGTAATGTAGAAAAATATGCGGAGAAAAACGCAAGAAAAACCAAATCCAAGGCAGAAGGAACTCCGAATTAAAAAGATGGTGTTTAATTAAAAGGCGAAAGGAAGAGAGAATGGCTGGCTAGCCGAACAACCTCCGTAGTGCCATCTGTGTAGTTCGGGTTTAACCCGTCCCAGCAAATAGTTCGGCGGCAGTGTTCCAGGACATGGGTGGTTTTCACCTGGAAAACGTTCTCCCCATAAAAAGCCACAAATGTCTGCTTAACAACACTGTGACGTGGCGGATGTGACTCGCCACTACACAAAGTCACTGTCCCACCTAACGCTGAAGAGCTTATCAAATCCACAGACGTCAAATATTTTTTCAGACACTGGGGACGCGATCGGGCTCATACAAAAGAACAGCAAAATAATAAAAAAATTGCGTCAGCTGTACGCCGTAGCGGCACTTCGCTGCCACGCGACCACCACTAGTCGCGCGCGGGCTGAGTATATAGTGAGGACGCCCACGCCTACGCAGATTCGTACAGCAACACACCTACCTACATACCTACATTTATGGATCCACATGTATGAAAATCCTGTTATACTATTGCATATATTTTGAGCAATTGTTGTACTATTACTATGATTATGCCTTTAATGCCGTGCCTCGCGTAGCCGAGAACAAAAAGTTATTTATTTAAAAGCATCATCGGTTTTGAGAAGCGAAAGACATACACGATATTGACCAATTAAGAAGTGATCAGCCGAAGACTTGATAGATACTGCATTCTTGAATACGTTTCTTTGGAGAAACAGTACATAGTGACTTGTGAACCACTGCTAGGAAACGCGTCGTGCACAAAACTGGTGACAGTGTTAAGGATACCATACATTGTGTGACCGCCTACGGCACACCGATCGACTGTTGTACCTCTTGTAAGCATGTTTTCGCATACATCACATAAACGGTGTCCATGATGAAGAATTGTGCGCACGCACCAAATCAATCATGCTCACATCCGCATGCCTCCCACTCTTGTTTCTACGGGTTTACCATATACCATTTCCCGATTTAGTTCAGCCTTACCGCAATCTCTTTAGTCCGCTACTCATCAGCTTTCGTCCGTAATGTAGAAAATTTAACCTAATACCCATCATAATTTAATCAAGTTCGCACTAGGTGATCAGCCTTGGACCTGATGTGAGCCGAGTCCAAATTTCAGGCCGTCTCGCATGAGAGACCTTACGTGCGTGTGCGAACGCGTGAGCGGTGCAAAAGTTTCGGCCTGAGCGGGACAACGTGACATCCAGCACGTCAAACGGTGGACACGACACGCGATTGGTGAGTTTAATTCCAAAACGGCAAGGTAATTTCATGCGTTTGACTTATAAGTGGAAACACCCATACCGTTCCGACAGTCCGTCACTGGTTTGCGGAGTTGTCAATTCTGTTTTCCCTCAGTTGGATTGCACGGGAGCCGCACGCAGCGGGCAAAGCGTAAAGAAAATCTTCCTCATAGTTCACCTACCAGGTTTGTCTTTAATTTGATTTACATGGTTTTTTAACCTTGAGATCACACTACGCGCGATGGGAAGAAGAGGAACGTACACCCGTCATCCGTCCGATGTAAAGGCTCTTGTCTTGAAGACATATGAAGAGAACAACGACTGGAAGGGTATTGCATCTCCGTTACAGGTAAATGTGAAGACAGATATAATCTGGATTAAAAAGTAGAATTGAATGAGCCGACAAGAGCTCGTGGCGTGTTGCGTCGTAGGTGCCTGTCAGTTTGTCACGTGGATTGCTTAGTGGAATGTGTGGAATTGGACTCAACGACTGGCTGACTAAATGTGCAATTTCCGGGTTGTTGGTTGTTCCCTGATGCGCAAAGCGTCCTAAAACCAGATGTGTGATATATGCTCATCGGGTTTCACGCTTACCTTCAAAAATTAGTCTATGTAAACGTAGACAATCTACACCGCGGAGGACCTGATCGATGCACTTCGGCGGTGGTGAAAATAAGGGGAAAGTTATGTCGTTGTCCTAGGCTTAAGGTACGTAGTTTCTGGCCCTAATTTGCGATTTTCGTTTGATCGGCTGCCTTAGCATTGGAGGAGCTGATTGCAGGGGGCATTTTTCGAGGGAACGGTAGAACGCTGTCTTCCGCACAAGTTTCAACCAAAAAGCAAAGTTTGATTGTGGAGTCAAATACGTACACCAAGCGACTAATGATCTGGCCGATCTCACATTCAAAGTGCCGTTAAATGCCAGAATAGGATGTGTTGACCATGCCCTAGACAGTTTGAATATTGTGTGCGGAACAGTTTTCTTCAACTTAGAAAAACAACTGACAAGAAAGCAACAACTGGACTGGATATCAGTGGAGTGCTTCAATGATCAGATGCCAACGAAACCTGAGAGGTACGTGATTAATTTGTCCCATGTTTCTCTAAATCGTTCACAATTTGAGGCGCTATCACTTGGGTTTAATTTCTCAGTGCCATCGAGTAAAGGTGATAGAACAGGATTTGAAGCTCAGTTTGAAAATGTACACAAGCAATTATCCAGTCTTACACCTGCCACGGATGATGTAAGCTGTTGGTTTAAGGCTAAAGCAGTGGATCTCGCCAACCAATTTTGTGTTACTGAAGCGGATAAATGTAGAATTTTAGCAAATCTTCACTGAGAGTTCTTAACGGAATTACGGCGAAATGAGTATGTGCTAATACTGGGAACGGATAAAGGAACAGTAGTACTTATAATGTATAGAGAGGACTATGTTCCAAAAGTTCATACAATTCTAGATGACACGATCCGCTTTATTTATGAGTGGAAGGATTTTGGTGAATATTTTTGTACGTCCCAATCAGCCGACAATTCAGATAAGTCAACTAGCTATCCGAAAAAGCACCAGACGGCCGTTTCGCTCTATTGGGGCACATCAGTGGTGCGCATCCTTCGGTCCCCTGTGGAGGATCGGACCCATGACTGCTAGTGGCTCTTGCCAACTAGCCCGAAGCTTATGCAACTGTGGCATGGAGGACGGTATCCGACCATCACGAATTGTTAGCTAAATGCCATATAGCCCGACCCATCCTCTACTGCTATGCAGGCACCTGCCATGCAGATGACAGCGGTTGGTCTTCCGGCGTCAGGACTTCCCGGTTACGGCAGCTATGAATCGACATAGCATTTTGTGGAATCTGTAAGGGCGAATTTGTATTATTTATGAGTGGAAGGATTTTGCTGAGTACTTTTGTTCGTCGCAATCAGCCGACAATCCAGATAAGTCAACTAGCTATCCGAAAAAGCACCAGACGGCCGTTTCGCCCTATTGGGGCTCATCAGTGGTGCGCATCCTTCGGTCCCCTGTGGAGGATCGAACCTATGACTGCTAGTGGCTCTTGCCAACTAGTCCGCAGCTTATGCGACTGCGGCATGGAGGACGGTATCCGACCATCACGAATTGTTAGCTAAATGAGATATAGCCCGACCCATCCTCCACTGCCATGCAGGCACCAGCCATGCAGATGATAGCGGTTGGCCTTTCGGCTTCAGGACTTCCCGGTTATCATCATCATCATCATCATCATACACGTTAGCTAGAGGTGGGGAACACCTCAGCTACTGTGCCGCAATACATAGAAAAAAGGAGGAAAAAAGCAACTGGTGCAAGCTGGCTGAGCTATCGGTAACGGATGGGCATCGTCCCGGTAAGCTACCATCGGGTAATATGCAGCAAAAAAAATTATTATGCAAAATTATATAAGGCTAAATAATGAGATCGTGGTTGGAGGGGAAGGCAAAGAGGGATGGGGTGGGACAAAGAAACTCACAGCACGAACGCCACTGAGGTCGGCTCCTAGCCGTATCAGCAAGTGTGTCCAACCAAACGTGTTCATCGTCTTTCGGACCCCAACCAGGGAGCCGAGACGCTCCAACCGAGGCCAGCTCAGAAGTGAGGGCCTTCATTCCTCTGGACCAAGTCATCGCTTGGCCACCCCTCCTCTTCTTCCATCCACACTCGCGGCGCGCAAGCAACACACGTCGCGGGAGTCGGTGGGCTGGCATGCGTAACACGTGGCCGAGCCATCGGAGCCTGGTGCGTAAAATAACGGAGCTAAGCGGTTCATTTCCTTTTCCTGTGCCATAAACAAGGCGTCGAACACGCTCGTTGCTCACGCGGTGTTCCCACCAGATGTGAGCTAAATTACGAAGGCACCGGTGGTCGAACGTAACTAGCCTCTTTATGTCCGCTGCTTTAAGCGGCTAGGTTTCACAATCGTACAGTAGGATCGGACGTACCCCTGCACTGTACACTCTACCCTTCAAGGCAAGAGTGATGTCGCGCCGGCGCCACAAGTGGCGAAGGTTAGCAAAAGCGCCCCGAGCTTTTGCTATACGGTTCGTGATCTCGTCTTCCATCCCACGGACGCTGATACAACTTCCCAGGTAGTTGAATTTTTGAACGACTTCTAGCTGATCCCCACCAAGGGTCAGCGTAGGAGGCGGTCCAGACCAATCTTGGAGAAACGCTTTGCACTTCGACGGTGCGAAGCAAAGCCCGAAGTGACGGACAGCCAGTGCTAATCTGTCCAGCGCAGCTTGGCACGTTTGTGAGCTGTCACAAATCAGGGCAATATCATCAGCATACGCCAAGTCAAGAAGTCGTTCTCCTGGGAGCTGATACACACCTTCTAAGTCGTGTCCTGTGAACGCGACTTCCATGACTTGGTCAACAGCGAAGTTGTAGAGGAAAGGTGACAGCGGGCATCCTTGTCTCACACCGCTGGAGATATTAAAGGGCGACGACAACTTGCCGTAAGCCCTCACTCTGCCCGAGCTACGAGCATATAATGCTCGGATAATATTCACATATTTCTCAGGTACACCTTTCCTGAGTAGACAGTCCCAAAGTGCATGTCTATCCACCGAATCGAATGCACCTTTGATATCGAGGAACACGACAACGGTGGGCCGCCAATATGTGTGGCGATGCTCCAACAACTGACACAAGGTAAAGATGTGGTCAATGCAGCCACGACCTCGATGAAATCCAACTTGCTCTTCGCGAATCTGGCTTTCACGAGTGCCAGTCAGTCTGTGAAGGATGACAGAGGCAAGCAATTTGGAGGCGATGGAGATCAGACTGATTCCTCTATGGCTGCCGCATTCCGATCGTGAGCCTCCTTTGAAAATTGGGACAATGATGGAGCGGCTCCAATCGGTTGGGACAGTTTCCTGCTCCCACAGTTTCACTAGTAACTCGTGTAAATCATCCACAAGAGCAGGTCCCCCGAATTTGAAGAGGGCTGGAGGAAGGTCATCAGGTCCCGCGGCTTTATTTAACTTCAACAGTTTGATCTCACATTCGACTTCTGAGCGAGAGGGTGGATCCAAAGGAACAGCCCACGGAGCAGGGCGATCACTGGTCGGCGAGAAATCTAACAATTCCGACCGATTAAATTGCCTTTCAAAGTGCTCAGCCGAACGCTCCAAGCGTTTTGACAAGTTGTGGATAGCCTGTCCACTTTCATCACAAATTGTTTCACTAACACCAGGTCTCCTGCTGCCTGTTTCCCGTATCAGACGGAATAACTCACAATGGTTACCAAGGACAGCGACCATTTCCATCTCTGTTGCACGACGAGACCACCTGGATTCGCGGTCTCTCTTCAGGATAGCACGGAGTTTCGCCCGGAGCTCTTTGCGAGTTTCATTGTGTTCGCTTCCAGCCGGAATATGCCGGCGAGCATCTATAAGTTCCATAGACTGCGAAGAGACCCAATGTCTATGTCGGCGATTAGACATACCACATGAGGATTTGGCTGCTGCTAGTAAGGCCTGTTGAACATGAGACCAGTGAGCTTCAATTGCATCCAGTGAGCGTTTATCCAACTCGGATGACAGCGTAATTTGATAGGCATACAGAACAGCTGGCTTCGCCAGTCTGCCGGTGTCAATGCGCTCACAACATCGTCGCGGGCGTGCGCCAAAGCGCATCCGCAGGTCAGCACATACAAGTGCATGATCGGTGTCAACACCTGTGCTCCAAATCGAGCGACAGTTCTGGACGCAGCCTCTCCATCGGTAACTTATCGCAATGTGATGGATTTACGTCCATAGCTGGTTCGAGGCTGGTGGGCGCCAAGTCACCCTCCGGCGGGTGCTGTGTCGGAAATTAGTGCTCGCAAGAAATAAGCGAGCATTCTCACACAAATGAAGTAACCGCTCACCGTTATCATTACAGGAGCCTATACCATGTTGGCCGCCCAGATGCAGCTCATCTGTGGATAATTTTCCAACTTGAGCGTTCAGATCCCCGGCCAGCACTACAGTGTCCGAGCTTCTTCTGTGGCGAAGGAGCTCGTTCAGTTGGCGATAGAAGTTGTCTTTTACCGAGTCATCGCTACAGTTTGTCGGTGCATAGGCAGCAATAACGAATAGACACCTGTTAGTCCCACGCGACTTCGAAGCTTTGAACGAGCCAGCCAATCGAACCGCACACATCCGGCTACTGATTGGGATCCAATCAACCAGAGCAGCTTCAGCCCGGGGACTCAGGGCAATACCAACACCGGCTTGGCCGTTGCTCGAAGCTGCATCGTCACCGGATAGGCGCAATGAGAAAGTGCTGCTAGTGTCACCTGAAGGGGATGGCAGAGTGAGTACAGAGCTCGAATCTTGCAGGCGGGTCTCCAATAAGCAGCAGATATCGATCGAGAGGGTCTCTAATGTTAGGGCAAGTGCTGCCTGTTGACCGATCTGAAGCAATGTGCGAACATTGAGGCATGCCAGTTTGGAGGAGAATCGTGGGCTCCAAATGGAAGCCGATGAACTGGAATGGGCCGCTTGCTTGGACATGGGCCTGTTGACAGTGCAGGAATGACGCTCTGCGTTCACCTGTGAGTTGAAGCTAAAAGACAAGCGACTATTGAAGCAAGGTGGGGGAGGGCCGAGAATTGGGGGTTGAAAACAGGGGGGATAAAGGTGAAGCTGGAACGGGACGATAAGGGTGAAAAAGCGCAAGAAGGGGAATAAGAAGATGGGAAGGCTTGAGCAGTAGCATCCAAACCCCTATCCACCCTGCCCGATGCAGCAGATAGGGCACCGTTGATTATCCTCTGCGGTGGCCAGAGCATCAGAAATTTGTTTGAAGCGCAGCTATGAATCGACATAGCATTTTGTGGAATCCGTAAGGGCGAATTTGTATTATTTATGAGTGGAAGGATTTCGGTGAGTCTTTTTGTTCGTCGCAATCAGCCGACAACTCAGATAAGTCAACTAGCTATCCAGAAAAGCACCATACGGCCGTTTCGCCCTATTGGGGCTCATCAGTGGTGCGCATCCTTCGGTCCTCTGTGGAGGATCGAACACATGGCTGCCCTTACGGATTCCACAAAATGCTATGTCGATTCATAGCTGCCGTAACCGGGAGGTCCTGAAGCCGGAAGACCAACCGCTGTCATCTGCATGGCTGGTGCCTGCATGGCAGTGGAGGATGGGTCGGGCTATATCTCATTTAGCTAACAATTCGTGATGGTCGGATACCGTCCTCCATGCCGCAGTTGCATAAGCTGCGGGCTAGTTGGCAAGAGCCACTAGCAGTCATGGGTTCGATCCTCCACAGGGGACCGAAGGATGCGCACCACTGATGAGCCCCAATAGGGCGAAACGGCCGTCTGGTGCTTTTTCGGATAGCTAGTTGACTTATCTGGATTGTCGGCTGATTGCGACGAACAAAAGTACTCACCAAAATCCTTCCACTCATAAATAATACAAATTCGCCCTTACGGATTCCACAAAATGCTATGTCGATTCATAGCTGCCGTAACCGGGAAGTCCTGACGCCGGAAGGCCAACTGCTGTCATCTACATAGCAGTGGAGGATGGGTCGGGCTATATCGCATTTAGCTAACAATTCGTGATGGTCGGGTACCGTCCTCCATGGCGCAGTTGCATAATCTGCGGGCTAGTTGGCAAGAACCACTAGCAGTCATGGGTTCGATCCTCCACAGGAGACCGAAGGATGCGCACCACTGATGAGCCCCAATAGGGCGAAACGGCCGTCTAGTGTTTTCCGGATAGCTAGTTGACTTATCTGAATTGTAGGTTGACTGCGACGAACAAAAATACGATCCGCCTTATTTGCGATGCGACAGGTTGTGGTAGAACTGAACAATTCGAGAAATCACTAATTCGCGAAGTAAAACAACTGATGCACATTGGACTAATTGACATGAATACTAGGACACATTTGCACAGCCCATCGTTGAGTTTCTCGGTTACAGGATCGATGGTGATGGCATCAAACCTCTTCCGGATGAAACCCAAGCGATCCGAGACTACCCCATGCCACAATCTGTCAGAAGCCTACTCCGATTCCTCGGCATGGTCAACTACTACGGCAGATTCACCCCCAACTGCGTAAACGTCCGTTACATCGACGGTCCTAACAATGTTGCTGAGGCATTATCGCGTGCTCATCTGAATCAACTGTCACCGACACCCATCGACCTGGAGTGAATATCTGCCGCGCAAGTCAATTATCCTGAGCTTATCCAACTCCGATCAAACGACTCATGAAAATAGGTGCATTTACAATTTTCGGACTCTCGAATTTACTGTGATGTATCTACCGAAAAGCCTCGGCCATACGTCCCGCAACAGTATCGACGAGTTTATGGAATAACCTACCCGAGCAGCCGCGCTACCATCAAGCAGATTACGGATCGCTACATCTGGCCCAGCATGCGATCTGCTATTCAGTAGTGGGCGAAACACTGCATCACCTGCCAGAATAGCAAGATACATCACAACATGAGTACTGTTCCTGGAACCTTTTCTCTGCCCGACGCTCGATTCAAGCATGTTCATATCGACATCGTTGGATCTCTACCGCCATCCAACGGTTTTATCTATGTGTTGACAAGTGTCGATCGCTTTACACGTTGGCCACACACCGTGCCGCTGCGAGATGTCTCAGCCCAAACGGTGGCACGAACTTTCATCGAAGCTTGCATATCCGTGTTTGACACCCCGCCATTATCACCACGGATAGAGGACCCCAATTTGATTTTGCAGTTTCGCGACCTTAACCGCATGCTTGGCTGTTCTCGTTTACGAACGACAGCATATCATCCGGCTGCTAATGGTTTAGTCGAGCGTTTTCACTGTCAACTCAAAGCCGCACTCACTGCGACGCAATCGAATATCCAGTTGCCGAAGCGTTTACCGATCATTCTGCTCGGTATCCGCAACACTGCGAAAGAAAATGTCGATTGTTGTCCCACACTGAAACTTCCCAGAGAATCAGTATTAGACTCCAGGGTCACCGGCGATGTTGATTCTACGTTATGTGTTGCACGACTGAAACAATACTTCAGCGCCATTCGTGCAACGCCACCGCGATTCATTTCTCAAAACTAACACATTCACTCCGACTTGCACACGTACCCCTTCGTTTTCGTACGCATCAATGCGGTTCGTAACCATTTGACACCGCCTTACGAAGGCCCTCTCGAAGTAATCGCTCGCAAAGAGACATATTTCGTATTGGACAGAAATGGTTAATAAGACTCTGCCAGTACTGATTGCCTGAAACCAGCTTACGTCGAATTCCAGTCACCGCAACAAACTCCCGACAGTGACGATGAACAAACTGCGCCACAGAGCACTACACTTAGCCAACCGATGCGCGGCTCCAGCGCTCCCTCTCCTCTTCAAGCAGCACTTGTCACAAACTCAGACACACAAAAGTGTACACGTTTTGGATTTGCAGTTATTGTTCCTTCTAAAGTAGCTACTCACGTCAGGTGGCACATATCAAGCGTTCATCTTCTTGGTTCACACTCTAGGGGGAGTACTGTAGCTGCAATGAGTTCCTTGGACATTACATGAAAACGGATATCCAGAGAAGTTCACAGCACGGCACTCAAACACCAACTCGAGTACTAGGAAGGAACGGGTGCCCGACGTCCCTAGGAAAAAAATCTTCATAATGCTATCATTCGAATGCGACCAAAATGACAATAAATTCAGATAACGTCTCCATCAATCTATGAAAAAGTGTTATTATGACGCTGAGCTTGTGCTTTTGCACCAAGGTAACAAGTTGCTGTTTAAATCCAACCTGGACAGGACAGACTCTCGAGTTACCGCCTCAGTCATCTACCAGTTTCCCTGTACCTGAGGTAGCGAGTACGTTGGCCGAACTAAGTGAACAATGTCCACAAGAGTTTCAGAGCATATTCCGCGAAATCTGGTCGCGAATGGTCAAACACTTCCAGTTAGTTCGAGTTCCCGACACATACTTGACTGCTCCATGTGCGAAAACCCTCGTGAATCGTTTAGCATAATCAACCAGCAGAGCGTCGCCCGTCTGCTTCAGTTCCCTGAGGCTTCGGCAATTAGGGGGCTGAAACCCAGGATGTGTAAACAGACAGAGTTTGTAGCCAGTTTCGACCTGCGTTGTTGAGGCTGGTGGCCACATTCCTCTAGGCGGAGTGTCGGTCAGCATCAGATGAACTTTGACCGTAGTCAACTTTGATGGAGGGACTCTCCACCGCGTCGTATGCATTGATCATACAGCAAATCACCGACGTCTATGGTAACCAGTATCTATGATATATGCCCAGGAACGAATACGATTTTGCCTAAGTTACTTGAGACGGTGTGTGACATGTCTTCGCACTATCGATAGCTCTCAATGTACTACATAACGACCGGTTAACAACACATGGTCTACCATTGCAGTGAGAACCCACTGTAAGCGTAGTTTAAAATAACAACGGGTTACAGATCGAGTAGGTACAAAGCACGTGTATAACTATTCGTACATGCTGCAGCATTTGTTGACAGTGGCGCAGCGTCACGCAGACACGTGCTTCTGCAACAACCTGCTCCAAGAACCGCATCCTGCATTCAGTCTTGCTCAGTACGCCATCCGGATCCCCTCAGAGCATTTCGGAATACCGCCGCCTTGTGGTTTGTTTAACGTAGGCATTAATGCTGCTCAAAGTGCCTTCGAGGGTGTTCAGTTGCGGAGAGTACGTTGCCAGTCGCAGAAGTCTTTCTGAGCTATAAGGCTCCACTCGGAAGATACGCTCCAAATCGATGTGACAGGGTACGTTATCACAAATAAGGAGACGGCTTTCGGCGAAATGGATGCCATTGATATCAAGCAGTAGCCGCAATCACTGCGCACATCTTTCTTTATTATAACTCTCTTATGACATAGTATCCGAGTAATCCATCCTCACTCATCGCGCTAATCAGGCGCAGGTTTTGTCCCAATGTTCGGCACCACGTGATGAACATCCACTTGTGCCAGCGCAGTAAAGATTAAAGTTCGTCTCATCTATCCGTACTGATCGCCGTCCTTCTGCCTCCAAGTTCCTCAACTTCAACAAGTACGCCTTCCTTAGCCTTTTGCTCTTTATCGTATTCATGGACTCCGGTACTGCATGTCATCTCTTCATTGTCATGAGACGTCTGTCTAGGTAGCGAGCGATTGTGCTGAAGTTTACGCCCACCTCGAACGCCACATTCAATCGTAACCGAAGAGTTTCCAAGGTAAACTTAGGGTCCAATTCCACCTATTCCACCAAGCAATTCACGTAACTATCTGACAGACACCTTCGACGCAACACGCCACGATCTCTTGTCGGCCCATTCAATTCTACTTTTTAATCCAGCTTATACATGTCTTCACATTTACCTGTAACGGAGATGCAATACCCTTCCAGTCGTTGTCCTCTTCATGTCTTCAGGATAAGAACCTTTACATCGGACAGATGGCGGGTGTACGTTCCTCTTCTTCCCATCGCGCGTAGTGTGATCTCAAGGTTAAAAAACCATGTAAATCAAATTAAAGACAAACCTGGTAGGTGAACTATGAGGAAGATCTTCTTTACGCTTTGCCCGCTGCGTGCGGTTCCCGTGCAATCCAACTGAGGGAAAACAGAATTGACAACTCCGCAAACCAGTGACGGACTATCGGAACCGTATGGGCGTTTCCACTTATAAGTCAAACGCATGAAATTACCTTGCCGTTTTGGAATTAAACTTACCAATCGCGTGTCGTGTCCACCGTTTGACGTGCTGGATGTCACGTTGTCCCGCTCAGGCCGAAATTTTTTGCACCGCTCACGCGTTCGCACACGTACGTAAGGTCTCTCATGCGAGACGGCCTGAAATTTGGACTCGGCTCACATCAGGCCCAAGGCTGATCACCTAGTGCGAACTTGATTAAATTATGATGGGTATTAGGTTAAATTTTCTACATTACGGACGAAAGCTGATGAGTAGCGGATTAAAGAGATTGCGGTAAGGCTGAACTAAATCGGGAAATGGTATGGTTACGGGTCATATGGATGGAAATAGGGGTGGTACAGCTCAAGTTAGCCATGTTACTTGCGTACGCGCAGACGTCCTGTCGCTGGTCGCAGTTACAGGCAGATCCGGAAATGGATGCCGCCAAGCGCATGCGTTTGGATGCATGTATTCGGTATTTGCCCAGTATAAAATATGAGAATGAGGCATTACATCGATGAAAACAAGAAAGGAGAAAAGCAGTTAGGATTGGACAGCCTCGCAACGTATCTGGCATTGAGTACAATTCTGAGCAATCCGACCAAGTGTAGTCCCGGTCCTTCGTACTTTATTGCATAGCATCGGAATTAAACAACGTACGCCTCCGGACAAAACAACAGTATGAAGCAGTTTATCGGAGGAATTCTAGCATATGAATCACATGGCACACGATATACAACATGGCATGGGAAGCTACTGTTTGGTCGTTGCGGGGCTAACCAATGAGAATGAGGTGTGTGAGCTGGACAAATTAATGTCATCGACGCACGTAACATCCCCTCCTCTCTTAGAGAAGGTCCTACTCCGGGAACGAAACGTTCAACAAGTTTAGGTACATGCTGTGATCTGTAAAGTGGTGCCGTCGCAACGAGACTGGACCTTAACGTGGTGCGACGGTTTGCGTACCTCTCCGACCCATTGAGCTATACTGGGTTTTGCCTCCGGGCACCTTGAGAGCTACTCCCACCAGGTTGGTCAATGGTGAGAGGTCAGACAAACTCAGTCTCCTGGTCCTCCAAGTTGGGGGTTTGAAATGGGATGGCGTCTATTTCTGTAAAACCAAATCATTGCCGCCACCCCGCTGCCTTGCGGATAGGCTTTTGAGCCAAAGGCTTTGGATGAGGACCCTAATCGTCCTCCTGTCAATGTCTGGGCGCCCTGGCAGTATCTCAGCCCACATACAACCATGACATTTTCTTCAAACATAAACTTCATCCTGCATCGGCCGTCGCGCAGATTATCAAGGGTCGCCTTATCTGCTGCATACAGCAGGGCGGATAAGCGAAAACATGCTACTGCTGGCGTCTTCCTTCTTTCTTTTCCACCTTTTTCTCTTACTCCCATCCCGACCCCCATTACTAACCTTCGTTCTATAATTCCCAGCTTAATTGACAGCAACCGAAATGCCACTGGAGTAGAACCATCTGCAGCCACCATCCCACAGCACCTATCGGACGCCCATCGGCAAAAGTTCCTTATAAGGCCACGCTATCCCGTTTCCATCGCGACATTCAATGTTCGCACTCTAAGAAAAACAGATCAACAGGCTGCACTCGCAAGCACCTTGGACACACTGGGTATTGATGTGTGTTGTGTGTCCGAACCATCGCAATGAGGCTGGACCTTACCGTGGTGCGATGGTTTGTGTGCCTCAGTGATCCATTGAGCTATACTGGGTGGTGCTTTTGCACCTTCAGAGTCACTCATACCAGATTGGTCAATGGTTAGAGGCCAGACAAACTCAGCCTCCTGGTCCTCCAGGTTGGGGGTTGGAATGAGGGTGGCACCTTATTCCTTAAAACGGACTCCTTGTAGCCCAACACCAAACCCGCTGCCTTGCGGCCAGGTTTTTGAACCAAAGGCTTTGGTTGAGAACCCTAATCGTTCTCCTGTCTAGGCCTGGGCAACCTGACAGTATCCTGCCCACGCAATACAATGAATCCTTCCCCAAACAAATTTCTGACGCTCTGGCCACCGCAGAGGATAATCAACGGTGCCCTATCTGCTGCATCGAGCAGGGTGGATAGGGGTTTGGATGCTACTGCTCAAGCCTTCCCATCTTCTTATTCCCCTTCTTGCGCGTTTTCACCCTTATCGTCCCGCTCCAGCTTTACTTTTATCCCCGTTTTCAACCCCCAATTCTCGGCCCTCCCCCACCTTGCTTCAATAGTCGCTTGCCTTTTAGTTTCAACTCACAGGTGAACGCAGAGCGTCATTCCTGCACTGTCAACAGGCCCATGTCCAAGCAAGCGGCCCATTCCAGTTCAACGGCTTCCATTTGGAGCCCTCGATCCTCCTTCAGACTGGCATGCCTCAATGTTCGCACACTGCTTCAGATCGGTCAACAGGCAGCACTTGCCCTAACATTAGAGTCCCTCTCGATCGATATCTGCTGCTTATCGGAGACCCGCCTGCAAGACTCGAGCTCTGTACTCACTCTGCCATCCCCTTCAGGTGACACTAGCAGCACTTTCTCATTGCGCCTATCCGGTGACGATGCAGCTTCGAGCAACGGCCAAGCCGGTGTTGGTATTGCCCTGAGTCCCCGGGCTGAAGCTGCTCTGGTTGATTGGATCCCAATCAGTAGCCGGATGTGTGCGGTTCGATTGGCTGGCTCGTTCAAAGCTTCGAAGTCGCGTGGGACTAACAGGTGTCTATTCGTTATCGCTGCCTATGCACCCACAATCCCTAGTAATGACCCGGTAAACGACGACTTCTATCGCCAACTGAACGAGCTCCTTCGCCACAGAAGAAGCTCGGACACTGTAGTGCTGGCCGGGGATCTGAACGCTCAAGTTGGAAAATTATCCACAGATGAGCTGCATCTGGGCGGCCAACATGGTATAGGCTCCTGTAATGATAACGGTGAGCGGTTACTTCATTTGTGTGAGAATGCTCGCTTATTTCTTGCGAGCACTAATTTCCGACACAGCACCCGCCGGAGGGTGACTTGGCGCCCACCAGCCTCGAACCAGCTATGGACGTAAATCCATCACATTGCGATAAGTTACCGATGGAGAGGCTGCGTCCAGAACTGTCGCTCGATTTGGAGCACAGGTGTTGACACCGATCATGCACTTGTATGTGCTGACCTGCGGATGCGCTTTGGCGCACGCCCGCGACGATGTTGTGAGCGCATTGACACCGGCAGACTGGCGAAGCCAGCTGTTCTGTATGCCTATCAAATTACGCTGTCATCCGAGTTGGATAAACGCTCACTGGATGCAATTGAAGCTCACTGGTCTCATATTCAACAGGCTTTACTAGCAGCAGGCAAATCCTCATGTGGCATGTCTAATCACCAACATGAACATTGGGTCTCTTCACAGTCTTTGGAACTTATAGATGCTCGCCGGCATATTCCGGCTGGAAGCGAACACAATGAAACTCGCAAAGAGCTCCGGGCGAAACTCCGTGCTATCCTGAAGAGAGACCGCGAATCCAGGTGGTCTCGTCGTGCAACAGAGATGGAAATGGTCGCTGTCCTTGGTAACCATTGTGAGTTATTCCGTCTTATACGGGAAACGGGCAGCAGGAGACCTGGTGTTAGTGAAACTATACGTAACGAGAGTGCACAGCCTATCCACAACTTATCAAAACGCCTGGAACGTTCGGCTGAGCACTTTGAAAGGCAATTTAATCGGTCGGAATTGTTAGATTTCTCGCCGACCAGTGATCGCCCTGCTCCGTGGGCTGTTCCTTTGGATCCACCCTCTCGCTCAGAAGTCGAATGTGAGATCAAACTGTTGAAGTTAAATAAAGCCGCGGGACCTGATGACCTTCCTCCAGCCCTCTTCAAATTCAGAGGACCTGCTCTTGTGGATGATTTACACGAGTTACTAGTGAAACTGTGGGAGCAGGAAACTGTCCCAACCGATTGGAGCCGCTCCGTCATAATCCCAATTTTCAAAGGAGGCTCACGATCGGAATGCGGCAGCCATAGAGGAATCAGTCTGATCTCCATCGCCTCCAAATTGCTTGCCTCTGTCATCCTTCACAGACTGACTGGCACTCGTGAAAGCCAGATTCGCGAAGAGCAAGCTGGATTTCGTCGAGGTCGTAGCTGCCTTGACCACATCTTCACCTTGCGTCAGCTGTTGGAGCACCGTCACATATATTGGCGGCCCACCGTTGTCGTGTTCCTCGATATCAAAGGTGCATTCGATTCGGTGGATAGACATGCACTTTGGGACTGTCTACTCAGGAAAGGTGTACCTGAGAAATATGTGAATATTATCCGAGCATTATATGCTCGTAGCTCGGGCAGAGTGAGGGCTTACGGCAAGTTATCGTCGCCCTTTAATATCTCCAGCGGCGTGAGACAAGGATGCCCGCTGTCACCTTTCCTCTACAACTTCGCTGTTGACCAAGTCATGGAAATCGCGTTTACAGGACACGACTTAGAAGGTGTGAAGCTACTCCCAGGAGAACGACTTCTTGATTTAGAGTATGCTGATGATATTGCCCTGATTTGTGACAGCTCACAAACGTGCCAAGCGGCACTGGACAGATTAGCACTAGCTGTCCGTCACTTCGGGCTTTGCTTCGCACCATCGAAGTGCAAAGCGTTTCTCCAAGATTGGTCTGGACCGCCTCCTACGCTGACCCTTGGTGGGGATCAGCTAGAAGTCGTTCAAAAATTCAACTACCTGGGAAGTTGTATCAGCGCCCGTGGGATTGAAGATGAAATCACGAATCGTATAGCAAAAGCTCGGGGCGCTTTTGCTAACCTTCGCCACTTATGGCAACGGCGCGACATCACTCTTGCCCTGAAGGGTAGAGTGTACAATGCAGCAGTACGTTCGACCCTATTGTACGGTTGTGAAACCTAGCCGCTTAAAGCAGCGGACCTGAAGAGGCTAGTTACGTTCGACCACCGGTGCCTTCGTAATTTAGCTCACATCTGGTGGGAACACCGCGTGAGCAACGAGCGTGTTCGACGCCTTGTTTATGGCACAGGAAAAAGAACTGAACCGCTCAGCACCGTTATTTCACGCATCAGGCTCCGATGGCTCGGCCACGTGTTACGCATGCCAGCCCACCGACTTCCGCGACGTGTGTTGTTTGCGCGCCGGGGGTGTGGATGGAAGAAGAGGAGGGGTGGCCAAGCGATGACTTGGTCGAGAGGAATGAAGGCCCTCACTTCTGAGCTGGCCTCGGTTGGAGCGTCTCGGATCCCTAGTTGGGGTCCGAAAGACGTTTGGTTCGACACACTTGCTGATACGGCTAGGAGCCGACCTCAGTGGCGTTCGTGCTGTGAGTTTCTTTGTCCCACCCCATCCCTCTTTGCCTTCCCCTCCAACCACGATCTCATTATTTAGCCTTATATAACTTTGCATAATAATTTTTTGGGTGCACAGCAGCCGGCTGGTAGCTTACCGGAACGATGCCCATCTGTTACCGGTAGCTCAGCCAGCTTTCACCAGTTGTTGTTTTTTCTCTCTCCTTTTTTTCTTTGTATTGCGGCACAGTAGCTGAGGTGTTCCCCACCTCTAGCTAACGTGTATGATGATGATGATGATGTGTGTCCGAAACTAGGATCAATGACCCTAACGGGGTTATTGAATTCACTGCACCCGGCTTATCCTCTCGTTATTGGTTACATGCATCCGGAGACGCCGATGCAGCACTCACGGGTCAAGCTGGTGTAGGTATCATTCTTATCTCCAAGGCAGAGCCATGGTTGGTTGACTGAATTCCGGTGAACAGCCGTTTATTTGCAGCCGGTTTGACGAAATCAGCTAAGGTTGATTCACGAAGTAGTAAAAAAACGCTGTTTGTTTGTGATTTCCAATTATGCTCCCACCGACTGGAGTTCTAATGCTGTCAAGGACACATTTTATCACGAACTGAATGCGTTATTACGCAGTGCTACTAGTTCAGACCTTATAGTACTTGAAGGGGATATGAACGCACAAGTAGAGCGCCTGAGCTCTTCAGAAGCTCAGCTAGGTGCAAATAACTCCGAACGGACTGACAACGGTGAGCGTCTGTTGCAACTGGGTGCGGAGCACCAGTTGTTTCTTAGTAGCACTGCTTTTAGGCACAATGGGCGCCGAAGTGCCACTTGGCGTCCTCCTGTAGCTGACCAGCGATGGACCCAAATTGATCACATCGCCATAAGTTACAGATGGCGAGGTTCCATCCTGGATTGCCGCTCGTACTAGAGTACCTGTGTCGACTCTGATCATGCCTTGGTACGCTGTCGTTTCTCCATGAACTTTACCGGGAGGCGCACCACGCGTCTATTCCTATTGGCAAATGAGAAATTGTCTCAGTCCTCGGTCAGGCAAGCCTATCAAGACGCACTGCATACTGAACTTCCGCAGTCTTGTCCTAATGACGCTGAGCTTCAGTGGAATAGGATCACGGCCGCCATGCACGACGCAGGAGCATCTGCTTGTGGCACTATCAATCCTCACCACACCAGTCACTGGATATCCGAGAGGTCGGTGAACCTGTTGGAAGGTAGAAGACACCTCCCGGCTGGCTCTGAACATTATGTGACCAGACGAACTATTAGGCGTGAACTAAAGCAGAGTCTGCGTGCTGACAAGGAAGCCTGGTGGACCAGTGGGGCTCAAGAAATGGAGGAGGCAGGGGCAGTAGGCAATTACCGCAAGCTCTTCCAGCTTATCCGCACCAATGGTCCCAGAAAACCGGGCGTCAGTGAGACAATCAGAGACAGCACGGGTGGGTTGATACACAATAAGAAGCGCCGTATGGCTCGTTGGGCGGAACACTTTCAAGATCAGTTCAGCTGGCCTCCTACTCCCGGACCTCTTCCTACTCAGGTGATGCAGGACGAGCCATGGACGGTTAGTTTAGAGCCTCCGTCTGAGGCAGAGGTCCGAAACGCGATCACAGCCCTTAATCGTTTTCGTGCCGCTGACCCGGATTCTCTCCCACCTGCACTATTTAAGGATGGAGGTGAGGTCCTCTGCAAAGCACTGACCTCCTTATTCGAATGTGTCTGGAAAGAAGAGAGCGTCCCGGCTAATTGGAGCGAATCGATTATAGTGGCAATATACAAGAAGGGCAGTCGCACAGGCTGTTTTAACCACAGGGGTATTAGCCTAACGCCAACTGTGACAAAATTATTGGCCTCGATTATCGTTCGTCGCCTCACTGCGGAACGGGAATCTCGGATTAGGGAAGAGCAGGCGGGTTTCCGCCCAGGACGTGGCTGTATAGACCATATATTCACTTTGCGGCAGGTGCTAGAGCAGCGCCACGCATACCGCAGACCGACAATAGCTGTGTCCTTTAATTTCAAGAGTGCGTTCGATTCAGTCGATCGACCGATTCTGTTCAAAATACTTGCGCGGTTAGGTGTTCCCACGAAATATGTGAACATCCTTCGTGCTGTATACTCGAACACTATAGGCCGCGTCAGGGTTTACGGTGGACTATCGGACAGCCTTCCGATCACAAGTGGCGTTCGTCAGAGTTGTCCGATTTCCCCATTTTTATTCAATTTCGTCGTGAATTCTATCATGGAGTGTTCCCTTGCGGAATCTCACGATGTAGGCGTTGAAGTGCTGCCTGGCGAAAGGTTAGTTGATCTAGAATATGCGGACGATATCGTCTTGCTTTTCGACGATGTTGGGGCGGCATAATCGACCCTGAATATCCTGTCTAGAGTGGTCCCATTATTTGGCAGGGGCTTTGTACCTGCAAAGTGCAGTGTTGTTGCAGGATCACCAGCCACGTTATGACCCCTTGACCCTTGCTAACGAGGAACACGAGGAGATTGACCAATTCACTTATCTTGGCAGTTGCATCAGCAACGATGGGCGTAAAGAAACTGACGTCAGCTCACGCACTGCAAAGGCCAGAGCTGCCTTCTTGAACCTGCGGCATCTTTGGCAACAGAGGGGAGTTTCCCTCCGTCTGAAAGGCTGTGTATACAATGACATAGTAAGGGTCGTTCTGCTCCATGGTAATGAGACCTGGCCCCTTCCGTCTGAAGATCTGAGGGGCCTTCAAGTCTTTGCTCATCGTGGTCTGCGGAGCATTGGATGGGATGGTTTGGTAGTCCAAATCTCATGGAAGAGAGATGTCAGTTCACGGGTAAATGTCGGACCCCAACTTGGAAGAGTGCCAGAGTAAGTTAATCCGGGCCCGGTGACTTGTGGCGCTTTAGCAGGCGAAGCTTACAGAAAACCTCAGCCTCAGTCGGTGGATGAAAACCCACGCCGGAAGATTGGCTCGGTTGTGCTGACGGCCAGCTGAACAGATCTTCGAAGTACTCCACGTATCGTACCAGACCGCGGTGACGACTGTGGATTAGTTCGCTGTCATTTTCACGCAAAACCTCACACTATCAGCCTTCTGTCTCCCGTGGACCGAATCAGTTGGAAGAGGTTGCGGGAGTTCCCTAAGGAGGCTGCCCGCCCCATCTCAAGGACGTTTTGTGTCTACCAGACCTCGCGATCCTTCCTGAGAAGCTTTCTGAACTCAACACCTGACGTACTGCGCAGTACGTTGTACTCATCTCCAGCGGGAATCACTCGACGAGTTTCCAATAAGTGGAGAGACTGTGCGGAGATCCAATGGCTAGCAACCCGTCCACTGAAGCTACAAACTAAGGTGGCGGACTTCGTAAGACGCACTGAATCTGCGCCCAGTGTGTCTCAACGTCAGAGGATAGAAGACGCAGATTGGAGTCTAATGTGTTCTAAAACGCGGTAAAAACATTCGGGGCGGCGAGCTTTTTGTGTTAAGTCTTTTCGGCGACTCTGTTGGGTGTCTCCAAAGCGCAGAACGAGCTTAGTACAGACTACAGTGATGCCGTCTGCATACAACCCACGAAGTCGGACACCCGAGACTAACTCGACGCTGTTTGGCTCGCAGTCTTTCAGAGGACCACCCCCAAATTTCACGCACAGGAAAGTTGTATAAGGGTGATGCTAGGTAATCATGTCTCACACCATTGGTGATATTGAAGGATTGCAAGTATTCATCGAATACTTAAACAGCCGATGTCAGAGAAAAGATTGCTTTGAGGATATTAATAAACTTCTCGGGTACTCGTCTTCTCAGTAGGCAAATCCAGAGAACAGCTCTGTCGATTGGACCAGCAAACATTATATGTCTAGCAAAACGACGATGATAGGTCTACGAAAAGCCCAATGGTGTTCCAGTTTCTTTTGTAGCTTAAAAATATGATTAATATAGCATCGACTTGGGCGAAACCCAGCATGCTATCCACGTACGGTTACGCTACTGAGCCTCCGCAAAACCAGGGACTTGTACATCTTCGGCACAATAGACTGATCTCTCGATGACAAGCGCATTCTGTTCTGTTACATCTTGTGGAACGGAATATCCGTCTAGGTTCAATCAGGCGGGAAGACTGATGTGACGCAAATATCTCGAGCAAGAGGGAAGTGCCTGCACGTGACGAAGGAGGGTAAATACAGAACTAAGAACTCGGTTAGTTGATCAGTTGTAATGCTGTGCAAATTGCTCCGCCCAACGAACAAGCCAATTAGGACATTTGTTAACCGGCTAGTTGTTAGTTTCGCGCAGTAGTTCGACTGCAGTCAGTTTCTTATAGCTAGTAGACCGGATAAGTGGGAAACGTTTACAGAAGTTCCCCGATGAAATAGAATGTTACCGCTCGACCACACGCTGCGTACACCAGGCTTCGCGGTAGCTTACGCAATGCATTGTATACAACAACAGTGGGAATTGTTCTGCGAATCTCCACAAGTTGTTCAGAGCATGCGGAAATCCTGCGGATGCTAGCAGGTCTAGTGAAGTCGCAAACTACGGTACATGGCAATCATAAGGTGTGTAAAATACGACTCAACATTTGGGGTGGAGGGTTTTTTTGGATTAATAGTCAAAGCATCCTGAGAGATGTTGATAATGTTTGGAGCTGCGCCAGTTGCTACATCAAGCCGTTCCAGGCAACACTTTTGAAGCCACCAAGCCTGGGCCTCTGATGCTTAATCTTAAGTTCATGCCCCCGTTGGTGGTCGGATGCAGCAAGTTCAAACAGATCGGGAGGCTTGATCCCACTGAGGCCCGTCATACTCTTGAAAGTTTCTATCAGGTAACCTCATACTCTGCGCCGCTCCATAGCGAACAGTTCTAGGCCCCAGTAGACGTTCATCGTATGATTTCCCACCTGGCACTCAATCATCCTAGTCGCCGGTTTTTAGACCTTTTCTATGCAGGACACATTCTTTCTGAAATAGGGCGCCCATGACTGCACACAGTACTCTAAGTGAGGCCGTACCGCCGCCTTATAAAATATGAGGTAAAGTACTGGCTTGGTGTTGCATAACGTTCTCTTGAGACGGAATAATTCCTGTCGCGTCTTGTTGGTGGCATGCTGACACTATGCTGTGGCTTTGAAGGTATTCGTCATAATGACACCCAAATCTCGAGCCTGATCAATAGGCCGTAATGTCAGGGTACCGGTAGTACTTTACACTGTAATCTCATGATGGCTGGAAGACAATTGATATTTGCTGGCATTAAGGAGCAAATGCCATGATGAACACTGTCTTAATACAGTGCAAAGGTCTTTCGATAGCGTGCCTCGATCTCCCTGTTTACAAGTTTTACATCGTCTGCAAAGATCTAGTAATGGTTCTCGAGGAGCGGAGGCAAATCATTTAGATATAAAAGGAACAATAGCGGGCCTAAAACAGAACGCTGAAGAACACTGCTGTGAGCGGTATCCTCACTTGAGGAGTGACCGATTCTAACTCAGAAGGTCCTGTTGCAAAGAAATTCTGCTAACCAATTCAATGGCTGTGGTTATATCCCAAACCATGAGCTTTTCAAGTAAGAAATGATGGTTGACGGAGTCAAAAACCTTACTGAAGTCTAAAAAGGAAACTTCGACTGAGATGCCATCATCAAGACAGCGAGTTATCTCATCTAAATAGGATAATAGATTGGTAATGCATGACTACCGCTTAACGAAGCATATTTGCTCCGCTGCTATCAAGATATGGGCAGCTACGTGTCCACAAATCCGGTATCTGATAAGCTTTTCAAAGCATTTCAACAGGACGATAGTGATGCTGACTGGCCTATAGTTTTCGGGCGCTGATTTAGAGCCCCATTTGTGAATTGCTACAACAGCTGTGTCTTGCCAGTCGTGGCAGCCTACCTTCCTGAATTGACATGTTCAAATCAAAAGCAGGATACTGGGGTATTATAGCAAGTGGCTTGATGATAGCAGGATGCACATTATCAGGTCCAGCTGATTTGTAGGGCCAAGTGTGTCAAGACATCGAGGACCTCGGATGCACATTATACTCAACATGGAGATGTGATTGTGAGGGGATAGGACAGCCGCTATCAATACGATATACCTTGAGAAAGGCACGCAGCAACACCTGTGCCTTATCCGCATCATCTGTAGCGTGGCAACCGCCCTCCATGATTAAGTTACCGACCCGTTCTCTCAAGGAAGCCTTCAATTGAACATAGCTGTAATATATCTCCGGATTTGTTTTCGCATTCTGGGTAAGCTTTAGCTCATAGCGGTATTTACCATGCCAATTACGGGATCTTTTGTAGTGTAGCCAACGCGTAAACCCTCCGCTTCCCCGAAATTTTTTCAAAAAATCGTTGTGCTTTATTAGCGCCCGGCCGATACGCTGACGCCACCAGCGGAACTTATTAAGGTGTTTACTGCGGCGCAATGGACCAAATTCGTCCAGCAGTTGAACAAGCCTGTCTTTGATTACACTCCATCGCTGTTCTAAAGTGGCTTGCGCTTGTTCAGGGGCCCAATCAGTAGAGCTTTATCACGTAAATGATTAGGGTAGAGGCAGCCTTGTTTAGTCTGCCAGGTGTAGGGTGGCGCAAGACTCAAGGTGGACAGAAATTGACTTGGCAGCGGGAAATAAAGTCACTGACGACCAAACTGGGTGCCGTTGGTCCGTCTCGCCTTCCGGGCTGGAGTCCACGTGACTCGCCTTGTGCTTGGCTCGAGGCTTTACAGGACATAGCTCGCAGTAGACAACAGTGGCGCGTCTGTTGCCGTCTCCTCATCGGATTGCCTGTTTAAAGTGTGTTTGGTGCTGAGTTATCTGCGGGGTAATGGCAGATTATGACGCCGGGCAGTGAAAGCCGCAAGGAAGCTGTCTCGCCGATGTCGCCTTATCTTTGTACGATAGCCAGCTGTTTGTGACGGTATGTTGTCTACACAAGGTGTAGGCGCCTTGACCTTGAATGTTCGCTTAGGGCATTTAGGTTTTCAGGTAAGTCCCCTTTCTCTCCCTCTTCTTATTCTTTATTACATAGGTCCTCATGGTTGCATGGCAGCGAAGCGTCAGTTCAAATGGCAGATGTACTCCTGTTGATGATGAGCCGAAGTTTCGCACTATTCAAGATCTTGCCGATAATCTCCTGCTATTCCGTGAAAATGTGAGAACGCAGTGGTCACTCTTACTTATAGGAGCCTCTGCATATATCACTGACATGTGACAATGCATTGTTATTACATATAAGGCTGAATGAGAGCAGCCAATGAGTCTACGAGTCGGAAAGTTGATAAACTGGAAAAAAGCATCCACGTGCACTCATTCCATCAGTTCTCTTACCAAAGTATTTACAGTGCTAGCGGCATGTTCCCAGTCAGCATGCGGAAGGTTCAAGTCGCCGATGATCGCAAAGTTCGAAGCGGCTGCCGCTACCTGTTTGAGCAAGCTACTACGTTTCTTATCCTCCACTTGCGCAGATGGGCTACGGTACACACAAATAATTATCCCCAGCCGACTCTCCAATCACAGACAGTTAAAGAGAACTAGTATATTTGATGTCATCATAGAGAAGGGAACAACCAAATTCCCATAGTGGCTTTTGGTAAGCACAAGCACGCCTCCAACGACCTGACTTCCAGGTCTGTCCAATCTATACGCGATACCAGTCAGTAAGTCGCTGACTGGGTCACTTTCATACAGCCAGGTCTCGGTGACCGCAACTAAGCCAGCAAGCTTACACTCAACTCTTCCCATTTATTCCTTATGCTACAGCAGTTGGTGTACTACACACACAACCCGTCTCTATGTTTTTTCCACTCCGGTACGTTATTTTGCGTTTGCTCTCTGGCGTAAAACTCGAGGGGATGACCCGTTTTTTGTAACACTGTTTAGAGCACCATGCATTACAGCAACCGAAGAGTGAGAAGCAAAAACAGATGCTTTGAGTCACCGTGGGATACTTTCCGATTTTTCGATCTGCTTCCTTTTCTGTCAGTTCCGTCAACCGTTTTGCACATTTGGTCAGGCCCATGTACAATACACGTTGTGCTACCAGTGTGGCGACCGCGATTTTATTTGATCATACTTGGTGCTATCTAACATACGCTTGTGGTTAGCCTCTACGGTGCTATCGACGACCGAGGATAACGAAGCTACCGCCATTGACGCTGCAGCCTGAAGCAATTTTGATCCGCTGCACTTTGCGACTGAACTCAAGATGGCTGCTTTATACAATCGACAGTGGTTATGTCACCCGATAGCACCACCCGTTCAGTACTCATATACGGATCACGAAACCAACGCTCTGAAAGATGAACGGGGTTACAATACTATTTATGAGCCGTAAATTGGTCGTTCTTTCGAGTTTCGACCATGCAGGACAATTGAGTAAGAGGGATACAATTTGGCTCCGTGTCACACTACTCCAAAATAAGAAAATCGCTAACTTGTCCAAAAGTCTCGGCAATGACATCATCTTTCTGACTTTTATGGGGCTTTAATCTTTGAGGCCAGCGTATCCCGTGCCACTTGATACAGACCTTTAGTTTATTTTGACAGTACACCTGCCCCGTCATCTTCAAGTTCAGATGGGACCGTTAAACTAGAAGGATAGATTGGTTTGAGATTTTGATACATAAAACAAAATCGGCATCCCATTCTGGCTAACCAAGGAGCGTCAGACCACAGAAAGAGCACTACCAACACATGTGCCGGTTCTACTCACTTGTAGTGATATAACTTTAGCGATATCACCCTTCATTGACGCCTCAGCTATTTGCTCCTCAGTGATATTCAAGTTGTTTACGTAAGTTGAGTGATGTTTTGAATGATGAACCCGCATAGTATCAGCGGAAATAACAGGTTCCAAAGCATTGTAATCATAAGGGAGGTCCGGAAGTGTATGCTTTTTGCGTAACTGTTTTTCGCCCAAAACGGAAAGTGATAAATCATTGAATCGGAGCGTTCGCGGAACAGCATAACAAAGCGGCCTTAGCATGTTTACGGGGCCTCCGCAGACAAGGTCAAGTCAGGCGTCAAGGCCAAGGTGAAGTTCGGCGTCAAGGACAAGGTGAAGTTCGGCGTCAAGGACAAGGCCAAGTCAGGCGTCAAGGACAAGGTCAGGTTCCGTTGAGTGCGGTGTTTTACCGTTTGTGTTACTTCTTTTGCTTAGCTTTGTACCGCCAATTGATAAAACAGCTTAAAGTGTTGTAAAGCCTAAAACAATAACCGCCTCGCACCCGGTTCAAGTAGGCTTCATCAAATGCGCGGCTGGCGGGAACTCAAAATCTCGTTGATGTTCAAGAGAAAACGGTTTATATCCAAGTTCAGGTGACACTGGAGGGACAACGTAAACCCTGTAAGTGTTCTTTGTTCTGCGTGTCGTTGGTCCAGGAGTTGTTAAGGATGCTTGACTTCTTGGAATATCTAAAAGAAAAACACCCGCATAACACTCTGGTCCATCAATTTAATGCCCACGTTCCTTGCATTGGCTCTCCCTGCTAGGTCAGTTACGTAAAGTAAGGAAGGAATGAAGAAAAACCGAAGGAAAAGTGTAATGGAAAGCAGTCAAAATAAGAGAATAATACCACTGGTGATGGAAAATACAAACATAGTGTCGAAGTAAGAAGGTAGGAAATAATTAGGAAAATGAAATGGTTTCGTGTTGCTAACTGAAAGAGCATGTAGTCGGCGCTCAAACCCCTTAACCGTAGCCCCCTTGACACGATTTGCTGGAAGCAAGTCTCAGCGCTCGATGACTCGACGCGATAACCGTGTCGCCGGCTTAACTCCATCGCATCACGATTTGTCCAGCTCCATACAGGGCCAACCTACACAATAAATACGTTAGATTAAGCTTAGGTCCTCTCTAATCCTTCGTATGTGCATTGAATAAATCCCCAAATTAAGTAGGAGTTCAGAGTACGTTTGGCCTCGTAACACCTCGACCAACTTAATACCGACATGCAACATCCTTTCTAGGGTTATTTTGTCCTGGACGATGCTCCGCAGCAAGTAATTCACGTAGACTGAGGACAGCAGTGAACCTAGGACCGAGCCTTGCCGAAAGCCGCTAGGACAGGTTATCGAAACGAAAGAATGTTTCTTACAAGAATATACTGTTCCCGTCCATCCAGCAAAGCTGAAACCCGCTGGAGAGCGGGATCAGATATTCCATGCGACCTCACCTTCAGTGTGATTCGCGCAAGAGGAACAGTGTCAAGGGCCCTGGCGGTGTCAATAAACACGTCCACCGCATGTCCACTGTCTACAGCCACAGCCCAGCTTTCAGGAGTTAACAGCAAGTTTGTGTGACACAAAAGTCCCCGGCGAAAACCATGTTGCTGGACGATAAGCGGGGTAAGTTCATTTAATTGGTTCTCCACTGTATCTCGGACTAATTTTTCAAGTAAGTTAACGACCACTCTAGTCAATCTGACAAGCCTGTAATTAGCCGGTATGTCTGGCACCGCTCGTAAAAAGCGGGCAGAAAACAGCCTCCTTCCATTAGGTAGATAAGATATTTTTGTTGTGTGACTTCTGGATCCCACAAGTCAGAGGTCCACTGAGTTGCACTGCCAATTCGTGCAATAAATTTGGATGAAGTGAATCTGCCCCGGAATCCTTAGTTGTGTTTATCTCTCTTAGCAACTGCAGGAGTTGAAACACAATTACAGGAGTTTTTTCTAGACAAAAGTCCTCAGAGACTCTTGAAGCTGTTTTTCTGCATGGCATACTTGTTTCGCTAACAAGGACGCCTGAGTACTGCTTACCTAGCACCTATGCCTTGTCATAGTCAATATAGGCATGGGTACCATCTCCTCGAAGCAATGGTGTGTGGGCCAGTTTGCGCCGCAGCGTCGTTTAACATAATCGAAGAATTTGTTAGGATTGGTCGTGGCAGTGTACATTGTAGTTCTCGAACGTAGGGTAAAATAATCATTAATTTTTCGCCATTAATGATCTTTTGAAGCTGTAACACTAACGAAGCGAAATTTGCTTAACACGGGCAATGGTGTGCTATTGTGGATAAGGATTTCCATGAAAGGCTCTAATTGCACTGAGTATGACTACTAAATGCTCAGTGCGATTGTTGCGGTAAAGCTAACCATGTGTGCTCATAGAAATATACACAGAAGTTCGTTGTTCTTTAGCACGGAAATGAATGAACACTTTAACGGGGAAACCTTAACACTTGGCAGTATTGTATATATATATATATATATATATATATATATATATATATATATATATATATATATATATATATTACCCGTTTATTACCCACTACCTCGTCCGTACTGGCTTTAGGAGACAGTTGGTCGTTGTTGGAGGGGATATGGTGCACGGTTCTTGTGGTCGTGTTAGGATCAAAGAGTGGTTTCATGCACGTAGTGTGGAGCGGAATACGGTCCAGTTACCGTCTTGTGTGTGCGCTTGATTCCCAAATACATCGTGGTTGTGTTCGCCTGTAAAGGAGTGTGGGCCAGCTCCGTTTCTGAAACGTGGCTCCCATCCACATGCCTCCCGGTCTTAGTCCTTCGGGTTCGCACTGGATATGGGGTATGTGGTTGTAGCGGTGGGTGGTGCAGCGCATGCCATCCATGGTCCCTCTGTAGACGCAGGCATCCTGTGACAGACCGCAGTGACAGGCAACTCAGAAACCGGGTGCCACCAACCATATGTATATAAATAAATATAAATGGCTAAGTAGCATATATTTGCTGCTTAGAACTACCACGTATCTTTAAGATTTGCCTATTGACATGTCCATTCCTTTCTACTGTTAATTAACTAAATCTTCGTTTTACATTTCTATGCTCATAAATAAATATGTATATCTATGTATATTATTATTCAATTGATACTATGGTATAACATACGAATAGCTAATAGTTTAAAGTTATTCACAGTTATATGGGGCTGTTTACTCGCATTTTGCTCGCACCTGTTGGGCAATATTAATGAGGTCACAGGACAGGACATGACCCAGGGAAGAAACAAGGTTCCGTTTAACGCGCGCCGTGATTCGTGTGCTAATACTCGAAAAGGAGCCTTAGCACTCCGCTCCTTAGAATGTTCTTTATTCTCTAGGGTTAAAAAACTGTAGCAAGTGCAAGACGGATGGCACGCTAATGAAGTAATGAGACTCAAGGAAGTTAGGGAAGCAGTGGCTAACACCTTTTGTCAAGCTAAATTTAGGTTCCTTTACAATATTGCACTCTAAGAGAGCCGGAGGATGTTTATTCCGAACAGTCGCAACCCGATTTACAACGAACCCGACTCTTATCCCTAGTCTAGGCCTTTGGCGCTTAACCTCATCCAAAGGCCCTACAAGTTTTTTGATTTATCTGGTTCATAGAGTTCGGCGGGCCTGAGGCCACAGGGATTCTATATGATTTTGATGGGCTCTATTAAGCCACGACTCACCCTTCGCGTTCTTCTTGAAAACAAACCTATGTTAGTTAACCGATCTTCATACCATAACTTGCGCTGGTCAAATAGCATCCCAGTAGCCAGAGTTTGCACATTTTCAATACGCCTAACGTCTATCTGTAGTTACGGGGCCGGGGCCCTACTTAGTATTCCAGCTGTGGTCTTACCACAATTTTGAACAAGAGGAAGAGGACCGCTGGGTTAATATAACTCATTACTCTCCCAAGACGAAGTAACTCCTGTCGCGCGTTAGTAGCCGCACGCCTGCACTGCGCTGCGAGCTTAAGCTCACTCGTCTCGAGGACACCTAGACCGCGTGCCTCGGTGACCTGCTGCAATGGTAGGGACCTGGCAGATGTATGCACAGTAAACTCTTTAGCATGCAGGGTATGTCTTTGGCATTTGCTGGTGGCCAGCGGTAATCCCCATAAATGTGGACAATTAAGAACCGTAACGAAACCTCTAGAGGATGAAGTCCTGTCTTCCCTTCCAGGTACTGATCCCCGGGGATCTCCACTGTGAGCAGTGCCTGCCGTCGAAATAACGTCACTGACCCCTATAAGTGTTGAAGGTAGGATCATCCGGCGGTTTACTTGTCCCACATGTATTATGAATCTTGCAGAAAATTTGACTAGCACACAGAGGGTGGTGTGATATGTAGGATAGCCATATACGCAATATAACTTGTCACGTGTGAGGAAGTTATTGAAGTCAATGATTTACTGCTGAATGGCAAAAGGTTTTCTCAGGAGGGATATGGAGCAAATTGCACGCGGAATTGCAAGCTTGATGAAACAAGCCCATTGCTACTAATTGGCTAGCTGTGTAATCTCCAGCGAAATGTTGCAAGCATTGCAGCAGGAATGTGGGCACAAGGGCTTCAGGGCACTAGTGATGCGTTTCAGCCAAGAATGCCACCTGCCGACTGTCCTTGTGTGGTAAGCACGGAGGTTGGAATACCATGGGCGGCTATTGGTGGTGAGTTGTTATTATCCGAGGCCTAAGGCATACGCAAGTATGGGAATGCGCATTGTGCACCTAAGCCAACTGAACATGCAAACGTCATACCTGTTGTTTGCCAGGCAGAAACTGTTAACGAGAAGTTTGAAATAACGCTTTGAGGCATGCACCGGGAAGCAGTAATACACACGTAAGAAACCAAAAGGGTAAATGAACTAAGAGAAATGGCACTGTACTGCAACTGAGGAAACACCAGGCATACAAGTTTGAGGAACTAACTCAACGGCACCACTATTGTGAAGATACAATGCGAACCGGAGTTCATGGGAAGGCCGACATCGACTGCGAATGAAAAGAAAGAGGCAAGTGTTGGCATGGGGATCATGAACACACTGACTTCGAAATGCTAAGTTGGAGCGTTGCTAGGTATAATCAAATTGCTCATGTGTATGGGGCGGAAGAGTGAGTAGTGTCGATGCAACCAAGCGGATCACTGCGTTCTGGGGTAAAACCACGTTTTAAAGCAACAAGTGCTAGTGAATACCGAAGCGGACCAGGGTGATTTGTTACCTGTGTAATGGCTAAGGATCGCGATCGCGCAACTATGTCAAGTGGCAGACTTCAACCGCGTCCCACCAAGAAGTAGCAACTTACTTTTGGAAGGCCATACAACAGAGGAAGTAATTTTGTGGCTTTGTTTTAGCAAGAGGTGGGATGACGAAATACGTATTCCTTGTGACAACGGATAACATACCGGTTGACTTCTACACCGTTTCTAATGTTCGTGTCATTGTTGGGAGCATGTATGCATACCCACGCAATTCTCAATGAGTGAAATCCAAAATTAGTTGACACTTAAACGGGGCGTTTTAGCGTTCACCTAAGGATAGCCCCGGTAGGCGTTGTTGTCGCTTATATAAGTCTGAGGTAAAAGAACCTACATGAAGTGGTAGGTAGAGTGATGGTGGGCTGCTAAAGTGCCGTTTGCCATATAGATGTAGGTATATCTGAAGAAATTTCCAGGTGCACCCAGGGCATTGCGTCGGGCACGGCGGCCCGCAATCATGGAGGACGGGCTGACGTTACGTACAGGCGCGTTAGGGGCACCATGGCGCCGCGGATCAGTGGCACCTGGGCAAACAGGCGAACAGAGGGTGAAGGCTGTGGAAGCAAATGTAAAACAACAGTGCTGCACCCTTGTACAATGTTACGTACGTCTGAAACGACACGCAACTTCCAAGCTAAGTAGACGTTGCTCACAAGCCATCTGGAGACAGGGTGAAAGGAACAAGTAGCAAACGGGCGGATGCCGTTTATGGTGTAAAATGTAAGACAACCGTGAAGCACCATAACCTCAGGTAAGTGACGGTTTAAACGCCAACGTGGTTTCAAACTGGTCTGAAGTTCACAAGCACGGTAGAGGCAACGATGCGAGGCGGACAAGTGGCACATGCGTCAAATAGGTGGTTTATGCAACCGGACTACACACGAAGCCGGGATTGACGAAATGGGGTTATCGAAGTATAGCAGCAAGAGACAATAACGGGTAATGACGTCCCAACCATTCACAACTATTCCCGAGCTCGCGTGTGAGCGTGTAACTTGTTACCAACTCGCAAATCGTGAACAATGTGAAATGGTTTGAGCTCAGCAAAAGTCAGCGTATATAAATAAATAAATATTTTATTCTCGACAAAGCGAGACACGCCTTTTGGGCATGATCAGCATACTGCATTATTGTACATGACAGCAGAATAAGCAGCACCAACCATGGGAGTAGTAAAGTTGGAGACAGTAGTGTGGGCCCATATAGCCCAAAGGTTGTATTCAGTCTATGTACACAGAATGCGAGATGTAAAGATAATATTCAGATCACTTATATGGTGTGTTGATGAGGAACTAGTCCGATGAGGTCCCGTAAGCAATGTAGGTCAGTGAGTGAAGTACGAGGAAACGGGGGAAAAATACTTAAGAATGGTGGCATGTCACTAATCAGCAATGTAGGCGTGTTCGTGCGAGAGCAGATATATGCACAGAACTTGCAAATGTGGTGTCGGTCAACTTGCCAAAGTGTTAGGGGCGGTGACTTTATTGAGTGGCGAGTCACATCCGCCACGTCGCAGTGTTGTTAAACAGACATTTATGGCTTTTTGTAGGGAAGACGCTTGCCAGACGAGGACCTACCACGTCCTGAAACACTGCCGGCTGGTGATATAACATTGCCAAGATTGTATCTGACTGATTACCCTCGCGGATATTCGAAGTCACGTAACGCCAATTTGTTTCCTATGGCTGTGTAGTCGCCTTCGGAGTCCAGTGCAAGTGGTTGGAGCTGTTGAAGTCGGACGACTCAGGTGACTTTTATTGAATTGATCAGTTTCCTAGGTTTTTAGTGTGTCATGATTATGAATTGCCGGTTTTTTCTTTGTTCTTTATTGAATCCGTGTCCATGGGAGCGTCGCAGGTACCTCTTCAGCGGTGTTCCGTGCAGGTAATGTTATCCTGTAGAACAAGGGTTAGAAGAAAAACGGACCGAGCAAACTGCCAACAAAATTGAACAGGACTATGTTATTGTATAAATATAAAATTTATGGTAAAGTTGTGCTGGCTGGAAGCAATGGAGTGACCGTATATGTTGTGCATCATATCCGTATCCGTAGTTTTGCGTTGTAGCACGAGACCCGATATTTGCTGAATGTGAGAGGAAGATGCTGGTTGAAGTGGCCTAGCGAACGCAAAAGATGTCCTGTTTATGAACCGTGAGTATCAGGCGTTGTTAACCGGTAAATGAGTTGAGGGAATCAGAAGAACATAGGGAGTGGTTTAATAAACGCGTAAGATATAAGTTGAGCGATTTGTTGACAGCGCTAGAGCTTATCGTTCGAACATGTACGAGAGACAGTGAAGTTATTACGCCGGGTTTGAGGCCATGAAAATAATAAGGCAACATGTTCAGCAATCGGAAGATAGACAGCCGGGTGAAAGGGTTAGATGGAGTGTCAAATTTGTGAGGAGAATGGGATTTATATACTACAACTGTAGCGACAGTGCGGTTGCAAAGCTAGCCCTAAGGGACCTGGAATAGCGGAAAAAGATAGGGACTTCTACAGTGCAGCATATAGGTCGAATATACGACAGGATAGGGTGATACTGGGAGTCGGGTTAGTTATGTGGAAGAAACTGCCTGCTGACAGGCCTTCAGCTGTAATAATAGGAGAGAGAAGGGCTTGAATACCATAGGTTTAGTTGGAAAATGTTCGTAGGGCCAGCGCTGAAGGGGGCCTAGAAGTTCAGTATTGTGAGCAGTAGCCGCAAAGGATGCTACGTGTGCCACTCTGATGTGGACATCCACGGTGGAACGTTGAAGTCAGATAGACTGCTAGTTATGACTCACTAATTGGTGAGTTGCTGGCAACCTGATTAATTAGTATGCAGGAGCGGCACGCTTTATTAGGCTCAGCATAGACTGATAGGTGTACAGTGTGGAATACAAGAGAGAACAGACAGCAGTACTTGCGACTTCTGTAGAGAGAAAACGACAGTGGCGCCGGCTCCGGAATTGACCAAGGTTAAGGAAATAATACGGACAGCACTGCCAATTGCCAAGTTTTCATCCCAAGATATGCGATGACGAGAGGAGGTGCAGAAAATGTATACAATAGAGTATGGTTAAACAAAAGGAGTGGATGAGACCCAAAGAAGTTCAAGTGCTCAGCATCTGGCGCTGGTGGAATAAGAAAGCCATCAGTCCAATAAACGGGGATGTGAGAATTAAATTTTCATGGCGGCCGATGAGCTGAGGCTAGTGGTACCTATACCACCATTAAATAGTTGCGATATGAAAGAACAGAGACGCCAAACAAGAGAGGAAGACGTAAATGTGAGCTGAGAAGCATGATAGTGGAGCCGAGAGCCAAACTCAATCAGAGACCGGAAATTTGGATTCCGGTAGGCGTTACCAAGCATAGAGATAATGATTCAGACAAAGAAGAGTATCATAAGGTTGTAACTTATACCAATGAGAACTTGTGTCGATGGCAGCCGGTGCTCAAAATAAGAGAGGCCTAGGTTTAAGACTATGGGCAAATGGTGCCCGAGAGGACTGACTTGTCCAAAATGTTTTGGAATGAGAGGCACAGAAGGAAAGATAACCAAAAGAGACCTGGGGTGTTGCGCTGACGCTAGTGGTACCTATACCGCCATTGAACCAATGCGATATGGAACAAAAGGGAGGCCAAACAAGCGAGGGGAAGGTAATTGTGAGCTGAGATTCCTGAAGGTGGAGCCGAGAGGCAAAAGTCAATCAGAGACCAGAAATTGCAATTTCCATAGAAGGACCAAGCATGCAGATAATGTATCAGACGGAGGTGAGCACATAAGGCAGTTAATTGTACCAATGAGAACTTTAGTCGATAGCAGCCGATCCTCAAAAGAAGAGAGGCCTTGGTTTGATGCCTATGGGCAATTGAGGCTTGCGAGGCCGGACAAGTCGAAAAGGCTTAGGAATGAGAGCCACAGTAGCAAGAATATGTAGCGACGTCTGGGGTTAGGCATACAGGTAATGAGTCGGACGGAGACGAGAATAATGTTGCCGTTACTTATACAATAGAGAACCTTAATCGGTGGCAGCCGATCCTCAAAAGAAGAGAGGCCTTGGTTTGATGCCTATGGGCAATTGGGGCCTGAGAGGCCGGACTAGTCGAAAAGGTTTAAGAATGAGTACCACAGTAGAAAGAGAATCAAACGTGTGCTAATAAGTTGCGCTGACGTTAGAGGCACCTATACCGCCATTGAACCGATGCCATATGGAACAAAAGGGAGGCCAAACAAGAGAGGGGAAGGTAATTGTGAGCTGAGATTCCTGAAGGTGGAGCCGAGAGGCAAAAGTCAATCAGAGACCTGAAATTGCAATTTGCAGGGGACCAAGCATACAGGTAATGTACCAGACGGAGGCCAGAATCATGAGGCTGTTTCTTATGACAATGAGAACTTTAATTGATGCTCAAAGGAAGAGAAGCCTTGGTTTGAGACCCATGGGCATTTGGAGCCTGAGGCCGGTGCGGTCCAGGAGGTTTAAGAGTGCGTGGCGCAGTAGGAAAGTGGATCAAAGGTGACCTAGTATGTTGTGCTGACGCTATGGGAACCTAAACCACCATTGAACCGATGCGATATGGACCAGAAAAGAGGCCAAACAAGAGAGGGGACGTAATTGTGATCTGAGAAGCATGAGAGTGGAGCCGAGAGGCAAAATTCAACCAGGGACCTGAAATTTTAATTTCGGTAGAAGGACAAAGCATGCAGGTAATGTACCAGACGGAGGCGAGTACATGCGGCAGTTAATTATACATATGAGAACACTTGCCGCCGGCAGCCGATGCTCGAATGAGAGAGGCCTTGTTTTGAGACCGATGGGTATTAGAAGCCTGAGAGGCCGGACAAGTCCAGTAGGTTTAATAATGAGTGTCACCGTAGCAAAGAGAATCAAACGGGGGCTAGTAAGTTGCGCTGGCGTTAGCGGCACCTATACCGTCACTGAACCGATGTGATATGGACCAAAAGAGAGGCCAAACAAGAGAGGGAGACGATACTTGTGAGCTGAGAAGAATGATAGTGGAACCGAGAAGCAAAAGTCAATCGGAGACCTGAAATTGCAATTCGCAGGGGTCCAAGCATATTATAATGTATCAGACGGAGGCGAGTACATGAGGCTGTTTTTTATGCCAATGAGAACTTTAATCGATGTTGAAAGGAAAAGAAGCCTTGGTTTGAGACCCATGGGCATTTGGAGCCTGAGGCCGGTGCGGTCCAGGAGGTTTAAGAGTGCGTGGCGCAGTAGGAAAGTGGATCAAAGGTGACCTAGTATGTTGTGCTGACGCTATGGGAACCTAAACCACCATTGAACCGATGCGATACGGACCAGAAAAGAGGCCAAACAAGAGAGGGGACGTAATTTTGATCTGAGAAGCATGAGGGTGGAGCCGAGAGGCAAAACTCAACCAGGGACCTGAAATTTCAATTTCGGTAGAAGGACAAAGCATGCAGATAATTTATCAGACGGTGACATTGGAACATTGTTGCTTGAGGTTGTTACTTTTACAATTGAGAACCTTCGTTGATGGCCGCCGATGTTCAAATGTAAGGAGACCTTGGTTTGAGGCCCATGGGCCTGCGAGACACGGTTGCAATATGTATAGGGGCTCTCGAATAGCAACACTGCACTTACCTACGTGAAAATGGCCATACTAGCCGTGGCTCTACATTGGTATATGTCAGATGTCACCAGGAAAGCATGGGCCGAGAGAGATATCGACGTTGATAGACCACAGGCCACATCACTGGAGACTGTTCACCCATCGGATGTGAATAGGATGACATACTCACTGGGTAAGGTAAGTGCATGGAGCGTGGTACAGCAAAGATACGCTAACGGCGCAGTATGTGAATTGGTGCCGAAAGCCAAGGAAATAGAGGGTGTCAACTAACCGGCGAAAGGTACAAAATAATCTGTCTCATGGTAGTTAGACGCGGTATGGCACAGTGAAGCCCTGGACCGGGAATGGAAGTGTATAGTATCGCTCTAAATGTCACATGTAAGGTTGGGTAATTACCTTCCGTTAAACTGATGCGAAAAACTATGGCTGATGAGTTGTGGAGACGCTATGCCACTACCAACGAATGACTCGTCGCTGC
This sequence comes from Dicrocoelium dendriticum, assembly GCA_944474145.2. Classification (NCBI taxonomy): domain Eukaryota; kingdom Metazoa; phylum Platyhelminthes; class Trematoda; order Plagiorchiida; family Dicrocoeliidae; genus Dicrocoelium; species Dicrocoelium dendriticum. The sequence continues at coordinate 46,515,249 of OX104063.1, forward strand.
AGTTGACTACCGTTGGTCTAAAAGGCACATGGACGCAAGCTGTGCACAGGACCAGAATGGATACGGAAGAAAGTTCTACTGGATCATTGTTGTTGGATGCCAGTTTGCCTTGAAATTTGACGGGGCACAGCCGCAAATGCTCACTGTCGGCCTGAAAAGCACATTACTGAATATCATTCACTTACCGTAGTTGCATCGAGCGAAGAAAGGTGGGATTCATGGTAACGGGACGCTGCGTGGTCCCAAGAAAATATAACTAAATAAATAAAAATTATTTCTCTTCTCGTACGCATCCAAGCACACCAATCCAATCATGCTCAAAAGTTAACAGCAAGCAGGTTGTGTTGCAGCTAAGTTACGATGCATGTAACTGGCTAACCGTCCTAAGAGTCGCAGAGACGGAAGAAGTACTAATGAAGAGCGAAATTGTCGGCACAGTGACAATGGACATGGATGCATTTTTGCTTAGATTAAACAGCGAACTCACAGTAAGTGCAGTGCTGACAGTATGTGAGAACTGAGGGTATCCTATTGTACGTGTCAATGACTGTGAATTGTCTCTAGTTAATATGACGGCGTGCAATTGTGGGCAGTGACTTTACGCATTGGCGAGTCACATCCACCTCGTCGCAGCGTTGATAAACAAACTTTTGTGGCTTTTTAGTGGGAGAACGCCTGCTAGGCGAAAATGAAGCCCTGGAACCCTGCCAACAATTGTTGCGAACCGTCGTGTACATCTGGCAAAGCCTGTGACCAACTATTTATTCACTCAGTTATTCGCAGTCGCATGACTTCTCTGTGGGTTGATCAGATAGCTAAGTCCGGCCCCGTCATAGACGATGATGATAGTCGAGTAAGATGAATACCTGCGCAGTTAAGTACCATTTCCAGGGCAGCTGAGGTAGCCCTTCCGCTGATTTTGTATACGTACCGGCGTGTGAACAATTCGTGTCCACCTATAAATAAATAAATGCTTGACTCTCGGGCAATGTGACGCACGCTTATGTGCGTATGACCAGGGTTAAGGTACAACTAAATGTCGGGGAAGAATTAAAGATTTTGCAGATAAGCCACGAATATTGCAGCTGTAAGTTCATACATGTATGTGGGCGTGCAGGTGTCTATATGTTGTTCGAGGTTGAATATGTGCCGCTGCAAATGTGTTTGCTAGCGTGATTCGTGTGAGAAGGGTTGAGTGACTTACGTGGTGGGAGTGTGGTTCGTTAGGTAATCATGAGGCTATGACTCCTAGCCGTGCTGTTAAACAGCCATAGGTGGCCTTTTATGCAGAGGAAGCCTGCCAAGCGATTACTACCAAATCCTGGAGCATTGTCGCCAAACAGTTGCTGTAATGGTGTAGACACGAACCACCCAGCTGGTGACACGGGGGTCATATTTACGTTGTCGACGGAGCAGCATGAGATCGCTGACAATCCATAAGCGAGTGATTAGACGGTTGACAGGCGGAACTACAGGTTTGGTACTTATGGATTGCTTCAGGTATTTTGTGATAATCACTTGTTTTGTAGGCTTGTTTCGCAGAGGCCACGGCTGTTCTAGTCCTCTGGCTACGGACATTCAGCTCCCATTGCCCAGTGTTAGTTGACCAGGAAAGGGGTGAGTGTGTTGGAAGGCCGCTGTGCTTCACGTTTGTCTTCGTGCGTCAATTCGGTCACAGATCCACAGGCCAGGTGGGATTCTTGGTAAGTGTCAGTTACTATCTTTGGACCTCAGGGAAGCGAAGTGGCATTGAATGCATTTGCTTGGTTTAATATAAGGCTAAAGTCCAGGAAACACCATGCTGGTTATTCTGCCAACCGAGTTCGTTACCTTACGCCGCTTTACCTTCGCAGTTACGCAAGGCTGTATAACTACCCCCCACAGATAATTGACTGGCTGGCCGATTAACCTCATTGTGATGCCAGTTGGGTGGGTTAGGTTTAATTCGTTCCAGCCATTAGTTCGACAGCAGTGTTCCAGAACGTGTAGGTTTTCAACTGGCAAGCTTTCCCTATAAAATGCCACAAATGTCCGCTGTAACGTGGCGGTCGCGACTGGCCAGAGAATAAAATTCACTGCCCCGTAGATATCCGAAAATCCTTTCGAACCCGCGGACAACAACGTTTTACTCGCACATTGCTGACGTTATCCAAACTTCAAGAATGGAGCAGCACAAACTACAGAGCTATACACACACCAAAATACATACTTACATACCCCGCTACAAAAGCAAACACCATTAAGGCAAACCTATCGGAGGTTTGCAAATTCATGATCATGCATTGATATGTCAAAGTGATCATGCCTGCAAAGTCGTGCCCGGCCTTGTCGAGTATAAAAGCTTTATTGATTCATTTATTTGTAACAGCAGGCTGTTTAACATTTCCGGGCGCCGCCCCAAAGTTGTTGAATCCCTCGTAGCCGTACTATTTATGCAGTTGTCCAAACGCATGCTCGTTTGAGAACTATTGAGAGCTGTTGTGCGTATAGAGCTTATGAAGAGTTGAACAACATTCCCCGCTGAATAACTAAACAAAATAAAAGGGTACCCATTATATACACCTGCGTTTAAAATCCGTCATTCGGGCCTAGACGACATGCGCTGTGCTCAACACAGTCAGGGCAATTATAACGTAAACTATCACCTATATACCACCAAGAAGCAAGACACTAGGAACTAGCAGACACTAGGAACGTGAACAGGTGTAGGGTGTTTTAAAATGCAGTCAACATAAATGTTATAATTGAGGGAACGCCTCTTGATATGATTGCGTAATTACCTGATAAGGTTGTCGCTTCACGTTTGGCGCACGCCTACGGTGATGACTTGTAATGCTGGCCAATCAAACGGAGTTGCGCCGCTCTGGTGGCCCTAGCTTAGCCGGTGAGCTTGAACATTTAGCGAGAGTGTGAACTATCCTAGCCGCACGTGTTCGGATAGACGCTAAGCCCTCGGAACGGACGCACCCGAAAGGGGTTTACGATAGACGTGCGTCTAATGACTTAGACGCGAACGCTGGCCAGCTAACGACGCACCCGCAATCACATGACCCCATCGACTCCCAAGTAAGGCGAAGAGGAAAGAAAGACAAACGGTCCTCTGTAGGCTCTTTTACGACCAACAAAGGGCGAATCACACCCAATGCTATGGGTCACTAATTAATGGAAAATTTCTACCATGACGAGGTGGTAGTTTGTAAAAGGCCATTGTCAAGAAGTGCGTAGTTGGGCCGCGTCTCGGGGTGGCTGAGCACTGTTACGTTGTGGGGAGGAATTATACCCCGCTTCCCACAGCCATTCTGCCGGGGTTTCAGGCGCGGTTTTGCGGGGATTTTGACGGGTCCGCAACAATAAACAACTAACGGAGAAAACCCGGAGTGCTTGGTTTGCACAGACCTTGGCTCAGCAGATTATTAAAAGGGGCATCGGAGATACTGCTGGCCTCTCTTTGGTGTTATCCCTTGAGGTATTTCTCTGTTTGCTGTGTGCTAGACCTTGCAGCACTGGGAAATAATCAGACGCGCGCAGTCGCATTTCAACCCGCTAGGTACTTACTCGAATTGCTATTGACAAAACCCGGAATTGTTTGCGGTGGATTCGTCATATAGTGGCCAATCAATTGTTCGCTAGAAAAATCAAGAAAAGTAGGCAAAATGTCCAACGCCTTCAAACGTTGTTATATTGGACAACTCCAAACCGGTTTGAAGCACAAGGAGCTGACAAAGTTGAACTTTCTGTTTTGAGTTATGCACTGTTTCCACAGAATGCTTTCAAGAAAGAATGCCCAAGCGATGGAAAACTACGACGCTGTGACGGAAGACACACACAAGAATTTCCGAGTATGTTGTTTTTGAGTCCGTTCCGATCAAAGGAACAATGAAGAAAGCCAAGTATTCTGTTTCGTGTAATCAACTACTCTTCTCGAACAAGGATTACAGTGACGCGCTTCTCTAATGGCATTACACGATAAGCATGCGCGCCACAGGCGCGTAGCCTGTTAACGTAAGCATGTGGCAGCTAGCATTCCAATGGTTCAGGACGAGCACCTAACAGACCTTCAGGGTGTTCCAAGCAACACTACTCTAGGCGTTAAGCATAGAAAGCATAGTACAAGGCGCCTTTAGGCTGCAATGCGCATTGCTTGACCTGCTTGTGTTCTCCCTTGGACTTTTCCGCATTATGCCTAGACTATGAGAAGAGTAGAGGCCACAACAGACGCAACCTGTAAGTGATAATCTGTAGCCTAACCCCATGAATTTTCTCCATCAATGTCACCCAGGTTTTCATCTAATCAAGTACCGCAATCATAACACCCGGGAGGTCGCAATCTTATCCGTCGCACGCATCGTCCAGGTGCTAACAGTAGCATTCTTGATACAAATAGTATTTAGCCATTACTGATCACTTATTGATGTTCTGCCGTTCCCTCACTGACACGTTGGTCCAAATGCCGAATGAGCCAATTGGTATCCAGCGCCCTCCGGCTTCTATTTTGCAGTGGACACTTCGTCAATCTTTAAATCTTTAACAAAAGTACAACCTAGCCTACTGACTGGCAGGTTCACAAACCCTAGGTATTCCTCATATAGGATATGGCAGAGCAAGGTTGAAGCCACCCGAGCAGGCAAACTTCAATCCTGACATCTTATCGACCTCTTCATTCCTTGTCTTCAGCTGTACCTTCTATCACTTTCCCAGTTCTTAGACTACTGGGTCCGTGGAAAAGATATTTGGCTCAGTACCTTAGAGGTACGCCTAGTAAAGGCAACCTAGCAGACCTAAGCCTTGCATAAGATGTTGAAAGCTACTGTTTGTGCCAATACACCTAAGGTTAGCATTAGAATTGTCCAAAACCGTCTAACGACCGCGTTAGATGTACCTTCGTACCTAGGTAGACGTCAGTTGCTGGCTGGCCTTAATTGCTGCGTTTTCATTAAACCTGAGCACTAGCTATTTTACTCCGCCGTTTCCAACTACTATGGGTATGTATACAGTGAAATAATATATATCTTACATGTAAATAAATGAATAAATAGTTTATTCTCGAAGTTGTCGAGACACATCAAACCAGGCATGCCCAACATTTACATGCAATTATGTTTGGCAACAAACACGTTGCTATGTATGTAATCGGCGGTAAGCCGAAAGATGTACAGGCTGCGGAAATTGCAAAATTAATCATGAGGAATAAAGTCCTCAATGAATGACGATACGTTGGGTTCTAGCGTGCGTGGTGTAAACGGTCAAGGCACTAGATTGGTAGTGAAAACGATACATGTAGGCCGGGAGTATCTTATTCTTGAACGTGTCAGTAAAATATATTAAATTATGATTCTAGTCGACTTGCCAGTAAGTAGTTTTGGGCAGCGGCTTTATGCAGTGGCGAGTCACATTCGCAACGTCGCAGTGTTGTTAAACGAACCTTTGTGGCTGTTTATAGGGAGAACGCTTGCCTGGCGCAAACCCACCATGTCCTGGAACACTATCAGGAATCGGTTTGTACAATAATGTACAACTGGCAGAACAGCTTGCTGACTGATTTTACCCGCGGTTTTCCGCAGGCAATTGACTTCCAATTTCCTCGGTTATTTATTAGGTATCTTTGGTCAGGGCCGCCATAATGACTGAGGCCAATGGAGGATGGGAGCTCCACGAAGAATCGTCTCTGTGAATGACCAGGTGAGCAAAATGTCAGCTTCTGGAGTCCGGACTTTCAGGTTTATACATAATTTTCGACAGTGTGCAGCCCCGTGTCCAGCTATCATTACTGCACAACGGTCGAGGTAGTGAGTGCAGGTGTATCCCTTTGTTGTACAGCCAAGTTCTTTGTAGGTCCTTGTGTGTTACTATGTCCTGTCCCAGGCAAAAACTGTTTCCCTGTCCAATTCCAGATTCCCAGGCAGTTCCGGACCTAAGAGAAAATGGAAAGTGAGAGACAACCAAGGCCGCAAAGAACAGGAGTGGAAACAAACATTGTTAAACTAATATGTTATAACATTTACAGTGAAGACAAAATGATGCAGCTGGTGCAACAATGATTGTGCTGAAAGTGCCTTTTGAACTTTCTACGAAAGCATTATACGTATAGGATGAGTGCTACCACCTGCATGGAATGCAGAGCTTTGCGCCATTGAGCAAACAGCGCAACATCGGTTTGTTCTGGTGCAACTATTGCTTGGGACGGCAGAAAGCAGAATGCAAAACAGGCAGCGTTTGAATAGTGGACGAACTGCCGGTAGCCAGCCTACTTCGATAGGGGGCACAGAATAAGTACGTGGAGGTGTGAATGGCTTGCGACGAAAGGGATCCAAAGGTCAATTGGTGGTAAGTAAGCGGATAGATAGGACTCAAGCGCCGAGTAATAATCTTTAAGGGATCAGGACCGTAAGACGACACGAGGGTGCTAACAGTATAGTGCTATGGCCGACTGAGATAGTAGCCTGTGAGAGAGCTTACCTTCTACATAAGTAAGTGTCGAAACCTCTGCTGCAAAAACGGACACAGAACAAGAGGTGAGAAGGGATTGATCGATAGAAGTGAAGTAATAAATAACAGCTGAAGGAAAGTGAAGGTGAGTAACCAATGTATACGTAGCTTCGAGCAGAGAAACGAGTTAGCTTAGGGTGCTATAGAAATCGTACTACGGTATGTTGATCCAGGAAAAGCCAGTGAGCCTTTTGGGCACATACATGAGTAAGTGTCGCAAACATAGCATCGAGTAAGTGAGCAATGAACACCCCTAAATGCGAAACAAACGGGCGTCTGTGGGCTCAGCGTATTAGAGTAGTGATGAACTGAGAAGCTAAGAAATGTTAGTTGACGGAAGGGCAGCGAATAGCCGGAATGCAAGTGTACATTAATGTTGCTGAGGATATCAGTACATGAGGCCTAACCACCGCAGCTAGGGTGCTAAGCTTATAGTATCAAACTGGATAGAGCCAGGGAATGCTAGCCTGAGCGCTGGAAGATTGCAGGTAAAATCTCTAAGACAACATAGCGTGTATGGGCTAAATGAACATTAGAAATGCGAGACAAAACAGCGGCTTGCGCTAAATACTTGGATACACTTGCATGACAGAAGAAAGCTAAGAGGATTAGTGGTGAAAGGATAGCAAACGGGAGAAGAGCAAGCGTACAATTTGGTTGTTAAATCGTTCAGAGCATAAGAGGCTAAGGCGCGTCGACGCGAAGCTAATAAAATCATGCTGGGGTGCTAATGGATACAACTATAGCAGCCTGAGTCGGGAGAAGCCAGGGAGAGAGCTAAACTACAATTAATTAGGTGTCGCAGACGAGTAAGTGACAGCTGAGCATCTAGCAAGGAGCAGCCATGCACGGACCGGATAAGATAAGGAAGGTCTCCATAAGAGAGCTAAAATGGTTGAATGAAGAAAGGACGGTAAACAGAAGGAATGCAAGCATAAATTATTCTACTGTGGGAGTCACATCATATAAGACTGAACCACGGCGGTGCGTAGGTACACAATTAATGCAAAGGTGCTGGGATAATACTGCTTTCGATAGATCCAGGGAAAGCTAGTCCAAGAGCTGGACGCTTGCAGGTGAAAATGTCGAAGACGCTACAACAATTAAGAGATATGAGAAAGTCTAGAATAGGTAGGCTAAGGAGCGGCTGTGCCGCGACTTGCCAAAGAGCACTTTAAAAGTTATAAGCCCAAGCATCAGATACTCACTATTGGCATCACTAGTAAACAGGCATAATGCAAACCAGATCATCTTTTTTCACTGCTTTTGCTAGTAAAACACTCGCATTACCGGATTGCAGTTCACTAGCAAGAAAGCTAACCAACGACCGAAAGGCCCCTGGCACACTGGCTGGCTGGACAACCAGCAACCTTCCATCACCACTTTTCTTATCTTGGCCTCCCGTGGCTTATTTATCTCTTACCTGGCTGCATAGCCTACCATGTGTTATGCGTAATGGCGTGTGAACGAGCAGCCACTGATTTTTACTGTTCTACTCCTGATTTACCTTATCACTTTGCTTAGGGTGCGAGAACAGGTCTTGTCAGCAAAACCACAAAGGAACTAGCGGGTGTGACAGTATAGTATTAGTTCCCATTGCCACCTAGATGAATACAGCTGGCACTTGCTTCGAAACTGAAAACTGGGGAGAAATAACTAGAACTTAATCAAAGGGCTGCGCGATAGGGTGCATCAACACATGAGGCATAACAATCCATCATGTGTCAGCATGCTCAATCCCCAGAAGTAGAGTTGGTAATGCCTCACCAACGCAGACCAAACTGGATTTCACGCCCCAAAGCAATTTGCTAAATTTTTCCATACTCATTTCTTTATTATTAGTGGCAGGCGCCTCTAGCTCACTGATGCTGGAGACATAACCTCATGAATATAAAAAATCAACTCTATGAGATAAAACTTGCGAGGTTTAGCCAAGAAATGCGTGTATTTTCCACGCCAAAATATGTCAACTGATCCGAAAGTCTCCTCTGTTACTCAAGTATGCCTGACTCATGCGGCGTTGCTATAAACTTCAGAACCACTTAGAGCCTTAAGAAATACGGAACTCTACATTCCTAGTTGTTTATTTGGCTCAGTATCCACTGAAAATGGTTTGCTGTGGTCTTCTAACGGTGGGTTAATTGTAAGCTTTCCTGAATTCCCATTCTGACCTACTATTCCCTACTGGATTTCTGGCGTTTTCGCACAAAATTATAGCTTATTTGCGTATATTCGCCACGTATGCCTGCAAGGTGTACTTTTGGGTTACCTACGCAGTCCCTAGCTTTTGCGGGGGATTACGGGCTAATTAGAGCGTTTCTGGATAGCTGTCCACCTTTAGATCATATACCGCTTCGATGTGTTTTACATTTTCTATTTTCTGCTATCTGCTTGCAAATCAGAAAGCCAATTATAGCGAAAAAGCATAATCGCCTTATTCGTAGACCATCATTCAAGTGCGAATAGCTTGCAAACTACAGCACCTATTGCATTGTTTTTAATTTCAAAGTAACCAGCGGTTAAAACGTGTCCTAAAAAACCCACGTTCGTGCTACTTTACGCAACATTCTGGCCTTAGAAAAGGTTTTTCATTTAGCTGAGACTTACTAAGGTTGAAATTTTGCGCCGGAACGACATATCAGCGCAAGAAAAGTTGGCTATATACTTTTATTAATTTGTATTTTCCTAGTGAAGCACGCCGCCTTATTATGTTCCTTAACAAATCCTTTTTATTTTTATCTGCATTTCGCGAAATTATTTTTCAACGTTTCCTAATTCGTATCATTCCGCCACTCTCAATTCTTCTATGTGCACACCAACAATTGTGGCATCTGAGCGGGCCACATGTAGGTCTAATTTATCCAAAGTGAAGTAGTGGTGATTTGGATCCTGTTCCAAATAAAAAGGCACAACTACACCTCTGCACAGCTTTCACAACAAAAAACCAGGAGCTCAATATCGCCCGAAGGAACCAGAAACATTTAAAGGTGGGTGCTTACGACCCCCTCAGCTGTACACCAAACAATGCCAATGCATTTGTAATTGCCAAAGAGGAATAAATATGCGCATTTTGCCTACTACCATGCGAGTGCAAAGGATTAATGTAAAGCTTGATCTGAACCCTTAAGGGTGCAGCCTCTAGCCGGTCTAGAAATATAACTATTAATTAATTAATTAATTAAATTTTCTTTCTCTCCACGTAACCTCACTTGACCCAATATACTTAGCTTGATCTTGTATACATACGCCTGTCACCATTAAATAAATTAATAAATAAATAGTATATTCTCGAATTTCTGAGACACACCTGACCAGGCATTGGTACCACTGGTAGACAGGCATCATGAAAATCAGCTCCTCTTCTTTAGCTGCTTTTGCTAGTGAAACATTCGCCTTTCCAGCATCCATTTCACATACACGGATGCTAAGCAACGAACGAGAGGCCCTATCACAAGTACTGGCTGGGCCACCAGAAAAGTTCGAACACCACTTGTCTTGCCTTGGCCATCCATGGGCTATTTATCTTTTAGCTGGCTCCAAAGCCTATCATGCGTTATGCGTAGCGGTGGGCGAATAACCAGCTCCCACTTATTTTTGTTACCCTCCTAGTTTTGATTTACCTTATCACGCTTTGCTTAGGGTGCTATAAAAGCTTTTCTCATGAAAACCATCAAGTAAATACCTGGTGCGACGGTATAGTACTAGTTAACATTGCCACCTGGATGAACACCGCTGGCACTTGCTTCAGAAGTTAAAATTGGAGTGAAATAGCTCGAATGAAGCACAGCTGCACAATAGTTGCATCAACACATGTGGCATAACCACCCCACATGTTCAAGCAAGCTCAATCCATAGAAGTAGAGTTGGCAATGTCCCACCAACGCAGACCAACCTGGATGCCACGCCCCAAAGCATTTTGCTAAAGTTGCCTAAATTTTCTACACTCATTTTTTATTATTATTGGCAGGCTCCTCTAACGCAAAACCGTTGGAGACATAGCCTCATAAATATAGAAAATCGGCTCCAAAACCTGCGATATTTAGCTAAGAAATGTGTGTATTTTCCAGTCCAAAACTTGTCCAATGATCCTAAAGGTTCGTGTATTACTCAGGTAGAACTAGCTCATGCAGCCTTAATATAAACTACAGCACCGCTTAGAGGCGTAAAAATGCTAAACCCTATATACCTAGCGCTATAGGTGGCTAGGTATTCACAGAAACTGATACACATAGGCCGTCTGGCCGCGGGTTACTTATAAGCTGTCCTGAATTCGCGTGCATACGTGATATCCTTTACTGGATTTCTAGTGTTTTCGCGAGACCCTAGCACTTATTTGCCCACACTTGCTATATATGCCTGAAAAGTGCTTTTCGACCATCTACGTTTTACCTAGCTGCTCCCTGGTATTACGGGTCATATAGGGCGTTCCTAGCTAGCTATGTCTATTTAGAACGTTTAGCGCTTGGCTACCTTTTACATTTTTCTGCCATCTGCTTGAAATGCAATGCCATTTGCAGCGAAAAGGCAAGATGGCGTTATTCGTAGCCCACCATTCAATTGCAAATAACTCGAGAACTACTGCACGTATTGCATTGTTTTCACGTGTAACGCAAGCAGGGGTTAAAACGTGCCCTTACAGCTAAACTTTCTGCTACCATACGACATATTCTAGCCGTATAAAAAAGTTTCCTTTTTTTCTGAGATTAACGAAGGTTGAAATTCGGCGCAAGGAATCCAATTCAGAGCAAGGGAAGTTCGGTAATGTTTCCGTTAATATTATTTTTCTGCTGAATTACACCGCCTTAGTATGTTTCTCAACAAACCCGTTGTATTTAAGCAGCATTTCTTGAAACGATTTTTAACCTTTTCCTATTCCTTATAATTCCGCAGTTCCTATTTCTTCCATGTACACACCAATAATTGTGGCGACGGAGCGGGCCAACAAGTCCAAAGGGCTTAGTGAAGTTGCGGTGAATTGTACCTAGTTGCAAAGAAAACCTGTGCAACGACGGCTCTGCGCAACGTTCACAACAAAGGAAAGTAAGGAGCTCAATATCTTACGAAGGAACAAGAAGACGCTCAAGGTGGGCGCCCATGTCCCCATAAATTGTACACCAACCAATGCCGATGAATTCGTAAGTGCCAACGAGGAAAGTTTTACCTACTCCCACACAACAGCGTAGGAGTAAGGTAAAGCCTGACCTGATTCCTTAAGGGTGCAGCCTATAACCAGTCTAGAAATGCACCCATGTATTTATTTCTTTATTTTTGGTTGAATATTATTTACGTTGCATAGACAATTACAGTACAGTCCGTAAGATCGGTATAACCTGTTCTAGCTGCATTAGATCGTACATGCCGCAAAGTGTAGATAAATCTGTCCAAGAAGTTAGACAGATCAACAAAGTCGCTGACACAATTTAGTTTTACCCAATATGTCCATTCATTCCAGTAGTCAACTGTGCGTATCTGCCCAAGAAAAAGTGCGATAGATTGTCTGAGAGCATCGCGCACGTAGTGAATACTAACACCGATCTCCGGGAGGTAAATATGGCCAAAATAATACTGCACCTAGCCAAAGTAAGCTCAAAACCTAAGCCGAAGAACAGAGTTAGACGTTCCAACCGCACTCCAGCGTCTGTGAAGCTAAATCCGTTGGGTCACTCGCACCCAAAATTGGACAAGCCTCAAACATGCCTACGTTTACTTCTCCAAGCATAGACGCTTCAGCAGGAAACTCAGCGATGAGACTGACAGCTTAGAGCCAAAGGCAATCCGGTGCAGCTCACAAGCAGGTAACGTGCGCATCGTTTGCCTTGACGAACAAACCAGAAGTGACACTCAGTTTCATCTACTGTACCGAGCGCGCGTGGCGCAACGCAGATACCACATACCACGCCAGTGGGGCATTCTGTACAACCCAACGTGCCAAAAATGCTATAAAGCCGACACTCGCTAGACAAAACCACGCGGAGCTAACTCTCGTGTGCATCAATTTTCCCTAGTCCAAACCTAACACAATAAAAGGCAAGGTGCAAGACTATAGCTGACAGTGGAGGTCAAGCTGCGAGGCGATTTTTATTCGGATGAAGCCTGGAATGCTGCCAAGCGTAGCGCATAACCCGACCTCCGTGCACACTGGTGAACCTCGAATTCTTCGATTAACTCTAGACCCAGCAGACGCGCCAGAGGATATTTTGCTCCCAACGGTTCGTCTTCGCAACTCACCGAGTGGAGTGCGCATATTGCTCGATTTACATTAGAAAGATCGCCAAACCGAAGCAGTTGACCAACGCGCCATTCCTAATAGCACTAACAAGATAACTCTAGGTTTCACCTACAACGCTTCTAGCTTCCGCGATTTGGCCTACTCTTCTCGCATCTCTGCGCGTATTCAGGGCTTGCAAGGTGTCACTCCTTCTCTTCTAGCTGTTTGCTTGTAGGCTTCCTCACTTACTTTTGCTGATTTGTTGACCTACTCTTTGACACTGTTGTTGTCCATTAGTAACTAGAAAGCTTAACCCAACTGGCACTTTTGACTACTGAAAGCCAGTCCATCAGCGCTATTTCTCGATAGTCTTACCTTCGACTCTTAGTCCTCCGTACATTTCCACTTAATCCGGACCGGCTTTCATTATGCTCAGTTCCCTACACCCATATACCTATGTACATAATAGTTACTATGTGGTCTTATATAATTCCCATCCCGTGAAGTATATTTAAATATCGCCACCTCCGCACTGTATTTTCTGGTTTCTGATTGCAACTAAGCTTGCTTATATAGCCACTTTCTGGTCCCTAGTTGAATTGTAAGGCGGTAAGATAGTACATAGTGAGACTCTTACTGGAACCCTGCTCTGCATCCTCATGAAAGTGATTTGTCCTTTGGGCCATGCCTTCTACTGCGTAATCAAAAAGCATTTCCAGCGTAATATCTCTTACACATTGTACACCAGTTGTCTCAAGTAAATGTCTTAATTAGCAGTTCCCAGATGCTTGGTACAATGACTGTCCTTCCTTGTATTCTCTCAGTCTGTTCCTCCCTTTCTCTTTTCTCTGAGGTCGTGAAGGTCGTTGCGATCCGGGATCGAAACGCGAAACTGCGTCCGTCTGAGATGGGACGAAATAACCAACAAGGACTTACCGGGACCATGGATCCACTACAGAACCAACCATCTGCACCCAACACCTCAACCACCAACGTTCAGTGTGGGTAGCTGGACACGAATACTTCACATAACAGCAAATATACATAAGTAGAGAAGGTGAGATCCCATACACTGGAATTTCTACTGACCATCAAAATCATATTTCCTCCTCGACACCTCAATGTCCAGGTTGGACCGTGACTACCATTTTTCCAGCCAACTGAGTAGGCATTCGACTGCGAATAACTACTTAAAAAATGCTTTATAAAAAGAATGCCAGCCGTACATGGCCGTTCATAGCAATCGACGACAGTGTTCCAGGACGTGGTTGGGTTTTGCCTGGCATGCGTTCTCCCTATAACAAGACACAAAAGTCCGTTTAGCAATACTGTGACGTGGCGGACAAGACTCGCCACTGAATAAAGCCACTGCCCACCCTTACAGACTGGAATACAGACTAGTCATTATTCAATATTTTACTGTCACCTACAACAAAGATACTCTCCACATACATTTCCTAACCCCATCCCACGTACCGTGCCTTTTTACTTACGTATTCTTGAAATCATGTTATTGGCACTCCACTGATGACTTTGCTCCTTATGGGTGCTTCGACTGTTTCTGCAAATTGTACAACTTTTGGCCACCGCTAATTACATGCCTTGTAACGTATCTTTTGCGCCACATGTTTGTTTGTAACTTTTGCTAATACCTCCGGTGGTATGGCTAGATGCATTAAAGATGCAAATATTTATCTATTTATTTTATTTATATTTGATCTTGGTGTTTCCGAGCTTCTGCATTCTTCTGATCACTATGCGCAAACACATAACCGAGAGCAGTGGTGCTACGTCCGCGAAGCACGCTCAGTTGACAACGTTATTGCTAAATCTCTGACAAGAGTTTCGTCATCATCTAACTACAAGGGCTGCGGTCCAAGACTAACAAAGTAATATTAGATTTCGATCGAATGACGTCAGTTCTGTTGGATTGTTAGGTAAAGTTTCGAGCCAGGTTGAAAACAGAGATCTGGCCAAAGGCAGCAAGCGAACGAGCAAACGTCGTAAGCAAGTAGATGGAACTTGCAGCGACTGCACCTTCTTTATCTGCATAGTCCTACGGCGAGACCGACACAACAGTAATCACGGCACAAAACAGGAGGGAGCACAGCACGAGTGAAACTCTGTTCAGTAACCCACAATAACGCCTTGCAACTTGACAGATATTTACAAACCAAAAATGGTTAATGGCCGGCCACCTAAAGGCAGGCTTAAAACTACCACAAAGTTGACATCCATCAACGCACTTCTAACAACCAAAGCCTCATCTCGCCTGTGCACAAACGAGCAAGGCCCACTAAGTAAGTTAGTAGAAGTTAGAAACCTCCATGCTTTAAAGGCGTGAACTCGTCATGATTATTGAGGTCTAGTTAAAACTGGAGATAACCGATTCTGAGATCAATATACCTGTAGGTTTTTGCTTCAGTCCGATAGAAGCAGAAGGGGTAGCGGTGTACTTCTTTATTATAATGCCAACCGCCAATGAGAGGTTATCGATTAACCGGAAATCCGAGATCCTGATTCGCTTTGGTGCCGCCTATGGTTGCGAAACAAGGATAGATGACTTCTGGCCATAATTTACCGCCCTCCAAACTCAACTTTGGAACTAGACACCTGACTAAACCACATTTTTCAGGTTGCTTTGAAGAAGTCATACACCCAACTTCTTATCACTGGAGACTTTAATGTGCACGAGATAGAAACGTTAGCAGACGTAGATACACAGTTTACAGCTTGCTTGCAAAAGTGACCTGCTAAACACCCCATGTACAACCAAGTAACCTCACCCATCAGATTTCGAACTACTCAAAAGCCGTCGATACTGGATAGTGTGCGTGCTAACGAAGGACTCATGGCTGATGGGCTAATTGCAAGTACTCTACTGGGTCGTAGGGATCACGTTACTCTACTAGTTGACTATATATGCTATGCGGAGTATTCTGAAAAGGAGGCTGATTAGGTGCCTATTGTCACGCACAACAATATGCTATTAACGCTTGTTAAGGACACGTCTTGGACTTTCTTAACCGAATTCCCCCAGATGTTGCCTGGGTAAGCTGTACGAGGACGTTTAACACAGTGGTAGCGCGTGTAACGGAACAGAAGCCCTTCCACCGCAAACACAAGCAAAGTCAATTTTGAAAAGCGGCACTCGTAAATGCATGTCACGGAGAGTTCGGGCATGGAGATATCACCGGGACTACTCGAGTGCCGAAACCTGGACTGCATACGTGACATATCGTAACTTCCTTGCGGAACTGATCCGCGAAGACATGGTCACGCATCAGGTGGAGTTAATGAAGTGATTCTGCCCAAACAGTAAACTTCTGTGCGGGCGCTTTAACGGCCTTCGAATGGTGAAGCGGGGATTCCAGCACTAGTTACGACTGATGGGCGCGCGTGGTCAGCAACGGAAGCAGCTGCTCTCCTAGTGCTTCATTACTCTTAAACCTTCCAGCAGGTAACGAGACAAAATATTTCCTCGTTTCCAATATTCCGCCGTCGGGTTTAAATAAATAAATAAATATTTTATTCTCGACCGTGCGAAGCACGTCTATGGAGGCATGAGCAGGTATGTACAATTGTATAGATATTTTATGGCAACTATAACAGGGGCAGAAGAAAATTGTTCAAATTCCCATGATTAAACCTATACAACAGTAAAAATGCGAAACCATTATTTGGCCTTCGTGGGATCGGAACCAGTTTGTTATGACATAATCAACCTGCCATATAACGCAGTCATACCTCGGCTAATAATAGATGGAGAATCCTGAATGATCCGTTGAAAGATATTTGAAGAGCACGCTCGTGAGAGCTATGACAGTATAGGGAGTTCGTGCATAAGTAACGCAAACGGTTACCGTGAAATGGTAGAAAGTAAAGAGACGCAAGTATATGTGTGAACTCGAAGAAAGAAGAGACAACACGCTATGCATCTGTAGAAATTACAGTGTAACGAACCTACATAGAATGGTGACGCCAGTTGACTTGCCAATGTGAAGTTATGGGCTGTGACTTTATTCCGTGGTGAGTCACAATTGCCACGTTGCAGTGTTGGTAAACGGACATTTTTGGCTTTTTATAGGCAAAGTCTTGCCAAGCGAAGACCCACCACGTCCCGAAACACTGCCGCCGCTCCATTAACTGGCAAGTTATAAATGGCTATGTTTCTTTTTGGAAGTTTGTCTGCTCGGTTATTCGTAGTGGAGTTACGTCCCATTTTTCTGTTGGCTGATGCGTTAGGCAAGTGCCTATTAAGTTCCTGGGTCCTGTCTTGTTTTGAACGAATGGCTGTGCCCGACTGGTAGGTTAGGAACTAAATATTCTTTCGAAAGATGATGTGTTGACCAATTGCAGAACCACGTGAAGTCTCCGAGGTATATACAGTGAAATATTTTGTATTGTTTTTGATATGTTTCCAAAACGCAAATCGCCGACCACCCGGGGTAGGTCGTAAAATCGATTAGAAATATAGGAAACCATGGCTAATTGAGCGGTCAAAGCGGATTTAAGAGCTTAGAGGGACCAAGTGTTCTGGCAATGTGTCGGTAGGAGTATGTGCCTTCGGAAGTCAAAAGGTGTGCTCCAGGCATGTGGTATGTGGAAGAGATAGTGTTGCAAACTAAACCCGATGGTTCAAGCCGCTGAATAATTGTATCCCTGCAGGATAACGTACGAGTTGTCTGTTTATTAAGTTCTAAAAACGGTTGCTAATGTTCCGCTCATGTCCAGATAATGGAACTGTTGTCGAGACTATGGACGATTCCTTGGGTGCGTATCGTCGTACCTGTGACCAACTTAGAAAAAAGGCAGGGAACAGAGACAGTCACAAAGACGGACGAAAGGAATGCATCTGGAACGCAGCCAAGCAATTGCAGAGAGGACTGAAATATTGTACCAATATAAATGTAATTGTTGGTTAAATATCGCATATACTCATGTACCATAAGTGGCGCAATACGGCGAGAAACAAGCAGAACACGGATCAGTAGAGAATGGAAGATTGTTTTAAATTACGAATGAAGATGATGCGGAGTTTGAGGGGTCCCAACACGCGTACGCCCAATCTGTGGGACCCACAGCAAGGAGGACGAGGTGTGCACATTAAGGGAAGTAATATCACTGAGAAGCAGTGACAGGGACACGTTTCCTTAGTCCTACATTGGTAGGAAGTTAAAAAGTCAGGGAGCATAAACGCATGAAAGTTAGTGTCGAATGCAGAAAGAAGGCAACAGAAAGCACAGGAAGGAAAAAGTGGTGGGTAATATAGGTTCTCTTGAGGAAAGTGGAAAAGCCGACGACGTGTTACAGGTGATGATTCATCCTTATTAAGAAAATGAAGGGTGAATAATGCCCAGTGATATAATTGAGGTAGGGTGGCAGAGCGTTGCGCCGAAATAGGTAGATAATATGCGGGCAAAGCACAAAGGATGAGTGGCACAGTGTTGGGACTACAGAGCCTAAACCCTTTATGTCTCGTATGTCTGGGTGCAACCAGAATGAAGGATATTGGGCAGAAGAGGATAGATTGGAGCTAGGCCCAAAAAGTTCTCCGTCCAATTGAAAAAGGAATCAGACAGAGGGCGCAAATTGGAACTAATGAGTTCTGGAAGGAAAGTATACATTAGGGAGAAGTGAAAAGCTTACAATGGTTTCGAGAGGTTGTGAACTGACCATTGGATCTGTTCATGATTCATCGGTAAGGCTTCAGCAGTCAGAAAGGAGACCATGGAGACGCGACTAGCATGTGGGTTCATAGAGAGAAAGCACTATTATTATTGCCGGAATGCTAACAGCGAAAGTCGGCAGGAATAGACTTGTAAAGAATGTAAGGGGAATAGAATAAGAAAGCTAAATCACGATCAATAGGCTCATGAGGTGAGAGGCACAGAGTGTTACGTTGGCAGAACCTAGAGCATTAAGATCTCAGATGTCCGAGATGGGTCGGAAAGCGGGAGAACGTTTAGCCAAGGCCGGAAAAGTCAGAGGAAGGAAATTAGAACACCAAATTAAGGTGGGAATAACAGTAAGGAATATCATAAGGAAAGAAACTGTGCGGGACGAGGGAGGGTATATAAAACGCCAGTTAGTGTGTAAAAAGCAGCTTTCAGGCTGAGGGATAGAGAAGGTTGTGACAGCACAGCCTAGATCGTTTACGTTTCGAATGTCTGCAAACAGTCCGATAGTAGGAGACCGGTCATACTAGGCTAGATTAGAGGCAGATCCGAAGAGTTGGCCGTCCGGTTGATATAGGAAGGCAAACAGGGATCTGGAAAATTAAATAATGTGGTCGGGAAGGAGGAGGCTATTAAGGAGAAGTGGAAAGCCTACAAAGCTCTGGAGGTGTTGCTAACAGACCTTCGGACCTGCTGAGGGTTCAACCTTATGAGCTCAGTAGTCGGAAAGCAGGCGACCATATAGATGAGAGGAGGATATCGGCTCATGGCGAGAAAGCCGTACAATAAATGTCGGAATGTTAACAGAGCTTCAACAGAATAGAAGCCTTAAGGATAAAAGGGGATATAATAATGATGAATCATGAGCAGTAGTGCTCTGGAGGCGGGGGAGACAGAGCGTCGCTTTTGCAGAGGCTAGATCATTTATGTCATAGAAGTCCGAGGGTCGGAAGGCAGGGAACGGTACAGACAGAACCAGATAAGTCAGACATGGAGTGTGAAACATGGGCCTTTTGGCTGAGAACAGAAAAGCCAACCATATGCTCCAGGAGACGTGCACCGACCGTTGAGTCTGCCGATTCCGACTCATTAGGGTCACAGAAGCCGGAAGGTGGGAAATAACTGGGACAAGGCTAGAATGCCACCCCATAGGGTGAAAGTTGCATTAGTAAAGTCTGAATGCTGACGGTGGGCATCAAGACAAATGGAAAGGTTAAGGGAGAAAGGGCCATGATAATAAGGTTGCAACATGACCAGCAATGCACTTGCGGTGAGAGTGACAATACTTCGTCGGCTGAATCTGGAAGATTTAGCTCTCAGAAGGCCGAGAGAGGTCAGAAAACAGGAGGCAGTTCAGGCAAAACCACATAAGTCAGCAAGCTGGTGATAGGCCGCCAAAGTAAGGTGGGAATAAAGTAATGAGTATCATCAGCAAGAAAGCAGTTTGGGACGAGAGTGGCTATATAAAAGGCAGTTGCATACCGATGCAAGGTCTCAGGATAAAAGGGACAGAATACTGGGACCGCAAATCCTAGATCGTTAGCCTTTGGAGTGCCTGGAAGTAGTCAGAAAGCAGGAGGCTGGTCAGACGCCGCTAGAGTATTGCAAAGCACGAAACATTACCTGTCCAATTGAAAAAGGAATGCAAACAGAATGAGGAAAGGAAAAGGCTCTATTGATGAAGCCTGGAAAGACCAACGATATTCCCGATGTGACGTGAAACAGACCGTTTGGTCTGCCGACTTCTGGTCATTAGCGTCACAGAACTCGAAAGGTAAATCATACAGACCAGACTAGAATGTCGGCTCATGGGGAGAAAGTAGTACTAGTAAGCTCTGAATGCTGACGGAAAGCATCGGCAGAAAGGAATATGTTAAGGAAAAGGGGGTATGATGATTAGGATGAGTCATGACTAGCAGTGCTCTAGAGGGGATGGTAACAGTTCGGTGCGTCGGCCGTGACTAGATTAACTAGATCTCAGAAGTCCGGGAGAGGTCAGAAAACAAAAGGCCGTTCAGACAACACAAGGTAAGTCGGCAAGATGAAGCTAGGCTGCCATATACAGGTGAGAAGAAAGTAGTGCGTGGCATAAAAACAGAAGCACTTTAGGACGATAGTGGCTACATTAAAAGCCGTTAACCTCGAGGTGATGTGAACACACCGCAGGATCTTTTAATCCATGGTACTTAGGGTCACCGTAGTCGGAAGCAAAGAGATCACTGAGACGACATTATAATGTCAGCCCAGAGCGTGAAAGCCGTAGAATTTGGGTCTAAGTATTAAAGGATATCATCGGCAGAATAGACATATAAAGGAAGACGGGGGATATAATAATAAGGATGAATCATGACCAATAATACATTTTAAGTGCGGGTTACAGGACGTTACGTTGACAGAGCCTAGGTCACGTAGATCTCAGAAGTCCGAGGTGGGCTAAAAACAGGAGACCGTTCAGACAAGTCCGGATAAGTCAGCAAGGTAAAGCTAGGCCGCCAAATAAGGGCGTAAAAGTAATGAGTGTCACCAGAAAAGAAACAGCTTGGCACGAAACTGGCTAATGCAAAGGCAGTTAGCCGGCCGAGCAGAAGGTCACAGGTTGAGAAGAACAATGCTGGGACCTTAGAGCCAAGGTCGTTAACGTCTAGGAGGTCCGGAAGTGATCATAAAACAGGAGGTTGGTCAGACGGGACTATATTAGAGCCAGGCCTGAGGATTTATCTGACCAAGTTAAAACGTAATGCAAACAGGGTGTGCGAAAATGGAAGAATTGGGAAATGGTGGCCAAGCCTACAGAGGTCTCCAGGTGTTGTGAACAGACCATTGGAGCTGTCGATGATTCATCGGTAAGGTCACAGTAGTCGAAAACCAAGGGACCATTGAGACGATACAGGAATGTCGGTTCATAGAGAGAAAGCCGTAGTATTAACGCCGGAATGCTAAGAGAACGTCAAAAGAATGGAAGTGTTAAGCAAGGAAGGGATGTAATAATAAGGATGAATAGTGATCAGCGATGTGCTTGAGGTAAGAAGTACAGTGCATTAGGTATTTAGAAGCTAGATCATTTAGCTCTCAAAAGTCCGAGAGGGGTCAGCAAACAGGAGACTGTTCAGCTGAAACCGGGTAGAGCAGCAAGTTGATGGTATGCCGCCAAATTAATGCGGGAAAAAAGTAATGAGCCTCATGAGAAAAGAAGCAGTTTGGGTCGAAAGTAACTATAGGAAAAGGCAGTTAGCATGCCAAGGAAAGGTCTGAAGATAAGGAGACCAGAGTGCTGGGACTGCAGAGCCTAAATCGTTGACGTCGCTAATGTCTGGGGGCAGTCAGAAAGCAGTAGACTGGTCAGACATGCTAGATTACAGCCAGGCCCGGAGATTTATCCGTCAAGTTGCGTATGCGGTGGTGGTGTGCTAACATGTCCTATATGCGAGCAAGTTCTCGTTCCCAGAACTCGTCTTCAGCAACGCAGCTGCCCAGAAGTTCCGCCACCTTTGGGACGCTGAGTAATCGTTTTATGGACGAAAAGCATTCCACTGCATTTTTTGATGCTCTGACTGTTCCTGGTAGCTTGTTCCATACGTGTGCATATCAATAGAGGAAGAAGTTTGAACGAATGTTGCGACGTACGTTGGGAAGAGAGAATGACTGAGGTTTTTGCGTATGGGGTAACGTGTGTCACCCCTCGGTTGAAAAGGTTCGCCTATGTATGAGTCACAGGTTTTGAGAAGTTTGTATAAAAATACGAGGTTGACTTTAGCCCAGCGCGGCCAGAGAGGCTCCAGGCCAAGTAGTGTGCAGCGTCCTTGATAGTTGAAGGTAGATGGGCCAAGAAGGTGCTTAGTGAAAGACCGCTGGAATTTCTCGATCCACAAACTACCACCTTTCTTTACTTGGAGATAACCATCGAGCAGTACGCTACAATCGTTCGAGCACATACTTTGTAGAGTATCAGCCGAGACTCAGCCTGGCTTACTGACTTCAGTATATAACTATTAATAGATCTGGCTTTGGCAGAGCTATAGGTTGCTTGTTCAGAAAATGTTAGCGAGCTAGAGTAAGGTACACCGGGGTCGCGCAGTGTGAAGCTGTAACCTAAGGATGTGCTGTTAAGTCTTAGGGTGTTGTGTGGTATAGTGCAACGGTAGGAGAGGACATTGCACTTTATTAGTAAGGATTCTGGTCTCCAACTATCAAACCAATTTTCGAGAGCGCGAATAGCGTTCTGAAGTTTTGAGAGGCCATTTTGTATGCAGATAGGCTCAAACGAAGATACAACCTGGATATCATCCGTAAAGACGCAGGGAGTGTCGTACCGAAAGACGCGGAAGACGGCATTATTGTATAAGAGGAACAGGAGAGGGCCAAGTGCACTACCTCGAAATACTCCGCTAGTTACGAGTGATCATCTGGAAGATGAATTACCTAGATTTACTGAGTGCGTTCGGCTAGAGGTGAGAAGAAAACCAAGCAAGAAGGTGGCTAGAGATGCCGAATGCAGCTAGTTTCATCAGCAGTCCATTTTATGGAAGGCGGACAAACGCTTTTTTCATGGCCAAGAAGATAATGACTAGCGCTTGCCCCGAGTCAATGGAGTGTGCCACGTAGTTCAAGAATTCATACTGGCATGCCTGACAAGCTTTAGCCGGCAAAACCTGTGTTAAGGCCTAGTTATGAGCTTGCGCTGCAGTAGGAAATGAAGCATTCCCAACTTGTTTATCCTTTCCAAACCCTGGACGCAAAGGTTGTGTGGCTTATAGGTCGATAGCTGTTGATATTCGGGCGACAACCTCGAACTTGACGGGGAACGAATATGAAGTGTTTTCCTATGGTTGGGTAGCTTCCCCTCGTCATGGAGAGGTTGAAAAGGTTGAGAAGAAGGATTGGAATATCCGGGCCTCCGAGTAACAGTAAGAAAGATGGGACTCCTTTTGATCCGGGGTTGTGTGTCAGCTTCAGTGAGCGTAGAGCTTGACTGATATTGTTCAGGGTGAAATCAATGTTGTGAATGCGATCGTCTGTAAACTTTACAATCGTATTCTACAGTAACAAATTAGTGCTGATGAAGGCATCACAGAAGTGTGGGATAGTGAACCCGCACAAACCTGCTGCGTCAGCAATAACCCTTTTATTAGGAAGCAAGAGTGCGTTAATGGGCAAGTCGTTGCGGCCACTGCAATGCTTCATAAGTTTTACAAGTGACAGCCTTGTTCGCACTGCACAGCGCCGTTGGTTCAGCTAAAGTATATCCGTTGCTTTACGAGTTCCTTCATTCCACTATTATTTCCTTTATACCATTTAGGTGGAAATCCTTAGTATTCTTGTAGCGAGAGCGCAGTTTTTGAAGCGTAATTGTACTTTTACGCATGGGTGCGTCATCGGGATTTTGACGTATCCTGATGGAGCGCTCCAGAGGGGCTAGGATATCAAGGCAACTAGTGAAGTTATTGTAAAGTTCACAGGTCGCGGTATCCGTACTAGTTGCCAGGAATAACGTGTCCCAAGCGGCGGCACTGTGAATTGAACAGGGCCTCCCAATTTATATGCTGGAGCGGCCTAAAAGCAGCTTAGACAGGGCTAACAGGATGACGGAATTTGGGTAGCTTGAGGGATAGCCTCACAACCTTGTGGTTGCTGCCCGGAATGTTTTCTAACACGCTGGCAGTTGCATGCTGCATACCGTTTGTAGATATTAGATCCAGGGGTTTGGACTGCCTTGTTGATGCCCGCACATGCTGAGGCTAGTCATGTGTGCAGTCAGTGTCTACGAAGCCCCATACCTGGATGGTGCTGATTGAGTAAGCCACGAGGTGCGGGGCATATCAAAGTCTCCGCCGATTATTTTATGACGGGCGGGAAGGAATGCAACTTCGTGAAAGAGATTAGCAAATCCGTCAGCTCCAGTACCAGTCGGATGCGGTGAGTTGTAGATGCAGCCTTTCAGCAGGCCAACTTGGCCTCCTATGGCCCGAATCCAGGCAGAATTTTCGGGAATTCCAAGTGGTGTGGTTTAGAAGGAAGACGCGTGGGATGCGTTGCTGACGTATGTAAGACAACCGCCGCCACGTTGATTGATGCGTCCGCTACTGAAAGTCCTGTACCAGGAATGCGCAGCGGAGCATCAGGCATATCAGCTGCGTGCTGCGTTTTACTTATCAGCACCACATGCGGACTGAACAGAAGTACGGGGACGCAAGTGTGTCTATTTCATTTTTGATAAATAGATCATTGAATAGTAGGATTGTATACGAGTCAGTCGGATTGGTCTGGATGTGGGATTCGGCCCCCGGCGCACTTGACGAACCCCGTTATGGTGAGAAGCTTGGTTCTAAGCGCGCATAAACGACGAACCTGAGGAATGTAAGGCAAGTGGCTGGCGATGGTCATGGACAGTATGTTGAGGGGGTGGGTAATATGTATGCGGGTGTGTATAAGTTTGAGTTGTGAGTTCAAGCACGCGGTCAGGTGTAGTGTAGTGGTTCAAAGACGTCCCTCAATCGGATGGAGCCGACTGGACGGCGTCACTTGCATCATGTCCAGTAGCCGGTTTGGGTGATACAGCGCAGTATGTTGATCTAGGCATGCTTGGGTCGAGGGTTCGCACCTTGTTGCGTTCCATACAAAAGTGTCTAAGAGAGCTGTTTAGGCGATTCACGGAGTGATCGCAATTGGTGGTCGAGTTATAGATTTGCTGGAGTCAGAAGGCCAAGTAGGGGCGTGGTTTTGCCACTCATAGTGTTAAAGTGTCCATGTGGCCGTTGTCTGTGTGTCATTGTGGCTGGACCTGCAACGGAACCCGACTTTCTCGGAATTGAAATACGAAGTAAGTGGCTTACAGTGTTGAGTAGATGCTTCTGGCGACCTGGCTGTTCCAGTTTGGTGGTCGCATAAGTAGGCTAAGGCCCAGCATAGGGTAGTGGGAATTTTGGTACGTCCGTGCGAACCGACTGGGTGTTTTGCTTAATCGGTAACCACCGGGGTTTGTCAGCCATGTCGGAACGTTTGCTTGTTGTACCTTTGATGTACTGTTTTGGCTTTGATGGAAACCGAGGAGTCTTAACAACCAAACATCGTCGGTGAGGGTTGCTGGACGTTGGAGTCGGACCAGTGGGATAATGCGCGGAGCCTTTTATGACACTGGTAAGGGGCATGTAAGGCGACAAGAAGGCAATGCTCTCAAGTTCTGATTTCGTGTCACACATGTCTGACAGGTTAAATGAACGCTGACGGTGTGTTTGTCCACGGCTGCGCTGGTTGTTGCTGTCATTGAAACAGTCCCGGTTTAGATGTTATTACTGCATTCTTGGTTACCAGACAGCTCCAGTACGGCGGGGTCTACTTGTAGCTCTTGTGTTACATCCATATTCACATTATAAACCATCGAAGAGCAAGCGGTAGGAGTTGCCATTTGAAGAGTGTTAGGCAGTTGCGCTCCCTAAGGTAGGGACGTTTGCGTTGTCCTTTTGATTAATTTTGAATCAGATAGAATAGACAAATGCAGCGGTGTTCTCTCCGGTTTTAGCAACCTTGGCCCCAGATTAGGCAGATGTCTTAGGAGAAACCGGGCGTCACTGAACCTTCTAGCAAAGTCGTGGCTGCAAAGCTTGATCAAAACTGAGCATCATCGGCCAGAGAGTTTAAGCTTCCAGTGGCTGTGCAACACCCCTGTGGCATTCGGCAAGCAGCTAGAATTGTATGCAACACTTCCATGAGAAGCAATTTGTCTTGTACATTGAGTACAATAGCTTGGTTGGCGCGGTGCATGCGTTCACTGACTTCGTGCTCAAGATTGCTCCATAGTTCAACGGGTGCAAATATAAATGACATCATTTCCAAAGTTTGCTGTTTGGTTAAGTTGGCAAACGTATGAGCTTGTCAAGGGTATTCGTAATAGTTACAATGTAACGTTTCAGCTCTTTCACTTGACGTTCGAGGGCAGAAACATTTTTCAAGGCATCCGCTAGTGGATTCGAGGGTATAACTTTGGCTACCGCGTTTGGGCTGGACTAGTCTTGGCGGCCGCCAACGCTGGAGATTATCCTGGATTCTGGACAGGTAGGGTGGCACGCGAAGTTTGCCAATCAGGTTGTAAATAATAGATATAACCACAGAAAAACATACTGGTATAAGGAAAAATGAAACTTTTAACATGACAAACGACAGTGGAAACTGTTTTGGGCAGTATGTCAAAAGCGAAACACAGGAGTTCGTAGTAGGAATGTGTTGCATTAAAGTAACGCAAAAGGTGCTAAAACGCTGTTGTATGCAACGCAGGGTAAAGAAAGATGGAAAGCAACGGCAACGCACGTTTCAAATTTTGCGGAAGCTGTGTTGCAGAAGTTGTTATCCTTGCATATCCACAGTTCTCCTTGAGTAGACAACGTCCGATCAAATGCTTTGCAGACCGTAGCTAGAGAGCTATCAGAACTATTGGCTGTTTTCTATCAGCGATGTCTAGAAGAGAACCATATTTTACCAGTATGGAAGCGAGGGGTCCTCATTCCTATATCTAAAGGGGAAGCCGCACTGATCCTACCAACCACCGTCTAATAACACTGCTTTCTGTACTATCCAAGCTGATGGGATCGGTCATTGCAGATACGCTGATGCAGTAGCTAGAAAGTCACAATTTAATAGCCCCAGAGCAACATAGTTTTCGTCAAAAGGTCTCATGTAATTCTAACCTATTAATTGCAAGTAATAGCTGGACTGAAGCCATTGACGATGGAGCAGGTCAAGGTTGTCTGCTGGACCTTTCCAAAGCGTTTGATCGCTAAGAACAACGAATTCTCCTCCAGAAGATCGGAAACTATGTACTTGGCAACCCAATCCTGATTTGGATTAGCAAGTTTTTACACAAACGACGGCTAGCGGTGAGAGTCCGAGAAATTTTGTCCGATGCTACCGATATGGTGTGTGGTGTGTCAAAACGCCCGGTGTTTAGACCTCGTCTACTCCTGATGTTCATTCCGATTTGGCAAGAACAATTGTTTCTGATTTCCTAGCTTTTGCCGATGATGTCAAGATGCGGCGAATGATCAGAGGACCGGGTGACCACGAACGGCTCTAGTGCGATCTAAATCCGGGGTTAAACTGCTCAGTACAAAGCGCCCTACCAGTCAAGCTAGACACACGTCGCGTTGTGCCATTACGCCATAGATTTGACTAATGAATTTGCTTGGGGCACATGTATTGCAGACCAGCTCCCAGGTAAGTGCCCATGGTGTGCTCGCATAGAGTGACCTCAACCATTCAAAACAAGCTAAGGTAGCTTCAAAAAGAGGCAACCAGCAGGTCGGCATGCTGCGAAGTGCATTCGTGAGATTTGCCCCATCAATCATCCTAATGATGCACCATTCTTACGTGCGCGCGCGTGTTGAATTCGCTATCCAAGCTTGGCAACCATGGTTGAAGCGCGACCTATGGGTCTTAGAGGTACCACAACGAAGAGCAACAAAGAAGGTAAAGGGCCTGCGCTATCACTCTTACCGCCGAAGGCAGCATTTGCTGGGAATTTGCAGCGGACGCTACCGAATGCCAAGCGGCGATCTCATATTATCGTACCAAATAGTGTGTGACCCCAACCACGTATGCTGTCATTTGCCAAAACTTAGCTACGACACGTAGCTCAGGGGTAACCGCTTAAAATAGAATGCACCACATAGTCGTCTAGTGTGTTAGCGTAAATACTTTTCCATTTCGGTTTACCTACTATGGAACGCACTCCAAGGCTCAGTTGTAACCTCTCCTACCTAGTATATTTTCAGAAAACGGTTAGACGTTGCTATTGGCTCCCACAATTTTTACATAAACTACTTGTTTGTGGATTACGCCGTGCATGCTTTTCTACAGGCTTTTTGTTCTAAAGGATAGCATTATCTGTAAATAAAGCTTTTTATTCCCGACAAGGCACGATCATTTTAACAAAACAATGAATGATCAAGAACTTGCAAAACTCCGATATGTTTGCCATAACAGTGCTTGTTTGTGCAGAGAGAATGTAAGTATGTAATTGTGTGTGCATTTATGTAGCTGTGTAATTTGCGCTTGTAACTATGCTGCTCCATTCTTGAATGTTTGCTATCGTCAGTAATGTGCGAGTAGAAGATTGGTGTCCTTAAGTTGGAGAGGATTATCCAGATATCCACGAGGCAGTGACCTTATTTTGTGGCGAACCAAGACCGCCACGTCACAATGTTGTTAAGCAGACATTTGTGGCTTTTTATATGTACTACGCTTGCCAGGCGAAAACTCACCACGTCCTGGAACACTGTTGCCGAACTATTAGCTGGAACGGGTTAAACCCGAAACACCCAGCTGGCACCACGAGGAGGTTGTTCGGCTAGCCAGCCACCTTTGAGGACATACCTGCGACGCTCACCTGGAAACGGAATCGACACAGCACAAACAAATGCTCCTCAAATGGCAATCCTGACACACTAAAGGAACCCAGCAAACTACTCAAATAAATGCAAATCATCTGAGGCGCCCGGTTTCAAAGCTCCAAGTTCTTGCAGTCCACTCCTAAGGAGACAAGTGCCCAACCATAGGAACCAAATTGGCGAAACACGGTTACGAATATCCGCGCGGATAGTCGGTCAGGTGCAAGCTTGTCCATGTCAGCATATCAGTCCGCATTGTTCCAGGACGTGGTGGGTTTTCGCCTGGCAGGCGTTTTCCCTTCAAACAGCCACAAATATCTGTTGAACAAAATTGCGACTTGGCGGGCGTGACGCGCCACTCAATAAAGTCACTGTCCCAACCACGCATTAGCAAGCGCTTCCATACCACATGTCACCAATACTGTGCATCTATCCGCTCTGGAACGCCTACGCCCACCTTTTGAGCAGTGACATGCAACAATTCTAAAAATATTTCTGCAGTTTTTCCTCAAGCTTCACTCATCTGACCCGCACTGAGTACACGACCTCATCAGACTAGTCCCTCAGCAACCTACTCCACAATAATGATTTGAATCTTATCTCTATATCTTGCATTATGAAAAGGTAGACTTTATACCGTCTTTGGGCCAAATGGACCCCCACTACTGACTGCATCTGTCCTACTCCCGCCCTTCGTCTTGCTAATCATGCTATCATGTAAAACGTTGCAATATGCTGACCACGCCCAAAAGGGTGCTTCGCTTTCCCGATAAAAAATATTTATTTATTTAATTATGTATTTAAGTGAGCGATCATATTTTACATTTCGCACGCTTTATATCAACGACCACTGCACCCTGGTGTATTTCTGAACGTTTAAGCTTTATTTTCTTTCAGTTTGACACTTAGGTTATGTAGAACATTATTTATCACAGCAGACCTTCGGTAGATGACGGATATATCTTGCTTGCTTCGTATTCCCTCAACCATCCTACGCGACGTGCCAAGCACTCCCTTTTATTCCTTGATAAATCGTTTATGGTTAATTGTATTGTCTTAAGAGCACAAAATGAAGGAAAACTGCCAGGCAAATAGATATCCTGAGCGATGTTGCGCAAACGTGCGCATTGTTGTTCCATCCCGACAAAGTATAATGTGCAAGGATGAGGTTGGAATGCAGAGAAGCATTACCGTAGCTGTGCAACCGTTTAACCATTCTAAAACCTTAACTTTTGAATGTAAGCTCTTCGCATTGTCCATCGCAAACGTATCTGCATAGGTCCAACTTTAGTATCTGTACCGCCAGAGCGATTATGTAAAACGGCACATCCAGGTTTAGAACTCCGGTTGAACGGCTGACATTTCGTTTGCGTATGCTGGGCTTCATGTATACTGTGGCACAGCAATGACCTCTACCGTGTGAAGCGGTAACCAAATTTACCTCAATTCACTAGCAAAGTTAATCCGTACCATCACTATCGCAAACAACCCTTAAGTACTTTATTTCAAAGCCGAGGTAAACGACGAATAGTATGACACAAGTTGTTACCAAATGTACTTTTCGTGCTTTAGTGGCAGCAAAATATCCATCTAAGCAGCGAAAGGCAATACAGCAGTCAGCTCTCACTCTAAGGAGAGCATTCCAAGTGCCTGAGTAGTGGCTGGCTCATTGCTAATCGAAGCTAGTTCTCTATAAGCTTGAACATACAGCGAAAGCACACAAATAGCAATGCTGACAGTCTGGGTAAGGACTACACGTAACAAGTCATTGTTGGCTCCATGTAGATTACATGGAGCGACCCACTGACTCTCCAACCTTCATTCTCTTCTACCGTCTGTTTCTTAAAGCTTGGCTCGCATGTCGATTTCTTCATCGAAACTGTAGGTGTCCAGTATTGGTCAAACGTCTTAATGACAAGGCTACAGCAGCCACTGATTCGTTCTTTTCTAGAGCCACTATCTCTGCTTAACAGCAGCTAGTCGCTATAGCTCCCATCTAACTTTGCGGATATCCGGAGCTCGCTCCCTCTTACAACGTTCATTCTCTTGGATTGTTTGCGTCACAGCTTAGCTGCTCTATTGACCTATCACTTACCTTCACTGGCCTATAGATACACTCATCGACCCTATAGGCATACACTAGTGACAAAGCGTCTGATTGGAATAGCTGCATCTGGCGACTGAGTCACTCCTTGCGCCACCATCTGTCGGTCGTCATAAATTCGGCATCTCTCTTCAAAAGTAGCTAATAGTCACTGGCCCCATGCATATGCGATGATCCAGTGCTTGTTAGTAGCCACCCCGTATCTCAATAACCTTTACTCCTTTAGAATATCTGCATACAGTCCCTCCGCTGCCCTGCCACCAATTGATCTTTAAGACTCTCTCGCAGCAACCTATTTATTTTCGCTTATTATGCCCCCTCTCGGATTACACTAACTACGTGCTGTTCATGCACCTGACAACCACCACCAACCTTCTAACTCTCTTTGCTCTATCCCCACGCAACTATCGACTTATATCAAACGGCTACTCGTACTTTACTTACTGGTGCAACGCTCCTTCCCCTACGCAGGCGATAGCAATCCACCTATACGGCTACTGATTCTATAGGATACTCAAAAGACATTTTCAGCATAATTATTGTCGCACAGGGTACATGCATTTGTTTCAAGCCCAAATGTTATAACACAAGACCTTAACAATATTCAATTCCATGCCTGTTCTTGCGGTCTTCTCTCCGTTGTCCCTCACTTTCCCTTTTCTCTGAGGTCCGGGACATCTTGGAGATCTGGGATTGCGCTGAGGAACAGTTTTGGCCCAAGACGGACGTAACAACCCACAAGGACTGACATGAAGGATGGTAAAACTCCACAAGGGCCGACCTACAATCACCATAACCCTTGTCGAGTATGGAGAACTGGACAAATCCTCATGCGCCATTACATTATACATCTGAAAAATCTGGACAGCGGAAAAATTGAAACTTTTGCTCACCTGGACATACAACAAGAAGAAAAATCGCGATGTCCCTCTCCTCCACCGACCTCAAAAATCATGGCGACCCAGATCAAAATACCCGTCCAACTAACAGAGGAAATTAGAGTCCATTACCCCGCGAAAAACCGAAGGTGAAACCAGTCGTCAAGCGGCTTTGCCAGTTCAACATTAATGTTCAAAATGCTTTACGGCAGTATTGCAGGACGTAGTGGGTTTCCGCCTGGCAAGCGTTCTCCCAATAAAAAGCCACAAATGTCTGTTTAACAACACTGCGACTTGGCGGATGTGACCCGCCACTGTATAAAGTCACAGCCCACAACTACATACTGGTAAGTCGACTAGATTCACATACCAACTCCTCCCGACACCGTTTCAACTACACACGATTGAACCCGATGTATCATCGTGATACACAACAGTTTTTAAACCTTGATCATGCGTTAGTTGGTGCGTCGCTATGAAACAGAATAAACTATTTATTTATTTTATCATGGACATACGACCAATTTTCTGCCGTTACTGTCACAGTTGCCATAAAATGTTTGTACAGTTGTACATACCTGATCATGCCTCCATAGTCGAGAATAAAGTATTTATTTATTTATTTAATATATAGTGCAGATTCTGCAAAGTGACATTTATGGCTGAAGCTCAAAAGTTCGAATTATCCACTGCTTTCATACCTACCGGAGGCTTGCACGAACTATGGCAAGCATCTCCCTGCGCAAGGTATTCCACTTTTTCTTTAGCTTTTCAATGCCCCGAAGTGGGCAGGGATAGATTTTCTTAGGCGGTTCGACGACGTAAAGATAGCATATGGCTTTGCATGATAATGGACTGGCTGTAACCCGCGAACTATTCGCTTCGCTACTCTGTCTTTGACTGACAGCCATTTTCCTTTCAACTATGCTTAAAACCTTATTGTTGTGCCAACAGATATTTCCTCATTCATTCGTTTTTCTGAAGGATCCAACACTAAACTCTTATCCGTACTTCGGAGCATATCCCTTCAAAGACGTTCATCACACGGTCCACTGCCTCTGCTCTGTTCTGAAGTAGGTTAGTTCTTACCGCAGTGAGCTTGGCAGAACTTCACCAGACCCAGCCCCTTTTGCATGGAGAAACTGCTGCGCGGCATTTATATCTAGGATAACGCCTTTCCAATGGCAATGAAGTGAACTAAAAGCAAAAGGTTCAAACGGGATGCGAAGTAATGACGCAACTGATCTTGTCACCGAATTATCTCCTTCAGTGAACTGTTCGAGACTAATGACGATTTCGGAATATTTTACCACAAGGGTCACATCAACTGCTCCGCTACACCATCTGCTTTCTAGAGCCCATCTGTTGCTTAGGCCTGCCACTTGAACCAGAACCTACCAGCGGTATGTAGCTGTTGAAAAGAACGAGCATAGCCGGTCCGTAGTACACAAAGGTATAGCGGAATGGACCGGCGCAAAAGCTGCAAGTACACAAGCCAAGTCTAGGGAATGGTTTAAATGGTACCAATGTGGCTTTTGAGTAGATTTCATAAATGAGACGCTGAACTTCCGCTTGGTTATCCGCCATAACTGCAGCATTTTTATAAGCTTGGTCACGGCAAGCGCCAAGCTAAATTCCCTCTGTAACCAGTTTGTGTAACATAAGCCCGGTAATTTCCTCCGCGTTTGTACAAAGTATCATAATAAAGCGAACGAGCGAAGCAAACATTCACTTCGTGTGCATTTATATTTACATAGGACAACACAAATGCTCATTGGATTTGCTTGGAACACATCAGGAATGCTATTAAAAATTCATCAGCAATATTTGCTTCCCTTGTTTTGATCAGTAATTTCGTTCTAAGTGGCTTCGCCAAAATACGCACAAAGTCATTTTTGTCTTTAGAAGACAAACAGAAGTATTAAGGTTTATCTACAATTGAATTGTCACTAATGTTCCTACAGCACTAATAAGGGAAATAATACTAAAAATAACCGCTCTTTTCATAGCCTTTTTTGGGATCCCTACTTTGTACCCACGAAACGAAATGTGGTTCTTCGAGTGGAACCTGACCCATTTTGTTACGCGATTAGCAACCTCAAGCCGCTTACCTGTCTCGTTTTCCATGAATGGTTGCTTGAATTTATCAGTTGACCCTCCTCCAGCTAGCCGGATACCATCTTTTATTTGGGGAATGCTTGCAAATGTTAT
Source organism: Dicrocoelium dendriticum (assembly GCA_944474145.2). Taxonomy (NCBI): domain Eukaryota; kingdom Metazoa; phylum Platyhelminthes; class Trematoda; order Plagiorchiida; family Dicrocoeliidae; genus Dicrocoelium; species Dicrocoelium dendriticum. The sequence continues at coordinate 46,549,190 of OX104063.1, forward strand.
TTGCTAGGTTCCTGTTTGTACGTTTAGTTTATTTTTCAGCACTTCCGGATACCTTCCTCTGCCGAAAGCTGCACGGTTCCGCGGCAATCGGTTTGCAGCAAAGCAAAACGGGGATTGTTTGGAAGGAGAATGGGCTATTGACGTTCGCAACCTCTGCACTCCGAGCAGCAAATCCCGAAAAACCATTTTTTCATAGGCTTTCTAGCCTCTCGATTTGTATTCATACTAGGTAGAACAAAGATTTTTGAATTCCTAAGCAATAAGCTGCACAGTGGCCAATCCCTGTCAAACAAGCATAGTCGCTTTTCATGATTGATCCTAAAAGGCCATCGGTGGACGTCCGTAAAATCGGTTTATCGGTGTGTCATGCGCTTAGGTAGCGCTTTGCTTTCCAGCTTTCCCACTTTCCGTGAAACATGGACATAAGCTTCGCAAATAATTATCGCAATGACAATGTTGCAAAATTCACTTTCTGTCGCCCGGGAATCAGCGGTATATACATCTAGTTAGCGGCATCCGGTTTCGGATTTGCTTGTCACTGTGGCCAGCCACAGGACGCCTGCGCCTACAGATGGACCATGAATGGCCTACGCTGCACCACCCACAGCTTCAAGCACACACTCATATCCAGTGTAACCCCGAAGGAATAAGACCGGGATGCATGTGGATGGGAGACAAGCTTCATCAAAGAAGCCGGCTTTCTTTCCTTCGAGGGCAAACAGAAACACGCTGTATTTGGGTAACCAAGCGCACACAAGGTGGTAGCTGCGACGTAGTCCGCTCCACACTGATGCATGGAACAACTCTTCGAGCCTAGCTGGGCCACACGGACCGTGCACTTCGTCCCCTTCAGGAACAACCAACTGTCGCCTGGAGCCAGTTTGGAGAGGTATTGAGTAATAGACAGGTAAGCACGTTGTCAACATGCACATCGAGCAAAGCCACACCGGTGATCTCAAGCAACAGCCAATAAGTTGTATAAAAGCTAACATATAAAATAATTCGAGTAATGAAAAAGCAAGCGGTGATATAAATGTTAAAATTTTGGGCATATGAAATAAGTTGTCTACAACCGCATCCGAGGTGATTGGCACCGAGTGATTGACACCCGTACGGCGAGTAGTGTACACTGCACACCAGTCCAGTTCCGGATCGACGCACTGCTTCAACTATCCAGGATTTTTCATTGGGGTTGTAGGAAACCAAGTTTTCTATGCTTGACCTGGTATGAACTTATCATTAATCCAATTGGCACCGGAACGCATTGCTATAACCGCCGTTATCTCGCCGTTCGGCTTGTACAAGTTTATCCGCATGCTTATTGGAATCCACTAGGCCGCAGGTCCATTCAGCTTTTCAGGTACCTAGCCACTGGTAGCTTAGATTTTGTTTTCGTCAACAGTGATGACGTACTGAGAGCCAGGGCCTCAAAAGAGGGCTTTACTACAACCTTAGCAATATTTGAGCGTTTCGACCAACGCGGAATTACCAAGAAGCTTGATAAGTGTGTGTATGATCAACCATGCGACGGTGGTCTTTGGCATAGAATAGGCCGTAAGGGTATCACACTCATTCCTGTGAAAAACCAGACAATCATAGATTACTCACAGTAGCAACATATAAAAATTGCAGGCCTTTTCCTCCATGGATTTAGTCACTGAATGTTCCATGGTTGCCTGTGAATTCACAGGAATGGGCTGAAGCTCTTACTATTTATTCTATGGCCAAGTGCATCGATGCATGGTTGTCCAACCACACAGTTATCAAGATTGACGGTGAGTCCGCGATGGTCGAAACGCTAACTTATCAAATGATAAAAGCTCGCTTTCTTGGCACTTACAATCAGTGCGTCGTTGATGTAGGCGCTCACGAAATCCATGCTACGGGTGGCTTGATTCATGAAACGTTGAAGAGACTGTGGGATGTTGCGAAGGCCAGAAGGCAGGCTGATGTACATGCATAAGCCGAACGGCGTGATAACGGCCGTTTCCGCAATGCACTTAGGTGCCAGTTGGATTTGACGATACGCTTGAACAAGTTTTGTATACCTGTTGGGACCCTAAAAATAAACGTCAGCACTAACAAACAGAATGCCATGAAAACGGAATTGGGCTTGCGCCACTCCATGAGCCTCAACTTTGCAGAGCAGGTTCATTATCAGGTGGCAAGTGTGAGTGGCTTATCTTTCCACATACGCCATTACATAAAAACCTCAGATGCAAGGCTAGAAATTTATAGGAGCTGCAATATTGATTTAATATATGCAGCAATCTACGGAAATCGAACCGCGTTCTGCTTAAAAATACTCAGCGGCGCTTTACGAATAGGTTGACTCCAACACAGCAAGCGCTGATTTACCGACGAAGATGCGAACACCTTAAAATTCGTCCCCTATGGCAAAGGCGCATTATCCTTAACCTGTGCTTGTTACATAAGCTAATTCATAAAAAGCTGCACATAAATGTCACTTGCCTTTAAACTAAGGAGAGCATCTGAACATAAGCTCCAAACAAAGGCCAGTCCATAACCACGCTAAAGAAAAAGCTGCTACTGCAATATCGCTTCTTCTCAGTTTTTCTTGCGAACATGTTCAACACGGTTTCGTTCAAGCGTAAAATAAATCCAAAATTTGCAGGCATGATGAAAAGAGATAAAAAGATTCCTGTGTTTTTACAATATACAAAGCATCTAATAAATCTGCGATTCGCAAGAGCACTTCTTCGTAACTGGCCTTGATGTAGCTAAGGTCGCCCACGAGGTGGGGCATGACATCTAAGCACGTGAAGCTCAAAAACATCCATATTGGTTGTCGTTACCGTCTTATCACCTAAGAAACGTTAACGCTATCGTTCTCCCCCATTTACTAGGTGTAAAGGATACCAATCCGAGTACAAATTATTTTAGTCTTCAACGATGTCTTCTTGTCCCGCTCGAGTTCTCCTACGGGCAATTCCGCCTTATAATTGCAATATGGAAATAGTATTTTCTAAACAAAAGTGTCTCGTAAGGGATAATAGAAAATGTCTCCATGAATTTTCTCCTCCAATGACCCCTTGTTTTTAACTTATCCATTACCGCCTTCACAACACCAGTGATGTCACAGACGGATCAGTCGCAGGCATCGTACAGAGCTCAACATTAGAATTCTGAATGCAGAAGTCATTTTGAGATTATTGGTTAGCTCCTGAAGTGCTGCCGCTTCCTCTCTGACACGTTAGTCCAAAGGTTGCATGGACCACTTGGTATCCACAACCCTCCGGCTTTGCATTTTTCACGTTCACTTCCTCAATGTGTAAACACTTCAACCAACAGTACCGGCAGGTTACGAACCCGCAGTTATTCGCATATACGATATTGCAGGGCACTGACGAAGCCATCCGAGCAGGCGATCTTCCATCCTTACATCTTATCAACGTCTTAATCCCTAGCCTTCAGCTTCTCGTTTAGCGCTTTCCTACTTCTTAGACCACCGAGTCCGTGGAAAAAAGCTTAGGCTTATGATCTTTGAAGTACTCTTAGTAAAGGCATCCTACCAGGCCTAAGCCTTGCATAAGACGTTGAGAGCGGTTGTAGCTGCTTATGCACCTAAGATTAGCATCAGAATTGTCCAAAACCGTCTAAATACTGGCTTTAGAATAACCTTTATGTGCTTTCGTAGGATTCGATTGCTAGCTGGCCTTAATTGAAGCGTTTTCATTAAACCTGAGCACTAGCTGTACTATTCCGCTGTTTTCTACTACTATCAGTACGTAACTGGCCACATATTATATATATATATATCGACAAAGAGGGCACTTTAAATTTATAGGCTTATGAAGCAGACCTTTTGCACTCCACTTATCCTCCCTTGGCCCCATATACTTGGCTTTATCTGGTGTACATATGCCTATCACTTATGACAACACTAGTAGACAGGCATAATGAAAAACAGCTCCTCTTCTTAAACTGCTTTTGCTAGTAAAACATTCCAATTTTCAGCTTCCATTCCACTGGCACGAAAGCTAACCAACGACAGAGGCCCCTGTCGCACTGGCTGGCTGGACCACCAGCAACTTTCGACAACCACTTGTCCTATCTTGGCTGTCCGTGCGTTGTTTATCGTTTAACTGGCTCAAAAGCCGAGCATGCGTTATGCGTAATGGTGGGTGAAGAACCAGTTCCCAATATTGTTTATTACTATGCTATTCCTGCTTTGCCTTAGCACTCTTTGCTTGGGGTGCTAGAACAGCGCTTGCCAGGAAACCACAAATGAACTGGCCGGTGCGACGGTATAGTATTAGTTAACGTTGCCACCTCGATGAACACAGCCGGCACTGGCTCCAGGATTTAAAATTTGAGAGAAATAACCCAAAGGTAATCAAAGAGCGGCACAATAGTGCGCATCAACACAGAAGGCAAATAATCCCTCATGCTCCATCAAGCTCAATCCCCAGAAGTAGCGTTATTAGTGCCTCACCAACTCAGACCCAAATGGGTTTCACGACCTGAAGCACTTTGCTAAATTTTAATAAATTGTCCCATACTCATTTTTATTATTAGTGACAGGATCCTCTAACTCTGGGTTAGTGACAACCTCATTATTACAGAAAATCGGCTCTAAGAGAAAAAGGTTACGATATCTAACGAAGAAATGTGTGTATTTTTCAGGCCAAAACGTGTCAAATGATCCGAAAGGTCACCAGAGTTATTCAGGTATACTTGGCTCAGGCAACCTTGATATAAACATCAGAAACATTTAGAGGCTTAAAATTACTAAACTCTATATTCCTGGTGGATTATGTGGCCCAGTATCCACTGAAAAAGGTATGCTGAGGCCTGTTGACCGTGGGTTAATTATAGGTTTTCCTAAATTCCCATGCACACATAATATTCCTTACTGGATTACTAGTGTTTTTGCACAAAGTTATAGCTTATTTGCCTGTATTTGCTAAGTACGCATGCAAAGTGTGCTTTTCACACACCTACGAATTACCTGGTTGTTGCATTGTCTTACGGGCTATATAGAAAATTTCTAGATAGCTACGCTTATTTCAAACGTACGCCGCTTCGACATTTTTACATTTTTCTTTCTTTTTTTGCTATCAGCGTGCAAAGCAGAAAGCTATTTTTAGCGATAACGAATAATGACATCAGACGTAGACCACCATTCAATTGCGAATAACTCGCGAACTGCTGCATGTATTGCATTGTTTTTACATCTAACGTAATGTGCCGTTAAAACGTGTCCTAAGCAGCCTCATTTTTGTGCTCTTTGGGCAATGTTCTAGAAGTAGGAATGGCTTACCTTCCTCAGAGATTTACTAAGGTTGAAAGCTGGCGCCAGAAATAAATATCAGCGCTGTAACGAAATCGAACCCACCATGAGTCGTTTTAAAGGCTACTTAAATGATCTCTTTCTTTTCCCTTTCATTTGCAGATTCTCAAGAAACCACAGACATGTGAAAACGTGCAAAGCCACTTTACCGACCCAAAACTATCTGACATGCCATTTTTGTTTTGATTGTCTTCTCAGGTCCTGTACACCTTTGCTTTTCCTGTTGTGGATAACCGTACTTGCCCCGTGTCTGCTAGTTTTGCTCGTGTCACGGATGCGTATTGCGGTTCTGTGAGTGCCCGGTGACTGCGTGTGCTTCTTGCGTCTTGCGTCCGCTGTGATTGACTCCGTGCTGCTTTCTACCGCCGTTGCTTCGTTCCGTGCCCGTATTCTAACTCCCGCCGATACACCACTCCAGGAACATCGTTACAGCGCAAGAAACAATGGCAATATTTTTAATTTGTATTTTTTTATTAAAGCACGTAGTCTTAGTTTGTCTCTTAACAAGTCCTTTTTCTTTTCGCTTGCATTCCTTGAAATTTTATTTAACCTTTCCAATTCGCTTAGAATTCCGTCTCCCTTACACGTTCTGTGCGCGCACACATAATTGTGGCGACTGCGCGCAGAAAATAAACTTCGTTGAATTAGAAGTGAAGTTGGTGAATAGGGTCCCGTTCCAAAGAAACTCGGCACAAATACGGCTCAGCGCAACTTTTACAACCAAAGAACAAAAAGTTCAATACCGCGGAAAGGAACCAGAAGAATTTCAGGACAGGAGCCTACGACTCCATGAACTGTACAGCAAACAATGTTAATGCATTTGTAAGTGCCAACAAGGAAATATACCCGTATTGAACCTAATCACATGCAAGTGTAAAAGGATTAATGTAAAGACGGAGCTAAACCAATACGAGGCAGCATGTCGTCTGTCTAGGAATATACATAGTTGTTTATTTATAATAAGATGAAAGTAGCGCATTATGCTCATGTAATTCTCCTACGCTGGGTGAGAAGTAGTTAGAGGCAGGTAGATGCCGGGTAGGTAGGGTTGAATACACCTCTAAGGCTAGAAGAGAGAAGTTTCAGCAGGCAAGTGGAAATAATTTTCAATGAATATAGGACGTGATCCCGCAGAGAGGTTCTTAACTCAGCTTTTGCGAACGCTGTAATGACCGAAGTTAAGTAGGCTTAAGAGGTGAGATTGGGAGGTATTTGTTAGAGGGATAGCTATTTAACCTTCATATTTGGTGTATGACCTTTATAGCTATTCCTCCCTATTCCTATTTTCTACTTCGCTGTGGTTTAAACGCTGCACTGCTTAAGCTGATTGGTGCAAACACGTCATTGTTACTGGACGCGCAACTTCCTGTCATGTTCACTTGTGCCATTTACAAGAACACATTTTATGTGTTTTAATCCGCATTACTTTTCTGCTTATTTATGTTACAGGGATATTTGGTTGACACACAATTATAGTACGTCTTTAAACTTTTGGTCTGAACTATTTGTTCTTGTTTGTTTTGTGACAATTATTTCAAGGCTAGACTTCGTTATTCTACTTGGCCAGTGCCTGTCATTGTAAAGGAATATTTGTTTCACGCGTGCGGACCAAAGCTGCTATTTTTAAGGACATATGCGAGTCGCTCTTGATTACACGGTTACTTATTCGTCCGTTGCACGACGTTTTACTTCTGTTGTTTGGCTCACTGTAATGTTATAGCTTCCTTTTATTTTGCCTCCAAAACTATAAAAGCAATTGTGATTTCATATACACAAGTCACGTTCCGGCTCAGCTTTGGAATTTTACTTGCAATCGCATGGTGCAGACGACAGTGGCGACAAAATATATTGTTTAGCAATGGAGGTTACGGCAGCAATGTCGCTTTCGTTCGAGCAGATGCAGGCGCTTCTTCAACATCAGAAAATGTCGTTTGATATATATCGGCAACGGTTGATCGAATTGCTACCTCAGAAGCTGAGCATGAAGCCGGACTCAAAAACGACAACCGCACGGCCATCTGTGGGCCATCTGGCGGTCTCAAGCACAGAATTTGCTTTCGGTGCTTTGCGTGAAGCAACACTTAAATGCACGTCCCCAAAGTAGGAAAATTTTCAAGGGAAACTTGCATGCTAGAACGATGCTTGGAAAGTATGTTTGTTATTGAAGCAACGGCGTGATCGACCATATACGTTACACTAATTTTGTGCATCCGAAGGCTGCAAACGACTCCAGCTTCGGCGATATGGTGAAAAAGCTGATGCAGATCTTCCGTGAGCAGGCCTCCACGTTAGCGTTCGTTACAATTGTTTAACGTTAGCTAAGCGCGAAGCATTTGAAGTTATCACACATGCCGGATTTGTGAAGCGCAAATGTAAGAAACGGATACTGAATACGGTAATACCTAATCAATAAAAGAGCCCTTATTTCGCTTGCAGTCTTCAGCCTCACGCCGTTGCCACGAGCTGAACACGTAATATCCACAAGCTCAAACAACAACCATAGTCGCCTCTGCGAGAGATTACAGCTACATAGTGACGACCGATTAAGTTGGTGCGCAACAAAAGATGATTGAAACTGCTGCTCACAGCACAAAACTACAGATTCGTCCCACAGAAAGCCACGGTAAATTGCTGAACCGGAATGGATCAATTCGGAAGCCCCCAACCACACGCTTGCATTGTAACGCTTAGAATTTTGTGCAAAACTCTACCTGCGAAGGACAACGATGTCACAAGTGTTAGCCATTTATTTATAAAGGAACCTACTGTCGAGTTGAACACAACCTAAAATGTTCATTTCCCTCAAGATGGCACAGCTATTTCAACTTCAACAGGGTTATTAAAAGAACCAGCCGCAAATGGAATGCACGCTGCGTTTTGCACAAAAGTCGTAGTAAAGGGAAAGTAGTTAACAGTAAACACCATGATATTCCCTACACATTGCAACCAAATACGATGTCCGATATTAATATACCTTTGCGAACAACTTAAAGAAAGCTTGGAAGACCGTCATGTAAACGTACAATGCTGACTGCTTATAGTGCATTCGGGAAACCGCTGAGATTAGATGAAGAGGTTCAATGTGAAGTTAACTTCACTGAATTGAAGTTCGGTGGCAGACTGTGCCTAGTTTCGTGTACTAACGTCAAAGTGTTTGGAAGCAAATGGACGGAGAAACAAAACCTGCTCAATATACCACTAAAGAATTTCTGCGCTGAAAGAAAGGTTGCGGTGCACCACACAACCGTACAGACTCCTCCGTCTCAAAGTTGCTCTGGACAGCTGGAAACAACGTATGCGTGTGTCTTCTAGTCGGAAGTGGGTAGCTGCAAGAAAGTACAAGCAAATCTCACATTGCTTCCGGATGCCAGACCAGTGTTTCGACACAGACATTCTCTCCCTAATTAATCGCAAGCAATTGTTGAACAAGAGCTTGCTCGATTGCGACAGGCCGGAGTGTTCAACCGACTAAATTACCCACCACGGCTTGCACCCGTTGTTTTGCTCAGGCATCCAAACGGTTCCATTAGTTTGTGTGCAGGATTTTGATAGGCCTGAATGCTGCACTGGAACCCCATCAGCATCCGCTTTTATTCCATAATGACCCGTTCGAAAAGCTGAATCGAGGCAAGTATTTTGCTACCCCTAATCTTGCAGACGCCTATTTGCAGCTTAAACTTGAACTGCAAAACAGAAAGCTGCCAACAACGGACTGGCAACGCGGTCTCCACCGGTACAACCGTTTACCATTTGGAGTCAAAACTGCAACCGCAACTTTCCAGCAAGTCATGGGTGCCATGCTAACAAGTGTAACTGAAGCGGTACCCTACGTGAAGGACAGCATTTTAATGGGCTCAACGCAAGATGAATTACTCCAACGACTGGATGACGTGCTGCTGAAGATCAATGCATAAGCCTACTGAATACGTGCAGACAAGTGAATTTCTTGAAGCTTTTTAGGTTTCTTGGTTTCGTGCTTAGCGAGAACGGCAGACGACGCGACCCCGAAAATATGCAGGTTATAGACTGGTTACTGGCGCCGTTGGCTTTGACAACGCTACGGTCATTGCTTAGGATGGTGGTTCGCTAGAGTAAATTTCTACCTACCTTCATTACTTGCGTCATCCTTTAAACCACTTACTGATGAAAGACGTCGAATGGAAATGTGTCAACCGTCATTCTAGAAACTGCAATCTCCGCTGAATGTGGAGTTATTACCTACCCATTATAAGCCTAAGCTGGAAGTTATCGTGGCCCCGAATGCTTTAAGCTACCAAATAAGCGCAGTTAATTCACACCGGTTTCCAGGTGGATCTGAAAAGCATATAGCACAAATTGCACGAGCGCCGACCGCAGCCAACAAATAGAGTTAGCTAAAGCTAGAAGCGTTGACTATCAATATTTCTTTACAGAGGTTCCATATGCTGATATATGATCGATGGTTTAGCTTGGTGACTAATCGAAAACCGCTTCGGAAAATTTTTGGCTCCAAAGGCGCTCTTCCAGCGTAAATGGATAGTCGAAGGAGCTCTGGGCAAGTCTACACTTGTCAAAGTCCTGCGACCTACTTCTGGCGTTGCTAATGCACGCGTATGGTTTATTCGAATCAACGTACGCTTCGCTGTCGCATAATTACTTTGCAGTGAACCATGTTTTCCTACGTCGTTTTACTTTTCCTTCTCTCTTTTGCCGTTGAAGTCGTCGAAGTTATTGATCCCATTCCTCCTGAAGCAACGCAAAGTAATCGTAAGGCAGCGATTCTAAAATGTACCACAGCTTCTGTTAAAGCGCGTTTACAACAGGTTTCCCGGTGTCGAGCTTGCTGACTGCATTATAGCACAACTTTTGTGACATATGCCTTCCTTCGTAGGCTAGTCGAAGCCTGATGACTCCATACTAAGTGAAGTTCGGACTACTCGGCTTCCGGCCAAATACACAGCCCTTCTGTGGCGATGAGCTCATACTAGAGAAGCATGCAGCGGATGCTGCCAAAATGCATGAATCCTTTATAAAATTACTGTTTATCCTTCAACGGACGCAGTCACAGCCAGCACATTAAATAGTACCACGCTAGCTGCCATTAAAGACAGAATTTCCAGTTTGAAACTCAATGTATCTGCTATTGAACGTTCGTGCGCCACTATTCGAAGCAGTTCCACGCAAAGCTATCATTGCAGCAGGGCACATGCGCGACAGCGACGGTCATGTCGCTGATTCCATTCGCAATTTGGTAAGACGGAGCGTAACTGCCGTCCTAGTTGCATATACCCGAAAGCTCCTTCGATATCACAGCCGAAGAGCGCCAAATCCAGCCAATAATGGCGACGACCGACACTGGAAAAGTCAAAAGTCTCCTTGTGTACGTGCTGGACTCCACGGCTATGCATCTGGTTTCCATCGATACATGCGCAGATATTTGCGTTTTACCCAGAAACTTTGCACAACGCACTATGCAACCAGCCGCACTAACACTACAGGCATGTACTCGGACTAAGATAGTGACATGCGGCCAGAATTTCCTTAACCTAAGTTTTGGCGTACCACGTCAATTTTTACTTTTACCTACACCATGGTGTACCTACAGAGGCCTATACTTGGCATCGACTTTCTCGGCAACTTCGGCCTCGTGGTTGATCACCGCAGCAGAAAAGTACGGGAGGAAAGCAAATGGCTATCTGTCCATCACAATGTTGCTACAGTTAACCGTCGGACTTAGGGTTCCTACCTGTTCTTACGCACCATCCGTCATTACTACAGCAATTTCCAAATTTTGTCAGACCGATTATCTACACACATGAGCCCAAACACGAGCTTTGCCGCTATATCGTCACTATGGGTCCACCTGTGTCAGCGGAACTGTGACGCTCTCCACCCGATAAACTGCAAGCAGCCAAACGAGCATTCCAACACATCCACAATCTCTGTTTCATCAGCATTTTTAACAGCCGTTGGGCTTTTCGTTTGACTCATTTACCTGGAAAGACGGGTGATTAGCACCCGTACGGCGAGTAATGTACACTGCACAGCAGTCCAGTTCCTGATCGACGCACTGCTTCAACTATCCAGGACTTTTCATGGGGTTAGTGGAAAGCCGAATTTCCAATGCCTGAACTGGTATGAACTTATCATTAATCCAATTGGCACCGGAACGCATCGCTATAACCGCCGTTATCTCGCCGCTCGGCTTGTACAAGTTTATCCGCATGCTTGTTGGAATCCGCTAGGCCGCAGGTCCATTCAGCTTTTCATGCACCTAGCCACTGGTAGCCTCGAATTTTTTTATTCGTCGACAGTAACGACGTACTGATAGCCGGGACCCCAAAAAAGGCTTTTACTACGAACTTAGCAATATTTGGTTTCCCAATAACCCAATGAAAATATCCTGGATAGTTGAAGCAGTGCGTCGATCAGGAACTGGACTGCTGTGCAGTGTACATTACTCGCTGTACGGGTGCTAATCACCCGTCTTTCCAGGTAAATGAGTCAACCGAAAAGCCCAACGGCTGTGGAAAATGCTGATGAAACAGAGTTTTTGGATGTGTTGGAATGCTCGTTTGGCTGCTTGCAGTTTATCGGGTGGAGAGCGTCACAGTTCCGCTGACACAGGTGGACCCATAGTGACGAAATAGTGGCAAAGCTCGTGTTTGGGCTCATGCGTGCCGATAATCGGTCTGACAAATGCTGGAAATTGCTGTAGTAATGACGGATAGCGCGTACAGACAGGGAGGAACCCTAAGTCCGACGGTTAACTGTAGCATCATTGTGATGGACAGATAGCCAAGTGCTTTCCTCCCGTACTTTTCTGCTGCGGTGATCAACCACGAGGCCGAAGTTGCCGAGAAAGTCGATGCCAAGTATAGGCCCCTGTAGGTACACCATGGTGTAGGTAAAAGTAAATTGACGTGGTACGCCAAAACTTAGGTTAAGGAAATGCTGGCCGCATGTCACTATCTTAGTCCGAGTACATGCCTGTAGTGTTAGTGCGGCTGGTTGCATAGTGCGTTGTTCAAAGTTTCTGGGTAAAACGCAAATATCTGCGCATGTATCGATCAAAACCAGATGCATAGCCGTGGAGTCCAGCACGTACACAAGGAGACTTTTGACTTTTCCAGTGTCCGTTGTCGCCATTATTGGCTGGATTCGGCGCGCTTCGGCTGTGATATCGAAGGAGCTTTCGGGTATATGCAACTAGGACGGCAGTTACACTCCGTCCTACCAAATTGCGAATGGAATCAGCGACATGACCGTCGCTGTCGCGCATGTGCCCTGCTGCAATGATAGCTTTGCGTGGAACTGCTTCGAATAGTGGCGCACGAACGTTCAATAGCAGATGCATTTAGTTTCATACTGGAAATTCTGTCTTTAATGGCAGCTAGCGTGGTACTATTTAATGTGCTGGCTGTGACTGCGTCTGTTGAAGGATAAACAGTAATTTTATAAAGGATTCATGCATTTTGGCAGCATCCGCTGCATGCTTCTCTAGTATGAGCTCATCGCCACAGAAGGGCTGTGTATTTGGCCGGAAGCCGAGTAGTCCGAACTTCACTTAGTATGGAGTCATCAGGCTTCGACTAGCCTACGAAGGAAGGCATATGTCACAAAAGTTGTGCTATAATGCAGTCAGCAAGCTCTACACCGGGAAACCTGTTGTAAACGCGCTTTAACAAAAGTTGTGGTACATTTTAGAATCGCTGCCTTACGATTACTTTGCGTTGCTTCAGGAGGAATGGGATCAATAACTTCGACGACTTCAAAGGCAACAGAGAGAAGGAAAAGTAAAACGACGTAGGAAAACATGGTTCACTGCAGAGTAATTATGCGTCAGCGAAGCGTACGTTGATTCGAATAAACAATACGCGTGCATTAGAAACGCCAGAAGTAGGTAACAGGACTTTGACAAGTGTAGAATTGCCCAGAGCTCCTTCGACTATCCATTTACGCTGGAAGAGCGCCTTTGGAGCCAAAAATTTTCCGAAGCGGTTTTCGATTAGTCACCAAGCTGAACCATCAATCATATAACAGCATATGGAACCTCTGTAAAGAAATGGTGATAGTCATCGCTTATAGCTTAGGCTAACTGTATTTGTTGGCTGCGGTCGGCGCTCGTGTAATATGGGCTATATGCTTCTCAGATCCACCTGGAAACCGGTGTGAAATAACTGCGCTTATTTGGTAGCTTAAAGCATTCGGGGCCACGATAACTTCCAGCTTAGGCTTATAATGGGTAGGCAATAACTCCACATTCAGCGGAGATTGCAGTTTCTAGAATGACGGTTGACACATTTCCATTCGACGTCTTTCATCAGTAAGTGGTTTAAAGGATGACGCAAGTAATGAAGGTAGGTAGAAATTTACTCTAGCGAACCACCATCCTAAGGAATGACCGTAGCGTTGTCAAAGCCAACGGCGCCAGTAACCAGTCTATAACCTGCATATTTTCGGGGTCGCGTCGTCTGCCGTTCTCGCTAAGCACGAAACAAAGAAACCTAAAAATCTTCAAGAAATTCACTTGTCTGCACGTACTCAGTAAGCTTATGCATTGATCTTCAGCAGCACGTCATCCAGTCGTTGGAGTAATTCATCTTGCGTTGAGCCCATTAAAATGCTGTCCTTCACGTAGGGTACCGCTTCAGTTACACTTGTTAGCATGGCACCCATGACTTGCTGGAAAGTTGCGGTTGCAATTTTGACTCCAAATGGTAAACGGTTGTACCGGTGGAGACCGCGTTGCTAGTCCGTTGTTGGCAGCTTTCTGTTTTGCAGTTCAAGTTTAAGCTGCAAATAGGCGTCTGCAAGATTAGGGGTAGCAAAATACTTGCCTCGATTCAGCTTTTCGAACGGGTCATTATGGAGTAAAAGCGGATGCTGATGGGGTTCCAGTGCAGCATTCAGGCCTGTCAAAATCCTGCACACAAACTAATGGAACCGTTTGGATGCCTGAGCAAAACAACGGGTGCAGGCCGTGGTGGGTAATTTAGTCGGTTGAACACTCCGGCCTGTCGCAATCGAGCAAGCTCTTGTTCAACAATTGCTTGCGAATAATTAGGGAGAGAACGTCTGTGTCGAAACACTGGTCTGGCATCCGGAAGCAGTGTGAGATTTGCTTGTACTTTCTTGCAGCTACCCAATTTCGACTAGAAGACACACGCATACGTTGTTTCCAGCTGTCCAGAGCTACTTTGAGACGGAGGAGTCTGTACGGTTGTGTGGTGCACCGCAAACTTGCTTTCAGCGCAGAAATTCTTCAGTGGTATATTGAGCAAGTTTTGTTTCTCCGTCCATTTGCTTCCAAACACGTTGACGTTAGTACACGAAACTAGGCACAGTCTGCCACCGAACATCAATTCAGTGAAGTTGCCTTCACATGGAACCTCTTCATCTAATCTCAGCGATTTCCGTAATGCACTATAAGCAGTCAGCATTGTACGTTTACATGACGGTTATCCAAGCTTTCTTTGTTGTTCGCAAAGGTATAGTACTATCGGACTTCGTATTTGGTTGCAATGTGTAGGGAATATCATGGTGTTTACTGTTAACTACTTTCCCTTTACTACGACTTTTGTGCGAAACGCAGCGTGCATTCCATTTGCGGCTGGTTCTTTTAATAACCCTGTTGAAGTTGAAATCGCTGTGCCATTTTGAGGAAATGAACATTTTAGGTTGTGCTCAACTCGACAGTAGGTTCCTTTATAAATAAATGGCTAACACTTGTGACATCGTTGTCCTTCGCAGGTAGAGTTTTGCACAAAATTCCGAGCGTTACAATGCAAGCGTGTGGTTGGGGGCTTCCGAATTGATCCATTCCGGTTCAGCAATTTACCGTGGCTTTCTGTGGAACGAATCTGTAGTTTTGTGCTGTGATCAGCAGTTTCAATCATCTTTTGTTGCGCACCAACTTAATCGGTCGTCAATATGTAGCTGTAATCTCTCGCAGAGGCGACTATGGTTGTTGTTTGAGCTTGCGGATATTACGTGTTCAGCTCGTGGCAACGGCGTGAGGCTGAAGACTGCAAGCGAAATAAGGGCTCTTTTATTGATTAGGTATTACCGTAATCAGTATCCGTTTCTTACATTTGCGCTTCACAAATCCGGCATGTGTGATAACTTCAAATGCTTCGCGTTTAGCTAACGTTAAACAATTGTAGCGAACACTAACGTGGAGGCCTGCTCACGGAAGATCTGCATCAGCTTTTTCACCATATCGTCGAAGCTGGAGGCGTTTGCAGTCTTCGGATGCACAAAATTAGTGTAACGTTTATGGCCGATCACGCCGTTGCTTCAATAACAAACATACTTTCCAGGCATCGTTCTAGCCTGCAAGTTTCCCTTGAAAATTTTCCTACTTTGGGGACGTGCATTTAAGTGTTGCTTCACGCCAAGCACCGAAAGCAAATTCTGTGCTTGAGACCGCCAGATGGTCCACAGATGGCCGTGCGGTTGTCGTTTTTGAGTCCGGCTTCATGCTCAGCTTCTGAGGTAGCAATTCGATCAACCGTTGCCGATATATATCAAACGACATTTGCTGATGTTGAAGAAGCGCCTGCATCTGCTCGAACGAAAGCGACATGGCTGCCGTAACCTCCATTGCTAAACAATACATTTTGTCACCACTGTCGTCTGCACCATGCGATCGCAAGTAAAATTCCAAAGCTGAGCCGGAACGTGACTTGTGTATATGAAATCACAATTGCTTTTATAGTTTTGGAGGCAATTAAAAGGAAGCTATAACATTACAGTGAGCCAAACAACAGAAGGAAAACGTCGTGCAACGGACGAATAAGTAACCGTGTAATCAAGAGCGACTCGCATATGTCCTTAAAAATAGCAGCTTTGGTCCGCACGCGTGAAACAAATATTCCTTTACAATGACAGGCACTGGCCAAGTAGAATAACGAAGTCTAGCCTTGAAATAATTGTCACAAAACAAACAAGAACAAATAGTTCAGACCCAAAAATTTAAAGACGTACTATAATTGTGTGTCAACCAAATATCCCTGTAACATAAATAAGCAGAAAATTAATGCGGAGTAAAACACATAAAATGTGTTCTTGTAAATGGCACAAGTGAACATGACAGGAAGTTGCGCGTCCAGTAACAATGACGTGTTTGCACCAATCAGCTTAAGCAGTGCAGCGTTTAAACCACAGCGAAGTAGAAAATAGGAATAGGGAGGAATAGCTATAAAGGTCATACACAAAATAAGAAGGTCAAATAGCTATCCCTCTAACAAATACCTCCCAATCTCACCTTTTAAGCCTACTTATCTTCGGTCACTACAGCGTGCGCAAAAGCTGAGTTACGAACATCCCTGCGGGATCACGTCCTATATTCATTGAAAATTACTTCCACTTGCCTGCTGAAACTTCTCCCTTCTAGCCTAAGAGGTGTATTCGACCCTACCTCCCCGGCGTCTACCTGCCTCTGGCTACTTCCAACCCAACTTAAATTAAAGACTTATGTAAATCCAGTATCCACGTTTTTACGCTATCGGACCCGTTTAGGTATCTTTTCATCCAGTTACTTTATCGATGTTTCTCACACCTAACGCAAAAGCTTTCTCTAAATTATCACCTAATTACAGGCGGGTTATTTTTCTTTACCACTGGTGTCTGTTCCCTCTAACCGTTCTACTCTGCAAAGCTGCTGATATTTTATTTGCTTAGAGGCTTCTGTTTCTTCTTGCTGGTTTTCCCAAACTTTACTTCACAGCAACATTTTCGCCGTCAACTTACTTTCATCTGCCTGCTACTGTCTTCTAATTAGGCGTATACGTGTCTGACCATTCTCTACAATATGAGCTACCTGGACCCTTATATTATCAATCTCTTAATGTTCCATCAATTCCCTGTGTGTTTTTTGCGACAGCCAAATATCACCGTCATCGATTGCTCACCGCTATATTGTCTCTCCTAAGTATCCTCTTGGACCATTCCGGCCTCTGAGGCCACACACGCCAATAATATCTAACCGACGACTCTCTGCTCTTATGCAGCGGATCCAACCCCGTAATATTCGCCTGACCTGCTTACTGCCTACTAGGCTATCCTTTTGCTGCCTGGCTACATCAACCACTGAATTGGCTACGTTTGTACTATTTAATCATAGTCCCCGGTTGCGTAAAAGCATCAACCTCAATAATGCAGACCTCGCCCGATTTATTATAATTATGCCTATCCTAATTTAACCTCGCATTCTCTAAGTAAGTCGCGCAACTCGGCTCCTTTGCGACGGAGTGTACTTCACATTGAACACTGCTTCCCACCTTCGAAGCTTTGCTTATTATCCTCGCCATCTGGCTACTTGGTACTATGTTTTTTTTACCCAATACATTGTAGTGGTCACATCCAGCTTCAAGCAGGCCAATGCGTTAACGCAGCACCGAATAATGCTAGTCTCCGCCTGCTTTATTAGCTGTATATCTGCTCCTCCCTACCCTATTGGAAATCTCCCTTCCATATTGAGTCCTACCACTTTGCATCCTGACCAAAGCCTTTGGATCTCAGTAAGGTTTGTCTTCCTAGTTTGCTCCACCCATGTACTCTACTCTATCTGTCTAAGCTGTCTATAGCTTCTGGGATTTCCCGTACACCATAGTGATCGCATCCATCATCTGTTCTTCCGACACAGCCCTTATTCCACCGGCAACAGCTTAGCGCAACTTTATACATCCCAGATAACATCTACACACTTGTTGTACTCCCTCTAGTTTACATTAGTTGGCCCTTCATTTGGTCCATTTTCTAACCTTTCCATGATCCTCGGCATATTCTTTCTGATAGCAC
Source organism: Dicrocoelium dendriticum (assembly GCA_944474145.2). Lineage (NCBI taxonomy): Eukaryota > Metazoa > Platyhelminthes > Trematoda > Plagiorchiida > Dicrocoeliidae > Dicrocoelium > Dicrocoelium dendriticum. The sequence continues at coordinate 46,567,287 of OX104063.1, forward strand.
AACACCATAGTCTTTGTGCGGCTCAACTGACTACTTTGCCTGACCTTTTTATCTTTTTGCACCAGCCCGGCTTCTGAGGCTATAAATGCCCACGACTTAATAAACAAGCAAGGTTTCTCGGCTAGTATCGCCTTGCCATGCCTACGGCTTGCCTGACGTACCTTCGGCTACTAGGCTACCATCCTCCCGCCCTAATGCACAGGCCACTGAAGTGTCCATAAAACTTTAACATTTGACCATGGTTCTCAGTTGCGTAAAAGCGTCAACCTCATTTATTTACGCTGGAAACTCAAATTGGTGTACGGTTTTTAGTAGGCTATGATGTCTCGACAAATTGCCTTAATTGATGTTATCATACCATTTTCATATGTAATTATATCCCATCGTCACCTTAGTATATCCCATTTGACTAGCGACAATTAATGAAATCAAGCTGGTAAGTTGTGCGGCATGGTACGCTTAAAATTCCGTATTCTTACCAGCTAACAGGTTGCCTTGCATACTGGATGTCCATGAGCGTCCGCTTAATCGGATTAGTTATCATCAATGAGATAATGGATAGGTGGTTTATATGTCAGTAGGCATTGATTTCCTGAAAAAAGCCACTTTTTTCATCCGGTCTAATGACCAATTGTCTTCAAGCAGAAAGGTATGGGCCCTTAACCTTGAGGCGTGTGTACATTCTTTAGTAATGTGGGTGATGCACGCAAAAGCTTAATTAATATGGATGAAAGGCCGTCACGACCAAGTTTGGTAGCTGGGTTGATATTTAAGAGCGCGGAAGCGATACCTTATGTTGAATTGCACCGTACAGATTGCTTGGGTGGTGGATACTGTAGCTCAATATTGAATAGAGACATTAGACATTAGAACACTAAAGTAATTGTTAAATACCTCGCATATAAGGCGTATGCCCTTAATAACGTCGTTGTGAGTAAAACAAATAGAATAAAGCGTGGCCTCATAATGTGGGGTACGAAAACGCAGCCGCCGGCTGAGTTGATTGGCTTTATTTACGATGACCATTGCCGTGATTTCTTCGGTAGTTGTAATCAATATAAATCTGTTTGATAGGTGGCGCACTCGCGTTGGCTCTCATGACGTGTGCAAAGGTAAACGTATTGTTGTAAGAAAGTTGTATTTGGCGCACCCTGATATGCAGCTTATGTTGCCTCATACTTTTGATGAGACTTTCGTTGAACCAGGTAAAGAAGCCAAGCGATACAAACAGCAGTGAATGTTTTGTAAAATATAATAGTCCTCTCCAGTGAGTCGGACAGCAAGGACTCATCCAAAGTCCTTTATCTAATACGAGTTCAAAGCTCGGTAGATACCGATGATATAGTTTCTAACAGGACGGATGACCAAGCTTTTAATTAGGTTGAGCGGTATACCACGTTGTAGTCGCAGTCCGAAAGAGCTTGGCCAACAGGTACTTTATTTAGGGTACACCTAACGTACACGTTGTCTAATAAATGATTAGACCCGTTCGGCACCGCAACTTATTGCACCCAACCTCCCAAATAGAAGCAAGCCAACTGGCCTCTACAATTGGTTTTGGGGGTAAGCGGAAACCAGTTTAGATCATGTAGGTCAAATTAAACGCAAGAAGCTCGCGCGACCATGGATGGTTAGACACATGCTCATAAGTAGCTAAAAGGGTTTTCTCAATCACCTAAGGTGCATCAATAACACGACAAATGCATCCAAGTAATAGTTTGAGTAACAGGAGATCGGCTAGTTTCTATAGTGACCACTGTTTTAGCATTATCTACAAATTCAATTCCCGCAGGGTAAATTTGCTCAGGTAAATAGCGTCCTACACCTCGTGTGTGCGTATAAAATGGTGTAAATAGTAGACAGCTCTGAAGCAAGTACGAAGTGGTTGTGCATACATTTTTATTTTGCGTTATCATTTGAATCCCGTCACACTTCGTAGCGATTGTTCTAATTGACAAAAAACTACCCGAACGTACGTCTTTGTACTCCGCGCTCATGTCGTTCTGATTTTCTGCTTTGCCGCCGCTGCTGTTGCCAGGGCACGCTGCATTCTGTCTGCTTGAAAAGCGCATATTTACTGTGAAAGTACAACTGAACGTCCATTTCCATTGTGTTCGACGTCCTCGGAAGGTAGAGTTCATTGTTGCCTGTCAATCAGCTGTTAGCGTATCTTATGTTATCGCTTTTTCTTAAGGAAAGTAAGCGTTTCCGCATTTCATTGACCACTACTTTGTGACCGTGCTATATTTCTAACGCTAACACTTTATTAACCTTCATTTTCTTACGCCTTAACAGACTTGGAGAGGAAAGTTGGAAAATAAACGACCGCACATTAGCAGCTTCCCCACAATGTCACACACAACCCCAAGGAAGAAAGCACTATCGCCTCAAGTCGTCCTTACAAATCTTTCCGCCGGAACTCTGCTTCCAACCTCATCACTGCCAGCAGGCGTCGGAGACCATGTTCTGCCGCACCTGCATCTCATAACAGATGACCTACCAGTTTCCATATCTTGACTAGACATTTGAAGCTTTTGCGAAACGCTGGCCACTAAGCATTATTTAATAAACCTAATGTATGTTTAAATAAATAAATAAATAAATAATTTATTCTCAGTTTCATAGAGACACACCAACGCAGGCATGATCAAGGTTTAAAAACCGACGTGTATCACGACGATACATTGGGTTCAAGCGAGTGTAGTTGAAACAGTGTCGTGAAGAGTTGATATGTTGGTTGCCCTTTAAACTAACCTTTTTAGCTCGCTTCTGGCAATCATTCTTAACGTATCCAGTCGGAGCACACCCACTCTTTATTATTTCCCTTTTGGCTTTTATTATTTCAACACTCCCTGCAACGTTTGTGACACCCGCCCATGTATGAGTCCAGCTCTCTCACTGGCTTCTCCTGACTCAGTCTACCTTAGCGCTATTACCTTTGCACCTCTAAATCATTTAAGTATCTGGCTACCGCTGCGCTTTTGCCTCTGCTGCTTCGACTTATTTAACATTCTTAATGTACGCTTGGACTTCGCCTGTACGTTGTCGTACATCTAACGTTTTGGTTCTCTTCTGGCAAGCATTCCTAGCTATTAAGGTCTGCTCAATTCAATCATTAGCCACTCCATCCTAGACGTTCATTTACCTATTACGCCCTGCAAGCTTTATGATACCTACTTATATTGTAGTACACTTTTCTTACTGGCTTTTCCCGGCTCAGTCAACCGTAGCTTGCGTTCATCCTGTGTGCTGGCCTTCCCTCATACACAACTTTTATCACTCTTCTCGCGACCCTTCTTAGTTCCTGAAGTCAGCGCTCAGCCTCTCCTTGCTAGATGCACATTTATCCCTTACTCTTCTGTAACACCTACTTATATTGTAGTGCAGCTCCCTTACGGTCACTTTTCGGTTCAGTCTACCATGGTAATATTCCCTTAGCACCCTAGCATGATTTGTTTATCTACTCCTTGCTGCCACTTAGCCTCGTATGCTCTGAACTATTTGACAGACTTAAGGGATGCTTTCGCTTAACCTGTCTGCTGCCCGTTCATCATGAAACCTTTCTTAGCTCCCTTCTGTCCAATAAACATAACTCAAATGGTCTGCACACCGTCGCTCCTTTCTAAATTTTCATTTATCCGTTGCGAGCTGCATCCTATGTGACACCAGCTCATGTAGGAGTCAGATATTTCACCGGCATTTTTTGGCTCCGTCTACCTTAGGACCTTTTACTTAGTACCTAACGTGACTTCGGTATCTGCGCGCCTCTGCGCTTCTCCTCATACGCTGCGACGTCCTCAGTAAACTCAATGTATGCATGCATTCTGCCCGTCGGCTCTCCCTCTCTCATTTAAACGTTTTTAGATTTCTTCTGAAAAGCCTTCTTAGCTCCTTAGGTCAACGCGCAGCGGCTCATTATACTGTCTATTCTAGGCGCTCATCCAGCTTTTCCTCGTTGTAACGTCGTTGCTATTTCCACCAGCAAGCTTTCAGCACTTGGACTAGATTTCCCTAGCTCTATCCACGTTAGTATCATCCCATCACCTCAGCATGAGTGCTGTACATAAGCGCCGCCGCGCTTCTGCCTTATATGAGGTGGCTTCCGCAGTAAATTTAATGTATGTTTGCATACGTTCTGTTTGCTCTTCTTTCTGCATTCAGTCTGTTATAGCTTGATTCTGGCTACCACCCTTATCTTAGCAGTTCAAATTACTGCCACTCCTTCCTAGATACTCAGCTATGCCTTACTCGTCTGTGACACTTATATTGTTGTCTAGCTCTCTCACTGATTTTTTCGGCTCATGATCCCTTAACAATATTCCTTTCGCACCCTAGCATGAGCTCCTTATCAGCGGGTTGCTGCTTCTTAGCCACTTATGCTCTGAACTATTTAACAAACTTATTGTATGCATGCGCTCCTTCCATTTAATGTCCTACCATCATGCAATCATTCGTGGCTTTCTTCTGTCAAGCAAACATAACTCGTGTGATCAGCGCAAAGCCGCTAGTTAGTGTCACATTTTTCATTCATCTCTTACTCATTGTAATGTTATCAACGTTTTTTCCTGCAAGCCTCGGATTAGCACTCCCCAGCTCTAGCCAGCCTGGTACTATTAGCTTAGTACCCTAGCCTAACTTGATTGGCTGCGCTCTGCTGCGTTTAAGCCTCAGGCTTTGAAATCTTGATCAAACTTGTTGTAAGCTTGTATACTTCCCATTCGCGGCCATTCCGGCAATTAACCTCGCTTAGCTGTTTTAGTTCATCAATTCACTGATCTGGTCAGCACACAAACGGTCGTCAGCGTCATATTACTAGGTGTTCAGTTATCACTTATGCGCTGCTATGTCTGATTTACTTGCTCATTTATTCGTCTAAAATACTCACTGGCTTTTCCTGGACCAGTGTACCTTAGTACCAGACCATTAGCACCATAGAATGCGTTGTTTCTCGGCGTGACACTCGGCTTATGTGTCATATGTTTTGACGTCCTCAGCAACCTTAATTTATGTCTGTTCCGCACTTTTGCTTTCCTTCAGTTGCTCTTTATTAGTTCTCCGTTATCGAGCAATCCTTGCGCATCTAGTCAGCACAGTCGCCCCTTAACCACTTCATTGTAGGTGTTCCTTTTCCGTCTCGCCTCCTCGGTTTCGACCCTTGCTCATGTAAGAGTTTAGCCCTCATTGGCTTTCCCAGGTCAGTGGGTTGTAGCACTATTCTCTTAGTATCCGCATGTCCCCTTTCTGTCTAGATCCCCCGAATATTTTTACTCCGTGATTGAGTCCTATCTTTCCGCTGCTTTACCACCAACTGACCTATGCATCTCTCGTCACAAGCGATTTATACTTACTTATCCTGCGCTCCCTGTCTAATTAAGCCTGCTACCAGCTGTTCATCTAAGATCCAATCGCCGCCAGTTTTCGAACACGGCTTTCTCCCTTCCCACGCAATAAGTGCGTCATAACAAACAAATACTGCGTGGTTTGAGTGCTGGCGTAACGCACTGTTCTCCAAGTAGATGGTAGCAATCCACCTTTCGGCAAGTGCTTTCTATAGAACGTTCAAAAGACACTTTCTGCATAATCGACATTGCATATTTTACATCAGTTTGTCTCAACTTCTCTTCCTTCCAGACCTCATTCTTACCTTTTCGCGCCCACTGTTTACATTTCTTTTTCAAATGGACAAAGAACTTTTCGTGCTTAGCTCTAATCTATCCTCGTCTGCCCAGTATCCATCTTTCTGACTGTTCCCAGACATACGAGACAAACGGTTTAGGCTCTGTAGTCCAAACACGCTGTGCCACACATCCTTTATGCTTTGTTCGCATAATACCTACCTATTCCGGTGCAACGCTCCGCCACCCTACCACAATTACATTGCTGGGCATTATTTACCCTATGTTGTCTTAACCAGGATGAAAAATCACCTGAAGAACGTCGTCGGCTTTTCCACTTCTCCTCAATAGAACCTGTATTACACACCCATTTTTCTTCCTGTGCTTTCTGTTGCATTCCTTCTTCATTCGAAGCTACTTCCGCGTTTGTCTTCCCTGTATTCTTACCTTCCTACCAATGTAAGATAGAGGCAACGCGACCCCGTCACTTCTGTTGTGATATTCTTTCTCATAATCTGCATACCTTGTCCTCCTGTCTCTGGTTCCCACAGCTTGAGCGTATGCGCATTAGAACCCCAAAGCTCTCTTTGCTTTACCATTGTTCCTAATTTGGAACAACTTTACATTCCCCACTGATCCGCGTCCTTCTCGATTCCCCTCGTAATCCGCCACCTATGATACATGTGGATATGTGATATTTAACTAACAATTAGATGTATAAGGGTACAATCGTTCAGTCATCGTTGCAACTGATCGACTGCGTACCAGCTGCATGCTTTCGTCTGTCTGTCCGGCTGTCTCTGTTCGTTGCCATTTTTTCCGGAGATCGTTGCAGATACGGCGTCAAGCACTCAAGGAATTGTGCATTGTTGCGACAACAATTTGTGGCGCACAGTTCCCTTTTTGGACGTGTGCGGAAGATTAGCAACCGCTGTTACAACTTACTAACCGGAAAATAATTCGTTGTCTTGCACGGATACAATTCTTCCGAGGCTTGAACCATTGGGTTCAGTTTGCCAAACACTATCTCTTCCACACACCTCGTACCTGGAGCACGCCTTTTGAATTTGGAAGGCGCATTCTCCTGCCGATACAAAGCCTGAAAATCTAGTCATCCTGAGCTCTTAAATCCGTTTTGACCGCGCAATTGGCCGTGTTTTCCTAAATTTTTAATCAATTTTACAAAAATACCCGGGTTGATCTGCGATTTGCTTTTTGGAACTATATCCTATCCTTCAAGACTTCAGAAACAATTCAACATATTTCAACTTATATCCCTCGGAGACTTCACGAGGTTCTGCACATGATCAACATATCATATTCAAAATGGATATTAAGCTCTTGACCTACCAATTGGGCACATTAATTCGGTCAAAACAGGACAGGACACAGAAACGCAATAAGCAGTCGCGTAACGGATATGCCAACGGAAAAGTGGGACGCAACTTGACTGCGAATAGCCAAGCAAACGAAAGCTCACCAAGCAACATAACCAGTTACAATTTGCTATTTAATGGATCGGCGGCAGTGTTTCAGGATGTGGTGGGTTTTTGCCTGGCAAGTGTTCTCCCTATAAAAAGCCAAAAATGTCTGTTTAACAACACTGCAACGTGGCAAATGTGACTGGCCACCGATTAAAGTCACCGCCCGTACGTTCACACTGGCGAGTCAACTAGCGTCACCATTCTAGATAGATTCCTTACATTGGAACTTCTACATCTGCATAGCGTGTTGTCTGTGCTTTCTACGATTTCACACATATACTGGCACCTCCTTACTTTTTACGATATCACCGTTGACCTTTGCGTTGCTTATGCAAGAACTCACTATGTTGTCGTTTCTGTCCTGAGCGTGCTCCAATTATCTTCTGATGGATCATGCAGGATTCTCAATCTACTAATAGCCGAGGTATGACTGCGTTATATGACAGGCCGATTATGTCCTAACAAACGGGTCCCGATCTCAAGACACGCGAATTAGTGTTTCACATTCCCACCATTGCACAGTTCCAATCATGGACATATGAACAATCTTCTAATGTCATTGTTACAATTGCCATAAACTGTCTGTACAGTAGCACATACCTGCCTGTGTCTCCATGGACGCGCCACGCCTAGTCAAAAATAAAATATTTATTAAATGTTTACTTTCGAGGTTATAACATACGACTTTAAAATGTTTGATTCCACGCTTGTTCTTTGCGTTCTTTTTCGGTTGTCTCACTTTCCCTTATCTCCAATAGTTCGGAACTTCTTGGATATCTATGCTTTGAGTAAGGAACAGAGTTATCGCCCGAGACAGGAAGTACTAATCCACAAGGACCTACAAAGAACATTTATGCACACCGAAGGGATACAACTGCACTCAGCACCACGACGGTTGTCCAGTGTGGCTAGCTGGGCCCGATGCCTTCACACTCCCCAAAAGTGTACATTAGCTGAAAAATCCGGACACAAGAACTTTTGCTCACCTGGATACCCGACAACACGACCCTTCCTAGCTCTTTCCTCCTCGACGCGCTTCAGTGATTATGTCGGCCCTGCCCGAGCTATTGTAACACGTAAGCGTGGAAGAACTCCAAAGGGTTGAGAACGAAGTTCTATTACACAACACATAGCCTCTACAATAGCTAATAAGCAGGAGGCAAATTGGAACAATGGAAGTTGCAGTTAACCAATGTCGTTGTGTTCTCGCTCTCCTCTGGTAATTGAGCATGAAAAGCGCTCTGAAAGGCAAACGGGAGTGAGTGCCGTTATTGCAACGATTCAACTTTGAACGCGCGCCAATAACAGGTTCGATTCTTCTCTACACCACACCCCTCTAATCAGGCAGCATCCCTGTTGCCACACCATAGCCGCCCTAAGCCGGCACCTTCAGTTCAACTGCTACTTCCCCAGGCTTTTCGTTCGGCACCCGACTGATGGGTCAGTTTTACTCCGGAATGGCTTGAGTCGATTGTAATGTACTATCTTGGGTTGACTGGCAGGGTTGTTAGGACATTTGCTAACACATGTCGCATCCGTTATCACCCGCTGTATTATGTACGGCCCTGTCCACTCATAGTGTAGTTTTACCGGAACTCCTGCCGTTGGTATCTGGTGCAAGTAAACTTGGTCGCCAGCCTTCAAGGGAGAGCCGAAAACTTTCTTGTCGTAATAGTCTTTCTGTCGTCGATTGGCGTTCCCAACTTGAAGACGTGCCGCTTGAGGTGTGTGATGAGGCGAAGCAAGGAGTCTGCTAACATACTCTGTCACCGATGAATGTGGCTGTTGCGGACTGGGTAGTCGAAGGTCAGACGGTAATCGGGCTTCTCTTCCGGTCCATATAAAACATGGTGTTTGACCAGTAGATGCGTGCACTGTGCTCCGACATGCCAGCAAGCATTTTGGAAACATGTCGTCCCACTCACTTACATTTCGATCTACAAAGGCCTTCAGTATAGATTTCAGCGACCGATTTGTACGCTCAACTTGACCGTTGCCTTGCGGGTGGTAAGCCGTCGTTCGCGTCCTGTCTATACCGAACACACGACAAAGTTCCTGCACCAACGAACTCTCGAAACCTGAGCCCCTGTCAGAGTGTAGCTGCCCCTGTGCTCCCCAGTGCCACACCCAGTGATTCACCATCGCCGTTGTTACGGTGACTGTATCAGTTTGGGCGATCGGAACGGCTTCGCACTACTTAGTGAAATAGTCGACCATGACCTAGGTGTACCGATGCTCACGTGATGTTTCTGGTAGGGGACTAACAAGATCTACTCCCACAATCTCGTTCGGGTAGCCTGTATTCTTAGGCTGCAGTGGTGCTCTCCGGGTGCTAGTCGGGTTCTTGGATGTGACGCATGTCTCACACGTCTAGCAAAAGTTAGTGACGTCTCTCCCTTGATGCGACCGCCAAAACCGTTGACGTGCTGCAGCTTCAAGTTTGTTGATTCCAGCATGACCCAGCTGTTTGTGCAGTTCAGATAACACTTCGGAAACTAACGATCGCGGAACTACGATCCCCCTGATATAGCTTGGGCCAAAATCAAACACAAGCAGACCTTCCTCAATGGACAGCTTGCCCCACATCGCCCATAAGCATCGAGCCTCGTAACTTGTTCTTTCCATTTTCTTTGCGATAGGTTTGTCGCTCCCCAATCGTCGTTTGTTATAGGTCGGTGATACGTCTAGGTCCGTTGCCTGTGCCTCCTGCCAACGACCGTACTCCAAACTTTGAAGGTTAACTAGAGCTACGCGTTGTGTACTGCAAGATGGGCAGTCTCCATGAGCACGAGTAGGAAGTATGGAGAGAGCGTCCGCGTTGGCATGCTGTGCACCAGGTCGGTGTCGGCACTCAAAATCATACTCCTTAAGTTGTTCCTGCCATCTGGCGATCTGTCCCACCGCGTCTCTGAAGTTCTGGAACCAAAGAAGTTACTGATGATCTGTTCTTACCAGAAACTTTCTTCCTAATAGGTAGTGTCGGGTTTGTATTATAAAGAATACTAGGGCTAGCATTTCCTTCCTGGTTGTGCATTAGTTCCGATCGCTTGCACCGAGACTCCTACTGCTCTAAGACACCACTCGTTCTAATCCGTCCTGCCCATTCCGCGACAAAACAGCTGCAATCGCCCGGTCGCTCACGCCCGCGTCTAGAATAAACTCCCCGGCATTTGGTGACAGGTCGGGGAAACCAACACTGGAGCTGCACAGAGGGATTCTCGTAACCGACAGAAGGAATTTCGACCTTTGACGGTCCATTCGAAGATTTTACCTTTCTGTAACAAAGTATTCAAAGACGCAGCGACCTCTGAGAACCCTTTCACGAATGGCCAATAGTATGAAGATAACCCTAAAAAGCTGCGTAGTTCGTCAACCTTGGCAAGGAATGGCCATAATCTCACTTTCTCGGTCTTACAAGGGGCAGTTCGAATCCCCGTCCCCGAAATGAAGTGCCCAAGATACCTTACCTCTTTCTGTAGTACTGGCACTTTGTTGGATGGAGTTTGAGGCCCACATTTACTAGACGCGTTAGCACCTCCACCAAGTTGTTTAGGTGCTCATCTTTTGTTTTTCCGTGTACAATGATATCGTCTAGGTAAGCGAGACGCTTGTGGGGCATCAATTCATGTAACACATTTTGCATCAAGCGTTGAAAAGTCGCAGGAACGTTAGAGAGGCCACAATGCATGGACTGGAACTCATAAAAATCTATGGCACTAAAAACGCCGTTTTTGCTCCGTCGCTTTCCTCCACTTCTACTTGCCAGTGGCTGGAAGCCAAATCTAGGGTACTGAAATAAACTGCTCCTCCCTGTGCGTCAAATAGATCATCGCTCCTGGGTAGGGGAAAACGTTTTTTCGAGTAATCTCATTTAATCGTCTATAGTCGACACATAAGCGAAAAACACCATCCTTCTTCTTTACTAGAACAACGGGCGCTGCCCATGGGGAAGTGGAGGGCCGTATTACCTTCTTTTCTAGCACCTCATCTATGAGCTTCTGCGATTCAGTCTGCCAATGTAATGGCATGTGTCTTGCAGGGATTTTAATCGGGATTGCATCACTGGTGTCGCTACGGTGTTTAACGAGATTGGTTCAAGCCAAGTCGGTACTTCGCCAAGCAAATGCGTCTGAGTGGTTGCGCAATACTTCTTTGAGCCGATTTAGTATCTGCTCATCCATGACTCTGTCGAGTGGGCAAATACAGGCGTTAATGTATTTCTCACTGTATAAGTTGTCCTCAGAGGTTGTAGAAGCTTTCAAAGTACTACTATTACAGAGCTCAACAGTACTGTACAACTATCGGTGATTAGTTGGCACCTGTCCAGATCCACTCGACACTTCATCCGGCGCCACTGATCCATGCCAACAGTAACCGCAAACGGAATTTTGTCCGCAACAATAAACTCCTGGGTGAAGCTCTGTGTCGCGACGTCAACTTGTGCGGTTATGGATCCTCGAACGGACCACGATTCTCCTTTGGCGGCAGTTAATCGGCAGAGACAAGGCGTGCATACAAGATCTGTTAGCTGCTTAGTCAACTTAGATGTTATTAGGCTCTCACATGCGCCTGTGTCGATGAGACCTACTAACGGAACACCTGCGATCTGTAATTCTGTTCTTAATGCTGATTGTGTGGTCGATGCACAAATAATGGCTGGTATAAAGTGTGAATGCAATCGGTGCCACTCACCCGGGCGTCCGTTATTGTAGCGAGATAATCCGCGGTTCGGTAATTGACGGCGGGGCAATGGAGAACCAGGTTGTGTTGGTAGCAGTGAGCCTGAATATCTTTGACGATATTTAGGATGCCCCGTAAACCGTTCGTTGACGCACACCTGGAGCGTCCCGTTCCCCTCAAAGCAAAACACCCGGAAGTCGGCGTAGCCTTTGCTCTGCCTACCTGCTCCAGTTGTTGGCCAATCCGTAACGCTGCATCCAAATCCTCCGGGTGAAGAAGGAATTCATGTTTAATGGATGGTGTTTGGATTCCTTCTAGAAGTCGCTCTAGTGTTCGTTTATCACGCTCGCTTGATGACTCGCGCTCGTATGCGATGTCGGCCATCTATCGAAGTTCGCTCACGTACGTCTCAATGCTCTCTTTGGGCCACTCTTACCGAGAGTGGAATTCTCTGCTTAGAGGTGCAGGTAAAACAGGTAGGTCAAGTAGGTGGCGCAAGGCAGAGAACGTCTCAAACGTGACTTCTTTTTCCAGAATTTTACTATCAGCAACGACATCAAAAGCATCCCCTGCCAGCAAGCTGGCGAGCACGCCCGTATGTTGGTTGACTGGAACGGAAGGAGGTAAAGCTGGGCTTTTTTCTCCCATCTGCAGTACGTCATCCCGGTAATGTAAAGCTCCGGAGGTAAGATCGCATGCATGCAGCCTGACGAACTCGAGCCTGTTGAAAAATCTTCCAAAGCACGGAACAAAACATCCAGTGAAGCGGAAAGCGTGGTCGTGGTGTCAACGACATCAGAATGGCCTTCGTCATCAGACTTGTCATTCATTTTTGGCATGGGCTACATTAGACTAATGATGGTGGATTCCTGATACTTGTGACTTGGCAGGGTCGCCACTTTTGTAACACGCAAGCACGGAAGAACTCCAAGGGTTGAGGACGAAGTTCTATTACACAACACATAGCCTCCACAAAAGGTAATAAACAGTAGGTAAATTGAAACAAAGGAAGTTACAGTTAACCAATGTCGTTGTGTTCTTGTTCTCCTCTGTTAATTGATCAGGATAGGCGCTCTGAAAGGCAAACGGGAGAGAGTACTGTTATTGCAACGATTCAACTTTGAACGCGCGCCAAAAACAGTTTCAATTCCTCTCTACACTATATAAGCAGCTGAGGGAGGGAAATGGAGTCCATTTGACTGCAAATAATCGAACGTACAATCAGTCGGTATGCTGCTTTGCCAACTGTAAAGTATTGTACAAACGCGCTTACGGCAGTATCTCAGGACGGTGTGGAATATCGCTGGGCAAACTTTCTCTCTATGAAGAGCCACAAAGGTCTGTTTAAAAATTTGCGACCTGGCGGAAATGACTCCCCACTGCAGAAAGTCGCTGTCCAAAACTACAAAGTACACGTCGACTAGATTTATTATATACAAGTTCCATGACACGTAAAAGGCCAAGCTACTCACTGGCTATACCCACTGTTTTTACTAAACTTATAGCGGCCAGACTGTTTGCACTTTACACACTTGAACCCAAAGTACCGTCATTCATGGATGACTGTATTCCTCATGATTAATTCTAGAATTTTGCAGCCCGTATAAGGTTTCTTTTACTACCTATTACATATCCAGCAACCAGTAAATGTTGATAATACGGGTTTGGTGTGCCTCCATAAATTCGAGAACCATTTATTTATTTATAACATGATAATCCTGTCAAAGTTTGGCTTCCTGCTACTGACGTCGCTATTCCACGCATAATGTTTATTCAAATCAAGCTACGTTTCGCAATCGTAGAAGGAATGTTCAGCGAACCGTGTTTTCCTAAGTCGTTTTACTTTCCCTTCTCTCTGTTGCCCTTGGACGCGTCGAATTTATTAATTTTATGCTTAAGGTAGGTATTCTAAAACCTACCGCAGCTTCTTTTGAAACCCGTCTACGGCAGTTTTCCAGGTGTCTGGCTTGCTGACTGCATTTTCTCCCAACTTTTGCGACATACGCCTTCTCTTTTGGCTCTCGAAACCTGACGACTCCATACTAAGTCAAGTTTGGGCTTTGCATCTTCCGGCCAACGTGACAACCATTCTTTCAGTCTTTGGCGACGAGCTCCCACTATAAAAGTATGCAGCGGCTGTCGCCAAAATGCATGAATGCTTCATTAAAAATACTGTACAGCTTGTAATTGATTCTGCCACAGCCAGCACATGATTTAGTAACCCGCTATCACCATTAAAGACAGGCTTTCCAGTTTGAAATCCAGTATATCTGCTATTTGATATCTGCGCGCTACTACTCGAATAAGTTCCAAGCGAAGCTCTCATCATAGCAGGGCACGTGCGCGACAACGACGGTCCTGGCGCTGCTTCCATCCTCATTTTCGTAAGACGAAGCGTAACTGCCGTCCTGGTTGCAAATACCCGAAGGCTCCTTCGATTTTACAGCCGGAAACGTCGAACCCAGCTAGTAGTGGCGCCACCTGTCACTGGTCATTTCAAAAGTCTCCTTGTGTACGTGCTGGACTCCACGGCTAAGGTTTACGTTTTGATCGGCACAGGCGCAGTCACTGTCTATATACCCAGAACTTTGAACATGAAACTCCAAAATTAGCTAGGTACACACTACATGAAGCTAAGCAGAATAAGATAGCGACGTTCTGCCAGCAGCTCCTTGACCTAAGCTTCGGCCTACCACGTCAGTTTGCTTCCACCTACACCATGGTGTACCTACAGAGGCCTATACTTGGTATCCACTTTCTCGACAACTTCGGCCTCGTGGTTGATCACCGCAGCAGAAAAGTACGGGAGGAAAGCACTTGGCTATCCGTCCATCACAACGTTGCTACAGTTAACCGTCGGACTTCGGGTTCACGCCTGTCCGTAGGCACTATCCGTCACAGCTACAGAAATTTCCATCTTTGGTCGGAATGAGTACTGACACGGAGGAGGCCAAACGCCAGCTTTTCATCATACGGTCATCATGTTTTACCTGTGTCAGTGAAGTGGAAACGTCTTACATTCGATAATCTGCAAGCCACCAAACGAGGATTCAAACACTTGATTAATCACGGTCTTCATCGCCCTTCCAAGAGTCGTTGGGCTTTTCTGTTTGCTGGTACCTAAGAAGTCCAGTGCTAGGCGTTCATGCAACGACTAACGGACACGCAACAGCAGCGCCGTTCCGGATAGACACAATATTACAAGTATCCATGACTATTCCTTGGGCTAAGCTGGAAACCACCTTTTCTAGGCTTGACCATTCCCGAGCATATCATCAAATCCAAATGGTAGATAAAGGTGTTGCTACAACGGCCGTTATGAGAGGTTATCCGTTGGCTTACGGCCTTTGCAACGCCGCAGTCTTTGCAGCTTTTCATGGACGAAGCCACTCGTAGCCAAGCCATTTTTCGTCTACCTCGACGATGTACTGAGAGCAAGGGTCAAATTAGAGAGCTTTCTTATAAACTTTTTAAGGCTTTGGTATTTCGATCATCACGGAATCGCCCTAAATCGTGGTAAATATATGTTTGGTTAAATATGCGTCGTTTTCCTTGGCCAAAGAGAAGATAGTGAGGGCACCAGTTCCATTCCTGTGAAGACCCAGAATCATGGAGCACTCCCCGCCTCAAGCTATCAAAGTCCATGAAAGTTTATTTACAACTGTGCTGACTATTTTCAGCTACAGATTGATTTAATTAAAGTTAAACCGAAAATGTTTACGCAAAGCCCGGAAGCTGCAAATGCATTCTTTGCCATCAAAGAAAATTGAGTCAGGAAACCTCAGACCTAATTGAAGTTGCATGAGGACGCCACTATCTTTATTATAACCGTAAACAAGCCCTGGGTGCTGACTTACAGGGGCTCAGCGGCAAAAAGATCCAATTGTTGTATTTCTCTTTTCTGAAGCTAAAGAATTGAATCCTGTTCCTTTTGCTAAACGCTTTACGCAGCATCCTCGAGCAAATCTACCCATCCCTCTTCAAACACTATGCTTGTAAAATTAATTCATCTGGCTTTGCACAATTATCCGAGAACCTTTATTCGCATCGTTGCGGTTGGTAAGCCGATAGCATCTCCCTACGAATGTTACTTCAAGTTGTTTCTATGAATGCCCAAGCACTTCATCCTACAGACCCCTGGATGAAAGCTTCTATGCGTATTTAACAGGATTAACTCTGCCTAAGCTAAGCCTACGTTGAGCTTCTGACAAAATTACGTTGACTGCTTCCTGATTGTTGTTGCGCTCAGACCACCGACGAACGTCCTTGCATCAGAACCATCGTGCAGTCGCTCAGCCATTTGTATTAGTCACAAACGTTCAGACCTTTTGTATCTTAGCCCACATACTAGCTGAATTTGTTTGTTTAGCCCGCTTTAACTAGCCTATTCTTACCAGAGCACACTCTATGGGGGAGATAGGTAGCTTTAATGCTTACAAGTTTATTTCGCGTAACTATCTTTATTGCGACACACTTCCATCAGCTCGTTTTAATTAACGAAAACCTACTAGAATATGCTTCTCTAAAACCCGCGCACTTCTCGTGATTATTTTTGGCTGTGCCATTGCTGCTGATATTGAACGCTGCTTTCGTGTCTGCTTGAAAGCCGCATATTTGTTGTAGAATAAAAATTGAACATATATTTAGATTGTGTTTGACGTCCACGACGGCAGTATTGTTCTCCGTAACCGGCAATTATCTGTTAGCTAAATAAAGGTATATCTCTAGACACGCGCTAGATGCTGTTCCTGCGTGGGATCAGATCAAATTGTACATAACATCCCTGCTCAAGCATGGAGAAGCAATAACTTTAACAACTGCTTTTGATCGTGTTTATCTTTCCAAACAGTAAAGCAAGGATAAATACAAACGTTTCGTAGGCCTCGACATTTTTGTATGAAGTAGTTTGGGTTTCCGTAGCTTATGTACGAATTCTGCGCTTTGCACCGACTACCGCTGCCAAACCTTGAGGTGCCTGATTCCATTAGTAAACGATCAATCTATTATGCCAATGGATTGTGTTATTTTTGTTGGAAAATGCACCACTAGAGGAAATTTAATCCATTTTCTTTGGTCAAAGCACCGCATTTTGAGCATCCATTAGCAGTGGGCTCATGGAAAGGAATAAGCAAGTCAAAATTGGATCGTAAAAGTGGAGGGTGGAAACAAAGGAAATAACAGTAGTGGCTAACAAATTAGCTTTTCTTAGAAAAGTGCGACTGAAAGGCCGGCTTACTTAACTAGAAAATACACTAATATTGGGAAATGGAGCCAAAATATAGTCCAGAAACAGCATACCCGAAACGCAAACCTGGCGCGAATTTCAAAGTGTAAATCCCCAAACAAGCGGAATCAACGCCGTTTTGGAGCCGAAATGTTAACTAAAACGGGACAACAATGAACGGCCTAGGACAAACCCTAGGCGCTGGTTACGACAAAGGTAAAATAATTAAGCTAGGTGTAGTGGTTATGGAGATATTTGCATTTTTAGCGGTCGGCGGCGGATAGCGCCATTTTCGAGCCTCCGCTAAATTCACGTCCTGATTTGGAAGCAGATACAGAAAAAAGAAAGAAATAATACAAAAAACGGCTAGGCGTAGTAAGTTCCGAATATAGAGTAGTAACTGGGAATGCCTAAGATAACGAGTAATTCGCTGCAGTAGCGAAGTATGACGCAGTGGGCCGAAAAGCATACTTTCTTAGTAAACGTAGTAAAAGTTGGGAAAACAGACGGAAAGGTTTTAGGGAAATACTAGGTAGGCTGTAAGAATTATTATATAGGTAGAACAGCACAGGATATGGTGTAGCTAGCCCACAGCCAGAACGCAACCATGTGCGATTTTCAGAGTATATTGGGCCGCAGAATCCACTATGAATGTGGAATTCAACGTTTTTAATGCTCCGATGTGGATGCGAAAATTATACCAAAGCCGCATGAGCTGAGTCCATATGGATAAGACAAGGGAACATAAAACTCATTTGCCCCGTCTGAACTAGGATAACGCAAGCATTTCCTACAGAAATATTACCAGTTTCGACTCTTTGAGGCTACTTTTTACGTCATTATGGTTGTATCACTGACACTAATGAGCCTGGGTGGTCTTTCAGTGATAATAAAAAAAACTAATTTGAGAAAATTTACAAAATGTGTCCAGGTGTGAAACACCTTGGGTTCCGCTTTGGTTAATCACGAATACCACTTTTTTGTGGGTTGCGCCATCTCAAGCATGACTGATTAGTGGGCCACAGGTGCTAAAGCACACAACTGTGCATTAAGTTGCTAGTTTAGAGCTCTATTTCTCTTAGCTGAGAGTCGGATGCAAGTGCCTGGGGTGTTGGACCAGAATAACGCAATCGTTCCCTGGCGAAACATCATCAGTTTTAGCACTTTGAGGTTATGTTATATATCTTAATGGATGTGCCACCAATGCTAATGAGCTAGAGATGTCTTCTATTGATATTAGAGAAATAGGTGTCCAAAAAATTAGCGAAATGCATTCAGGTGGGAAATACCACGAATGTCGCTTTGGTTAGGCATGATCACCTCAGCTTATAGAGGTTGCACTTTCTCATTTGTGACGGATTATTGGGCCTCATGTGTTAAAGCACACCATTTCTGCATCGCGTTGCTATTTTGAGCTCTTACCTTCTTGGTTGGGAGTCCGATGCAAGTGCAAGTGATATTCACCAGCGTAAGGTAATAGAAAACTGGGAGATCACAACAGCTATTAACTTGGCGGTTTCCTGGTGGGAAGCTTGCACATTGTCAGGCAAAATGAATGAACAATAATAAAACGCAAGCAGAGAAGATAACGGAAAACAAGTGGGAGCTGGTTGTTCACCCACCATTACGCATTACGTATGGTAGGCTTTGGAGCCAGATAAAGGTTAAAATCACGTACGAACGGCCAAGGAAAGAAGAAGTGGTGGTCAAAATGTCTGGGTGTCTAGCTTTCCAGGTGACAGGGGCCTCACTGCCGCATGGTTAGCTTTCTGCCAGAGAAAGGGAATCCAGAAAAATTGTTGTGCAAGCATAAAGGATTGAAGAAAAGGATCTGGTTTTTCATAATGCCTGTCTACCAGCCTTTCCGATAGTGATAGGCATACGTATAACTCAGATAAAACTAAATGTACAGGCCAAGAAAGCTTAAGTGGAGAGTAAATGCCTAAATATAGGTTATGGTGATATTGCCTTCGAGGTGGGTAGTTGGCCCTGTTATATAATCAGCGGTATAAAGTAGCGAGTACTGAAACCTAGGGGAGGGCATCGGTTATGGGCAACTAGTAGATGCCGAGTACGTAGGCTAGTAGAAATACCTATAAAGCAGGCAATTTATACGACTATTTTAGACAGATAAATGGTAACTTACGGGTGCACCATATGTGTGGACAACAACGTTAGAACCTGGCATTTCACATGAGGGTTAATGTTGTTAAAATGTTTTTAGTAGACGCGACTCATGGGTCACAAGTATAAGTATTTGCAAGAGACCAAGTGGACTAGGTATTTGGAAAATACTAAGGGGTAAAGATGGAGACGAAGGAACCAAAGAGTAGAAGAGATGGAAGAAGTGAAGTAAAGTTTGTCCGTTCGGATTGCTTCCCCATTGCTATGCAATATCCTACCTGGTCAGTACCTACAGGCTTACGATGCTCCCATTCAATAATACTAGGCTGCGTTACGTGCTGATCTGTTGAGCAGTAAGAAACTGGACGTCGAGAAGGAGCTTCCAAAGGATTTGAGCTACCGATTAGTGTTTCCAGGTTGCCTTTGCCGTAGCGTCTACTATTTCAAGACTTCCCATTTAACTAAGTGTCGGTGGGAGCCAGTAAAGCGCTCAGCTACTACTGGGGTAGGCTGAATACCTTTTGTGGTCAGATTAGCAGTCCTAACATCTGTAAGATGCGTGCAACTGAGCGGGCCGAGATCTCTCACGTGTTTTGACAGGGACCGCAAAGTATGGGGAGGACCTGTACGCCCAAGGTGCTCCTGTCATTAAGCCTAGTTGGGCGCAATACAAAGTTGCGCCAGAGCAGACCAAAATGTGATCTATGCCCCATCGGGGCCGGTCTCAAAAAGGTTGTCATCAGAAGCATAGATGTTGAAAAGGCGTCTTATGTTATCCAGTCACATAAACTTTCGTACCTCCTGCTTGAAAGTCTGTGGATTGTGAATCTCCCGAAGCCGTGAAGGTAATTTGTTCCAGATATTTACATAAGCGACAAGGAAGAAACGTGAAAGTAGTTTCTTGGCTGTGCTTAACAGTTCCTTAAGTTGCTACTTTTCATAAGGGACTTAATCCTTTCCGTATTGCATCGATCCCTACTAGTAGGCATCATCTGAATTAAATGCTGCGACCTGTGTTACATGTACAATAAGTAAAGCACACGCGTCGAGGAGAGCCAGGTGAAGTAGCATATGTAAGTTGTTGTTCCGTGCCCTGGCGTTGAGAAGTATGATTGAGAGTGGTTGGGGTCTCTCAGCTTTATGCTGACGCAGAAGGGACACGAGAGCCTACTGAATCATTTGTACAAGTTATAGACCCCGATTCCGTAGATTTAAGTGCATGCTTGTTAGCGTCGGCGTAGTTGTCGGAATATGCGCATCGCAGGTTTCCCCAACCTGATATATTTAAGTGCTTCGGTGTGGTATGCAGAGAAGGTAATCTGATGACCCAGACAATTTTTGCAATGATGTCGGTCTATGCGATAAGGCAAGTGCTAAATCTTCTGGAACGTCGCGATCCTTCTCATTGGCGTACTGAGTACTAGTAGATGAAGTGCTTGTCGCAAATGCTGTGTGTACAAATCGAGGGTCTGTGGTTGATTCTCTTTTACCTGGGACCAGTTTCCGTATCGGGTGCTTTCGCGATTTGAGTTAGGGTTCATCAATCCAAGTAAGGTTACGTACTTGAGCAGGGTTTGTTACAAAGTTTCAAGGCCTATTTCATCCATAAACTATTTTGCTCGTAGCAGAGAATATTTAGTTTCTTTTAGGAAATCACTTCACCCGTACCGAGCTTACGGCTAAACCATAGACTTCAAGGTAAGCTCGTTTAATGCATCCAACCTAGTATCATCGGGGACGTTGGAAATTATTGTGCTACACGGCCAACTGACCTAGCCGAAAGGCATTTGCATTAAGGCTCCAACCTTCGCTGCTTCTTGGATTGGTAGAGAATGTACGGCTGAGTAAGGTTTCTATCGGCGCCGTCTTTTCGCAGGGCCGTTTGGTTCTGAGACCCACCGTTTCTCAACTTCTATATGGGGCTTAAGCTCACCTGTCTGCCGTCATGGGGAGAGGACAAGACAGGGGCTCGCTGCTCGCTATTGGTGTTAACAACCCATTCATGCGAACTAAGCGTGGTTCATCATCATTTTCCAAAATACAACTGTTTTAGCTCGGTGGTACTTCATAGAGCTTTGCACTTTTCTATAATAGTGCGTAGAATGACTTCTCCTTTAGCAAGCGGTTTGATTGGTAGCGCAAGTTACGCGTTTGCTTGTGCAGTCCTACAATCCCTAGCGGGTTTCCTGCAATTCCATCACCTGTAATAAGCACTCGGCTGAACACCACCAAGGAGGTGTCCTCGGGAACATGTAACCCAAGGATGCTTAATGACTCATTGCATCCTACGGAGTCCGAATGTATTGGCGATTCCAACTTGACCATCCCAAGGGTGGGCATGACGGACGTATCCGTAACAGACCAGCCCTAGTTTGTTATCCACGCAAGTGTCTGTTTATTTGGAGGAGCCAGAGTGTGTCAGTGCATGACAAGGAGTGAGCTAGTTTCCTGTTGCTCGAGTTCGGGTACGCCAACAGTCAAGTTGCAGCTGGCTTTGCTTGCTGCGTGTGAAACCGCTGGTGCTGTGGCTTGCTTTTCTAGCCTACTGTGACGACCTGTGCTAACAGCTAGTAGGTTAAAAGTGGGCAATATTGCCTCGATTTCCGCATAAGGGGGTTGCCTACTACCCAAAGGTCTTTGGTGTCCTGCGGCACTTCATAGTCTCTAAGCTTAACATGTTACTACCGAGCAAAGTGTGCACCATTTGCTTGAGGTCACGCTAAACTGCACCAACCCTTCCGTTTTCTTCGAGGTCCGGAACTTCTTGGGGATCTGGGATTGGACCGAGAAACCACTTTTGTCCGGGACAGGACAACCCATAAAGACCTATGAAGCAAATGGCTGTACAACAAACGGATCCAACTGCACTCACTACCATGACCGTTGTCCAGTGATGATAGCTGGACTCGAGACCTTCATACTCATGAACAGAATACATACTCCTGAAACATTCAGACCCAATAAACTGACGTTGTGCCCACCTGGATACCCACAAAGACGATTCTTCGTGAAGCCGCCATCCTCGAGTTGCCTCAGCCATTATGGCGGCCCTGCACAAGATATCTGAAAAAATTGAAGGTCGTTTGACTGCGGATGTCTTAGTGTGAAATCAGTCGACAACCTGGTCTGCTAGTTGCATAGTAGTGCATCAACAAATTTCTGACTGTGTTCCAGGACGTGGTGGGTTTCCGCCTGGCAAGCGTTCTCCCTATAAAAGGCCACAAATGTCCGTGTAACAACACTGCGACGTGGCGGATGTAGCTCACCACCGAATAAAGTCACTGCCCAGAACTACCTACTGGCAAGTCGAGCAGAATCATAATTCAATATTGCCCTGACACTTTCAATAATAAGTTACACCATGCCTATATGTATCGTTTTCATTACACAAATAGTGCCCTGACTGTTTACACTACGCACGCTTGAACCTAACGTTTCCTCATTCAATAAAGACTCTATCCCTCATGACTACTTTCACAATTTCCGCAGCCTGTACAACCTTCGGCTTACTGCCGACTACACTCATAGCAACGTGGTTGTTGCGAAGCAATATTGCATCTACATGTTGATTATGCCTTGCTTTGTGTGTCTCGACAAATACAAGAATAAACTATTTTTTTATTTATTTAACTGAGAACACTTAATCTACTGTGTGAAAGGCGGTTGGAGTGCTAGCAGCCTATCCAGAGTCAGGTGCTCTTTCAGGAGTCCTTATAGTAGCGTTAAACACAAACAGTTTGTTGCGGCGGCGTTGCAGTGCAGGCCTTGCAGTCGCTAACCTGAAGTCAGAAAACCTTGTACTTAACCTATGGCGTTTTGATTTGAGGCGAATTTGCGGTCCAAAATATCGGCTTTGGTTAATGCGTAACTTGATGGCCTTAGTTGCTAATCCCGGTGTTCGTCAGAGGTATGGATTTCGCGATGTATCACAATGTTAGGCAATCAACCTGAATAAGCTTTGCACTGCTGAAATGCTCACGTTAAATGGTTCTTTGAAGGCAATATCTGGTTAGCTAATGTAAGCGGAATTACCTGAAGTCTATTTGCAGCCCTTAAGCTGAAAAAGCAAAATATAGGCATTCCTTATATAACACAGTTTTATAGTGCGTTTTTTCTTACCCATGGATTTGCACACGCACAGCGGTAAGCCACAACGTGACATTTATTTGTAAATATACGTTTTACTTAAGCAGATTTCGGTACGTTTGGTTGCGAAACTAGAAGAAATACGACGAAAATTATGGGAAGCAGCAGACTTCACTATGTGCGCGGAGATGCACACGTTAAGCTTGTTTTCTCGTTTCCTTACCTCTGTAAAGCCGTTTGCGAACAAGGTGCCGAGTGTGTTAAAAACTGTTAGAGGGTTTGGATGGCAGGTGTAAGCAGTAGTACCTAAGTTAATTAGCATGGATAACAGGGTGCGAAAATAGGGTTTTAGGGGCATGCTTCCACGGTGTACGGGCTAAGTAGGTAGCGGACAGTTGCCTACACACAGGGTTAACGTGTAGGTGCTTATGCATAGGGGTGGCGGCTAGGTGCTTGCGCAGCGTCCCGGTGCGTTCATAGCCATTGGTCTATGCCACCCAAGGACAATAGTCGGTTGCCTTTCATACTAAGGTAGTATGTCTGTCATCAACTGTATAACTGCTTAATGCTTAGACACCTTCAAATTTCTTACACTTAGTCGTTATTTGAACTGCAGTGAGCAGGCAAATTTTGCTTTTAACTTTACCGTCAAAGTCTTTCAACATGGATTCCGATCTGTGGTAGTCCGAGTGAGACCTCACCAAGCATTTTTGCATTAAAGAGCTTTTTGCGCTAACAGTTTTAGCACTATTATTATACTTAATGCTGGACTCGAGATCTTTTTCTCAAATTGCTGGCTTTAAAGAGGATAAAATTGCACTTCCGTTATGTAAACTGAACGGGTAAAACTGCGAACAAAAGCGCCACTGGCACGACAAATCAGTCAGATGCATACTATAAAGTTCTGTTAAGTCTTCCGTGAAAAGGCGCCGTTGGCATCCGTCACTGGTGCTGCAAAGCACTACGTCGTCACGAGAGGCCCTACTCTTTTCGCCAAAGCCCGAGGGAATGTCTCCTGAGAAGCTAAATGCGGCTCGCACAATTTCGAGCCGGTGCCTGAACTAGGCATCGTTTGCTAGTCTAAAAGCTTGTGGGCGTCCCTAGTTTACAGGGTAGATAAAATGTCATGAGCTTGGTGCCCATGTAGGGTGCATCGCGCTTAATAACGTTAAGGTTAACGAAAGCTATCTATTGCTCAATTCATGGTTTCACGGCTAACTTGCGAGGCACCCGTGTTAGCGAAAAGCAATCCGCTTCGCGCTCGTCACCAAATGCCAGTCGCTGAGGAAGGTATACCCAAGGCTGTCGTTTGGGCTTTTAAACATTTTGTGTATGCCCATTGGTCTTTAGCGCAGAGTCCAGTGTTTTTAACAATTCATCGATTCAGTCCCTAGAGGTCTAGGTTTAATCCATCCATACATCGACGAAATCCTAGTTGCTAACGCTCCTGAAGTACAACACACGGATAATCTCAAATGCTTTTTGCTAGGCTGGCCACTAATAGCATCAGTCAGTGCTGACTAATACGTATTTCGGCAGTGTCCTGCTGAATTACGTGGCCAACATATTGAGCCGTATGACCTATGGACTCCAGGCGATAGCGTGCGTCCCAGCAAAGGCATTTCAATTTCGACAACGTTAGCCTCTATGAGCCGTTTCAACGGCTCTCACAATTATTATTGACCATTTCCACAATCTGCAGATTTTACAAGTGCACTAACCGCCCTACATCTTGGATGCATACTCCGTCAGGTGGTATAGGTCGCCGCTGTGGACGAAGCGCACAAGTCTAACAAAGTAGCACTAGCCATAAACCGTTATGCTCCCTCAGTTCGGTCCGAAATCTTCGCTCAGTGTTGCGGTTGTCGCATCAGATATCGTCATTGGCGCCGTCCTACAGCAACATACAGGTGGCTGCTGGACACCTTTTGCTTTCTACTGTCGACGCCCACATCCTGCCGAAGTCAGGTACACACGTACGGTCGCAAACGGCTGGCCGTGTACCTAACCGTTCGACGTTACTAACACGTCCAGAAGGTTATCACCTACACTATCTTTACCGATTACAGGCCGCTTAGCAACGCATTTCAAAATAAATCAACCCGATACCAACCACTTGTGATCCGTCAGTTAGATTCCGTTGCCAAATTCTGGATGCATATCCCATGCCTTTTTTCTAAACAAAACCTCATCGCAGCTGGTCTCTAGAGTACCTGCGATGGGACCCGCGGGACGGGCAATCCAATTGTCCGCTATGGCCGCGGTGCAATCAAACAACCAGAGATTTTGAGAACCACTTAATTCTGGTTTGAAGCTCTTCCCACACAACTTGCCGACGTCTGATGGCGCTATTTTATAGCCACTTACCGCACAATCTCAACCTGCTGTTCCGGAAAACTTTCGCTGTATCCTTCTTAACACCCTCCACAATAACGTCCAACCAGGCAGTTTGCTACTGATAAGCTTGTCTATGTGTGAGAGGTTTGGTCGGAAATGCAGAGCAACCTTGCGTGCAGCGCACACAGCTCTTGGTCTTGTTAACAAGCCAAGATCTATCTACATGGGTACCCTCGGCTTGATCACATTCCGTCCGTTTCTGCGCTACTTGCTCGCGTCCATCTCAAGGTAGTAGGATCTCAGGTACCGTCCAAAAAGTAATCCACGTTTTGACCATGATCGGACTTTGCACCCGTTTGCCCGAAGTTGTCACCTACTCTACCAAGCTTGAAAACCGTAAAGCGCGCTTTCCGCGAGCACCTTGTCACTTCCCACAAATGTCCCGCCACAGTGAACACCGAGCGCGTTATGTACTTTGAACCTTCTACATTTAACGATGTTTCAAAGTTATGATAGGCGGACACATGTGTACTACCACCTAACATTCACAGGCGAACGGCATGGCGGAACGTTTTCGTCAACAGCCGGAGACCACCTTTAGCACCGTCAATGCGCTGTATTAGACTGACGCCTTACCTATGATCGTGCTGGCATCTGATCAGCCCCAAATGCCGACCTACGTGCGAATGGTGTTGAGTTATCTTTGGACAAACACTACATAAACCTGGCAAATGATTCTCAACTAGTTCCAGAAGTACACTTTATGACGCGAAGTATGCTTGTTAGCAAGCCACTTGCATGCGTCACTACAAGCTTCTCGACGTTAGAGCACAACAACCTGTCTTTTGTGCCACCCATCGCAATGAGGCTGGAGCTTACCGTGGTGCGATGGTTTGTGTGCCTCAGCGATCCATTGAGCTATGCTGGGTGGTGCTTTTGCACCTTCATAGTCACTCATACCAGATTGGTCAATGGTTAGAGGCCAGACAAACTCAGCCTTCTGGTCCTCCAGGTTGGGGGTTGGAATGAGGGTGGCTCCTTATTCCTTAAAACGGACTCCTTGTAGTCCAGTGCCAAACCCGCTGCCTTGCGGCCAGGTTTTTGATCCAAAGGCTTTGGTTGAGAAACCTAATCGTTCTCCTGTCTAGGCCTGGGCAAACTGACAGTATCCTGCCCACGCAATACTATGAATTTTACTTCAAACAGTTTCTTGATGCTCTGGCCACCGCAAAGAATAATCATCTTTGCCCTCCGTGCTGCATCGAGCAGGGTGGGTAGGGGTTTGCATGCTACTGCCCAGGCCTTCCCGTCTTCTTATTCCCCCTCTTACGCTTTTTCACTCTTACCGTCCCGTTCCAACTTCACTTATATCTCCCAGTTTTCGTCCCCGATTCTCGTCCCTTCCCCAACATGCTTTGCTAGGGATTTACCTTCTAATTTCAACTCCCATGTGAACACGGAGCGTCACTCCTCTCCTGCTGACAAGCCCATGTCCAATCAAGCGGTCCAATCCAGTTCATCGGCTTCCATTTGGAGCCCTCGATCCTCCTTCAGATTGGCATGCCACAATGTACGCACACTGCTACAAATCTGTTAACTGGCTGCACTTGCCTGAACGTTAGAGACCCTCTCGATCGATATTTGCTGCTTATCAGAGACTCGCCTGCAAGACTCCAGCGCTGTGCTCACTCTGCGATCTCCTTCAGGTGACACTAGCAACACTTTCTCATTGCGCCTATCCGGTGACGATGCAGCTTCGAGCAACGGCCAAGCTGGTGTTGGCATTGCCCTGAGTCCCCGTGCTGAAGCTGCTCCGGTTGATTGGATTCCGATCAGTAACCGGATGTGTGTGGTCTTATTGGCTGCCTCGTTTATAGCTTCGAAGTCGCTCGGGACTAATAGTTGTCTATTCATCATCGCCTCCTATGCGCCCACAAACTGTAGCAATGATTCGGTAAAGAACGACTTCTACCAACAACTGACCCAGCTCCTTCGCCACAGAAGAAGCACGGACACTGTTGTGCTGGCGGGGGATATGAACGCACAAGTTGGAAAGTTGTCCACTGATGAACTGCATCTGGGCGGTCAACACGGTGTAGGCTCCCGTAATGATAACGGTGAGCGGTTACTTCATTTGTGTGAAGATGTTCGCTTATTTCTTGCGAGCACTAATTTCCGACACAGCACCCGCCGAAGGGTGACTTGGCGCCCACCAGCCTCGCACCAGCCTTGGACGCAGATCGATCACGTTGCGATAAGTTACCGCTGGAAAGGCTGCACATAGAATTGTCGCTCGATTTGGAGCACATATGTGGACACCGATCATGCCCTTGTATGTGCTGACATGCGGATGTGTTTTGGCGGACGCCTACGACGACGTTGTGAGCGTATTGACACCAGCCAACGAACAAAGACAGCTGTTCTGAATGCGTATCGAATTACGCTGACGTGCGAGTTGAGTAAGCGCTCACGGGAGATAATGGATGGTCGCAGGTCACTTGTTCGCCAGACCTTACTAGCAGCAGGCAAATCCTCATGCGGTATGCCTAATCGCCAACATAAACATTGGGTCTCCTCGCAGTCTCTGGAACTTATCTACGCTCGTCGCTATATCCCAGCTGAAAGGGAGCACAATGAAACTCGCAAAGAGCCCTGGGCAAAACTCCATGCTACCCTGAAGAAAGACCGCGAATCTTGGCGGTCCCTTCGTGCGTCGGAGATGGAAGTGGCCGCTGCCCTTGGCAACCATCGTAACTTATGCCGTCTTATACGGGAAACGGGCAGTAGGAGACCTGGTGTTAGTGAAACTATACGTGACGAGAGTGGACAGCCTATACACAATTTGTCAAACCGTCTGGAGCGTTGGGCTGAGCAATTTGAAAAGCAATTTAATCGGCTGGAATTGTTCTATTCGCCGGCCACTGATTGCCCTGCTCCGTGGGCTGTCCCTTTGGATCCACGCTCTCGCTCAGAAGTCGAACGTGAGATCGGACTGTTGAAGTTGAACAAAGCCGCGGGACCAGATGATCTTCTTCCAGCTATTTTCAAGTTCGGAGGCTCTGCTCTTGTTGATGCTTCGCATGAAGTACTAGTGAAATTGTGGTAGCAGGATATTGTCCCAACCGACTGGAGCCGTTCCGTTATTGTTCCCAGCTTCAGAGGAGGCTCGCGCTCGGAATGCGGCAACCATAGAGGAATCAGTCTGATTTCCACCGCCTCCAAATTACTCGCCTCTATAATTATTCACAGACTGACTGGCGTTCGTGAAAGCCAGATTCATGGGGAGCAAGCCGGGTTTCGTCGTGGTCGTGGCTGAATTGACCACATCTTCACCTTACGTCAGTTGTTGGAGCACCGTCACACATCTTGGCGGCCCACCATAGTCGTGTTCCTCGACATCAAAGTGCCTTCGGTTCTGTTGATCGATGTGCCCTTTGGAATTGTTTGCTCAGGAACGGTGTGCCCAAGAAGTATGTAAACATTGTCCAAGCATTATAGGCG
This sequence comes from Dicrocoelium dendriticum, assembly GCA_944474145.2. Lineage (NCBI taxonomy): Eukaryota > Metazoa > Platyhelminthes > Trematoda > Plagiorchiida > Dicrocoeliidae > Dicrocoelium > Dicrocoelium dendriticum. The sequence goes on from OX104063.1 coordinate 46,596,338, forward strand.
CGTAGCACGGGCAGAGTGAGGCCTTACTGCAAGCTGTCGCCAACGTTCAATATCTCCAGCGGTGTGAGACTGGGATGCCCGCTGTCATCTTTCCTATTCGAATTCGCTATTGACGTAGTCATGGAGATTGCATTTACACGACATGACTCGGAAGGTGTGGAGCTACTCCCAGGAGAACGACTTCTTGACTTGGTGTATGCAGACGACATTGCCCTCATCTGTGACAGCTCCCAGACGTGCCAAGCCGCGCTGGACAGATTAGCACTGGCTGTCAGTCGCTTCGGGCTTTGCTTTGCACCATCGAAGTGCGAGGCGTTCCTCCAAGATTGGCAGGGATCGCCCCCTGTGCTGACACTTGGTGAGGATCAGCTAGAAGTCGTTCAGAAATTCAACTGCCCGGGAAGTTGTATCGGCACCCTAGGGATCGAAGACGAGATCATAAACCGTATAGCGAAAGCTAGAAGTGCTTTTGCGAGCCTTCGCCACCTATGGCGACGGCGCGACATTACTTTCGCCCTGAAGAGTAGAGGGTACAATGCAGTGGTAGGTTCGACCTTCCTGTACGGTTGCGATACCTGGCCCCTAAGGTCGGCGGACATGAAGAGGCCACTTACGTTCGACCATCGGTGCCTTCGCAATTTGGCTCACATCTGGTGAGAACACCGCGTGAGTAACGAGCGTGTTCGACGCATTGTTTACGGCCCAGGAAAAGGGACTGAACCGCTCAGCACCGTTATTTCCCGCACCAGGCTCCGATGGCTGGGCCAGGTGTTGCGCATGCCAGTCCACCGACTCCCTCGACGTGCTTTGTTTGCCCACCGGGGATGTGGGTGGAAGAAGAGGAGAGGTGGCCAAGCGATGACTTGGTCCAGAGGAATAAAGTCCCTCACTTCTGAGCTAGCCTCGGTTGGAGCTTCACGGCTTCCTGGTTGGGGTCCAAAAGACGGTGAAAACGTCTGGCTGGATACACTTGCTGACATGGCAAAGAGCTGACCACAGTGGCTTTCATGCTGTGAGTTTCTTTGTTCCTTCCCATCCCTTTTAGCCTCCCCCTCCATCTATGATCTTATTTCGTAGGGTAAAACACAAGTAAATATTTTCTTTTTGCCAAGTAGCCGGCTGGTAGCTTACCGGAATGATGCGTATCCGTAGCTGTTAGCTCAGCTGGCATGCAACTGTCGTATTTATTTTTCCTTTATGTATTGTATGTATGTAGGTAGTTCCTTTATGTATTGCGGTACAATAGCGGAGGTGTTTTACCACCTCTAGCTAACATGTATAATGATGATGATGACTTTTGTGCTAAATGACTTATTGCAATATCTATTCGTTTGCTCCCGCTTCGCTGGTATCCGTAGACCACTAGAGCTACCATACAGAGGTACTTTTAATTTCTTGCAGCTTAAGGACCGCGTCGTTATCATTGACCGTCAAAGTAAACGGGAAACAATGCGCTGCGCGTATCCTGAGCTAACTAGGAGACAGACCTTATCGCCCCAACTTTCAGTCTTTTGAAATCTTTATATCACTTTCGATAAATGTTTAACCTTCTCTGCGTCACTGTGCGTCCACTGGTGACCAAAGATCTTGATCAAATGGCTAAAATTGGCCACTGATAATCTGTCCACCGACGTTATTGTCTACCGTAAGGCTTACATTCAACACCTGCGTTTAGTCACAGCGACTTGTCTTATGCTCCCCGCAACGCTGCGCATATCCGGAGCTTCCTGGGAGCCATTACACATCACTTAAAGTGTATTCTCATAGACTCTTTGCATTACATACCTTTGCTGGTTCGTTGACTTATGTCACACTAGTGTATGTATCCATTAGTAGATAGAACGCATAACCCAAATGATATTTCTGGCTAATGTAACCCTGTCCACTAGCGCTATCGCTCGTTCTTCCTACCTTCAAAGCCGAGTACCTTGTTCATATCCGCTTCTTCCTAGCCGGCTTCCAATAGGATCAGCTTCCTGTCCTTTTATACCCATGCACAAAATAGGTAGTTTGTGACCTTTGATAATCTTTATCCATGGATTATAACAAAATTTTGCCGCATCGTCACTGTACCTTCACTTTCCAAATATAAAGAATCCAGGTTACGTAAACACCTTCTGGTCTCCGGATGACGTACTGCATCGTTGGCTAATAAGGAAGCCGTAGTAGAGCCAAGGGCAAAATAATAGCTACGCTACTAAACAGGTTTCTAATTCCACACGATTATTGTAGCCATAATTTACACATGGTGGAAGTTAAAATAATGCACGTAATCAGGTTTGTCAGATTTACTGGTAGGATTGCTCGGTTTTCCTTTTTCTCTTCCCAGTCGTCTAAAGAATAGAATAATTAACCGCATAGTTTCTATAGGGAAATCCTACCTGCAACGCACCTAGACCGTGGGTCAAGCAATGGACATGGCCACGCAAGCGTACTAAACCCACTACTACGGCCAAATTCTTCCAAACTTGTAGAAGGCTCCCGCTGCAGTTCCATGGACTTAGAACTTCTGTGACCCTATCGCTGCGCCCAACCATCAACTGGGGATCATAACTAAGTAAACTTGTCAGCCAACAAGATATTGGATGCAGCGTGACTGCGAATAGCTGCGAGCTAAATGGGTCCGGACGCGGCCCTGCCAGTGGCAGTTGGCGCCTTACAATCGATGGCAGTGTTCCAGCAAGCGGCAGGCGTTTGCCTGGCGAGCATTCCCTTCATAAAAGGCTACGGTTGTCTGCTTAACAACACTGCGACTAGGCGGTTGGGACTGGCCACCCAAAATGTCACTGCACTTGGCAGCACGCTAACAAGTCAATTTACTACACACACCACTAAGTTAGATGCATACACTGAGGTACTTACGTACATCTTTTATCCTATTCGGTCCTTCCTTGGCAACACAGGGTAAACTGTGTTGTTCTTAACAAGCTGACTGTACATTTTTACCTTCCTGCTTGTACTGTATCCTGAAATTGGCGGAACGCCATTGCCTGTCTACTTTTGATCATGGTTGGTTTGGTGGGCCAGGAAATAGATGATAAATCTTTTTCCTTTATTTGTTGACTGTCAATGTCACCCACGTGCAATCTGAGCTTGATGGAGACTCTTACCCGCCTTCGGATGAAGCGACGCAGCCTACGTTAAAAGATTAACTTGCTACCATCGCTCTGGCCATAGGCAACACAATCAATCAACCTCTTCCATTTTAGCTCCACCGCATCCCATCTAAACAAGTGGCTCATCTACAACGAGTACACTAACTGTGCCGTCCAAAGGAACGCCTAAGACGAGGCCTGCCTTTACGCCGCACAAGAAGATTTGATCAGGTAGGCAAACTCATTGACCAGCGCGATTAAGACATAAGTTTTCCTTTCAGTTCCTTTCCCAATTTTCTTTTGTCTTGGCCAACGCCGTACACAACCAAAAACCACAAAAGCTTTGGAAAACACTAACCTTACGGCCCAAAGTGTTTGAAAACCAGAAAGGTAGTAGACGTTTTGAACAAACAAAAGGATTGCATTTTGTTTGCACCTAACTCAGCAGATAAGGGGCAATGTTTATTTTGACCTTGCCTTCACTGTTTCTGTGCTTGTTACCATTTATCTCCTATAAAAACCGCACTAGGTTATGAGCACTTTGCGAAAATTCAACATGCACTAACTTGTGAACATTTAACGCTGACGAACTTGCCCCCATTGTGTACTTTTACATCTTTAGGGAGAGCACGGGTGGGAGCCCGCTAGGGACCGATCACCTGTGTCTCCTCAACGGCTGCAGCACGTTGCAGCACCTGGCCTAACAGAAGAGTGACCCGCGGCGGACAGTCCTCACGCTGATCGAAGGGACAGCTACGGTTTCCTTTTTAGGAGTTGGGCTCCTAATTCCCCGAAGGTTTCCCAGTATGATGGCGTAAATTGTTCTCAAATATTTTAAAATTGCGGTTTACTTAGGTACTAAGCAATTACGCGCTTTGTCCGTCGGAAATTTGTTTCCATTTTTAAATACAAATACGACCTCCGCTTTCCAAGGGTAGAGCATAGACTGCAAACGTCGCCCCGTTCAACCCCGCAATGCTCCCTTACTTGTTATCTAAAGAGCTTCTTGCTAGTGTCCCGTTTTTAGCATTAGCTAGCTGTGCTACAGTTCAATAAAACTTTACCCGAGCTTATTTTTGTGTATTCTTTCGTGCGCACTCGTTTGGTCGTTTTTCGTGGATTTCTTATATAGCGCACCGGCGAGGCGCTATAAATGCTCCGATAAGAGGGAAGAAATATATTCCATGCAAAGAGAAATAGCAGCACTAAAAATAGCGCGGCTGATGTAAACGACTTATCACTCCCTATAACCAGTCCCTGCAAGTTTAATACCTATTTAAAGCTTAGTTCACCCCGGAAAAGCAACGGGATAAGAGCACGGTGACGGCTTAAGGATGCTGCCATGTAATTAGTAAAGAAGTGTTGCACCGGATAAAAAAACTAAACTAAGCAAGCTGCTTCTATTTTACCAGGCCGTTAAAAAGCCACACTATTAGGGAGGTACAGCAGAAAGGTTGTTACCTAGAACCTAAACGTGTTTCACTACTTCGGGCAGCTTTTTGTCGGCCCCGGCTTATTTGCCGTTTCACAGCTGAGCAAGTGCACGTTAAGCCGCAAGCAGTGTCGAAGTAACGGTAAAATATGGCTTCAACCCTGCTTGTTGCAGCCTATAAACTCCAGTTTAGTCTAGCTCTGAACAGCTGTTCTGAAGACAGTAGAGACGCGGTTGTCCCTTCTGCATTATATCTGCCGTTTGTGTGCAGGTAGCAAATGAACTACGATCAAGTAGCCTCCTTAAAGGATCCAATCTCGATACATACCCCGCCCTCAAATATTCAACGGATTCCTTGTGTTGGCGGCGGTTGTCGTAGCATTCCACCTGCTTCACCTTCTGTCCGCCACTCATTTTTATACGACAGAGCTCTCGGGTCAGTCTTCGTCGAAATCGGAAAACTGACTGTTCATCTTCAAGGCACTGTGGTCTACCACATGTGCAGAAAATGCCTCATTCACCTCAGACACCAAAGCTTCAATTGGCACAATGTGCTCATCAAAAATGCAAGCTGCATATCGTTCGCGCGCCCGATATTCGCCTCGGAAGCGGCTGTCGAGTGATCCAGAATTTGGTGCCACGCGTCGTCTACCGCGGCTATGCTTTCCACGTCACACAGGCTTGCAATCATTACCTCCAGCTTAATATATTTTAACTCAATACCGGGGAGAGATGGTCAAACTTACACAGGTTCTTGGCAGGCACGCAATTTGCTCAGCACCAACATCTGGTCCTTGGCATGCTTAGCTCCACACAGTAAAAGTCACATGCCCATTGCACGCAAGTCACGCTGACGTACGATGATATAGTTGGGCGGGTGCACGTTGCCACTCCTTGGGCGCGTCCTAGTTGCTATATCATGCACTTCTTGCAAAACGGGTGTTCGCGCACGTCAGGTCTTGATTGGCACTCAGTGGGAGCAGCCAGTTGTCAATTGCATTCCATAAACTAAAAACATGCAAACTGGGAACACCAGCCCACACCAGTGCACCGCGCCCAATGCGCGCGTTAAAATCACCCACAAAAATAATCGGTCGTTCTTCGGCTCAGCAGATAGCTGAGTGTAGCATCAATCACGAGTATCACCAGGATAAGGCATTGTCATACCGTACGTGCTGATAACAGGGACAAACTTACATCTACTAAGCCGTAGGCAAACAGCCACCAGTCGCGAATCAGTGCCCGTTGATTCACTTACGAGCTGGCCACTTAGACGATCAGCTATTGCAAATACAATGTTATGTTCACGTGCTGCTGCGCTGGCGTTGCCCATCCAGTAGAACGTATAGACAGCACCAGCTTCATGCAACGGCCTTAGTTCGGTGAGCCGGGTATCGCTAAGCGTCGTATTATTGAGGTGTTAGCTCTACAGTTCCATCGCGACTTTTGCGGCGCGTCGCTCGTGGCGCTTCCTGGAGTTCCGGCTCAGTAGCATGCGCACCATCCGGCACCCGATGTCGGATGCTTTGCGAGCAGGCATGCAATTAATTTGGCTCGCAATCGCATGCCTGGTGGGGGTTGTACTTCAGAGGTTTGTTATGGCGACGGTACCCGGTGGCTTTGGCTCAATAGACCGACCCACAAGGTAGGGAAAACAGTTGTTGCTTGAAACCTTGATTGCAGAGAGAGCTTTGGATCTACTTGAGGCCCGTCATACGCAGCATTCGAATTTTTGGAACCTTTCATATTTATTTAACAACCGTAGTAAGCTAAGCTCCTGCGACCACGGCCAGAACGAGGTGGGGTTCGGCGAGTTTGTACCAACTCGAACACTGGCTGTTTGGCTTGAAGTGCGCATTAGCAATCGACTGAGCACCCGAATTTGCCCTCCAGCCGTCAATCATAATGCGTGGCGCATGTGCTCAATGCCAATCAAACGGTGACATTATAACCCATTAACCTGAATTCTCCTATGGCTAGGATTTAAGAGAAGGTGTTCATGGGCCACTTGTTAATTACTGTCAAGGAAGGGAACTGGACTAGAACACTGACAGGGCGTCACGCCTTACAGATGAATGACTTGGGTCCTCTGCCAAAGCCCAAAGAAATGAACACCGTAAGATCAGCGGGTCTAGCACATGGTCAGTTCACTGACTCAGGCGGATAAATGTACTAGTTATTAGTTAAGAGAGGGCGGTAAACCAACCCCCACCCCGCGATCGTCAAGAAGAGATTTCCAGAGCGTGAGCTCAAGGCACAACCGTAGCAGCAGTGGGTAGAACATCTGTCAGGACCTAGCCACCGCAAGTCACAGAGTACCCTAGGCTTACGCACCGTGTATATATATATATATATAGCCAAAGGCTTAGGGCGGAGTCCCTCAAGCAAAGCTCCAATGCAACCACTGCTTTGTGGTCAAAACCATTAAGCCAAAGTTTCCGGGTGGTGGCTCTCAAGCAAACCTCCAAAGCATAACGACCATCTCACATGCGGTTACTCACCAATGCAATCGGATGCCTGCGCGCGAAGCACTCAGCATCGGTTTCTGGCACGTGCGCACACTACTGGACCGAAACTCCAGTGAGCGCCCCGAGGGGTGCACTGCACTGGTCGCGCAGGAGTTGGCGCGTTATCACATTGCTATTGCGGCGCTCAGTGAAACTCAGCTCGCTGAGCAAGGTGAGTTGCGCGGATCAGGTGCTGGCTAGGCATTCTACTGGGTGGGCAACGCCGCCTCAGCACCTTGTGACCGTGGGGTCGGATTTGCTATATCCCATCGCCTCCATTGTCAGCTGGTGGGTGAGCCAACAGGCAACAGCGCGCGACTGATGACCGTTCGCCTACGAATCGGAAGAGGTAAGTTTGCCACTTTTATAAGCATGTACGGTCCGACCATGTGTTATCGTGATGACACGCGTGATCAATTCTATACTCAGCTATCATCCTTCATACGGTCTGTGTCAAGGGAGATCCGACCACTTGTGCTGAGTGAGTTTACCGCGCGCGTTTGGCGTGATGCATCGGTGTGTGCAAATGTTATCGGTTAGCCTGGCATTGGTTCAGCGAATGCGAACAGTGACAGGCCGCTCTAGCGGTGTGCCACTTACGGCCTGGCAAGTACGAACACCCGGTTTGCACAGAGTGCGAGTGATATAGCAACTTAGACGCACCCACGGAGTGGTCACGTTCACCTGCTCAACTGCGTCATCGTACGTCAGCGTGATATGCGTGAAGTGTGCAGGGCACGTGTACCTCGTAAAGCTGCGTGTGGCGCTGACCACAATTTGTGCGCACTAAACTGTACATATATTTTCGTAAATCTATGTATTGCACTCCCGTCGTGTATCAGCGTAAATTTAACATTCTCTGCGTCGGTACTGTGGCGAAACGTACTGAGCCGAAGAAGGCGATGGCTGCACGCCTGTGTGATGTGGACTGCATAGCCACAGTGGGCGACCTGTGGCACCACATTCGCAACCAGGTGACAGCTGCTGCGAGGAGACCATCGGGCGCGCAAACTCTAAGCAATCTGGTTGGTTTGATGATAACAATGTGACGTTTGGCGCTTTGGTGTGGGGGAAGAATGCAGCACTTGCTGCACATGTCGCAGACCCCAGCGAATTGGGGAAGGAGAGTCAGTTTCGCAAACCGACGGCGACTGACATGAGAGCTCCGTCTCATTAAAAATGCATGGTGGATGGAGAAGGCAAAGCAGATGGAATGCTATGCCGAACGCCGCCGACACAAGGAATTTTTGACTCTTTGAAGGCGTTGTATGGACCGAGGTTGTGGCCGCTGAGAACGCTGATCGATGCTAGTTCAGGCGCTACCTGCACACAGACTGCAGTCGTAATGCAAATTTATCGGAAACACTTCGACCGTCTCTTGAACAACCGTGCAGTGATCGACAGGCCTACATTGAAAGCCCTCAAGCAGCACGATGTGAAGACGAATTTGGCGGACACGCCGGCACTGGATGAGGTGCAGACAGCACTTGCTCAATTGCGAAACGGCAAGTGTACAGGGGCCGGCGGGAGCCCGTCTGAAGTATTGAAACACGGCATACCCGCGTTGTTGACTGCGCTTCACCGCTTGGAGCAACGCATATGGATTGAGGAGGAGGTGCCTCCTGAGCTGAAGAATAACTATGTGCTACCACTGTTCAAGAAATGTTGGCAAGCAATGTTTCGAGAATTATCGTTTCAGCAACTTGCTGTGTTGTGTGGGCAAGGTGCTTGCCAGGCGCCTGCTCAACCGCCTCGTCAGGCAGGTTGTAGATTCTAACATGGCGGAAGAGCAGTGTGGATTCCGCTCGGTTTGCAGCACTATATATATGATGTTTGTGGCTCGTCTGATGCAGGATGAGTGCAGAGAACACCAGCCGTTGTACTCACTGTTGATTTCACCAAGGCGTTTGATACGGTGAACCGCGAGGCGTTGTAGCTGGTGTTGCGTAAGTTTGTCTGCTGGCGTAAGTGCGTACGTTTAGGCGAATGTCTGCACTGTGTTATGCGAGCGAGGGTGCAGCTGAGAGGACAGAACGCGAATGCTTTTGCAGTGGTCTTTGATGTGAAGTAAGGCTGTGCCTTATCTCCTGCCCTGTTTAATATATATTTTCATGCCATGATTTCTTGTGCTTCTGAATCGGCTTGTGCGTACGGCGTTCGTGTGGAGCATCGTATTGATGGTGGGTTTGCCGAACATCCGTCGTTTCAGTGCAAGAACTCTATGGTCTGAGACAACTATCCGCCTATTGCGGTTTGCTGACGACGGTGCGTTGTTTGCACACAGCGCGGATGTGTTGCAGCACGTGACTATTGCTCTGGCATCGACAGCGGCAAAATTGGTGCTTACCTTCGACGTAGGCAAATCTGTCTGTCTCTTTCAGTCTTTATCGGAGGTGAAATCTTCAATATTGCCGCGCATCAGCATTGGTGCCGAAGTATTGGAAACTACCTCCCACGTCAGCTAGCTTGGGAGTGTGATGTCGACTGATCAGCAGCTACACATGAAGCTGTGTATCCGCGTGTCTAATGCGGCGGCGGAATTCAGGAAGCTAGAGTACCCAATGTGGAACAACCATCAGCTTACCATTGGCATGAAGCTGCTGGTGTATAAATCCATGGAGCTGTCCGTTTTTCTATACGGCAGTGAAATGTGGACGATGTACCGTTGCGATTTGCGATATCTCGAGCGGTTCCACCGACAGTGTTTGCGACGAATTTTGAGCATCACTTAGGGCGACAGAGTTGCTGACACGAAAGTGTTACGACAAAGTGGGATGGGTGCGTTGGTCTACATACTTATACGGAGGCACCTGAGGTGGCTCGATCATGTGAGCCGTGTGAATTGAACGCAGGTACCGAAACAACGCTTATGCGGTCGGCTGTGTATTGGGAATTGGCATGTGGGGAAACCAAAGTTACATTTCCAGGATATGATCAGAGTGAATCTCACAAGCTCTGCTCATGATTGCAGGTCTTGAGAATCGGAGCCGGTTGATCGGCGTGCTTTGCGTGACCTAATCACGAAGGCAGTTTTCAAAGTGCGGGAGAAAGACATCATACATGCAGAGAAGTAGCGTCAAGTGCTCAAGCGGCAAGCGCCGATGGGTTGGACTCCATCGACATCGAGCGCATGGTGCCGCGGCACAGGTGGTCGCGAGTGCCTGAGTCAGGCAGGCCTAGCTATGAGCGAGGGCACTCTGGACCACTACCGAAGCAAAGACGGGTCCTGCAGATAACGTTGGCAGAACGGGCGCAGCGTTTGTAGGTACGCTGAAGTCGATTTACCAACCGCTTGCTTGCATGCTAAGCAAGTTTATTTCAGGTGGTGTGTTTTCAATTTTGTCCTAATGCTTTCCTTTCACTTGTAAACGCCTACCTATCTCCTTTAAACTTGCACAGGTCCCTTAAGCCAATTGCAGTTACTTTCGATAACCTTTTCGTGTTTGTAGCATTTCCATAAAATATACTTTCCGACCTCGCGCTGCGTTCTACCTTCCCGAAACTCAACCGCCGGAACTGCCCAGACAACCCCCGACTGACTCGCCAACCGGCTTAACGTAACCCTGGTGTGACTCGCCGGCCGTCCCAAAGCCCCCTTCCTCACCCAAGGAACAAGCAGTCGCCCTCGACCGCAGACACCCACGAACGGATTGGTCCCCAAACGGCGCCCAGGCATTGCCGACGACGACGCCGGATTTCTCCGTGGGACGAGGACCGTGGACTAAAGTGCGGTGGGGGAGTGACACCTCCCAAGCGCACCGTCGGGTCTGCAACAATGGGTAGTCCATGTCGGCCTTTTTCTGGACTAGCCAGTTTTTTGCAGTCCGACCAGCCCGCACCGACGGCCCACCGATGATGCACTCTGGTCCACACCATCGGCATAAATAATAACTAACAAAAGCCTGGACCCAGCGAATCTGTTACACAACCCACTTTGGAAACTCTTACTCAAATCTCTGCAAATAGTCACATCCCCTTCACCTTCCATTTTCCCCCACTAAGAGCTCTATCAAAGGCTTCCATCCTTCAGCCTTCTAGGGAGAGGCCCATGTAGTGCAACAGAAAACATGCTCCTTCAGTATCTTGTAACATTGGATTTTATTGTTGTTTTAACCTTCGAAACGTCCATTTGTTTTACTGACTGTACGTCCGTTGTCACAAACTATTTTGGTGAGTAACTCGCTGCACGTTTCTCGCTCTGTCTGATTCGTTTCCTATTCTTGTAGCCTGCACAATACACGTTGGGTTCAGTCGCCTCCGACTTCTATGCTGTCGTATTTGACACGCCTTACTTGTCATTGCTTACCGACTAGTATCCCAGGCTCCGCCCAACAGTACCGAACTTTGGGAACACCGCTGTAGGCATGGCCAACACTAGAACTCCCTTCCCCAAGCCTGACTCTGATTGTCCTTTCAAGTAGGAATGCAGAAAGACAAGGTAATAGTTAAGGATGCAATGCAGACCATGTCAGCTTCTCAGTTAAGAATCCATGATTCACTGAGTCAAAGGCTTTACTGAAGTCCAACTAGCACTCCTCTACTGATCTCCCACTAGCAAGACATCTCGTAATCCCGTCTAAAAAGCACACTAAATTGGTAAGAAAAGACATCTTTTTAAGAAAGGTATGCTGTTCCGCTCTAATAAGATTGTGCTCAGTGAAGTACTCAACGATCCTATTCCTTATAAGTTTTTCCAAGCACTTCAGCATGCTGCTGGTCAAACTAACAATTCTATAGTTAAGAGGCACCGACTTAGAACTCCCTTGGTGGATGGCAACAATAGTCGCCTCCTTCCAATCACGTGACAGCTTGCCTTCTTGAAGCGACTGGTTAAATAACTCCTCGACAGGATGCTGAAGGATATCAGCCAGCGGCGTAACTATGGCGGGATTTACACTGTCAGGATCAGCTGATTTATAAAAGTTCACACTGACCAGCACTGTTAAGACCTCTGGCACAATGAGAACAATGTCCAGCATTGTATAGCTCTTTGAGCAGTGCGGCTGTGGTGGCATTTCTGACACACCATCCTTCCGCTGCAGGGTTTGGTAGACACGTAGCAGCGATTCTACTTTATCGACGTCGTCTACAGCCTAGGTACCATCCTCCATGGTTGGACAGCCGACTATTTCTCGTAATGAAGCTTTTGGTTGGATATAACTGTAATAACAATTGGGATTTGTTTTCGCAAATTTGGCCAACGTAAGCTCATATGAGTACTTCGCCTGCCGCTGCCACTTAATAGCCATGTTACGACACATTTTGTATTGCAGCCAACCTCGAAAGCCCCGCGTTTCTCGATATATTCTCCACTCGGCGTTGCGCCTTTTTATTGCTCTATCAATCTTTCTCCTCAACCATCGGGGTTTCCCAAGATGTCTCCTGGAGCATTTAGAAGCAAATTCGTTCAGTAACTGTACGAGTCCGCGTTTGAGTAGAAGCCACCTCTGTTCCAAGGTGGCTTGGGTCTGTTCAGGGTTCCAAGTGTTTTGAAGGGCTCAACCCCTCAGCTTCGTAAAAGCAATACGATTTAAATCAAGTATCATTCGACGGCCTTTTGCAAGCCTCGGTGTGTCCAGAGAAAAGGCCAAAACACAGTGCGTACTCTTATCTATGGGTGCATCCACGCGCAGATCAACCACGTGACAAGGTCTGGCGAGCACGATATCAAGGGTTGAAGGGGCACTCCAAGAACGACTCCTGGTCGGAAGATTTTCGTAGTGCCCTAACCCAGTTACATGCATCCAATCTACTAGTTCCTTCTGCAGGGTACCCACCCTGTTTTCAGTAAAGTGCCAACCAGCATGGGGAAGGTTTAGGTCACCGACGAGCAGAAAATTAGGTGCGGCCATTGCCGCCTGTCTTAGTAACGTACCAAGACACCTGTCCTCTTCTCGCGTGGAGGATGGGCTACGATAAACACATACTATAGTATCCAACCTACCCCATGCTCTTAGATAGCAAGATACGACCTGAACATTAGCAGAACTTATGATAAATGGAGCCACCCGGTGTTTATATTAGCACTTTATAAGCAAGGGTACTTCTCCACCAGCCTGATACCCGGACCTGGCAGCCCTGTAGCACGCGAAGTCTATAAGCAGATCTCCAATATGGTCATCTGGAGAAAGCCAGGACTCTGAGTTAGCGGCCACATCAACATGCGCACAGGGCGTCACTAACTCTCCCCATTTGTTACGCACGCTACAGCAATTAGTGTACCACACGCTTAGTCTCTCCGGACGCGGTTGTTTCTCCTCGGATGTAGAGCCAGAGTGGATAACCTGCTTTTTTGTAGCATTTCATTATCATCGGCTGCCTGAGTATATGAATCAAAGCTGCGCTGCAGTAACACATTACGGGATAATCCCTTTCCTGGCTTCACCCGCCTGGGCATGCTGGATAAACTCCGGACGGATTTTCTTCCATTTACCTGAGTCGACCTAACAGCACTGCACTTTGGATTTTCTGTACGGTTCAGATCAGGTGTGACAAGTATTTCATTTTTCCTATCATTTTGTGAAATGGGCATACCACCTCTGGACTTTGGTGCCACTACTATCGAGCATGAGACCTCGATAGTTTTTGAACGCACCGCCTAAAGTTCCACTGCCACATTTTAACTATTCTCTTCCGCCATAGAGGTGTGATTCATATTTCCATCAAGAGCAACTTTCTCCACAACCAATTGCAGACTACGAGCTATCTCACTGACGTCTTGTGAAGGGTGTTGTCTAGACCAACTGACCGCCTTTGCCACAGGAGAGCAGTCACTAGGGTTCTGCTTAGGTGTCTGCTTAACGTGAGGCTCACTATGGTGAATTCCAGCGTGTGAGACCGCTAATTTGTTAGCCAAGCTGGTATTAGTACCTTCTAAACGGTTCAGACGAGAGGCTTTAGCCTGCGACCTTAGTGTGTCCGGTGCTATTTGATACCGACCATTTGTCTGACTTGGAACAGTGGAACAATGGTTTATTACAGGTAAAAAGTTATCGCTTAACAAGTCCCGTGGGATGAAAATTATTGCAAAAATCAATCGCATAATAAAGTGAAAAGCGTTGTGGTGGACTCACCATAGACTTATGTGGAATAGCGGATATGTTCACGTAACATATACATTTAAATCCATAAGTCCATTGACTACGCGTTTGGCAAGACACCGTTTGATTGCGTTTTGTAGCCCCAGGCTAACAAGTCATAATATGAAATGTTAGCGAGACAATGCATCGTCAACACGTTTCTTAAATATCGCCAGATTGGGAGCAGAGACGACATAATTAGGGAGGGCTTTCCATGGCTGGCACACGCGGAGAGAGAAGAAATTTCTACGGCATTCAAGCCGGCTATGCTGAATTGTCATTTTCAGAGGGTGACCTCTTAGTTTAGTGTTGTGGTTCAATTGCAGCTGCGGACGGCAAACGTGGTTTGGGTTCTTCAGAATCTGGTAGACCATTATGAGTTCCCCCACAAAAGCCGATATCGACTGCTGTAGATGCTTAGAGATTTCAGTCTAAGCTGATAGGGCAGATGAAAGAGGCCCCTGAGGTTCTTGGTTGCCCTTCGTTGAGGAGTCTCGAGAGCAACGAGATCCTGTTTCTGCCACGGCTGCCACGCCTGAATAGCATATTCCACGTGAGGTCGCACCTAGGCGTTAAGCATTTGGGGAAATATTGAGGGTTCAAACCGACCGAAGGCCCGGCGAAGAAGACCGAAGTGTTGATTTCCGGTTCTCGTCGCCTTCTCTGCTTGTTTTGAACATCCGAGATCTTCCTGTACCAATACACCCAGGTCAAGCTCCTGAGAAACCTTCGCCAAGGTGTGGTCTCCAATCTTGTAAGCGCTCACCGGCTGGTGACGCAGATACATCACTTTGCACTTAGCCAAGTTCAATTGAAGCTTGTTCGTCTTTGACCATTCGTAAATGCAATCTAGGTCATGTTGGAGCAGATTCTGATCTGGCTTGTTACTAATCGCCCGCCATATCTTGACGTCATCGGCGAAAAGCAGAATATTTGAGGAGATGACTCTTGCCAGGTCGGTGATAAACACCAAGAATAAACGTGGTCCCAGCACTGAGCCTTGTAGGACACCACATTCCACCTCAATTGGGTTAGAGAGTGATCACCTAACACGTACTTGAAGCTTCGGTTGGTAAAGGAAGCTGCCAATCCAACCAAGTACAGGATCTACGATTCCCTAACTCTGTAGTCTTTGAAGTAGGATGCGGTGATCAAGGCGGTCGAAAGCTTTGGAGAAGTCCAGGTAGATGACGTCGACTCCGACCCCATCATCGGCCACTTCCGTCCAACTACCTCGTGCAATCAGTAGGTTGGTGGTGCATGACCGGTGTTGACGACAGCCATGCTGTTCCGGTACCAAAATTTTGAATTTTTCCAGGTAGCCCATTAAAGCCTCAGCGACGACCGTTTCTATCATCTTCGCGAGCGAAGGGAGAGAGTCACTGGGCGATAGTTTGCAGGATCTGAACAGCTACCGCCCTGTTAACTAGAAGGTCCCGGTGTATAGGGTTCCGAAACTCAACTAGGATAGGCCTTGAATAACCTTGTTGGCGGAGCATACTTGTTTCTCTCCAGCTGCCAACACGATGTACTCTTTAAATCCCAACGTATAACGGTATTCCAGCTATACGAAGGATATCGTGCACTCGCCTTCTATCTAAGTCCCGTCGAGTTTTAGCTTCCCGTATGACTGGCTCCACCCTATTGTAGATAAGAACGTTTCGTTGTCTACCCATAGCAAGTTCTGCACTTCGCAAGTAACATTCCAATGAAGACTGCAACTCTTCGATTTTTGAACGCAATGTCTCAAGTAGCAAGCTCTGGTCACGAATCAACTTCTCCGCAAGGTCTAGTCCATGCACACAGGCGCTACTACTAGAATCATATACAGCTGAGACATGAGTAACTGGATAAAAAGTCTGATCGTGTATCAAGCGAGAACAAAATGTTTGCTAAGTAAACAAAACGGCAGCAAACCCAGTTTAATTGGGGATGTCGGGCATAAAGAGCAATAGAATCCTGGTCCAAGCTACAGCAATTGTTATGGTACTATTACAAGCATCTGTCGAACTAAATTCCCTCTTTGACCACAACGCCACAAGTGGGCTCACGATATATATAGCCAGCCACTGATGTCATTGCGAATAGTACGCAACGGCCAAGTCTAGAATAATAAAAAGCTAGGTAGTTGAGTAGAATTATATGACCAAATTGATGCATGTATGACGGCGTAGGATGAATAAATAGCCGCAACACGTCAATACAATAGAATATAAAACAATATTAAATGATTCAAGAAAAACAGCGAATTAATACGACTAAAAGGAACACAAAGAGAAGCAATACTGGAACGAACTCACGCGGTTAACGAAGCTCCAAAATATCTTGGATTAAAAACTGATGGAGCAGAGTAAAATGTTCTCACTCAGTCTCTTTGGTATACGTTTCCAAGCCAACGTTGAAGGCAGAAATTACAAGGGGGAGTTTCTTTAAAGTTTCAAAGCTCGCAATATGAGTCGAAAAGATAAAGGATGAAAAAACCCGATAAAGGTACTAAAATTACGCAAGAAATAAAGGAATATAAGTATATAAACAAAAAAGGAACCAACTCAACAGAACATACAAATGGGGAAATATGGAATTCGCGAGTGCGAATCGGGGTCACCTTTTTGTAGAACAAGTTGATACTAGTCTGATATGGTACACAAAACCGAGCACGGAATAACCGAAGGCAATTGGAGTCAACAACAGCAGACTGTATTCCATGGGCTACAAGAAGCCGCGGATGAATGAAGCGAGGAAAGAGCAAACACCTGAGAGTAGGAACTTACAACGTCGTCGAGTGTAGAGCCAGCTGTAAAGAAGATCTAAACAAGAAAGAATAATGTACCCTTGGTCAACAATTAAAATGTACATGAAAGATAGCAGTTATCCTTTTGGAAGCTACACTCGGCTGAGATAAACCACTTACAAAAATAAGTTGCATTAGACTAAGTAAATCCAGGAACCCTCTTCCATGGTTTAGTTTTGAGATAAAAAGCGGTGGCTTGGTTGAGAAAGATCACTTACAAAATGGTTGCCTTAGGCTAAATTAATCCAAAAACCTTGCTGTGTAGTTAAGAATTGGGCTACAAGTGATGGCTTCTTTGCGATAAACCATTTATAAAATGCTTGCTTTGGGCTATATGAAACCAGGAACCATCTGACACATTTCAGAATAGAGCTAAAATGCTGTGGCTTGTTTGAGATAGACCATTTATAATATGGTTGCATTAGACTAAGTGAATCTAGGGTCCATCGTCCAAAGTTTTATAAAATAGCTACAAAGTTATGACCATGCTGAGAAATACCATCCACAAAATGCTTGCATTAGGCTGGGTGAATCTAGGAACCATAATCCAGGTTGCAGATTTGAGCCGCAAAGCTGTAGATTGATTAATTTAGACCTCATGTAAAATGGTTGAATTAGGCTAAGTGAAGCTAGGAAACATCCTACATAGTGCAGAATACAGCCACAAGGCGCTAGATGCGCCGAGATAGGCCATTTACTAAACGGTTGCATTAGGCTACGTGAATCTAGGAACCCTTGTCCAATTTCGGAAAACAACTTCAGAGAGACAGCTTGGCTGAGATAGATCAATTATATAATGGTTGCGCTAGGCTCAGTTAAACTGAAATAGACTGTCCAAAGCTCGGAATAGAGCTACAAACCTATGGTTTGGTTTAGATAGACCATTTATGAAGTTGTAGCCTTAGGCAAAATGAATCTAAGAACCATTGCACAAAGTTAAGAACAGAGCTAAAAAGCGATGGCCTGATTAAGCTAGACCAGTTATAGAATGGTTGCATTAGGCTAAGTGCATCTAGGAACCATTGTTTATAGTTCAGAATAGAGCTAAAAAGCCGTGGCTTGGTTGAGATAGACCACTTAAAAATAGTTGCATAGCCTAAATTTTAATCTGGGTTACAATGCGCTTGTCTGTCTGAGATAGACCATTTACGAGATGGTTGCATTAGTCAAAGTAATTGTGAAAATAATCGTCCGTATTTAAGTATAAAGCAGCAAAGCGATGGTTTGGTAGCGATAAACCATTTACATAATGGCTGCATTAGGCTAAGTGTATCCAGGAAGCCTCATCCAAATTTCGGTATAGAGCTACAAGACAGTGACGTGGGTGAGATAGACCATTTACATAATAAATAAATATATAAATAAATAGTTTATTCACGTCATTACGAAGCACATCATTATGATCATGGTAATAAAGACAGGGATGATAGGCAATTACACAAATCAGTATATGTTGACAAATAGCGCAGGAATATATGTGTCTGTTGACATGTAAAAGTATGTTTAAATCTGTATTTGGAAGTAGCCATGTTGTGTGAGAACTGAGAACTGAGAACTGGTGCGAAGCAGCGAGTAGAGTTTGCTCTGTGTAGCTGCATCATTCGTCGTTTTCGGACATGAACTTTTTATTTATCGTTTCGCTCTTTGTACTTTGCCTCTGCAAATTGTTTGTCTAGTAGCATCTTGAATTTAGCCACTGTGTTCGCTTCTACTATATGCTGAGGCAGGTCGTTCCAGACATTCACCACTCTTCGTTCGAAACAGAGTTGATGGGCGACCCGCTTCAAATCCGGGACGATAAGTTTATACCGGATTAGGTAACGGTGACTCCATGTGTTTTGTAGACTCGCCATCAAAGTGGGAAGTCATTGGAACGCTTCGAATCGGATGGCTTTCGTGATGTGTGAATGATCCTCCGAAAAAATGGAAGCGGCAGTGACTTTATTTAATGGCGTGTCACGTCTGCCACGTCACAATGTTGTTAAACAGATAAGTATGGCTTTTTATAGGGGAACGCTTGCCAGGCAAAATCCCACCACATACTGGAACGCCACCGCCGAACCATTTTCTGGAACGCGATTTATTAGAATGACCCAGCTGGCACCTCGGGGAGATTCTTTGCCCAGCCAGCCAGTAGGCTAACTGAATCCAAGAACCATGTTGCAAATTTAGAAAAGAGCTACAAAGCAATGGCATAGTTGCGATAGATCATTTATACAATGGTTTCCTTAGGTTTATTGAGTTTAGGTACCAACACGAAATTTCAGAATAGAACCACAATGCTATGGCGTGCTTGAGTAGACCATTTACATAAGGGTTGCACAAGGCAAATGGAATCGAGGAGCCATCGTTCAAAGTTCAGATTAGAGTTATAAAGCGACGGCGTGGCTGAGATAGACCATTTAAAAAAGGTTTGCATTAGGCTAAGTATATCTAGGAACCATCATCCAAAGTTAAGCATAGAGCTACAATGCGATGGCTTGGCTGAGGTAGACCATTTACAGAATAATTGCATTCGGCAATGTGAATCCACATACCTTCGCCTAAATGTCAGATTACAGCGACAAAGCGATAGTTTGGCTGAGATAGATCAATTAAAATATGGTTACCTTAGGCTAAGTAAACCTAGGAACCGTCGTCCATTGTTCAGCATAGAGCTACAAAGCGATAGTTTAATTTATATAGACAAGTTAAAAATGCTTGCATTAGGCTAAATAGCGTCCAAAATTAAGAATACAGCTACAGTGCGATGGCTTGGCTGATGTATACCATTTACAAAATGGTTGCATTATGCTAAGTAAATCCAGGAAACCACCTCCTTTAAATTTCAGTTGGAGCTACGAAGCAGTGGCTTGGTTGAGATAGATCATTTACAAAATTGTTGCGGTATGTTAAATGGATCCGGGAACAATCGTGCAAAGTTTGTAGTATAGCACCAAAATGATGGCTTGGCTGAAATGGACCATTTGCACAATGGTTGCCTTAGGATAAATGATGCTAGGAACCATCGTGCAAATTTCTAAGTTGAGCTACCATGCTGTGGCTTAGTTGAGATAGACAATTTACAATATGCTTGCATAAGGCTAAGTTACTACAGGAACCATCGTCCAAATTTAGAAAAGGGCTACAAAGCGACGGCTATGCTGAGGTAAATCGTTTACAAAATGGTTGCATAAGCTAATTAAATCTAGGAACCAATGTTCGGTAAAGTGCTACAAAGCGACAGGTTAGATGAGATAGACCATTTAAAAATGGTTGCATTAGGCTACGTGCATCTATAACCACTGTCCAAAGTTCGGAGTAGAGCTACAACACAATGGCTTTGCTGAGATTGGTATTTACAGAATGGTTGAATTAGGCTGAGGGAATCCAGTAACCCTCGTCCAAGGTTCAGCATCGAGGTAAGAAGTGATAGCTCAGCTGAGATAGAGCATTTAAAAATGGTTGCATTCGGCTTAGTTAAGGCAGGAACCATTGTTCATTGTGCAGTTAATGGCTACAAAGCGATGGCTTGGCTGCGATTGACCATTTACAAAATGGTTGCATTGGGCTAAGTGAATCTAGGAACAATCGTCCAAATTTCAGAATAGAGCTACAATGGTATGGATGGGTTGAGCTAGATCATTTACAATATTGTTGCGTGTGGCTATGTGAAGCTAGGCACCAAGGTCCAAAGTTGAGAATAGGGCTACAAAGCACCGGCTTTGCGGAAATAAATCATTTACAAAATGGTCGCATAAGGCTAAATGATTCTAATTACCATTGTCCAAGGTTCGGAATAGTGTTATCAAGTGACGGCTTAGCTGAAATAAAGCATTTAAAATGATTGCATTAGGCTAAGTGAATCTTGGAGCCATCGTCCAAATTTCGGATTGGAGCTTCAACGCGATGTCGGGCTGAGATATACCATTTGCAAAATGGTTCTAATAGCATAGTTTATGCCAAGTATTGTCTTCCACAACTCGGGACCGAGCTACGAAGCTCTAGCTTACCTTCAATATGACATTTACAAAATGGTTGCGTCGTGCCTAGATACTCTAGAAACTATCGTACAAAGTTCAATACAGAGCTGTTAACCGATTGCTTGGCAGAGGTGGTCCATCTACGAAATGGCAGCGGCAGTCTTCCTGCAATTTTGTGGCATCCTCTACAGATCAGAATGGAGCTACCAAGCGATGGCTTGTCTTCGATGGGCTATGTATAACATGGTAGCAGCAATCATCGTGAAACTATGTAGCATCCTACAAAATTCAGAATGCAGCTACCATGTGTTGGCTTGGCTGAGATAGACCAGTTATAAAACCCTTGTATTGGGCTATGTGATTCAAAGTACCATCGTATATACTGCAGAATGGATCTAGCTGGCAAAGTTGCGTTTACTTACCAGTTAGAACCATGTATAAGGTGCCTTGGCTGACGTATAAAATTAGCATAGCGGTTGTAAATGGCTTCACAAATCACGGTAACTGCGACCATGGTCTACACTATGCATCCGTTATTCAAATTAAGTTTCCATAGTGACTTCCGTAATTTTCTTATTTCGACTCATTTATGTGGGCCTTATAATAGTGTTTATATATCAGGAAGATAACCTAGCGTCTGGCAAGTTGCCTTTTTCAGGAACCACGTCTTTGCGCAACAAAATTTACCTCCGTAAGAGCTTCCGCTTAAAAAAGGTATAAAACCACAACAAAACCCTTTCGCAACGTCGCTTTACATGCCGCATTCATAACCGGTGTCACATTAAGTTGCGTTGGCTACGTCCCGTTTAGAGACAGTATTCTCTAGGCATCTTCGGTTAAAGTTGGATGCTCAGCTATAGTAGGTAGCTTTTTAATTATCCCGTGTTACCACGCAACTTAGGGTACAAAAGGTTTCTGAGGGAGTGGATTGCCATTTCCGGCATCAAATCACCCATAGATTCCCCGTTACCATAAAACCGAAGGTAGAGAAATGTTACACTTTTAAATACAGGCCATCTCCAGGCCCACCGTCGGTTATATAAAATTTTTGCGGTAGAGGAAATCCTTGCTACCATCCGCGAACAGCCTCAACGAGAACGGCGGCCTTGACCAAGCTAACTAATCAAGCAACAGAGAAAATTGGAAGCCATGTGGCTGCGAATAACTGTGTGAAGTCCGTCAAATAGCCGCTTTGCCAGTTGTACATTATTGTTCAACTAATGTGCGGCGGTATTCTTGGACGTGGTTATTGCATGACAACCGTCCGCCACATAGATAACCACAACTCACCGTTCAACCACACTGCAGCGTAGCAGACGTGACGCGTTATTGAACAAAGTCACTGCACATCACTACTTACTGGTAAGCCAACTAGAGTCATATTTAAAATTTGCTTTAAACGTACAAGAATAATGTAATCTCTGTGCACAAATACCGTATTCATTAAGCTTGTTGAGCCATGCTGATTACGCACATTTGAACCAAAAGTATCGTAATCCACTGACGACGCTATTCATCCGGATTACCTCTTCAAGTTCCGCAGCATGTACAATTGCGGCCACCGCCCTATTACCTACACAGCTACGTTTTTTGCAAAATATAACTGATATCCACATACAATTCCTGCCTGATTTAAGGTGCCTACAAAATTTGTGCATATACTGTTTACACATATATTAATTTAACTTAATCCGCAATGGTCAAAACCCACTTATTTACGCTGCTAAAGATACTATATCCACAACATTCCTTTCTTGTCACTTCATCTTCCCACGTCGCACAAGCTTTGCACACAAATTTCTTAAGGTTTATTGCTTCAGAATTTGAATCCTGAAATTCCTAATATTACAATTATTTTCCGTATATTATTAGCACCGACTCTATATTTTGTTTCTTCTTGGAAGTACGTCACAATATTTCCGAATGTACGTAATATTTTAGGATGTGTCCGGAGTATGAGTAAATAAGCTCCTGAAACCTATGGAGTGCTCCGGCAAGAAATATGATCAAGACTGTCCATTTATTTACAAGGTTCCATTTTCCATAATGGGATCAGAACCTCAATTCCACCCCTCGCATTAGCTTTCTTATGTATGCTTGGCATTCCTATCCTAATTGACCACACCTTCCCTTGATATTTTATCCTCGTACAAAGGAAGCGTAGGAGGATAATTTGCTTGCGCGCCGCAGCACAAGCACTGCTCGTTAAATAACCTAGACCAAGAACGACATAAAGCTAAAGGGCACAAGTTCCACTTCTTTCTTTCGCGGCCCCAGGTGCCTCAACGACGGTGAGACGCAGAGGTACAGCTCCGTATAACAATTTTGCTATCACCTGCTCTCCCACCGGTAGTAGCTAGTCCCATGGCCCGTATCGCTCAACTCAACTTGCTCCACCGTCTAATAAATTTCTTGTATGCGTTAGCATTATACGGCAAACATCCTTACACGTCTATCTTTAGCTGGCTTCCTGACAATCAACACACTTGTAGTAGGCTTCTACACGGTAGGTATTACGTACTCTTTGGGATGCGCCCGTCGCCGCCTTAACTTAGCCTCTAGAGACTTCCATATGTCACACGCTTCTCGAAAAATCACTGAAAATCCGGCGCACACAAGGGTTCAGCAGTTGCTCTAGCATCAGCTACCTAAGCTTGTTACAGTATACTTTGCATGGATCACCGGCTAGTCGTAGCAAAATGGATGGCCCCTTCATACTTTGGGACGACAAGCTCCACCAATGGTGGCTGATCACTAAAGTTATATCCTGGTAGCATAATCCATTACCTTCTACGATCGTTTGCTTCCCGCTACACTTTTACCTGCTAACAACGGATAAAACCTCCGGTTCCACGCTGGGCAACTAACCCTTATATTTAGCCAATTCGGACAGCATTTGCTTTTTATATTCAACAAATATCGACTCTTGTACTTGCACGAAAAGTAACCTTTCTGATATATAATGGGTATCGTTCCATCCATTGCATTTACCACCAAAAAATTGTTAAGAAATTGTATGCATATATTTACATAGTCCGGTTCAATTTGCCTGGGAGCTTGCGCGATCTCGTTTTCTTTTCTCCTGTCTACAATAAGATAGCATTATCTAAACTAACAACTCCTGGAACCTACGTGCGACGCACACCTGGCCACGGAGTCTACACTGGACATTGATATCGTTATCTTGCTAAATCCTGACGCACCAGGTAATAATCGGAATGTTGGTCTTATAAATACAAGTCACCTGCTTTGTCCGACTGCACAAGCTCCAATAAGTCCAGTTTGAATTCGCATAAGATAACCACACAGACAACATAAATAAATTGGTGAAACATGACTGCGAATAACTGCGGAGCAAATCGGTCGAGTAGCAACCCAGTCAAAGTCATGACACCGGCCAGCAGTGTACCAGAGCGTAGTCGGTTTCCGCCTGACAACCGTATTTTTAAAATACTAGAACGGTCTGTGTAACAACACTGCGATGTGGCGGTGGTTATTTGCCAAATAGAAAATTCACCGTTTATATCTCGCCTCGTTAGTTTCACCGATACTACATATCATAAGCTCTGCGTATCCATACGCTCTCCTACGTCTACTCCGACATGTCCGAGCAGTGACATGCCACTACGCTTAAAATGCTTGAACTGATGTACCCTCATCCTTCAATCAACTGAGCCGCACTGTGGACTCAACCTTATCAGACCATTACTTCAACAACATACTCCACTCCAATGCTCGCTATAATCCCTATTCCCACCTCTTGAACTCTGCGCGAATACGGTTTGTACAACCTTTAATCCAGGTGGGCCTACACAAATAACACCAGCTGTGTTACCCTTTCTATTCGACCCGGGCAGCATTATATTATCAAGTAGCACTTTGCTCCATTCTAAGCATACCCGTAAGACGCTCCTCGCGGATGTGACAAGCTACCAAATAAAGTCACAGCCATTAACTTTACGCTGGTAAGCCAACTAGCGTCATCATTCTAGATATGTTCGATACACTGGCGCTTCTACATCTGCATAGCGTGTTGTCTCTTCTTCCTCCGAGTTCATACATATACTGGCGTCTCTTTACTTTGTACCATATTACCGTTGACCATTGCGTAACTTATGCAAGAACACATTAATTTGTCATAGCTCTCCCGAGCGTGCTCAACAATCATCTTCCAATGGATCATTCAGGGTTCTGAAACTGTTATTAGCCGAGGTATGACGGCAATATATGGCAGACCAATCATATCCTAACAAACGCGTCCCGATAACACGGCAGCTACATAACTGCTTCCCATTTCCACCATCGTACAGCTCCAGTCATGGACATATGAACAATTACCCACTGCCACCGCCCCAGTTGAAAACAAATGTCTGTACAATTGCACAAACCTGATCATGCCACCTGGGTGTGCCTCGCATAGTGGAGAATAAAAAATTTATTTACTTATTTATCTTTATTTACGTACCTGCGTTTAAACTCAGCGGCTTTTACTTCCAAAAATGTGCACCTGCTCTTTGAAACTTGGCGACTTTTATCCCCATGGTTTTTAACAGCAGTCAAATTGAGTTCACTTTATCTTCTCTTAACCACATAACCATTAGCTTTTATCTGCGGTATACATATGCTATGCATTACTAAAAAAATTGGAGACTGGCGGCATAAAGTTCCTGGACAATATTTTGCTGCTCGCTTAGCCAATTTTAGAGTCATTACATAAGTAGCTACATAAGTAGTTTGCATCAGTGTAAGCACAAAGATGACAAATTTTGTGAATCTCGTGGCGTTTTGTACAACGCTAACAGCTGCCGCAGAACTCCAAGAACAGAGACAATAAGGTCTAGTGGAGCAAAGTGATGCAAAGTAGTGTGCCCAGGAACATGAGGCCCGATAATCACTTACCTTTAAAACCGGCGCTTGCAAAGATATAGTGGACGGCTTAGACGAATAAGGCCAGAGCACCTTATTCGTCCGAACTTCAGTGCGTATAACTAAAGGGTTTTATTTCTACAGCTACGTTTGCCACCATATTAGTTTCCAGTTTTGGAACATGTATAATATTTATTTGCTGACAATAGTATTTAGTATTAAACTTTACATTCTAACAACGTCGCTTGTCTCTTTCAGTGAGCCCACCAATAAAATGAGCCACTAAATGCGCTGAAACAGCCCGAAGGGCTTGGAGTAAAATACATCAAGACTTTACACCTGCTTCATAATAACATGTAAATAAATGCGGCAAGGAAACAATAAGCTCGCCTGAAGAAGCCAGATGGATATCCCCGACAGCGTGGTGCGCTCGGCCAGGCAAACCCGTTTAAACATATGGCGCTTAAAATTTGTAAAGCAATGCAAGACGTCCTAATACTCATGGTTTTACGACTTGATGTAGTAATCGTGTACAAAAAGTATTTACTCTTAACGTTCTCACTACCCACGCAAAAACACTGAATTTGTTTACCTTTTGAGTTTACCCATTAACGACACAGCACCTGGCGACGGTCCAGAAATATATATCTATTTATATCAATTCACACAAATGGTTTCCGATTGTTCTGTCAGACATTAATGTTCACTCCCAAGAAAACCTGGACCACTGACTCAAATAGCGTCGCAGCACACCTGCCTTGTTTGTGTTCATGCGCACGTAGGCACTTAATCACTTATTCTGTTTTAGTTTCACTTTTGAGGAGAGTAGAGCAATAGCTCAAGCTACATTTTACTCAGCGAACCGCAACTTTTCCCTCTTGAAATACTGGGACCGATTTATCTCCTAAGGTGACTTAGTGCACTTGCTTCGTAACTTCTGGTGTCTAAAGGGCTATATAATTACAAAATGCATATCAATTTCGTTATAAACGGACAACCATTCCATCCTACCTTTCCATTCACCGGCTGAAGTGGCTTCTCCTTATCGACAAGGACCACTTACTCACCTTCCGAGACAAAGCGTATTGTCTCGTATATATTCATGCGCACATATATCCTAGGCAGCTGCCTACCTCAAAATAACCGTCGCGGCTAAATAAAATGTGCGCCTGTGTCACAAACCGTAGCGCGCTGGAAGGCATGGTCACAGTTGCTGTTGGAGGAACGCGAGTAAGTTGATTTTATGGATGAAGCGATAACAAGCACAAGAGATTGCTGCTCCCTGGCTGTTGAAGACGAAATCAACAGGCGAAGGGAACAAGAAGGAAAAACAGCAGTCTAGGCCAAGCCGTACAACAACTAGCAAGTTGACTGGCGAAGAACGACACTGCGACGAGTTATCATTGCTTCAAAGGCAGCGCTGCACAACGCACGATGGTATCCGACTACTGAGTTCAAAGCGATATTCTGATTGTAAAGTGAGAAACGTCCACAATCAAATCAGCAGGCTAAAGGAAAACAGCAGCTTTCCAGCTCATTACCGCAAAATGTACGCCATATGTACAATGGTTTGCCAAATATAAGAGAAATTGCAAAGAACCTTAGTTTTTAGCTCTCCCTACACTTGCAGTTTTGATTTTCAATGAAATGTTAAATAGAAAAATTGCAAACTTGCAGATATATCCTATATCAACGTTTGCACATTACAAGCACTAACGTAGCGCAATACTAGCGATGGCTGCGAAGAGCAACGTAGAGTACCTAAAGCCTGTTTCTCTTGCGGAGTTACTGGAAATATAAAGAACGATCAAGTGAAAGATGGCATGGTTGTTGCACGGACGACGTGGAATTTGCCAGTAATGCAGCATTTCTTAGCTAGGCATAATTAGCCCAGAATAGCTGGATAACCGCGTGCGTTTCGTTGAGGACACTGTCGTTTCGCAAAAAGGCTGTGATGGAAAACCATCTTTCCCGTACCTTAAGTTGGTGGCGTGTATAGTGTCGGAGCATCCTGGGTCCTGCCTACTTGGGAACAGTAGGCCAGCTCCTAATCCATTAGACCAGAATGGGCACGTTCAATGTGCACTTTTTGTACAGACTGCAATTATTTCTATCACTTTTGCATTATTTTAGACCGGTGCAAATAATTATTAAAATACAAAGCTTAAGGCAACGGTCAAATCTATTGCGAGGTGACAAACGGAAGGCAGTATTTAACACCAGTATTGATAAAACCGTTATTCTATCCTCCACAACCTGGGCGCTAAGCCGTTAGGACTTTTGTATGTTTGTCACCTCGCAATAGATTTGACCGTTGCCTTAAGCTTTGTATTTTAATAATTATTTGCACCGGTCTAAAATAATGCAAAAGTGATAGAAATAATTGCAGTCTGTACAAAAAGTGCACATTGAACGTGCCCATTCTGGTCTAATGGATTATGAGCTGGCCTACTGTTCCCAAGTAGGCAGGACTCAGGATGCTCCGACACTATACACACCACCAACTTAAGGTATGCGAAAGGTGGTTTTCCTTCCTAGCATTTCGCGAAACGACAGTGGCCTCAACGAAGCGCACGCGGTTATCCAGCTATGCTGGGCTAATCATGCCTAGCTAAGAAATGCTGCATTACTGGCAAATTTCACGTCGTCCGTGCAACAACCATGCCATCTTTCACTTGATCGTTCTTTATATTTCAAGTAACTCCGCAAGAGAAACAGGCTTTAGGTACTCTACGTTGCTCTTCGCAGCCATCGCTAGTATTGCGCTACGTTAGTGCTTGTAATGTGCAAACGTTGATATAGGATATATCTGCAAGGGTGCAATTTTTCTATTTAACATTTCATTGAAAATCAAAACTGCAAGTGTAGAGAGAGCTAAAAACTAAGGTTCTTTGCAATTTCTCTTATATTTGGCAAACCATTGTACATATGGCGTACATTTTGCGGTAATAAGCTGGAAAGCTGCTGATTTCCTTTAGCCTGCATATTTGATTGTGGACCTTTCTCACTTTACAATCAAAATATCGCTTTGAACTCAGTAGTCGGATACCATCGTGCGTTGTGCAGCGCTGCCTTTGAAGCAATGATAACTCGTCGCAGTGTCGTTCTTCGCCAGTCAACTTGCTAGTTGTTGTACGGCTTAGCTTAGACTGCTGTTTTTCCTTCTTGCTCCCTTCGCCCATTGATTTCGTCTTCAACAGCCAGGGAGCAGCAATCTCTTGTGCTTGTTATCGCTTCATCCATAAAATCAACTTACTCGCGTTCCTCCAACAGCAACTGTGACCATGCCTTCCAGAGCGCTACGGTTTGTGACACAGGCGCACATTTCATTTAGCCGCGTCGGTTATTATGAGGTAGGCAGCTGCCTAGGATATATGTGCGCATGAATATATACGAGACAATACGCTTTGTCTCGGAAGGTGAGTAAGTGGTCCTTGTCGATAAGGAGAAGCCACTTCAGCCGGTGAATGGAAAGGTAGGATGGAATGGTTGTCCTTTTATAACGGAATTGTTATGCATTTTGTAATTATATAGCCCTTTGGACACCAGAAGTTACGAAGCAAGTGCACTAAGTCACCTTAGGAGATAAATCGGTCCCGGTATTTCAAAATGGAAAAGTTGCGGTTCGCTGAGTAAAAAGTAGCTTGAGCTATTGCTCTACTCTCCTCAAAAGTGAAACTAAAACAGAATAAGTGATTAAGTGCCTACGTGCGCATGAACACAAACAAGGCAGGTGTGCTGCGACGCTATTTGAGTCAGTGGTCCAGGTTTTCTTGGGAGTGAACATCAATGTCCGACAGAACAATCGGAAACCATTTGTGTGAATTGATATAAATAGATATATATTTCTGGACCGTCGCCAGGTGCTGTGTCGTTAATGGGTAAACTCAAAAGGTAAACAAATTCAGTGTTTTCGCGTGGGTAGTGAGAACGTTAAGAGTAAATACTTTTGTACACGATTACTAAATCAAGTCGTAAAACTATGAGTATTAGGACGTCTTGCATTGCTTTACAAATTTTAAGCGCCATATGTTTAAACGGGTTTGCCTGGCCGAGCGCACCACGCTGTCGGGGATATCCATCTGGCTTCTTCAGGCGAGCTTATTGTTTCCTTGCCGCATTTATTTACGTGTTATTATGAAGCAGGTGTAAACTCTCGATGTATTTTACTCCAAGCCCTTCGGGCTGTTTCAGCGCATTTAGTGGCTCATTTTATTGGTGGGCTCACTGAAAGAAACAAGCGACGTTGTTAGAATGTAAAGTTTAATACTAAATACTATTGTCAGCAAATAAATATTACACATGTTCCAAAACTGGAAACTAATATGGTGGCAAACGTAGCTGTAGAAATAAAACCCCTTAGTTATACGCACTGAAGTTCGGACGAATAAAGTGCTCTGGCCTTATTCGTCAAAGCCGTCCACGATATCTTTGCAAGCGCCGGTTTTAAAGGTAAGTGATTATCAGGCCTCATGTTCCTGGGCACACTACTTTGCATCACTTTGCTCCATTAGACCGTATTGCCTCTGTTCTTGGAGTTCTGCGGCAGCTGTTAGCGTTGTAGAAAACGCCACGAGATTCACAAAATTTGTCATCTTTGTGCTTACACTGATGCAAAATACTTATGTAGCTACTTATGTAATGACTCTAAAATTGGCTAAGCGAGCGGCAAAATATTGTCCAGGAATTTTATGCCGCCCGTCTCCAATTGTTTTTAGTAATGAATAGCATATGTATACCGCAGAGAAAAGCTAATGTTTATTTGGTTAAGAGAGGATAAAGTGTACTCACTTTGACTGCTGTTAAAAACCATGGGGATAAAAGTCGCCAAGTTTCAAAGAGCAGGTGCACATTTTTGGAAGTAAAAGCCGCTGAGTTTAAACGCAGGTACGTAAATAAAGATAAATAAGTAAATAAATTTTTTATTCTCCACTATGCGAGGCACACCCAGGTGGCATGATCAGGTTTGTGCAATTGTACAGACATTTGTTTTCAACTGGGGCGGTGGCAGTGGGTAATTGTTCATATGTCCATGACTGGAACTGTACGATGGTGGAAATGGGAAGCAGTTATGTGGCTGCCGTGATATCGGGACGCGTTTGTTAGGATATGATTGGTCTGCCATATATTGCCGTCATACCTCGGCTAATAACAGTTTCAGAACCCTGAATGATCCATTGGAAGATGATTGTTGAGCACGCTCGAGAGAGCTATGACAAATTAATGTGTTCTTGCATAAGTTACGCAATGGTCAACGGTAATATGGTACAAAGTAAAGAGGCGCCAGTATATGTATGAACTCGCAGGAAGAAGAGACAACACGCTATGCAGATGTAGAAGCGCCAGTGTATCGAACATATCTAGAATGATGACGCTGGTTGGCTTACCAGCGTCAAGTTAACGGCTGTGACTTTATTTGGTAGCTTGTCACATTCGCGAGGAGCGTCTTACGGGTATGCTTAGAATGGAGCAAACTGCTACTTGATAATATAATGCTGCCCGGGTCGAATAGAAAGGGTAACACAGCTGGTGTTATTTGTGTAGGCCCACCTGGATTAAAGCTTGTACAAATCGTATTCGCGCAGAGTTCAAGAGGTGGGAATAGGGATTATAGCGAGCATTGGAGTGGAGTATGTTGCTGAAGTAATGGTCCGATAAGGTTGAGTCCACAGTGCGGCTCAGTTGGTTGAAGGATGAGGGTACATCAGTTCAAGCATTTTAAGCGTAGTGGCATGTCACTGCTCGGATATGTCGGAGTAGACGTAGGAGAGCGTATGGATACACAGAGCTTAAGATATGTGGTATCGGTGAAACTAACGAGGCGAGATATAAACGGTGAATTTTCTAATTGGCAAATAACCACCGCCACATCGCAGTGTTGTTACACAGACGGTTCTAGTATTTTAAAAATACGGTTGTCAGGCGGAAACCGACCACGCTCTGGTACACTGCTGGCCGATGCCATGACTTTGACTGGGTTGCTACTCGACCGATTGGCTCCGCAGTTATTCGCAGTCATGTTTCACCAATTTATTTATGTTGTCTGTGTGGTTATCTTATGCGAATTCAAACTGGATTTATTGGAGCTTGCGCAGTCGGACAACGCAGGTGACTTGTATTTATTAGACCAACTTTCCGATTTTACCTGGTGCGTCAGGATTTAGCAAGATAACGATATCAATGTCCAGTGTAGACACCGTGGCCAGGTGTGCGTCGCACGTTGGTTCCGAGTGTTGTTGGTTTAGCTAATGATATCTTTTAGTGGACAGAAGGAAAGAAAACGAGATTGAGCAAACTGAGGAAGGAAACCCAACCGGACTATGTAAATATATGCACAAAATCGCTTAACGACTTTCGTGGTGGTAAATGCAATGGATGGAACGATACCCATTATATATCAGAAAGGTTACTTTTCGTGCAAGTAAAAGAGTCGATATTTGTTGAATGTAAGAAGCAAATGCTGTTTGATTTGGCTTAACCTAAGATTTAGTTACCCTGCGTGGAATTTGTAGCAGTCTGGAGATTCCCCGGTTTGCCTGTGTAAAATTCTAACTAGAATTATTTCATTGTACACCTAGGCAACCGGTGTGGTTTGTTGAACTTATCGCTGTGTTCGAGTGCTTGACTTCCGCATCGCCACTTTTGCTTAAGGCTTGTTTCGGTTGCAACTCGCAACTGCCCTGTGTGCTGTGCTTGCTCCGTTCCACTAGTTAGAGCGTCCACGGTGTCTTC